>CM018032.1:6027500-6627500 GCA_008638375.1 Nyssa sinensis | reverse complement strand
CCTCGAAGCGCCCATGGGCGAGTGGCCTATGCGGCTAAGGAAGACCAAGGCATGTGGGGGCATGGCTTGGCAACAATGGCTAACACGGAAGCATGGGATGCGTCAAGAAGTGCGCGGGTCCAAGGCCAACTATATATGGCCGTGTCCTTGGGTGAGGGCTCGGGCTTGGCAGTTGCAGCGCAGGGCAGTTGCGAGGCAGTTGCTAGGCGCAAGGCAGTTGCGGCACAGGGCAGTTGCGTGCAGTTGCGCAAGGCAGTTGCGGCGCAGGGCAGTTGCGAGGCAGTTGCTGGGCGCAAGGCAGTTGCGTGCGGTTGCGCAAGGCAGTTGCGGGGCAGTTGCGTGCAGTTGTGCGGGGCAGTTGCGTGCGGTTGCGCAAGGCAGTTGCGGGGCTGACAGAGGGCGCAAGGCAACTGCCTGCTGAGTTGGCGCATGGATAGTGTGCGACAATGGGAGGCACGGATCCTCACAGGTGGCATGCTGATCCAAGGGTCCCTATTGTGTGCGGCAAAGTGAGGCACGGATCCTCACCGGTGGCGCACATCCCAGGCTTCCGAGAGCACTAGCAGTTGTGGGCGCAACTGTAAGGCACAGATGGCAGTCTGTGACAAACCCTAGCAGTTGGGGGTAACTGCATGTCATGTGCATGGCACATGGGAGCGGTTGAGACTTCGGCTATAAAAGGGTGCAAGGTCTCTTGAAAACGAGAGAGAAGACAGAGCATAGTGTAGAGAGTAAGGCTGAGAGCATTGTTGTGTTTCTCTTTGTGTGTGAGCAAGAGTGTCTTGTATTCCTACGGGAATCATATTCCTTTGTATTCATAATTCCGGTGAGTTAGTGAATAAAAGGTTGGGGGTTTTTCCCTGTATGCTTTGGTGTCTTCTTTCCTATTCCGCTGTGCTAAACACTGTGTGTGTTTGTGGGTGTTTTGAGTGGCTGGTTGTCCGATGACAACGCCATCACAGGCGAAAATTTGGTGACAGAAATTAACCCTGTGACAGTTGGTATCAGAGCGTGGTTCTGACCATGGCTGGTGGCTCAAACGCTGAACTGCGTGAATGAGTGGCTCGGATGGAGGACTTCCTTGGTTCTCCCCAGTCAGATGATGCTGTGCCTGTAGCAGTCCAGTGCGCAAGGCTGTTCGAGTTGGTGGAGAACGTCCAGAATGCCCAGGACGAACTCAAAAAGGCGGAGGAAGATCACTATCTTGAAGGCCAAGTCAAGATCAGTGACCTCCTGGGCGATCTTGGGGCGTTGGCCGACTCGCTCAAAGGCAGATTGGACACACTGGATGCGGACATGACGTTGCTGAAGCGGGCATTGCATACTGGTACTGTTAATATGCACGGGGGCGGGCAGAAGGCCAAAGTACCAGAACCAAAGGCGTTCTCTGGCACACGGAGTGCCAAAGAACTGGAGAATTTTCTGTGGGACCTGACCCACTATTTTCAGGCGGTGCATATTCCGGATGGTGAGCGGGTGAACCTCACATCCATGTACCTAACCGGGGATGCCAAATTGTGGTGGCGGACTCGGGCGGAGGACACTTCACGTCCTCAAATCGTGACGTGGGACATGCTGGTGGCAGAAATGAAGGAACAGTTCCTCCCAAGCAACACGGCATGGCAGGCTCGTGATGCTTTGCGGCGGCTCAGACAGACTGGGACGGTCCGGGAGTATGTCAAGCAGTTCTCATCTTTGATGCTTGACATCAAAAACATGTCTGAGGAGGACAAGCTCTTCAACTTCATTGCTGGTCTCCAAAACTGGGCACAGACAGAACTGCGTCGACAAGGTGTAAAAGACTTGTCCGCAGCCATATCAGCAGCCGATGCCTTGGTGGACTACAAGTCGCAGGCAATTGGGGACGACAGCAAAGGGGCTGAGGGTGCTGGAAAGGACAGGTCCAAGGAACGCAAGAAGGACAGAAAGAAAGTCGGGAAGACTGGTTCTTCGGAGGGGCAGACGGACAAAGCCTCTAGTTCCAAGGAGCCGGTCAAAGGCCAGACCCCAGGCGGATGCTATATTTGTGACGGACCACACCGGGCCATGAATTGTCCAAAGAGGGAAAAACTGAACGCTCTTATGGCGGAAGAGGAAGAGAGTTCAGAAGAGGAGACCGTGAGGGTCAACCCCATCCAACTTCTGAATGTGTTGCAGAAGGAGGAGTCGGTGCCAAAGAAGGGGTTGATGTTCGTGGACATAGTGCTGAACAACCAAGTTGTCAGTGCAATGGTGGACACAGAGGCTACTAACAACATTGTCTCAAACAGTGAGGTGTATAGGCTGGGCCTTGCACTGCAGCCAGATTCCAGTGTGATCAAGGCTGCCAATTCTAAGGCAAGTCGGGTTGCTGGAGTAGCGAGGGGTGTCCAGGCCAAGGTGGGAAACTGGAGCGGGGAGTGCAGTTTCTTGGCCATGCCCTTGGATGATTTCCAAGTCATGCTTGGGTTGGAGTTTTTCCAGAAGGCGAAGGCAGTGGTGATGCCTCACCTTAGTGGAATGTTGATCATGGACGAGGGGAGTCCATGTTTTGTTCCTTTCTCGAAAGCAAAGAAAGGAAGGGTTTCAAGGATGTCTGCGATTCAGGTCCTTGAAGAGTCAGAAGGTTCTGATGGTGGGGAGAAGTCCTACTTGGATGCTTTAGTAGGCAAAGGTGCAGCAGTGCCAAAAGCTGCAGGGAACATGTCCGGTGACATGCAGGCCGGGGGCCTGAATTCAGAAGATTGATGTTCTGAAGGTGATAGGTGGGCTGGCTAGTGGGAAAGGGTCAGCCGTGACTGGAAATGGTGGCAAACTTTCCCAAGTTTAATGATCGATCGACAACAAATGCTGAAGGCTGGAGTTCTTCAGCAAGACTTGGTGGGGACCAAGTGTGTTCTGCATGGGCGACAGCCAATGCAGAAGGATGTTGTGGGTGCCGGTTAGGCGCTGTATCAAGGTTCAGTGCGGCATGGTGCTGTTTGGGGGCCGTTTGTAGGCGCAGCACTGGTGCAGTTCTCCAAGTGCAGTGAGAATAGCCTTGGAATAATCCGATGAGGGCATCGGACTCTTCAAGTGGGGGTGGTTTGTTAGCCCCTTTTACACTTGACACGACGGCTTGGGGCATGGGGAGGCATGTCCGGCCTTGGTGACATTGGCATGGGCATGGGGAGGCATGCTATGCCTTGGAATAACATTTAGACTTGGAATGTTATTCAAGTGCGGAAAGACATTCGGGACTTGGAATGCTATTCAAGGATGGAATAAAATTCGGAAGTGGGAATTACTTTCCAGAGTTGGGATATGTCAAAAATATTCTAAGTATCGGATACTTAGACAGTGCAGAGTTGGTGCAGCTGATGGCTTGTGAACAGTTGGTGCATGGGTTGCCTTTGGCAAGGCAGATGCACACAGGGGGAAGGACTGGTTTTGCAAGTGGTTGTATCCACTCCTGTCAGGTGGACAAATTGTACTTTGACATATATAGGGGGGAGTACCTCCTCGAAGCGCCCATGGGCGAGTGGCCTATGCGGCTAAGAAAGACCAAGGCATGTGAGGGCATGGCTTGGCAACGATGGCTAACACGAAAGCATGGGATGCGTCAAGAAGTGCGCGGGTTCAAGACCAAACTATATATGGCCGTGTCCTTGGGTGAGGGCTCGGGCTTGGCAGTTGCAGCGCAGGGCAGTTGCGAGGCAGTTGCTAGGCGCAAGGCAGTTGTGGCACAGGGCAGTTGCAGGGCAGTTGCGTGCAGTTGCGCAAGGCAGTTGCGGCGCAGGGCAGTTGCGAGGCAGTTGCTAGGCGCAAGGCAGTTGCGTGCGGTTGCGCAAGGCAGTTGCGTGCAGTTGTGCGGGGCAGTTGCGTGCGGTTGCGCAAGGCAGTTGCGAGGCTGACAGAGGGCGCAAGGCAACTGCCTGCTGAGTTGGCGCATGGATAGTGTGCGACAATGGGAGGCACGGATCCTCACAGGTGGCATGCTGATCCAAGGGTCCCTATTGTGTGCGGCAAAGTGAGGCACGGATCCTCACAGGTGGCGCACATCCCAGGCTTCCGAGAGCACTAGCAGTTGTGGGCGCAACTGTAAGACACAGATGGCAGTCTGTGACAAACCCTAGCAGTTGGGGTAACTGCATGTCATGTGCATGGCACATGGGAGCGGTTGAGACTTCGGCTATAAAAGGGTGCAAGGTCTCTTGAAAACGAGAGAGAAGACAGAGCATAGTGTAGAGAGCAAGGCTGAAAGCATTGTTGTGTTTCTCTGTGTGTGAGCAAGAGTGTCTTGTATGCCTACGGGAATCATATTCCTTTGTATTCATAATTCCGGTGAGTTAGTGAATAAAAGGTTGGGGGTTTTTCCCTGTATGCTTTGGTGTCTTCTTTCCTATTCCGTTGTGCTAAACACTGTGTGTCTTTGTGGGTGTTTTGAGTGGCTGGTTGTCCGGTGACAACGCCATCACAGGCGAAAATTTGGTGACAGAAATTAACCCTGTGACAGTAAGCTATGTCGGGTCTGCCTTCCTAGGCATGGCATGACATGGCTGGAGGTCCGACACAGACACGACACATTATGCCCAACATTATTTGCATTTAAAAAAAAAAGTTTATGTTTTGGATAAGGAGCGGCACGGCACAGCACAGCACGGTGCAACACAATTTAGTGGGCCAGGTTGGGCCGGTCTTCTCAAGCACTCGACCCAAACACGTCACGGCACGGCACGACACGACATGGCTGAAGGTATGACACAACACGTTAGGCCCAATTTTTTTTCTATTTTATTGTCATTTATTATTATTATTCTATGAACATATTTAAGCAAAAAAAATTATAATGATTTTGAAAAAAATACAATTTTAAATAAAATATTATAATAACAAATAATAAAGTAAATAATAATTGTATTAGACTAAAAAATAACAAAGTAAAAAAAATACATAAGTTAAATTAAATATTATAATTACAAATGAAAAAATAAAATTAATAATAATGGTATTATGTAATTAGAACAACAAAAAATATAACATTTAAAAAAATCACGATCCATATTTGTCATTAAAAACAAAAACAAAAATGAAAGAGTGAAAGAAAAACCGAAAGGCCAACGGGCCAACGGGCCAGGGCTATGCCTAATGATTTTCAAATCAGCACAGCCCAGGCA
The DNA here is from genome assembly GCA_008638375.1 of Nyssa sinensis. Taxonomy (NCBI): domain Eukaryota; kingdom Viridiplantae; phylum Streptophyta; class Magnoliopsida; order Cornales; family Nyssaceae; genus Nyssa; species Nyssa sinensis. The sequence goes on along the minus strand of CM018032.1, from coordinate 6,622,365 downwards.
TGACCTGATTAGTGGCACAGGTTGGCACGACACGGCTCATTGGCATGAATGGGCCAGCTGAAATAGGTTGGGCCGTCCCGTTTGACACTTTTGGGTTATGTTAGGGACTGAGTGTCACTACCCTAACCCAGAGGGCTTGACAAAAGGGTCATTTAGACCCTTAAAGGAAGGTAATTATGGACTAATCATTTTATTACTGTGTATAAATACATGCCATATTTTTTTGAATTGATTTCCTTAATTGTTTTCTCTTTAATTGATTTTGTCCTCGAAAAAAGTTAATCTTAGAACTAGATTTCCTGGGTCATTACAATGGTATGCTTAACAGTGCCATTTAGGCTCACAATACAATCCATATAAACTTCCAAAAAGTGTAACATATAAGATATCTTCATGTACAAGAATCACATAAACAATAGTGTGTATATTTCCGTAGTGCATATTCAACAGAAAATAAATCCATTAGAATATTAATAGCAACACAAAATGATGATTCTATAATCGACAAGTAATCTCAACACATTCACAGTATATATACAACTGACGAGAATACAACAGAATAATGGTAACAATCAAACTCTAAAGTTTTGTTAGCCCTAAAGGTTTCAACCAAGGGATCTCAATAATTTTGATGATCACAATACATTATCCAAGGGGCTAATGTTTTATCCAAATTTCCGGCACTCTTTTTCACTCTTTTTCTTCCTTTTTCATTCTAAATCATTTTTAAGGATATTTTTATTGTTTTTAATGCCAGTTTTAAGGATTTAATCGCCTTTAGAATCATGCTTTTCCGACGAGTGTTCCCATTTGTCTTTGTTTAATGGCCCTTCTCGATTCCTCCCATTTCCTTTCGTCATTTAGAACATATTTGAACAAAAAACATGGTTCAAATCAATCCCAAAACACCCCCATTGATTTTATATCGGAGCCTCCCGATCCCAAACCCAAATTTCGACCACCTGTAAATTTCCTCCATTCTCTTTACTATTCACCCCCATTGATTTTTCTCACATCACAAAACATCACACAAGACATGCAAATAATCCAAACATCACAAGGATACTACCAACCATATAGAACTGAGAGTACCTAGGTGGGTTCTCTCTCTAACCGTAGCTATATATGTATATATATACACACATATATACCGACAACAACATAAACACACGTGTAGGTATCATCCCAAGCATGCAATAACCATATGCAGCTCACAATGGAAGCTTAGAATGCTAAGAAAGAATCCCTACCTCTTGCAGCTATTTTAGAGAGTGAAACTGAGGAGAGAGGAAGCTTGAGGTGTTCATCCAGGGCTGCCATGGCCAGGGTTTGGGTTCATCTCTTTCTCCATCCCTTTCTTCTTCTTTCTCTGCCCACTATGTGGGACTTTCTAACACTCACAGACACACATATGCACACACTCACAGCTTCACTCTCCATGGTCGACCAGGGTTTCGGTTCATCTCTTGCCCCTTTTTATTTTATTTCATTTTTCTTTTATTCACTTTTCTTCTTTTAATTACAACCACACACTTATTCCAATGCACACACATTCAATTGTCTCCGTATGGTGCACCCCTCAAACACTATATTAAACCCTTTTTTACTATCTAATCTCTGATTCTTGTCAATATTTTAGAACATCCTTATAGCTCCTTGGAGAAGTTTTACACACATTTTAACGTGTCATGTGGTCAGTTAGTTAAATATATGTATATATATTTAAAAATAAATTATCTCAAAATTATATAAAGATTGGCTTAGTAGCCAATCTTGACACACTCGGTTTTATAAAATAAATTTTTTAAACCGAATTACCCTTATTTAAATTCTAGGATTGTTACATTTTTCATCCCTTAAATTAATTTCGTTCTCAAAATTAGTTAATATGAGAATTAGATTTCTTGGGTCATTAAACTGAGTGCAATCAAAATTAATTTTAGTAAAAATAATAAAAAATGATATGATAACGTGTAATTTAATTTTTAAAATGACTTAAGTAGAGTGAAATAACGAAACATAATTTATATGTGTAAATTCTGATATAACTAATATATTTGATCGTAGTATTATATGCCTTGAACACTTGGTATGAATTCAAAGAGTAAGATACGGCTTTGTAACACTTTTACGAATTTTTAGTTTTATTTCTTAAATAAGCAACAATTTAAAAAAAAAAAAGGTAGTTCTTGATTTATGAAAAAAAAAAAAAAACTTTTACTTTTATATCTTTTTATGTAAACGTATATACATATATACTAAAACTATATATTCTTCTGTGCTTCTATATATACTTATATATGCTAATTATATATGTACATACACATGTATATTTATACATACTTAAATCTATTCAATTAACTTTTATTCTATCTTTGAAAATGATTTCAATTAGTCTATTAAAAAAAATTACTTTTATAAGATAATTATCAAATGTACTCTTATTGTTTAACTTTTAGCTTTTAAGGAGTAAGAAAAAATTAAAAAAATTACTTTATTACTTAATAAAAACACATTAGAAAAAACCTTTTTTCGGGTAAGTAAAGAAAAGAAGAATACTATACAAGAGGAAGAGGGGCGTGCCCCCAGGCATACAAAAAATAAAGAGAAAAAGCCTCTCAAACTGAACAAAAAGAGAGCAACACAATAAGGGAGAAGACAGTGTTAGCATCAGAGCTGGAAGACTGATCGAGTGCTGCACATAAATATGGTCAACCACGAATGGGGGTTTTCCAAAAGAATCAAAAGAAATTAGAGAAAACTTTTGCGTTTATTGACTTCAAAATCATCCCTAAAATTTCCGATTTTCCTGATTTTAACCAATGTGCAAGACTGAGTACTCTTCATTGTTGCCTTACCTTCACACACTCACAGCACAAATATGCAAAGGTTCATGTATTCTAGTGTTTGCACAGATCTATAAATCATTCATATTTGGCTATGCATAATTGCATATGCATGAATATATATTCATGTGTGCATTCATACATATTCATATAAACATAGATAAATGTTCTAATGGTGGTGAGTAAGATGATGAGCATACCAAAATGTACTTGAGGTGCTTGTTCTCTTCCTCCAGCATTTTATCCTAAACAGTTTTCAGCCAAAATGTATCAATAAATAGGTTATCTCTCTCCCCTTTATTTAGGACCATTAACAAGTCTTGGGCACTTTGCATTATAGAAAATATATATAAATTGAGAGAAATAATATTTATACTAATGATATTTTAATCAAACACAATTATATATATATATATATATATATATATAATCACACAAGTTATAAATGTTAGATCTGCACAAACATTTTTAGTCTTCATGTCGTGGATTTCCATCTGTAATAGAAACAAGAAAAAGAAAAGAAATCAAATTTTGCTATGGATCGAGTACCCTATATATATATGCTCTTTATTATTTGATAAATAAAGTTTAACTATACATATGAGACATGCCTGTTTGTTGCGAACGCCTGCAAGTCCATTCTCTAGTGCTTCTTCTATGGCCATGAGCTCTTTGTAGTGCAAAGATGTGATATCTTCCCCCTTCAGGTGCCTGGAACATATATGCTTAGATATAAGAATATTAAGGATGGACACACATTAATAGATGCGAAGAAATATTGCAGTTCACCTGAGCTCAATCTGCATGCTGTCATTCTCTTTCTTGATTCTATCAAGTTCATTGCTGAGATTCTGTGTTAATATTTTCGCAAACACTGAACAATTAATTTATGATAACAAAGGCAAATAAAATATACTCATCCATGAAGGGTGTGACCATACATTTGCAGATTTGTTCATATACATGTGTGTCTGTGTCTGTGGGACTTAAGTTACATGCTTGTTTATGAGCTTTGGATCAAAGACAACACATGATACAAAAGAACCAGGTAAAAAGAGAGAGTTCATGAATAGATCTATTCTAGGAAATACATTTACTTTTTTTATGTGTTTATAAAATTAACTAAAATGAAAATCCAAATAGGTACTCAATTTTTTGCAAGGAAAGTGAAGAGAGAGAACATAATTTACTAGCTACCAGATCTGGTCATGGATGTAACATCTCATATGGTTTTTGATGTTCGTTATCATTCAAAAAATAATAAAATACTAGGGATCTAGTGAGAGAGAGAGAGAGAGAGGAACTACATCCTATTTGTAGATCTGTTCATAGAATTTATGTTTCAAGTTACTTGACATATTTTTAGCAAAAAACTGCAACATTTTCCACAGAGAAGAGCAAAAAACACATCAGATGCTTTCAGGGGGAAAATATGGACAGAAGAGATGTTGAAAAAAAATCAATAGAGAGCTAGCTAGAGAGAGAGGGAAAATAAAACCAACCTCATGTTTAGCATCCCACAACCTCTTCCCAGACTGCTTGTGGTATCGATCCAAGATGTCAATTAAGCTTTGTCATCCAAACAAAAAGTACCCAAGGAGCACAAACCCATCAAGAGGGAGGGTGAGAAAGAGTTTTAAAAAAACAACGAAACCTAGAAGAAAGCAAAGCAATCTATTTTCTTTTTCTTTTTTAACCCCTTTTTTCTGCGCCAAAAGAAATCTAGCTAGTTATGATCATATATATATACAAACAAGAGGGTATATGTATATAAAAGATATGTAGATATTGACAAACATACTTAGTAGAAGGGCTACAGTACTCATGCATCTTGCCAGAACTAGCAAAGATAACAAGAGAGACATGAGCATCGCAGAGAACAGTGATCTCCTTAGCCTTCTTCATGATCCCATTCCTCCTCTTTGAGTATGTCACCTGCCTGTTACTTTGGTTCTCTATCCTCTTTATCTCTATCTTTCCTCTCCCCATCTCTCACCCACCACCTCTCTCTCTTCCCTTCTTATTTTTCTTCTTGCTTGCAGAATGTAAAGATAGAAAGAAATAAAGCGAGAACATGTGAGACGAATGGGAGGGGCATTTCTATTATAGGTTGGAAGACAAGAAACTTTCGAAGAGTCTCAGTCAGGAAGGTTTGTAAATGGGCTCTTGACAAAGCCAAGCCGACTGCTAACATCTGTTGCAATTGGTTTAACTCTGATAGTTTGTTACACACTCTTAACCCTTTGTTGCACCTTCTTAACCTGTGGTCGATCTCTTTCCCTCTCCCATCTCTCTCACTGTTAGATTAATCAACTCTTTCTAAAATCTTAAGTTATTACAGGTTTTATGAATAATATATGTTTAAATTAGAGGCTCAACTCTAAATTAGCTTCTTAAAATTTAGGAGACGGACGATGTGGGACAATCAAACACGCCTCCTGGATTACATTGTCGAAAAAACAGGTGAGCGGCCCTGACTCCTCTAACTTAAGGTTGAATCTTTCGCCTGGCTCAGGTACTATGTTTAAATTAGAAGCCAAATTCTAAATTAGCTCCTTAAAACTCAAGTGTTAAGAGGAGAAAGAAAGGACCCTTATATATAAACTAGAGGAGGTAGAGACGGGTGATGTGAGATAATCTAATAATATATATTAAGTTGTTTAATATTTTTTATCAGGTAAAATTTTGTTTTATACGTAAAAAAAAAATATATTAAAAAATAAATATATACGTGTGTGTGAGTAGGTACATTGTCAAATCAAAATGCAAATCCTAATATAACTGCATGTGAGTATGAAATGCACACAAATACAAACATATATATGACCAGCTTACACTAATGGAGTAATTTAAGGATTTAGTTTAGTAGGGACAAGACTAAAGTGTGAAGAGAAGAAACTAGGGTAGTGTTTGATACGTAACATGTAATTGTGAATGCTGTAAAGGACACGTGTCAAACTTTATGGCCTTGGAATCTGTGATAATAGTTTATTTTAGGGTTTTTGAGTGATGGTATACATTAATCAAATCTAAACCATCACATCTAAATCTAAATCAAAAGGTTTAATCGTGTAAAATAGTAGCTGATAAAGGGAAGGATCAAAAAGGAAAAGGGGACAAGAAAGTATTTTACACCAAGGAATGTTGACTCTTTAGAGTCAAAACTGAAATTGGAAGGCAATCCATGGGATGCCATGAACTTACCCCAGAACAAAAGGTTGTGGTCCGCTAGGTGCATTAGTTTGTCTACTTTGAAACCCTAAGCTACTATACCTTAATATTAAATGCCATTTCATCTATAAATTTATATTTTGACAAAAATATTAAATTTTGATAATTTTATTTTAATATTAAAATTTTATTTTTTTAGAACAATAATTATTTTTTCTTAACAAAGTAGTGCAAATTTAACCTCTAATTGGTAATTTCTTAAAAGAATAGTGTGAACCTTATTTTTATTTGACATATGCGATTTGTATTTCATGAATAACATAAAATGACACTAATTATTTTTTATGTCAAATATGACATTGCTATTTTTTGAACAACAACTTTTACATCAATGTTAAATTTTGAAATGGCCACATGCATTGAAATTACTCTAAGGAATAACCCTACACTGTCGTAGTTTTTATTCTCCTGTGCTTGTGTTTTAATGCGATGAGATATCAAGTTATACTTTTGAAAAGTATAACATTTTGTATATATGGCACTTATATACTCACATAAAGTAGGTCTCGTTAGTAAAACTCATAATAATATACCACATCTCATTTGAGTATATGAGTACCATATAGACACCGACATATGAGGCCTGGATCATTATCCTTTTGAAAATTATGGAATAAATTACACTGAACTCCCCTCGATTTCTAATAATTACATTGACACGAGATTTTGAAATTATATTGATTTTTTATATTTTTACTGACAAATTACAAATATATCCTCCAATCAATTTTTTTTCTTTCAAAATGACAACTACCTCTTTCATTTTTTTTTTCATTTTTTTAATTTTGACTAATTTTTTCTTACTTTTTTAAAAGATATTTTTATTTATATATAAATTAATTTTGGGTAAATAACTTATTTTCATTTTATATAAAAATAACTTTAAGGTTTTAATCAATATTTATTCGAAAATGAAAAAAAAAATTGTCAAAATTGAAAAAATACAATAAAAAAACATGAAAATGGTAGTTTTGTTATTTGAGAAAAAAATATTTGAAGTGGAATATTTGTAATTTGCCTAGTAAAACAGGAGAAGTCGTATAATTTCAAAAATCTTAGGAGAGGTTAATATAACTGCCAAAATCTTTAGGTGAAGTCAATCATTTATCCAAAATTATATTATGTGGTTCCAAAGACACAACATGATATCAACGAAGATATGTAACATCTTTTAAGTTTAAATTCAGTCAATTTTATTAATACATAACTCCAATCAATTCCATAAATTCTTATTTCAATTATTTGAGATCGATGGTTACATGAATTATTTCTAATTATTTTATTCTATTTAAATAATCTTAGAATTTAATAAACTTTTATGTTGATTGTAATTCTCCTCTTTTTTTTTGAACTTGGAATCGGTTGTATATACATATGACATAAAACAAAGTTATGTAACATTCTATCCATACAGCACAAAAATGTTTACCTTTAAATGGAATAAGTTTGAAGCCCAAAAGATAGGAGTAAGTGATTTTTTTGTTAACATGTTGGGAGAAACCTGCCCTCAAATAAGAATAGGACTTCTAAAATATAAGTTCAAATCCAATTCAGCTACATTATTTGAAAAAATATATATGATGATTAAATTTTAGCTAAAGAACACAAGTATAATTCAATTTTATTTCATTTATTATTCACAAAAAAAAATTGAAATGAAAAAATTCAGTATATATATATATGTGTGTGTATATTGTGAGGAAATTGGTGTCATAATTGTTGTGAAATTTCTCTCTTTTAAGTATATGTGTTGATAACTTATTTCAAAATTTTTATTAAGTCTGTAATTGTAAGATTAAATTAAGTCTCATTGTTATTACAATGTTAGTTATTCGCTTTTTTTGAAGATTTGACCATGTTGGACTTGAACTACTATTTCGTATTTCTAAAAATGAACATCCTTGAAAATATTTTTACTTTATATCTATTACAAAAAAATGTATAAACACACACATATCATGAATTTATGTTAAGCACATTTTTAAGATGTGTGTGAATTTAGTTTTTCATGTTATGAATCTCCTTGGGACGTATATTAAATTAAACATAAGTTAGACACTTTTTAATTTTAACCATAGGTTTAAAATTAGCTTAAACTATGTCCTATTATATCCCTTTTGACACTTTAGGTTTAAGAAATATTCAAAACCAATAATTGTCCCATCTAAATGAAGCTAACCTTAGTCGCATCTGAACCGAAAAAAAATTTTATGTCCAAATGCGTGATCAATTTTGACTGATTTTTCTATTCCGAATCTAATTAAATTTAGAATTACTTGTAAATACTTATTGTGCATGTTTCTCATTATGAATTGTAAGTTTTGCATTATAGAGAGACTACTCTATATTTTTGTTGAGCACTTAGGTACTTTATGAATTATTGAGTTTGCTCTACTATTTTAGTATTCCACATAGTTCCCACTTCACAAAAGTAATTGTGAATCTTTTTCATTTAAAAGAGCATCTTAAGATACTGTTAATACTATCGCATTAGTAGTGTAGATCCGAAGATTATCAGATCGTGACTAAAGTGATTGTCATGAAGAGATCAACTTGAAAACCCAACCAACAAATAAGAACATTACTTAAAGTATTACGTGAAGGATTGACTAATGGTGTAAAATTATAAGATAACATAATAGGTTAGTAATTAGTATTCTTTTGTTCATCGTATTTATTGGTTTCATAGTGATTTGTTCTCTTACAGTTGTGAATTTAATTCCAGTGAAGATTTTTCACGTAAGATCAATATCTATTACTTTTAGATGTGTTATTTTTATTTGGGGTTATTATTTTGATTTAATTTAGTCTTTGGACATAAAACTAATAGAAATATGATATTTAAATAATTATTTGAACACTTGTTAATCTACTTAAGTTTACAATTCTTGTCTAATTAATTAGAATAATTAATTAAAAAATTAATTTGTGACTATCTGCATTAATATGGGAAATAACTAATTAATTATTTATAACCATGAAATACCTCATATTATATTGGTACGTAGGTATGTATGTATTAATGTTTCTATATGTATACAACTTCTGAATGATTATTCCGTACCCTTTTGCTTTTTATGTTAATTTTCAATATCATGGTTGAGACACTTATAAAATTGGATTATAAATAATTTGAGTAATTAGTTGTTCAAGTTTAACCATTTAAAATTAATAAATTTTAAATTGTATTTAAATGTGACATATTTATTTCTTAAATGAACGTTTAATTAAATCGATCATGAATTGAACTAGAACAACTTAATTTTTTTACATAACATTAAAAAATTTATTACTTAATCAAACCGAACTCAATAAATTAATAAGTTTTAAAACATGCTTAAACTTATCTTATTTATCTCACGAATTTTGAATCAACCTTTAATCTTATTTATCTCACGAATTTTGAACCAACCTTTAATCAAATCAATCATGCGTTACAGTGCAATCAAATTGCTAATAACTATTTTTGACATAAGTTAATCCATATTCCGTGTGTGTGTGTGAGAGAGAGAGAGAGAGAGATTACTACAAAACGGCATGTTCGTATTTTTCCTTTAAATATACATGGATAAGGAGAAAAGCGTAACATTTGGCAGTCATGTTCGCCTAACATTGGCAGTCATGATCATGGATATATTAAGGATACGAAAATTTAAAAAAAAATAGAACAAAAATGTCAGAAACACCTTAAAAAATTATACATATATGTATATATATGAACATATGAAAAAAATTAATATTATTTTAATTAAAATTAACATAAAGACAGATAAATCACAAAAATATTATTAATTATTATAATAATAAAATTATTAAAAAAAAATTTAAAAAAAAAATTATTTAATCATCAATATCAGTGATTCAAGTTCCAATATATATTTATTAACTATTACATAAAACATCCATACATATATATATATATATATCTCTAACAAAAAAGAAAAACAAGACGGAGAAGAGAAAAAAATGAGAAGAAAATATCAGGGACAAAAGTGTCCAAAATGTGTACTATCATGTCCTGAACATGTCTAAAATTTAAAAAAATAAAAAATTTAGACACTTTTCTCATGCAAAGATACGTAAATTAAAATAAAGTATTCGTACTTGACAGCATAAAACATAGCATTCACAGCTCTTTAAGAACATGAATTTCAATAGGGCCGTGTTTTACAATACAAAATCAAAATAAATTTCCGTAGAAGTCGACAAACTCAAGAATTCACATCACTTCAGCATCAGCAGAAAAATCTTCATAAAAGGAATGATATGTTGCCAACATACACTGAAGCTCAAAGATTTTGCACATAGCCCGAAAGTTCTTTATCTTCTAGGATAGATATATTCCACAAAGCAATCTCCAAATTCCAAACCCGGGTACCGGGGGATTAGAACCAATTTGAAACGCTGAAGTCCCTTAGCTTTCTGAGATGTCTCTCCATGTCTTGTCTCGTTTTGATCCACTCTTCCCTCTCTATCACAGTGGTAGGATCCTCTCTTTGACTCTAAAATGGTAAGGAAAAAAGTAGTGAATCAACCGATGCTTAACAGACATTATATAATGGAATAGGTGTTTCAGATAGATATAGTCACCGAATGAATTATTTTGAAGGAATTTCCATTATCACGGATAACAAGCAAGTCACCCTTTCTATCCCTATTTCTTCCTCCTGGAACTGTGACCTATTTAAAGATAATTAAGAAAAGAAAAATGGAAATAAAGAAATGCTCAGCAACTGATGTGAAAGTAATACCAATTATAAAGAAGATAAATTTAAACAAAAACTTAAAATTAAAGAGGCAACTATAGAGTGAGTCACTAGATTTATAGGAAGAGAAAGGGTTCCTCATGGAATCAGAACCTCCACCACATCATGTACAATGTTCGACCTTCAGTCAAAACTCAAAAAGTGTCCATTTAAATTATTCTGTTGCTCAGTTGTGTATCTATCATGTCACTTCAATTTTAGCTTGAACTTGGACATGTCAAGTTCCAAAAATCGTGGTAGCATTTTACTGAAACATTCTTCATAATACAAAACTTATAGAAATGAATGGAACGTATGGAAATGACTGAAAAAAGCAGCTCAATTGTCATGAGGTTCGAATGGAATCGGCAGGATAAAACAACCAATTTCTGTCAAGAGGAAAGAAACTAACCTAAATTCCATATACTCCATCTCCATCCTACGCATACATGAGTCGGTGACTAAGAGGTTCAAGAAGGTTATAAGGTACCTCTTATGGGGGCGCAGGAGAGGAAAATTAAACATCATTTTTTCAGTTAGTTAAGATAAAATTTGAACACTGCTGAGGGATGGCTTCCTATCCCTAATCTGCATCTCTTTGATGAAAATCTTTTGGGTGACTTGACAAGGTTTCAACCTAAGGCATAGGCTCCCAATCCCAGTTACCACCAAAGCCAAGGCCCAAGGGAGCTAAAAGGGATAGATCGTGGAGAAAGAGGTGGAGGAAAAGTTCAAGCTTTTAGGTGAGGCAATGTAGAATGTAATTAAGAGGATCACAGTGGGTAAGGTTACATAGAGGAATCTGGACGGAGTAGAAGGATTTCGTAACCATGTTTCTTATTCTGTGGGGAATGGACTTTAGAGTTCTATTCTGGCATAATATTTGGTGCGGAGGTGTGGCCTTCAAGTTACGAATTCCAAATCTGTTTCTTACAACTGAAATCCGGAAGAGACACTTGCAGTACACACATATTGGGACTTTGAAGGAGAGTCAGAAGCAATGAAACCCAAGGTTTGTCATTGCAAACGCAGGATCGGGAATTGAAGTCAATTGATCCCTTTTCATTTGCTTTAAGGGGCAGTCTCTGAAGGGGGCAGATGATGCAGTTAGGTGGAAGATTTCCCAAGGATTGGAGGTTCCAGGTGAAGTCCTTGCATAGACTACTGGAGGTAAAAAGGGTTTTGGTTTCTGAGCATGGATGCTTGGCATCCTTTAAATCCTCCTAAAGTGTCTTCTTTTGCTTGGAAAACTATTCTTGATAAGATCCTGAGAATAATAAACTTGTTTGGAGAAGCAGAGTCCTATCGAATTGGGGATGCCATATATAGGATGCAGAGCAGGTTCACTATCTTGGCATTGTTTAAAGGCTAGTGAACTGTTGTTTCTTTTGTTTGTTTCCTCGGTGCGGTATCAGTTTTGCCTCAGACTTTGTTAGAGGAATTTAAAAGCATGGAGGGAAAGCTTTCGGCAAGAATGCAAGCAGCATGTTTGGAGAGCTTCCCATTTTGGTCCTATTTAGTATATTTCGAACAGGAGAAATGAGTGTATTTTTGAGAGAGTAGTCTTCAGTGCATAAAATTAAGCATCTTCTTCTTATATCTTTATTTTTTTCGTTGTCAGGGTTCATTCCCATCTACTCAGTTGTTTGTAGATTTTATGGGGGAGATCAGTTAATGTTGCTTGCAGGGACTTTCCTTTTTGTACATTTTGCAGGTGGTGGGGTTGTCCCTCTTTCGTGCCTTTACTGAATTTTCTTATTTATCAAGGACTGATAATAAATAAAACACAGATACATTCATGACTCATTATTTTAAAAATTGAAAGTGACACCACCTAATTCAAGTGGATTATGGTCAAATGGTATCTCCTGCCACGCTAAACAGTGAGGTGCAGGATTCAACTCCCAGTTGTGCCATGGGCATGTGTACTGCTTAATATTTTTTTTTTTTTAGTACAACGATGAAGGAGGGGGGAACTATTCTAAGTGTGTGAGTGCACAGCATGGGGCTCGAACTCTGGCCTGCTGTGTGAAGAGAGGAGTTTTAACCACCTCATCTCAATTTGTTTCCACATGTGTGTACTACTTATTAGAAGAAAAGGAAAAAGGAAGAAAAAAATGCTCTGGGGCAGACTCCAGAAAGATATACAGAGGTAAACAAAAAAATTGTCTGAACATCTGAAGCATTATTATAGTCAAAGCAAGAATATGCATTTATTAATTTAAATCAAGAGGCTGTAGAAAGGTTAAAATTTAAAGGGAAGAAGCAAATTACAGTCACCACTATTCCTTACCAAAACTTTTGCTCTAGTAATTGACTTTGTTTTTGAATCAATAACATAAATCTCCTCAAAATCTAGCACAAACTCTGGATCACCCAACCTCCGGTTCCTATAGTGCTTTGTCAAGAAGACCTGCAACAGATAAAGCTGTAGTTACACAGTTCTCAAAGGATGATATTTCAATTACAAAAAGCAAACCTTAATCTCCGCACTATAACTTTTTACATAATTAATCATTGATAGTAGAACTCTATCTAATCTCACTTGACTGCTAATACCACCAATACCGCATACCCTTGAATTAGCTAAGAAAGATTCCAAAAGAATGGTGTCCAAGAATCACACTAGACCTAAAATCAACAAATATGTTTAATCTACTCTCCTTGAGAGAAATTACCCATTAATCATTTGGTGCACAAGGCTTAAGGAGATAATAATAGAAAGTAATTCATTGATACACTCGAACAAGGATGACAGATATACTTTACCTATCAAAAAAGAATAAAGATGTTAAATATCGCAACCACTCCAAGGAACATAACTTGAACCCGCCTTCCATGGGAGAATCAATCCTCAACCTCTTAGCAACATCAAAACCATGAAGAATAGACAATGCTTTAGCATTGTAAGAAAATGTTACTAATTTTGATCGAAGAATGCCACCCAATGCTTTAAACCTTGACCTTTACACTTGCACATTATGAGATCCAAAAAACCCCATCGCCGCCCTTCTGTTTGAAGGCCTAAATAACACCTAAGAATTCCAAGACTCATCTCATTGTCTAGCGATTACTGTGGACCCATCATCTATTCTTCAGTTATCCTACCAAGAACCAGCCCTCACTCATCAAAACAAAAATCTAGATTCCATTTTTTTGTCAAATTAAACTCCATCCTCCTCTTAATTTCAAAGTGAAAAGCTTATTACTTGTAGAAACTGTTTCAAAACTTTGTTCTAGAAAGAAGGAATTGTATTTTTTACTTGATAAGCCAAAATCTCTAAATTAGATATTTTGGTAAGATCCTTAAGCTTTATGGGGTAGCAAAGTTGAAGATATACGTACTGAATAAGGATGAATTCACACTCATTCCATGATGCAAGTAAACAAAATCATAGTTTCAGGAAATAAGAAAGGTGGCATGACTTATCAATAAAAAAATTTAACTAACTAAAATAAGAAAAGAGGATGACATTTAATACACGGTATATACCAAAAGTGTTCACTCATACCTTCGAGATCTCCATCTCAGATTTATATAAAGGATCTCTAGGTGCATCAATGGGTGGTTCCGTGACATTGTAGCATCCATAATCACTCTTTGCACATCGAATGTACTATAGTAAAACAGAGCATATCGCTAACAATTAAATAAGAATTTGTGCATCAAATCAGTACATCAATCGAAATTAAGAATAAGCTCTCGTATTGTAACATTACAAGATATAACAATAAGGAATTGACTAACACTACATTTTCCATTGGAGGCAGAGAAAAATATACCTTCTGAGGAATTGGGGCGAGAACCCTAGGAATTGCATAAATGTCAGTATCTGGAGGAGTGACATACATCTGCACCATAAAAAAAACCCTATTTCTTCATCATTGATATAGAAAGTCTTGCTTTTCTTAAACTTACATTAAAAATAAAAATAAAAAACTTTCAAAAATTATTTGTGAAATTAGCGCCTGTGTGAGTGACAAATTGTGAACGACACATCAAGATGGACTTTACAGAGAGAAAATAGAGAGATATGTTGACATCCATACAGAAATGTACACTCAACCGGAACATCAACAAAATGTTATACTTTTGACAGATAGAGAATGCATGTATATAAAATTAGTTTATGTATGTGTGTATCAATTCGAGTAGGGAAAGTCTAGAGAGGAACAGAGTGGTGGCACACCTCTCTGAAATCGTAGACATCGTTATCAGGATCAGGGGGCTTCCTTATAAAGAAATCGCAATCCAGCAAGCTAATCTTGTGAAACTCATCTTCGTTTATTCTATAATCCACAATCGTCTCCGAGTCCCAACCCTGAATCGACACGAAGCTCTTGCTGTCGACCATTTCGATGTCGTCATCGCCACCGCCGCCCCCGGCGGAGGCAGCAGCGGCGGCGAGGGGGTCGTACTCAACGTCGTAGTCCTTCTTGTTGTCAACCTCTTCGACTTCCTCTTCGTCCATGTCATAGTCGTCGGGGCCTCCGCCGTCGGCATCCCCGTCGTCGGCCCAAACCCTAAAGTCGGGCCTGGGAGTGAAGACATAATTGAGCTTGGGCCTGAGGGAAGGGAAGGTCAGGGTAGGAGTGAGATGTAGTGATGTTACCGTAGTGAGTATGGGGAGCTTTGGAGGGAGGAGTGGTGGCGGTGAGAGGAGGAGAGTAGCTTTCATGGTTTCAATTCCGGCTGGTACTGAAATGTTGCTGCAAAAGTGACAATTGGAAATGATTAGATAAGATTTTAAGGCTTAGTTACCATGCAGATAGGAAATCAATGACACCATCCGTGTATATGTATATGGGTCGGGTTGGATTATAGTAAACCGAAATTAACCCAATCTTAAATAGATTTTAAGAAAAATTGAGAAATTTATACTCAAAAAGTGTAAGAATTTATTTATAAGTGGGTTGGAAAGTTTAAAAATAAGAACCTTAAAAAGAATATTTCTTCTATTTCTAATAATTTATAAATTTTAAATGATCAAAATGAGATTTTAAAAGAAAAAAAAAAAGACTTAATAGGTTTGAAAAATAAGAAAATATCTCTCTTAAAAAGAAGAGAGATGACCTAAATTTTAAAGAACAAGCATACTAAATGTGATCAATTTTAAAGAATACTAATATAGGTTTCACTTACTTATTAATAAAGTGTTCTTAATTACATTTGTGCAAGTATCGTAGATCTAAGACGTTTGTCTTGTGTGAGAATGATTATACTTTAATATGTTTCTATCAAATAATATACACACATGTTATTGAGCATAACGGTTTAGACATAAAAGCATGTGAATGTACAACATGAAATCATTCACTCTCGAGTACATAGACAGAATGTTCTATTTGATATTCTAAAATATAACTTAAGAAATTATTTGGCCAAGGGGTGAAAATTAGAAAGAGTTTCTAATGTTACCAACGAGAGTTGGTGTATTTAGGTGAGGTTTGATAATATATTTATACTCAAATAACTTAATTGAAAGATGTTATAAGGAAATGATTGAATTGTACTATAACTATTAATAAAAAGATTTACAATTAAATTTCTATTATTTAAGATTAGTCATAACATGTTGATTGGTGTCACTGATTATTAATACAAGTCGAATAATAATTAAATATTTATTATTATTCATTAAGATGTGGGTATAATAATAATTATTTTCAAATTATTATATTTTTATTATTTTGATATCAATACTTATATTCATGGTTAAAACAAATAATTATATTACTTAATCATTATTATTTAAAAAAAAAACATTTTATAGTATTACTAGTAAATAAAATAAAATACATATATAATTGTGTTAATTGTACCAATTTCGGGTTAACAAATTAAACGTGTCATTTTTAGGTTACGGGTCATAAGACTCTTTTATAATAAACGTGTTAATTTTAGGTCAGTTAGGTCAACTAGAACACAACATGAATAATATCATGTTAATCGTGTCTGACTCGATTTTAAATTGAACATGATTAAGCTCAACTCGAAACTTGCCAAGTTTGTATTGTTTTGGAGTCGTGTTCGTGAGTCGTATTCAAAATGGCCAGCCTACTTAAGCGTCATTTATTGACTTAATGAATTACATCTTTTAGCAATATATCACCACATTTGAGATTGTCTTCATTGACAACGTCTTGGTCTATTCACCTTCGGATGAGGGGCATCAGAAGCACTTGTGGACTGCATTATAGATCTTGTGTGAGCATTGGCTTTATGTCAAGTTCGATACATGTAAGTTTTGGCTATCCGAGGTGAAGTTTTTAGGCACCATTATTTTAGGTGACAATGTATCAATTGATCATTCCAAGATTGAGGTTGTAATGATTTGGGAGAGAAAGAACAACGTGTAAGAGATCCGTAGTTTTTTGGGCCTTGCTAGTGTTGAAAATCATCATACAACTAAGGCACAGTAGAATTAAAAATTTAGAATAATACTAGTAGGATAAATGTAACACCTAATAATTCTATTAATTAATAACTTTTTAATTTCCCATAACTATCAGCTATCTAAAATTAAGATATTTTTCCATAAGAATCTTAATCAATGGTTAACTTTCTTATCCATTTTGCTTGAAAGATGTCTCCCCCAAGGAAAGATGTTATATCCTTATTCATGCAATCTTAATTTATTTAGATAGTGATTTTTATATAAATGCAACTCAAACCAATAAGAAGTTGATTTTTTAAGCCATTTCTATCGAGAAAAAGTTTTCGATATGATTGTTGTATCAAATTACGGTTGGTGGAATTGCATATTACAAATATGGTTACAAAAACTATGGCCATGTTTGTTTCATAGATTGGGGACTAATTTATCCAATTTCTTTTCCAAATCGGCAAACAAACATAGCGTATGTATTTTTGAAATTCTTATTTTGGTTGCCACCAAAATACAAATTCGGTCAATTACAATTATCAACTAAAGACTTGTTGCAAGGCTCTGATTATAAGTAAGGATTGTTCATCCGTTTTTAGCTAATTGATATATGGGTGGAGTGGGATAAGTTGTTGTCATTATAGTGCATTTGGCATTAATCTTTTATGGAATTCTTAGTGTTTCTTCTCTAACTTAAGGTTTTGAAGTATTTAGTCAGGCAAATGTTTTTCATTAAAGGATCATTCAGAGGTGATGGAGCATAGTGCCGCTATAATATACAAGTAGTAGTTGTTTAATTGGAATCTAAAACATACATATTCTTTTATTTCTACTAGTGTATACTTGTTCTATGAAAGTTGAAGAGGCTATTTAATTGTTTGTCACTTGTACAGCTTGGTATAGTTGTTGACCATACCTAGCTGCTAAGTTGGCTTTGTTGTATATAGAAGATACATACGTGTTGCTGCTAAGAGTAAAGATTCATTCCTTTAGTTGTCTGTATACTGAGCTATGGTTGATGGCTCCCTTCCTATTTTGGCTATTGAATCTGGAATTTTCTTTGTTGTATTGTGTGTTTGTGGCCTGATTGTGACTGGTGTTGAATTCATGTTTAGCTAGGTGCACTTCGTTTGTTTGAAACTCTGGTAGGCTACTGTGTTTGTTTCTTCCCTTCCTTGGTTTTGTAGCTCTTTATTGAATGTTATGGGTTTTTCTCATTTGTTTGTTTTTTTGATAGTTGATTTAATAAAATCTTAACTTACCTTAGAAACTGAAGATTCCCTAAGACAAACTGAAGCCTTTAACATGCATGGTTAAAGAGGAGGGTATTTAAACAAAGAAACCAGTACAACCTATAAAAAAGAACATGCAAATAGTGTTGAAATAAATAAAAATTACATCAATTTGAATCCTAAATACAATCTAATTCCCAAATATGAGTTATAACTATGTAAGAGACAAGTACAAATTAACTGAAAATTACAACAAAAAAATCATAAGTTTGGGGATAAGTAGGATATAGGCACCCACTTTGCCCAACCAAAGGATTAGCCTCGATATCCATTCTCAATTCCATTTTATCAAAAGGTAAGAAAACTCATAAACAAAAAGTATTGCATTCATGATTCAAATAAACAAGTGTCAGAACCGTAAAATGGGGGTAAAAAGTGAATGAAAGATTTGACTCAAGCCTGAAAGCCCCTACATATACGCGTAGGGTATGGAATCAAAGTCACATATTTCTCATTATTTATCTACTTTTATCAATATAAGCCAACAAACGGTTTTCATTTTGTGGTTTACATGTCTTATAAGGAAAGGCTCCAACCATGAAAACTTGATAAAGAAAATATCAAAAGAGAATCAAGACTAAGAAAAATTATTTGTAAGAACACCATCTATAAAGAAAGTTAAGATTGATAAGAAAGTCTCTGAAAAAAAATCAAGATTTCAAAGATTGTAAAGAAAACAAGATATGAAGACCTTCATGTTTGTTCTAAGAATCATAACAAGATTTTTCAAAATAATGAATCAAGATTACAAGATTAACACAATAAAGATTCCCATCATACTAAAAAAAACATTTAAAGGTTTTAAAGAAAAGAATCCTCAAATGCAGAGACCTTCCTATAAAATGTATAAAGCATTAAATATACAACGGTTTTGATGAGGCATATCTGGCTAAATGATAACTCTAGAAAATGTTGGCAAAAGTCAAAGGGTACCTCCCATTGAATGTATGAGAACTCTAAAGAATAGAAATAGTGAGGTAAGAGAGACTTCAATAGTAGGGTTGATGTGAGAGCACTCATAAAATCATTGGGTTTGTGTAAAGTCATGGGTTTGTAGAGCGCGGGGTAGAATGATACTATATTATCAATCTGACAACTACGTAGGAAGTTTCAGAAGCCCTTATACCCCAAATAATAACACATGGAGATATTTATAGGCACTTGGAAAGAGACATGATCCAATGGCTAAAATTTGATCTTGAAACTCAAGGGCACGATCAAGCATTGGATGATAATTATTTTAAAATAAAATAAAAATCCTAAATATCTAATTCAATTATCCTAAAAATGAGAAATAAAAAAAAAATGAAAATAATGAAAGAAAAAAGGTATCTAAACCAGCCTAATTTCAAAATCAACTTTTGCAACCCCATCATTTATTAACTCAAACCAAAAGCTATTACGGACGTAATTTTGATCATTTGCCCTCTGTTCATCATTAAGCTAATTTAGCAGCAGATAATGGTAGCTTCTTGAGTAGCCTCGGGTCATCTTCCATGGCCATGGTAAACTTTCATCCCCACAAAATTCCAAAAAATTATTATGGCTAATGTTTCCAAGTTTGTTTGTTTTCTATTTTGTTGGTTTTTTGGGACCTTAGTTTATTTATTTGGGCCCTAATGGCCCTTCCTTGAAACCCCAAAAAAGCCAAACTCAATTGGTAATTGATTCATCATCATTTGGGAACCCCAACCCTAGTAATATTTGGTGGGTTAATTCTAGATCATCAAGGAAAGTTCATATTGACTTTTTCTCAAAATATTGGAATAACCAGACAATTGTTGGCTCCAAAATCCCTCATACTATGTTACATGTCTTCACTACAAAATACAATCATATGAATCTTATGTAAATATTTATTTTTAAATAAAAAAATAAATAAACATGCATTGCTCACATGATAAATTATAGTTAAAATATGTACCAAAATAGGAATAGATTCTTCTTACTTAATTTAGAGCCAAGAACCGCAAGAATTATCACAAATACAGTATCGTGTATTTTGGCTTGTACTTATCTTTATGTATTTTGATGGTTCAATTAAAGTGTATTAACTAATGTGAACTTAGTTAAATGTTTACTATTACTCTCCAACTCTTAGTCAAGTCTTTACTAAATTTAAATTTGAGTAATTTTTTTGTAAAATTTCTCTAATTTGTTACTCAAATTTATATCCAATTGAATTATATTCAACTTTTGACTCAAACCTACTGAATGCTGCCACTCTAGTCAAATAAAAAACCCCAAATCCCAACTAGCAATTTTTTAATTTCAAGTGGTCAAAATTTGAAACTCCAAAATGGTCACTAAATGGGACAAAATGCGAATTTTCTAAAAAAATAGTTCTTGGAACAAGATGGATTTTTTTTTTTTTTTTAAAGATTGAATTAATAAAACCATCGATGTACCATTAGGTAGCTTCATAGTGAATAAAGCTTTTACTAAAAACTTTCATTTAAATTTGGGTACATTTTTAATAAGGGTTGGAGATGGCTTAATAATATTTACTACTCAAACTCACTTGTTCTTGCAAATAGTTTTGACAAAATTTATTCATTGAATCTGATTGTATTACTTAATAAAATTAGAGGGTCTACTTGTAAAAATTGAAAGTATACTAGACAAATATATATATATATATATATATATATTTACATATATATATATGTATGTATTTACATATAATTGAAAATAGACATAAAGTTTAAGACAATAAAGTATACTAGACAAATATATATATTTACATATATATATATGTATATTTATATTTATACTAGGCAGATAAGCACACAATGTGCGGGATTCATACATAATTATTGTACCATACAAGTGATGTATTGAAATGTTAAAGAGTTACGCTTGTGAAAGGATAATGATTCAAATTTGAAAAATCATGCAAGTTAATATTGTTATTTCACATCATAAAGATAATATGAGATGTTCGTGTGATGTACTTATAAAAACACGATGATTGATATTAAAAAAAATCATGAATATTTTGTCACACGTCAGAGGAATTAATTGAAATGTTAAAACTTTAAGCCTATAAAAGTTATTTCTTTGATTGAATCCTCTACACTAAGATAATAAACTAACAGATCATCTGTGTGGGACTCATAAATGCTTTAATTAATGACCCAAATAAGTAATTATATAAACCGACAACAAACCTTCATATTTATTTTAGTGACAAAAAAGTAAATACATAATAAGCGATGAGCGGCAAAAATGTCATGTCTTCATGACCACGAACTCTCACTTATTATACAGTATTAGATATATTGACAATGTAAAAATCTGACTCTTCTTTATTTATAGGTCTAAGGTTACCAAGTTTGGTTATATCCTTGTTGATGCAAGGAAAGCTATATGCCCAAAACCTTCGACTTTTCTTTATAAATGGGGGTGCTCGAGACATCTCATCTTGTCATTTTCATTGTTGCTCATTTCAATTTGGCCGAAATGTTTGGCCTTTCCTTCTCTGAGCATGCTCACGCTTCGCTGACCTATCGTGTGATAAAGGGAAGAAAGTATGAAACAATAGTAAAATGATGTAAAAAATTGATAATCCGTTATCTATAGGACTGAAGTTAGCAAATTTGGTCATGTCTTTCTTGATGCGGGATAAGACAATTGCCTCTTTAAGATGAGAAGCCGTTAGTTGTATTGGATTTGAAATCAGTTTATTAATTGAAGTCTAAATTTTAAAGAATTGCCACCGTGTCATATATCAGTTTAGAAAGAATTGGCCTTGGTATTATAATTTATTAATCTTAATAATCTATCATAATAGACTAATCTAACTAGATAATAATCCGATCGGTGTGAAATGTTGAATTGAATTAGGTCATTTTTTTCTTCTAAATATACTCAAATTATGATATCACAATAATTGAACATGTGTTATGATCAAATCGGTTGATGCAATATGATCTAATGTCAAGTTAATTGGAGAAGTTGAATTCGATCAGATCAAAAATCTTGTAAATATGCTTAAATGGTAATATCACGATTGAACAGTCTCATGATTAAATCAATTGATGCAACTTTAGTCCCATTATATACACACAAATATACAAGGAATTAGGGAGGTGAGGACAGAAACTTTGGTACCAAGGTGAACCTTGACCCAATCAACGAGGCTCAGCTGGGAACTTGGAACGGCCTGTCCCATCTTTTCCTCTCCATCTCGCGGTCTTACCATTTCCTTCCTAGGTACAGTTTTACATTTTTGGGGAAAAAGGAAGGAAAGAATGAAAATACGCTAGCCGTCGATGGTAGAGAAGACGGAAAAAGAAAAGTAAATTGCGGTTAATTCTCTACCTTTCAGTATCCCGCGCATAACAGAGGATCTAAAAAAACAAAAAAAAAGGGCCGCGCCCCTCTTTTTGTTCTCTCTACTCTCCGTACTTTCTTTCTAAGCAATTCGTTTCTTCAATCTAGGGTTTACTACCACCCTTCTCTCACTCTAAAATTTTGAAACCCCATGCTAGGTACGCCAATTTTTTGATTTAGGACTATCCAATGGAGGAAGAGAAGAGCGGTGGCGGTGGCGAACCTGGGAGGGTTTCATCGTCGTTCGTTGCAATGGGTGGCCGGCAGAGGTTCACCGTCGAGCTGAGACCTGGGGAGACTACAATTGTTTCGTGGAAGAAGCTTATGAAGGACGCGAGTAAGGTCAATGGATCCACCTCAGCCCCTGAACCACCGTCCAATGCTCACCCTGCTCTCGAGTCTCGCATCGCTCCGGTAAGATTTGTTTCAATTCAATCACTATTGTGTGTTTTTCTGCAATTGGGTTTAGTGATGTTTGTACGGATGAGTCCTACTTTTATTACCAAGGGCTAAGTAGTGCTTTTAGTGGGTGCTTGTGAAGTGTCTCCAAACAAAATCAACTGGCCAACCGCATTTCTGGAGCAACTTTTCAAAATGTTAACGCCCTCCCAAACGGACCCTTAGGACCAAAAAGTCATACTTTCCAAAAGTACATAATTTGTTCAACTAGAAATGTTAACGTCAGTGACGAGTGTTGGACACTCATAATCTGATTGGTGCATGCATTACACGCATGTGACAAGCGTTGTCTCGCGATAAATGGTCGCGTGTAATGTACGCGTTGATCAGATCGCGATTGTGATGTTAACATTCCTCTTTGTTCAACTTCTAATTTTGCACTATTGATTTAGAATCATAATTTTACAATTCAATTTGAATAAGATGTATTTTTTAAATCATAAATTAGTAAATGATATTTTAACAAATTTAGTACTATTTTTTTTGTCAAAAGTTTTTAATTTTTTTTTTATGTGTAAAAGTATTTGCATTATAAACATAGGCACCCAAGGCAAACCTAATAAATATAGAAGAAAAGGACCGGTTACAAAAAATCAAAGTCTAAACTTTCAAAAAAAAAATAAAATCTAGAAGTCTATTTAAATACATAAGAATTTCCTCTTTAATCCAAATGAAAAGTATTCTCAAAAAAATATCCTTGAACTTCCACGATGGGTTTTTCACCCGCCAAAAAGCCTCATCTTTCTCTCCCGCCAAAGATGGCAAATGAGACAAATAGGAGCTATCCACCAAGCTATTCTCAACTTGTTCCTTAGTCTTCCACATCGCCCCCCTAAAAAAGGCGCTTTAATAAAAGCCGGTAACACCCACGTGCATCCAAAGATAGAGAATAATAAATTTTATGTATCCATCGCTATCTTACAGTGCATTAGGAGATGAACCAACGTCTCTTCCTCTTTGCACACAGGGAATCAACCCAGAAGATGGAATTTCCCCTTCTGATGGTTATTTGTCGTGAGAATGGCCCCCAAGTAGCCGACCAAACAAAAAACACAACCTTCGTAGGAGCTGCAGATTTCCATATTACCTTTTAAGGAAAGGATGAAAAGGATGCAACTTTCCTTTGCAAGTTGATTTGGAAATCTAGGGTGTTTCTAAAAGTCGCCTTTTTTGCTTGGGAAGTGGCTTGGGGAGTTATTCTTACGGCGGATAACTTAAGGAGAGGATATCATCTTTCAAAGTGTTGCTCTTTATGCAAAGAGGATGAAGAGACGGTAGATCATCACCTTGTTCAATGTAAGATTGCTCGTGATGTTTGGAATTTGCTATTTTTCATTTTTGGATGCGCGTGGATAATGCCAGTAAAGGTCAAGCAACTTTTTCTGGGATGAAGGTGTAGGAGTATCTGAAAGGAATCGAGAATAGTTTGGAAAATGACCCCCATTTATATGGAGAGAGAAATAGAAGAATTTTTAATGGGGTGGAATCTCCCTCTTGGAAGTTGAAAGATACTTTTTTGAAATTTTTTTCTTTTGGATTAAGGAAGAATATCTATATTTGTAGATAGACTTATTGATTTTTTGGAGGATCTTAGGCTTTAATTTTTGTAGCCGGTCCCTTTGTTTTGTACTTAGGTAGTCGTCTTCTGGTCCCTTGTGTTTAATACAATTTACTTATATCAATAAAAAAAAATAATTATTTAGTCAACCAAAATAAAATCCTTAGTTATTGGTTCAATTTTTTAAATTTCTAAAAGCTTATTGTATTGTACGTTGCTTTTTTTCTCCTTATTATTGTATAATAAAACAAAAATAATTTTTAAATTTTCTTTTTTAAAATGAGAATTGACAATATTTTTAGGATATGGTTTTCAATCAATTCTATGATGGTGGTAGGCTTGGCGTTCATAATCATTATGCTTAATTTTTCCCATAAACTATGTGCAGTATACTACTTATGTGGCGTCAGATGGTTGTGGTCAATTTTGTTTGTTGTATATGATTGTGCTCCATTACAGATGTTGTAACACAAATTTATGTTATGTAGATGTCTTCTCGTTGAATATAGAGATTTTTGTGCATGGTTTAGTGGTTTTATTTTGTTAACTATGTTTTGATGTTAGTGAACATTGCATGTTCCCCAAGACTTCCTCACCACATGTTGAACTAAGATTTGTTGTTTGTGGAATAGTGGTTTTATTTTGTTAAATATGTTTTGATGTTGAGCTTTCCTCACCACATTTTGGACTTAGAATGTGTAATGAATGTCTGAATTGCACCATTCAATTATTTTTTGGCATGATTTGATGTTATTTATAGGTAGTATCTTTGTGTGTGCTCTCTGCAACTTTAATATTTAATATCACATATGATGCGCTCTCCCTTTTATATGCCCATCCAAGAGATCATTCTGAGTCAAGTATCAGTGCAATTCTTTTCTGTGTTTTGCCTTTGTAGGGACAGCCTTCTGAAAATGAAGAAGCAGATGCACCACCTGCAAATCGTTTTAGTGCTGTTATTGAGAAGATTGAACGCTTATACATGGTATGCAATATTTCACCTTTTTTCCCCATTTCTATGAGACTCTTGTGAGCAGTATGCATTTGGGCAGTCACTTGAGAAGGTGAGATTATTACATTGTTTGTAATTAATTTACTTATGCGACAACTTGTACTTTTCAGGGTAAGCATAGCAGTGATGAGGAAGATCTCAATGATGTTCCTGACGATGATGAGTATGACACAGAAGATTCTTTTATAGATGATGCTGAGCTGGTTGGTATTGTCATCTATTATCTGTATTTTTTACATGGCTAGTTGATCTTTGTGCTGCACCAATTGCTTGTATCGTGCTTATGATAAAATTCTGCATGTACTAATGGTGCCATTCATAATGATCCTTGTTTTGCTGTGCAGGATGAGTATTTTCACGTTGATAACTCTGCAATAAAACACGATGGTTTCTTTGTTAATCGGGGAAAGTTGGAACGCATGTGAGTTTTTTTGAGCCACTTTGGTATACCTAATTATGTTGTGATAAATCACATTAGTCAGCTATACTCTAGTTTTGTTAGGTTTCCTGTGTATGTGGTCCAGTTAGAAGTTGCAATGATAAATGTGACCATTAAGACATCCAAGTCAGTGTTGTGTGTTATATAACTCAAGGAACATTTATTCCTTAATGATTTAAGCTTGGGATTGTGTAGAGATTGCAATCCTTGAATGATTTAAAATTGGACAGTGTGGAGATTGCAATTCTTATTGAGTTCAAATATATTTTTCTCAACCATCTGAGTTAGCATCTGGAGCCTGACCTTTTTTATTCTGTGATGGTTATAAAAAAAAAGACTGCAGAAATTATATTATAGAATGAGAACAGCAAGTTAACTGAAATTTCCTCCTACAATATCTGAGGTGGTCAAGATCTAAAATGGGTTTCTAATACCATCATTGCTGGCAGTATAGCAATGGGTCTTATATTTTTCTTCTTCTTAAAATTACTAAATTTTTCAAAGTTTGCTTCTTTTCTTTTTTTTTTGGTTTTTGATGGAGGTAAAATATAGTATTCCTTGTTGCTGATGGTACCAATAATTCACTACTGCTTACCAATAATTCACTACTGCTCACCCCTGAACTTTCCTTGTGTGGTACATTTATTTCACATTTCTTCTTGTTGAATCTGTATGTTGGTGAAGTTGTTTTGTCTTGCTATCATTTCTTTAGCTTTTCAAAGAGTTCCTGTGATTAATTTATTTGATAGATAAGTGGCCCTTGGGGTGGGAGTTGAACTTGGGACCTTGGGGATATTACCCAGACCTCTTCCCAACTCATCCAATCCCAAGGGTTGAGTTTATGTGATTATTTTGAGAAGGCTATATATAATTCTATATAATATGTATGTGTGTATGTATGCATGCATGCATGTATGTATGTATATGTTTAGAGCAATTCTACCCTTCCCAAATTTCTATCCCAAATGATGTGGTAGCGTATCATTGTGGCGCATTAATTAGACGATTTAATGCACTATTAATATTATAGTGGCACATCATTTGAGATGCAAAATTTGGGATAAATTTTTGGGAAGCATAGCATTTTCCATATGTTTATGTGGTGTAGTCCTCGCCAACCTTCACAATTTACAATTAGAACTGCATGCAAGAGATAATGGACCAATGAGTTTATTTTGATAAACCGAGTTGGATATTTTTCTCTTATCTTTCCTGATTCAATTTGTTTCTCTTTTTCTAGCAATGAACCTATCTTATCGCCTCACCAGCAATTGAAGAAGCGGAGAAGGAAAGATTTGGGAAAAGGTCATGGTGAGAATCATGAGGGTCATGTACCGAATAAACATTTAAAAGTGGGAAAGAAGGCGGCTGGAAGGTCGGCGCCTTTGGTTGGGAAGAGCTCTTCTACTCCCTCTCATGGTATGGCTGTTCCAAGTGAAAATCATGAGGATGCAAAGTTTCAGAATCAGTTGAATGCTTCTGTAATTTGTTCTAAGAAGAAATCTGCTGACAGTGAAACTATGTTGGATCCATCTGTTTCTTCAAAAGTTTCAAATGGTGACGCTTCTTTGTCTTTACTGAAGGAAAAGGATACTGACAAGCAGAAAACTGGAGTCTTCCCATCTAAGGATCAAGGTAACAAATTGAAAGATGGTACTGAATTTTCTGATGCTTCACATCAGAGATCTCATGAGAAAAGTTCTTATACACAATTCAAACCTCAATCTGGAAGACTCTTGAACGATGTTAACGAGTTAGAACAAACAGGTCTGCGGAAAGAAAAAAATAGTATTCGTGACCGGCCTGACATCAATGCTTCAGAGGGCAAGTATTCCACGCAAACTGTGGTGAGTAGTTCTGTGACTTCTTTTTTCCCCTGTGCTTCCATTACATCAATGAGTTTGTTGTGTGCCAAGTAACACTTATGGTGCTTACTTGATGCCTTGGTGCTTTAGTTTAATTTTAACCAATCTGTTGTTTTTTCCTATTTTGTTCAGTAAAATTTAGTTTTCTCAAATTGAGCTCTATGTACTTTTAACTTTGTTATGTTCCTTGCAATTCAAGATGTAATGTATGAAGTGTTGCCTGACTTTTGTGCAAGCCTGTGCAAAAAATCAGCTGATGAGTTTCTCCCTTGTGAATGTCTTCAAATTTCTTCTCTGCACTGTCATCATTATTCCTGCATATGGTAAACCTGTTGATGCACACCTATAGGCCTGTGACCGTGGTTGGTGAGTGTTTATTTGGCATGAGATCCAAGAGAAGATGGTATTGCATTATATATATTTTAGGTAATAGGTTTTATTGGATGTTCTGCTTTAGAATGTTACTATATTTTCAATTTTATATATAAAGGCTTTACGAATAGAATTTGGGGGGCTTATCTTTTCTCTATATTGGGTAGGATTAATTATAGAAGGTGGACTTGTGTTTTTAGGGTTTGAAGATCTATAAATGGGCTGTTGGGGGGGGGGGGGGGGCGAATGCGGTAGACTTAGTTAGGATGAATAATTGTGAATATTTGAAAGATCTTTGATCTTTCTTCCTCCCCTTCTCCCTCATCTCTTTTCTTATTTCCCTCTATCCGTCCTCTCTTCTCTAATATTTGAGAGGCATCGAAGTCTCTTGTTGTGTCCTCTCTCCCTTCCCTTCTCTCTTTTCCTCCTCTTCTTCTCTTGTGAACAAGACACTTGGAAACATGATGCGTCTTGCCTCTCTTATCTGCTTTCTCATTCTATTTTTCCTCTCTCTGTATATCTATACATATATGTATATTTTAAAATTTTCAGCATACTTTACAAGTACACCGTGTCTTCAGAGATTTTCATTCGAGCAGGTTTCATCAAGAATGTCGCCAATTTCTCAGTTAATGTTTATCCTTCTACTGTCATTTCCCTCTATATATAGTCAGTTTATACTAGAGATTTAGTCTTCTCCCAGTGCTGCATATTTTCCTGATATAACCTTTGGTATTCCTGTGTACTAAAGTTTAAAATTGGTGGTCATCTCGCAATTGGAACAAGGCAAGCCTATGCAGGAGCAATTCTCTAGGAAAATGGTTTGTGACAGTCATGGTTAAATTTTCCAAAGGTTTGTTTGGTGTTGATTTTCTTGTTCAGCCTTTAATAAATTCTCGGATGGCCTTCAGTTATAAATTTGGTGAATTGCTTCTCACTTGAAAATTGAAATACTCGTATGACTGTAGTATATCTCAACTTCGTTTCATTTCTCTAGTAATTGTTTTTAATGGAGGTCTTTCCCTCCATTTTCTTTTTGATTAAAATTTATTTTAATTATATAATCTAGAAATATGCTTTGACTTTCTACAGTTTTATTATCATCCATGCTTTTATGATTATCATTTGCCAAGTTTACTGTTGTCAATGAAATTCTGTTTGTAGAATTAAAAATTTTTTGGGTCAAGCTAGTGTCAGCAAGGTAGTAGACTATACACATTTTATTGATCCGTTTTCCTCTCCACTTCTCTGCTTGCCATATGAAGTTGTTTCCCGGGTCACAAAATTAGCATGAATGTAACATTTATGCGATCAGATTGTCTACTCTTGGTACTGCTCTTGTATTCTGATCCAATGGGAATGGTCTTGGGGATGAAAATGCAAAGCATGGGGTGTCTTTTTTTTCCATGTTAATTTTTTTTTGAATTTTATACTTAAAGCTTTGATGATAAAAACAAGCATGGAATTAGTTTTATCCTTTGTTAACTATTTCTAAATGTATAGATGTAAATTGAAATTAGTTTTTATTCTTTGTAAGTGTTTATGAAGGTATGTTGTAAAGATGGTTTTACAATGGCTTTTAACAAGCATTGTTAGAGGGTGATCAGGAGGGAGGGATGTGATGGCAGTATTTGCTCATTTCCATGGGAGGGGCTCCTTTGAGAGAAGTTTAATGCTCTTTTTTTTTATTGCTTTGGTTCCAAAAAGGGAGGGAGTTGAGGATATTAGAGACTGTAGACCAATCAGCTTGGTGGGAAGCATGTACAAGCTGTTGTCTAAAGTTTTGTCTATGAGGCTTAGGGAGGTCATGGGGAAGATTATTTTAGAAATTCAAAATGCTTTTGTGGGAGGACGGTAGATTCTAGATGCGGTATTGATTGCAAATGAGTGTCTTGATACGCGGATGCAGAAGGGGGAAAGATGATTAGTTTGTAAATTAGATATTGAGAAGGTGTATGATTATTTCAATTGGAATTTGCTTTTAGTCATTCTATTTGCTGATGACACATTGATTTTTTGTGATGCGGAGGAGCAACAACTTTAGTATCTAAGATATATTTTGATTTGCTTTGAAGCAATCTGTGCTTAAAGATGAATTTATCAAAGAGTGCAATTATCCCAGTGGGCAAAGTGGAGAGTTGGCTCCGGGTGTTGGATGTGGGGTGCACCGACGCGCTTTATTGCGGTGTGGGATGTAGTGATTGAGAGGTTTCAAAAAAAAAAACTAGCGGGGTGGTAGTGTCAATATCTCTGGAAAGGGGGGATAATTACTCTAATTAAGAATGCTTCAAATCTCTCAACGTATTTCTTGGCCCTTTTCAAATGTTGGCGTCAGTGGAGAAGAAATTGAGAAGCTTTAATCGGGATTTTCTTTTTGGTGGGGAGGGGGGGTGGTTTCCCTTGGTTGCTTGGAGTAAGGTGAAAAGGAAGGAGGGGGAGGGGAGATTGGAGGTGAAAGATTTGAAGCTTTTTAATAAAGCTTTGTTGGGTAAGTGGGGAATGGAGATTTGCGGCAGAGAGGCAGGCATTATGGTGAAGTTTGGTTTCTACCAAATACAAGTGCGAGGAGGGGGATTGGTTCACTAAGAAAGCTAGGGAGGCATATCGATGTGGGGTTTGGAAGGCTATTAGTAAAGAGAGGGAGGCCTTTCAGCATTTGGTGAGATTTGAAGTGGGGGAGGTGATAGAAAGTTGAAGGAGAGATTCCCATCTTTGTTCAACATAGCCTCTAATAAGGAGGCGTCGGTTTTGGATCGTGTTACTTGGGAAGGGGGTCATATGGTGTGGAGTCCTTGTTTTTGGAGAAACTTTTATGATTGGAACTTGAGGGGGGTAGGGGAGTTGATGGGGGTGTTAAATAGATGGAGGGTGAGAGTGGATAGGGTGGATGAGATGGTGTGGAAGGTGGATGGTAAGAAGAAATTCATTGTTAGAGAAGAAACGCTGTTAGTTCTTTCTATAAGTTCTTGGTGAGAAGCAAGGAGGAGCTCTTTCCTTGGCAGTTGATTTGGAAATCTAAGATAACAAAGAAAGTTGTATTTTTTTGTTGGTCGGCGGTTGGGGAGCCATTCTAAACGCAGATAATCTCAAGAGAAGAGGATTTCATCTCCCGAATAGGTGTTACATGTGCACCAAGGAGGTGGAAATGGTTGATCACCTCCTAGTTCATTGTAGGATGGTGATGGATGCTTGGAATTTGATTTTTACTCTCTTTGGGTGTAGTTGGGTGATGCCGGCATTGATTAAAGATGGTTTTTTGGGTTGGAGGTGTAGTCACTTAAGAAAGGATCTTCGGCGTGCATGGAAGATGGCTCCTTTATGTTTAGCATGGTGCATATGGAGGGAGAGAAACAAAAGAGTTTTTGAAAGGGATGAGGTGTCTACATGGCAATTTTAAGACTTTTTTTTTATTTTGTTTTTTCTTTTGGTACAAAGAAGAGTATCCATTGTATTTAGATACTTTTTAAGGGTTTTGTTTTTTTTTGACTTATGCGTAAAGTATAACACTATTGCTTTACCATCTTTAGTTAATAAATCACATAAATAAATATAAGATAACAAAAGAGGAACGAAAAAGAAATGTTAAAGTTGAGTTTCATATATCTAGATTGTTACTTGCAAAGTAGATTAGTTAAAAGTTGACTTAGGCGTGAAGTGTAGCACTATTACTTTGCCATCTTTAGTTAATAAATGACAAATAAATATAAGATAACAAAAGAGGAACGAAAAAGAAATGTTAAAGTTGAGTTTCAGATATCTAGATTTTTACTTGCAAAATAGATTAGTTAAAATCAAGTTTAGGACCATGGTTGTTTTTTAATCCTCTGATACCGTTACAGGCTAATATATCAGTGTGACTAAAATTCACAGCTGTATTGGCCGATACCGTTACGTAGTATCAGCTGTTATGGGCCAATACATGACTACTACGGTCGTTATAGGACTGTTACGCTAATCACACTAAATTAAGTTTCATTCTTATAATTATTTTTTTGTTATTATTTATATTACTTTTTGTAATATGTTATTCAAATTAAGTGATACTTCTTAGTAATAAAATATCTTCTTATAAGAAATATATTTCTTTAGGTGTTTGAAAATTGAAAAATAATAGTAAAAAAACTATAATATGATAAATTGTAGTCAACATATGTGTATCAGTGACTTTTAAAAGATTTGTTATTGTTTGAAAAAAATTCACTGTTACGGTTTCCGATTCTCGTTACGAATGACCTGATGCTCCCGATACTATTATATCGCGACTGCGATTTAAATACATGTTTAGGACCCCAACTATGAAGTATATTTTTATTTCACATCCCCAATTATAAGATATATTTTTATTTCGCATATTTGAAAGACAACAATAGCATGTGAGTCAAAATCAAGTTTAGGACCCCAACTATAAAGTATAATTTTAATTCATATATTTGAAAGACGAGAATACCAATTGTGTGAGTCTGTTACTTGCTTCCTTTTTTTCTCTTCCCCCATGAGGGCAATTCTTTTCCTTTTTGTGTTGTTTTGTTACAAAATTTTGCACATTCTATGACCTATTCAGCATTTGGCAGTGTGATGTACATGAATGTCTAGGGAAACAAGTGTAAAAAACTTACGGTAGTAATGAAGAAACATGCATTTTAATGAAGCATAGTGCTGAGTCTTGAAGTGTTTGAGATGTGTACTTGTAATCGATGAGGACTGCAGTCGAAGTACAAACCCTCTACAATCTCGTGTTTTGGTTTAATGGATCACCCTGTGACATGCCCTAAGTGCCTCTAGAAGACCAGTTTATAAGTTGTGGAGAATTAAAGTACTTGGAACAACTAGAACTTTTTATTTTGTAGAAATTAGAAGGTTGATTTGGAAATATTTAGATACTGAGATGCTAGGACTAGTATAAGTTGTCAAATTTTATGACATTGTATGTAGCTCTAGCTTAGGATGCTCATTGAAGACCAATGGAGCACATACAAGAGCTTGGAGGCATCAAATAGGCAATCAAGACAAGGATAAATATAAGAGAAAAGCTTCACCAAGATGAAGTAAGCTCAATAATGAAAGAAGACCAAATGTCCCTAGGAAAATGAACCTAGAATCAAGACTTAGGCCTTGGGGACACTTAGACACGTCTTGGTTGACTGAGACAAACTTGGTCAACCAGTTTGGTCAAAATAGTATACCCCAAGACAGACTGGTCAACCAACACAGGGAATTGCGAATTGGTTCTAGGTGAGCCATAAAGACTTGCACAACCTGAAAACTTAGAAAAATCCTAGTGTTCCATTACTAGGTTAGTTGTTGGTAACCAAGTGCATAAAACCCACATTGGCTCTAGGTGAACAAAACTTCTTGTTAGAAGCTAAAACTGAGGAAGAAAATCCTATTGAGTTAATTATCATTAGGTTGGTTGTAGGTGACCAAGTAGTACAAAACCAACATTGGTTCTAGGTTAGCCTTTGAAAATCTAGCGAAAATCCTAGTTTGTGCACTTGGTAGGTTGGTGGTTAACCTAGGTATAAAACCATTATAAAGGTTTTTGGGTCAACCTTGAAAACCCTTTGAAATTGTGGAAAATTCAGTGAGGAGCTGGGAGTAGATGAAGGCGTGTTGGCCGAACCACTATAAATGTTAGTGTGTTCCTGTTCTTTACATTTGAGTTATGAATTGATATTTTTTTGAAGTATTTCCTTTATCAATTCATTGAATACTTCTTGTTAATGATTTGCATTGATTAATATTTTTTCTACATGAACAACATTGTTTAATTGAACACAATCAAATGATTGGTTACACTTGATGTTTTTAGAAACATATATTGAATTGTTTGAATATTAAATTTTTTAATAACAAACAATAGCAATCAACATTTAGATCACCACAAGGAAAACAATTTAGGACAGAGAACTTGATCGAAGCATAATTGACCTAACACATAATTGACTTGAAATCAATCAAAAAGTCATTTTTAAAATTTTTTCCTATTAACTCCTTAGGACACTTTCAGATACTATATAACAATGCTGGCACCAAAGGCAGATTTACGTGTGGGCTGTAGCCCCCCCAGTTTCACAAAAAAAAAAATTACTTAGTAAATTGTTTGACCCATATGAACCTAGCTCAGTCCCATTTGAACCTAGCCCACCCCAAGTTTTGGCCCAATCTTATTTCTAACTAAACTCAATCGACACATTATCAACAATCCTTTATTTCCTAAAGCCTAGAACAAAATTTGCAAAACTTAACCCCACCACAAATTTTGGCCCAACCCTATTTCTAACTAAACCCAACCCATTCTTAATCATTATCCGTTCCATACAAAATTCGTCCAATTTGAAAAAAAAAAAAATTCTCACCAAAAAAATTCTAGCCTCCCCTAATTTTTTTTCCTGGCTCCGCCCTTGGCTAGCACACAAAAAAAGTTGCTCATTAACTTTGTTTGTGTAATTAGATATTTTTTTATGTTATATCTATCTATCTATCTATCTATCTATCTATCTATCTATATATATATATAGTTAAGACACGCACACACCCACTTGTCCCAATTAGGACTTGAACCCTCAACCTCTTATTTGGGAGGTGGAGGTTATACCACTCAAGCAAACACTTGGGGGTGTTAATTACACACACACACACGCACGCACACACACACACACATATATATATGTATTAACTTTTTAGAGTAAGAATGATGAATGTTCTACACCAAAGTTTGATGTACTAGCAATTTCTTGGTTTGTTCTGAATTTTGTCTTGATTACTGAAATTTAGGCAGTGACTGCCTCGTGTTTTGCATTTTATATTTGTACCACCAATATCAGGATTTACTTTTACAATCTCTGTCACTGATTTTATATCTAAAATTATGCAGAAGGTTCCACTCATGCACCGAAAGGAGGGTTCCAGTGTTAGGCCAAAGAGTACAATGCTTGAAAAGGCCATTAGGGAGCTGGAGAAGATGGTTGCAGAATGTATGTTTGACATTTTTGTGACAGTTGTATAAATTATGATTATATTTCAAAGAAGTTCTTTATAAGTTGATTAATCGCTCTTTGTTTGAAAACATAACAGCAAGACCACCAACTACGGAAGTTCCAGATGCAGATATTTCATCTCAGGCAGTCAAAAGGAGATTGCCACATGAAGTAAAGCAGAAGCTTGCTAAAGTTGCTAGATTGGCGGTACTGGAAAATAGTTGACATAACTATAACTGTTTTCCTTTTGTGAAATTATTCTTTCATTCACATTTCCTATTTTCTTAGTTCCTAAACTTGAAGCTTTTAAAGAAACTAACCTTTTTTTATTTTATTTGGGTGGTTGCAGCAGGCAAGCCATGGAAAAATATCAAAAGAATTGATTAATCGTCTTATGAGTATTGTTGGTCACTTGATGCAGCTCAGGACTTTAAAGGTACCTCCTTTTGAATAACAACTAGCATATATACTCATCATTTCCTGCTGCTTTGTTTTCAAATTCCTGTTAGTTTTTAGCTGTGACTGCAGGTTGGCTTAATTTAGTCGGTGCAAGGATCATGTGATGATTATGATTGTCAAAATGAGACCGGCAATAAACAAGCAAATTTGACAAATGTTAGGTGGTTGGCTTTGGATAATTCTGGAAAAATCTGAAAACCAGGATGAGTAGATCTTTAGAAAACCATTATTGGGAACGTCTTATGACTAATTTGGATTTTTTTTCTTTAAATGATAAAGTTTTATTAAGAAGGAGAAAAGGCCAAAAGGGGCCACAAACATGTTCTTGAGTATATCTTTAGAAAAACGTTATTGGGAACGGCTTACGACTAATTTGGATTTTTATTTTATTTAAATGATAAGATTTTATTAAGAAAGAGAAAAAAGGCCAAAAGGGACCACAAACATGTTCTCTCTGTGTGTGCAAGATCTACCAATCCTACCAATCCAGGGGACCTAGGCACTTGATGGAATAGTGACCTCCCTCGATCACCGTAGAAGACATTTAATGAAACCTTTTTCCATCTAAGAGTTTTTAACTAAAAACCAGAGTTCTTTATTTTTGATGAGAAAAGTGGAAGTTCCTCTTTGAAGATTTTATCCCTGTGAAATATCCCAATAAATAGCTGAGAGGTGCACCACTCCAAATTCTTTTTTCTTATCCTCAACTCCAGCTCTTCATCAAACAGTTGAATTGAGGGCCCATTCTGGCAAGCAACACGAAACAAACCCCAAAAAGGTGAAAACATAAATCCCACACCATGTTGCATGCAAATTAATTGACTTTCCGATTACACCTCGATACCTATTATACATCTGGTTGGGATATACCAATTTCTGCTCAACAAATTAAAAAGTGTTAAAACTTTTATTCTTCACTGCTGTTCAACTAAAAAAAGCCATTGTTTATTTTATTTTTAATTTTTGGAGCAGGTGAAATCCCACATCTTTTCCCATGGGTAGATGATGTTGAGAGCTTGATATACATTATTGGCTCATTCTCTAACAAATTTTTAGAGCAATTGGTTGCTTAACATGGTATCAGAGCCTTGGTTGTGAAAGGTCTTTGGTTCAAGTCTTTTCATTTGCATTTATTTCCCGTTTGCATTTTGCATTCTCTTCTATTTTGTATTTGTCTATAGTTTTTTATCTCTCAACTTGTGAGTCAAGAGTTACACGTGAGGGAGAATGTTGTTGAGAGCGTGATATACATTGTTGGTCCATTCTCTAACAACTTAACTTTTTGGAGCAATTGGTTGCTTAACAGCTGATACCCCTGTGATTAATCAACAGATCAAGCTCTCCTTTTCCCCAATTGAAACAATTTAACCACGTTGGAGAACTCTGATTTGTGCAATCTTTAGTTGTCATTATTATTTATAACAGGTGCTTTCTTTACAGTTATCCAATTGATTGTTGATTAATACAGCATGTTTTTGCAACAGAGAAACTTAAAGGTCATGGTAAGTATGGGTTTGTCAGCCAAAAAGGAGAAAGATGAAAGGTTTCAGCAGATAAAAAAGGAAGTTGTTGAGATGATTAAAATGCGGGTTCTCTCTCCAAAGTCCAAGGTACTGTTGGTTGAATCCCTTCTTTACCGCTTAGGCACCCAGTCATATCTTGTGGATTCTCTACTAGTTCCGAATCAAGAAATTCCGTATTAAAGAGGACTTGTTTCTAAAAGTAGTTGAGTTCAGATTAAGCCTTTGATGCTTTGTTAAGTTGGTTTGAACAAAGAATTTGTTTAATTTTAATGTTGAACATATTGCTTTGCTGGAAGCAGTCATCTTAAATGTGTGTTGTTTTCCAATGGTGCTTGTGCAGTATGTTGATGACAGAAGTTCGTATAAATTTAAATTGATGCCTAATATATAGTTATATTTTTTCAGGCACTCGGGCAACAAGCTGGGGCAACTGATGATTTTCAAGACATTGGTAACGAAGAGAAAGAAGTTATTAAAAAAAAATTTCGGATGGATGATGCATTGGAGGACAAGATTTGTGATCTTTACGACCTTTATGTTGAAGTACTATCTTTTGTCTGCAATATCTATTTTTAAGGAAATTATCAAAATTAAAAAAAAATCTATTTTTAAGGATATGCTTCATTGGAGAAATTCCTCTTTGTAATTTACTTTGTATTTATTTTTTCGTTCTAGGGGCTGGAAGAAGACGCAGGTCCACAAGTCAGAAAGCTGTATATGGAGGTAGTTGGCTTGTGCATATTTTTATTTATTTTAGGCTGCTCTAAAAAGCTGAGTGGTGGATTGCTAGCTTAGCTCGAAAGCTCAATGAGCTTCCAAATGAAGCTCAAGCTTGGCTTGTTTACTCATGAGTGACCTTAAGCGACCTTCTACTTGAGCCAATCTTGATTTGAGCTCTAGTAGCATTTTATTTAGGCCGGAGGATGATAATGATACCCTTTAGCTTATTGAGCCGAGCTCAATAAATTGATAAGGTTCAAAATATGATATAATTAAGCTTGGTTCATTTATCGCACACATCGATCTTGAGCAAGCCTCTAATCAAGCCAATCACAACCCAAGTTCGATCATTTTGGTATGTCTTATAGACTTAGATGTTTCAGTGTAAAATGAAAGTCTTTCAGCAGGATGTATTAAGTGGCCATGGACGAGGTTGAAACAGTTCTGAATCTTCTGATAATGGCCTCTTTCAATGTAATTGTTTTTCGTTTGCATCTCAAATTATATTTATTAAATTCTTAATGTACAAGTGTCTTTGGCCTTGGAACGATATGAGATTATTTATAGTGTTTTGGTCTCTGTTTTTTTTTTTTTTGAATCTGAAAGTCTTGCTCTTTGTTGCTTTTGGGTTGGTTATTTTGCAAATTTTTAGCTTTTATGGCTGCAGAAACCTCCTTCAATTATGTCAATAAAGCTTCTTTGACTTTTTTGATTGTTTGTGTCTTCTATGATGCAGCTTGCGCAATTGTGGCCAAATGGATTTATGGACAACCATGGGATTAAACGTGCCATATGTAGGGCAAAAGATAGGAGAAGGGCTATGTACAGCCGGCATGAGGTATGGATGTTTTTTGCCTTTATTGTGTATACACATTCCATCATCATCTCTAAGTATTATTAGGCTTTTCATATTTCAAAGCTTCTGCTTCCTATGCTTGCAAAATATTCAATCTTATTTTTCAATGGGGGCAAAAGTATGAAGCATCTGCTTCTCACCATACCTTAATGTATGTCATAGTTATCTACCTTTGCGTTGATATCTTGATTGCGATTTGGTTCAAGTTCTCAGCATGGAGATTATTTATATTGTAAGATGGTTAAACTTGTATAAACCTGAGTCTGCATTAAAGAAAATGAAATTAATTTTATTATTATAGAGATAGACGCCAACAGTTGTGTACATCTTCTTCCCAAATCCAGATACATGGACACATGGAAAATTAAATGGAATGTGTGTTCTCACTGCCACTCATTTTTTATGTCAAGATTGTCTTGTCCTTGATCACTAATTCATTAAGATTCAATTTTTAAGGGCATAAAGGTTGAGTTCTTTGTGAATGTCAACAAAAAGTTTAGGTTCCTATTTCTTTTTTTCTTTTTAATAAGTAAATATAGTATGTAGTATTAACAAGGTTCCCAATAGGGGCACAACACAAGACATTAAAAAAAACCAAGAACTACATAGATCCTTCCATACAATTAAGCTCAACACCACAGCCTAGATTACCCACTAAATTGTTCATATCATGCACCTCTCTCGTTGGAATCATCTTTGATTTGCCTAAATTTATAGGCAAACCAACGACTGTCATCAAATACACAAGGATGTACCTCAAGTGGCAAAGTTCTCTCTCCTTGGTGGCTCGGTGTTACAAAAGATGATAGTCTGTTTAAAGAGGATATGAGACACCAAAATGCAATCCCCTTGACATTCCCAACGTCAAGACTTGCCAAAAATCCCCCACAACTGCCTTCTCTACATACGACTTAACACCTGCATCACAACCGTAAAAGGGAGAGGGGACAATGGATCCCCTTGTCTCAAGCTTCTAGAGCTCTCAAAAAAGCCTTTTGGCACCCCATTAACTAAAATTGAGAAGTGAATTGCAAAGATGCATCTCTTTATCCAAGTCCTCCAACAATCACCAAAGTCCATTTTTTCCAGCACATGCAACAAAAAACTCCAACTAACATGATCATATGCCCTCTCTGCATCCAATTTACACACAATCCCCACTCCCTACTCTTCAACCATGAATCAACACATACATTAGCAATGAGTACCACATCTAGAATTGTCCTCTCCAACAAAGCATTCTAAGATGGGAGGAATCACCTTACCTAGCACCTTTTTCAAATGGATGGGCAATGTTTTCGCTAAAACCTTATATACACTCCCTACTAAGCTAATTAGCCGAAAATATTTTGATTCCAATGCTTCTCCCTTCTTAGGAATTAAGGCAATAAAAGATGCATTCAAGCTCCTCTCGAATTTTCCAGGCTCATGGAAAAAATGTAATATAGCCGTAGCCTTAATTTGAACCACCTCCAAGTAATGATGATAAAATGCCATCGTCCTTCCATCAGGACCTAACGCTTTATCCCCATCACGACTCTTCAAAGCTGCCAAAACCTCCTCCTAATCAAGTGTCTCTCTAATCATGCTCCATCCTCTCTTGAGATAGACCCCCTAAGAAGTGCGGATATGGACACGAGACATGGATATGACACAATACAGACACATATATGTCATTTCTCAAAAAATTAAAACATGGACATGTTGTAAATTTTTTATATGACCATGTAATACAAATTTGACGTTATTTCAATTAAAATTGGCATAAAAATACACAAACAAAAAAAATTAAGATAATAAAATAACAAAGCCGTTAAATAAAAATTCAAGAACTTCTCTAAGTATCTGATATCCTGGTCGCTTTCATCCCCATCAAATCCTGCTCCTCCTTCCTCCCAGTCATTGTGATTACCTGCCTTACTTCCTTGCCCAGCTATGTCCTTTCCTTTGCCTTCTCTGAGCCTTTCCCCTGTAACTCTTGCAACCACAGTCTCCTTCCCCTCCCCATTCTTATGAATTCCTAAGAGGGGACTTTCTTGCGGCCTGAGCTGGGTCATGATGCCCTCTTAGGCTTCGGCAGCGTTGGGCTCTTTTGCATGGGTCGCATCCAATTGAAGAGAATGCTCCTTATTATAAGGCCCAATCCCCTTTCCTTTAACCTCTCGGCCCAAACTCTTGTAAGAAGGCCCAGAAGCAATCCCATAATACCTGCCTTTAAATTATCCATCACCCTTGGGCCCCCACGTCTCATGTCTGTCTGCTTGCCAGTATTTACAGATTGCAATTCAAATTTTGAATTGCATACCTGCCAAGCCATGTGTCGAGTACCTGTCAAATCCCCCTCTATTCTAGACCTTTTGATCTGATGCCTTTCGTCACGCCCCGTTGTGCGCGTGAGATTCACGCATTTGACTTCTTCCGTCTTCACCGTCACCAGGTTGATCTCTGGCTACTGCGATTTCTTCTTTCGACCAAAACCGTGGCCCTTTTTCCATCCATACTGGGATTTCGAACCCTTCTTCCCCAACCATGATTCTGATCAACGCTAGAATGTGTTGATGAGATGATTGCACAAGAGTTCTGGCCCACCTCAAATGCTTCTGACTATTGGTGTCATCGTCGATGGCTATGGACCCTCTGCAGACATCCCCCAGTTTTTGGAAAGTCTCGTTGCTCCATAAGAAGGCTGGTAGTCTGATGTACCTCACCCAACAACTGTCTGCTTCCCATCCCTTTCTCTGACAACGTCCCGCTGCATGCCATCGATCATGAATGACCGG
Source organism: Nyssa sinensis (assembly GCA_008638375.1). Taxonomy (NCBI): domain Eukaryota; kingdom Viridiplantae; phylum Streptophyta; class Magnoliopsida; order Cornales; family Nyssaceae; genus Nyssa; species Nyssa sinensis. The sequence goes on along the minus strand of CM018032.1, from coordinate 6,580,510 downwards.
AAGGCCATCCATCACCCAGTCCCTGACTACCAGAACACTCATTGGTGCTTTTTCCGACGGAAATTCGAACAGGAATAAGGCTCTATGCATGTCTAGAGCTCTCACCCCTGCTGGAATCTTCCATTTTTATGTAAACCCACTCCTGCACCTTACATATGTTTGGGATTGGCTCATCTCCCATCCCCACCCTGCAGACCAAGCATCTGGTTAGAAACTGCCTTCGGTCTTTGCATGAGGCTGAATCAACTTCAATTTTGGCCCAACTACTTCTTGGAACATTCTGAATCTTGATTAATGTCTTTGGCCAACCTCTGATTGTTGCCGCCTCCTTGTATGAACGTCCTTCTGTTACTAATCCTCCCTCTGATATCTTCTCCAATCTTCGAAACGTCATCGCAGCTTTCCACCACCCCCTCTATCACTTCTGGAACATATAGTTGTCTTTTGATTTCTCCATTCCATTCTTCTATACGCACAAATGAACCTGCTTGGTTTGATTTTCGGACCATATACAGGCTTCTAGCTCTGCCATGAAAGACTCTCAAAGATCGTCTTCCTACTGGCTTTCTACCCATAAGGTCGAGCTCCTTGCATATCCACCTCAACCTTCCTCTTCCACCCATCTATTTGCCCGAGATCAACCTAGAAACTCACCCTAGCTTCATTCCCAGTATCAAATCTAACACGCAGTGAATCGCCTTTGGCCTTTATTATTTGCTTTCCACACTCTACATCCGTATGTCCCGAATCCGGAGTACCACCTATCTCTGACACAACCAAACTTAGCATGCACTACATTGTGCCACAAAGCATTCTCCTCATTTGCAAATCTCCAAATCCATTTATCAAGCAAGGCTTGATTGAATAGTTTCAAATCCTTGATTCCCAGACCACCCTCAGCAATAGGGGCTTTAACTTTATCCCCTTTCACTAAATGCATCTTCTTGCTTTCCTCCCTGCCTCCCCATTAGAAGTCCCTTTGAATCTTTTCAAGCTTTCGCCTAACTGAAGTTGGCATCAGAAAAATCTACATAAAGTAAGTGGGAAGGTTCTCGAATGTACTTTGAATAAGAGTGATCCTACCACCTTTTGATAGGTACTGTCATTTCCAACCTGCCAATCTCTTCTGAAAAAGTCCAATCAGTGCATGCCATATCCGTACCGATTTCAATGGTGCACCTATGGGAAGACCAAGGTACACCATAGGAAATCTGCCCACCTCACATCTCATAGCCGCTGCCATTTCCTCTACATTATTTACCTTACCCACTGAGATGATCTCTATCTTTCTCAAATTAATCCTTAGCTCCAAAACTGCCTCAAAGCATAGAAGGATACATTTTAGAGTCCAAAATTGATATTTTTCCACATTGCAAAAAACTATAGTGTCGTTGCAAAAAGAAGATTACCCTCATTGCCTCAATCGAAAAACCCCTTAGCGAGCCACCCTCTCTTACTCCATCAATCATCCCACCCAAAGGCTCTATAACCATCACAAAAAGAAACGGAGATCATAGGTCTCCTTGCCACAGTCCCCTGGAAGAATGGAAGAAGCCTGCCGGAGAGCCATTTACCTACACCGAATAGGACACAGTGGAATCTCCCTCTCTGATGAGATTCGCGAATCACTCTCAAGCTCTCCATCCACCATGGAATACTTTTACTGATTGTCTCCCTTCCCTTGTCTCTCCCATGGCTTTGAGTTGCCCATAAATCTATTGGAAACCCTCCTTCTCCACACGCAACCTTCGCACAATCCCATTACCTCCTGTAATCTGAATGGTCTGCCTTTCTTTTGCATCGAGAGCTTCGACTTTGAAAGTCTTCCCCCACCACTCTGCATATCTTGCAGGTCTCATGCTGCAAACTTGCTTCTCTTCCTGATCTTTGATATCATGACCTGGAATTTATGTCTTGTTATTTTGATCTCTGAAAGTGTGATTCTAATTAAAAAATAGATTATTGTCGCTTTTAAATGAGAAAATGTGTTGAAGAGGAGAAAAATGAAGAAGAAAAGTGTTTTTGAGATAATTATCCAATCACGTGTTTGTGTTGTAATGGATTATAACATCATGTAATTGCTGTGCAGATGCGAGTTTCATTCTTGCCAATGTGTTGGTCCTTATTGTCAAATGAACTCCAGTGATACCGTTACGTAAGGGTATTGACTGATTTTTAGAATCTTGGATTTAAGAATTTTTGAATTTAAGCTGGTTTTTGTAACATTTTATGTTGTCTCAACTTTCATCTCATTAATGTTAAAGGGAAAATTAAATATTTTAGGCTGAATAAATTTGAATCAACATAGTTTTGTATGCTTGAGTTTTCAGCTTAAATATAATTTCGTGTGAAGTTCCTATTAGCACTCTTGAATTCAGAAAAAAGTTTAATCCGTATGGATGAGATTAGTATTTTCTAATAATTTGATTTCAGTGAAAATCCACGGGGCTTGGAAACGAATGTCTACTTTTTACTCCCATTTGTGCAAATGCGTTTATATGCAAGGCTTCAGTGAATGGTTGCTATGAAATTATGATTTCACTTTGACTAATGTTTAGATTTTATTTTTCACCTATAGGATCTGGATAAAATCAAGAGGAAGAAGTTGTTGACCCCAAAGACAGAGGAGACTGTTCGATTTGAAGCTAGTTCCATTGCTCAGCCACAGTATACGCAAGAGAAGTTGGTTAATGATTCAGGTAATCATGGTTTAATGTCATTCAACAGGCCAGTGCTCAATACATCAACTGCAATTACAGCTGTCCGAATGCCCACCAGTAGCCTAATGAATGGTCCTAGCTTGGAGCGCCCAAAACAAGAGAAGGTCAAGGGAAGTTCAAATAATTCCAATGACATGAGAATGGCGGATGCAATAACAAAGAAAAAGGTAAAGAGGAAGCCCGAAATGGAGTTGGGCGAAGCTCACTTCCTTCCAGAGAAGTTGTCTTCTGCCCAGGTAGAGGAAAAACACAAATCCCAAAAACAGGTTACTGGTCTTCTCCAAAAACCAAACCCTCAGTCGACGGCTGCCCCTCCGAGCTTTGAACAGCTCAGCTGACATGGTATTAGGTCAATTAGGAAGCTACATCATGGAAATGTTTGTGTATCACAGATCTTTGTTTCTTTTGTTCCGTTCTCGGTGGCTTTATTCATTCTGACTAAGTGGTTGTTTTTTTAGTATTGTAATTAAATGTAGTTAGTTGATATGCATTGTAGATCAGAATTTTATCTTCAGTAGAGTTAACACAAAGCTGTAAATTTTACCAGCGATGTGTATGCATGGCTTGAACTGGAATTCTCTTTTTGCCCCCATCAGTCTCTCTTTATGGGTTTCAATCATGGATCAGTGTGCAGTATTAGAACAGGCAAATTAAGCAGCTGTGGAGCTCAAGTTGGTTTGCCAATCAAGTTGGCTGGCCATGTTCACTCTCTGTCTCTCTCTCTCTCTAATTCTTTCATTCTCTGGCGACCCATAAGTGAAATTTTTGGATCTATAGTTAATCTCATTCATTCAGTCATCTCTGTTATCACTCCAGCGTGCTCCTGCAGTGTCTATTTTGGTCAATTTCTTGAGATATTGTTCGAATTGTTCTTCAAATAGCATTGGGTTTTGGATCTGTAGACTTTCCAAAAGGTGTGGGTCTTTTTCCTAGATGGGAAATTCTTTCAGTGTATGTAAAATCGTAAATGTGGCTTTGCTACGGTCTATTTTGAACGTGTAAATACTATATGAAGCTGTGTATATTTTCTCGTATTTTTATTTGTATTGCACTTTATTGCAACGGAACATGTTGGCTCTAGATTAAATTCTTTTTAGCCACCTACTACTAAATTCTTTTTAGCCATCTACTACCATCAATCAATTGGTTTTGTTTTTAAAAAAAATTATTCAAAATTCAATAAGATCATAATGTCATTTTTTTTTTTGATACAATGAAGTGGAGCGGGAGAATCGACTCCATTCCAATTGCGTGAGTGGACATATGTATCATTTGGATAAGACTTCAGTCTATATTAGATTGAGATTCTTCAGTTGTCATTTGGAAAGAATGATGTCTAATAATAGACAAATTGGTTTATCTGATATGGAAATATGTATATTTCTCATACAGATGACTGGTTTTGAATTGTTACATAAACATAATATTAAGATTTTTTCGCTTCCATATTGCTTGTAATAATAATAATAAAAAAGAATGATATCTAGTAGTGTTATAATGGATTTAATCCGGCTCTCAAAACCATGGATTAAATCTAACAACATATGCTTCATGCTTGTGATGGTTCCCAAGGATCCAATATGACGACTCTACGTTGCCACAATTTTGTTCTATGGAAGTGGGCGGGCTGTTAGAAGTTCGGCCGGGTTTTTTGGTGTGTGTCGCAGGTAGGGATTGACTTTTCTAATGCATATTCAATCATATCGGCATGTCCCACTAATAAACTTATGTATCCTAATGATTATCAAACGTATTTTTGTTATTTTTCTAAAAAATATAATATTGGTGTACCAAACAAGTTTTTTTTTTATTTTCATTTTTTATAAAAACAGAAACTAATTTTCATTTTAAAAAAGAAAAGAAAAGAAAACGTTATCATACCAACTTTAAAGTAAACTTGGAATCATGGCCCAAAAAAAATGGCCCACTTACATTAGCCCAATGCAGTCCAGTTTATTGGTCCATTATGAATCACAACACATCGACCACGGTCCACTCGTCACAAGCACATATAAGATGTTCCCGCGTTTATTTTTCATTTTCAACACAAAACTAAACCTAATCTCCCAATTCAGAACTCAGAGAGAGAATTGAAAAACCTATTCCAATTCTCTCTCTCTTTCCAATATCTCTCCAATAAACACTCTTATCTATATTATATCTATACATACAGATATAGAAGATGATGATGAAGACGTTCAAGGGAGCAAACGTATTCATGTCTCGGAACCTAGTGCCGCCTGAAATCTTCGATTCGCTTCACGACGCTCTCAAGCACAATGGAGCGGAAGTCTTTCTTTGCTGCGATCCTAAGCGAAATGGCCCCAACGATTACCATATCATCTCATCTCCAGACCATGTAACCAACTTATACTATACCACTTGAATTTCAGTTGAATTCAATTGAATTTGAATTTAAAATATCCATTTCTGGCACATTCTTTGTTTTACAGGAAAAGTTTGACGATCTCCGAAACAAGGGCTGTAATTTGCTTGGTATGGTTTCGAGATACTGGCATAGTTTCCTACATATCTTGATTTTGTTGCAACTTCATAAAGATTGTCCCTTTCTTTTCACCTGCCTAAGCTTGGACTGTGATATGTGAGTTCTTTATTGTTTTTTGTTAAGTTTTTTAGATTGTTGGATTAGTTAAGACATTACTGACATGTGTTTGTCTGTGTCATGTGATATTTAACACTTGTGGTTGTTGTTGCTTTTTTTTTTTTTTTTTTCTTTCTTTCCATTCCTTTTCCTTCTTCTTTTTGGATTTTCAAAACAGCAGAGAAAAGAGTAGAAGTCGGATTCTATTTTTTTTTTTTTAAATTTTTGTAACATTCTTCTCGAGAGCCGAACAAAAGCTTTTATGATTCAATGCATATTTTCTTTCTACACATATGAATATAAATACAAGCATAGGTATAATATAAATACATATTGTTAAGATTATCAATATTTGTGTTAGCTGTCACTTGTCTTGATGAGCAAGGTTGGTTATGGTTTCTCAGTCAAGAAAATTGTGTGGTTGTAGTCAAATGTCCCTATAATAATTTTGGAACACAATCAACACAAGTGACACTGTGGTCAATTTATGACAGAAATGTGTACATAAGAAATGGACCATTAAATTACTGTTCTGTGTGGTTGACCTATCTACAATGAATTTGCTTGTTAGAGAAGGGGTGTTAAACAGTATTGAATTTTTGATGCATCTTTGTATTTGAGCAGGTCCTCAATGTGTACTTTCCTGTGCAAAAGAACACAGAGTGCTGCCTAAACAAGGGTTCACTTGTTGCCTCGCAATGGATGCGGTCAAAATACTGGCATCTGGTTTTGAGATGGATGAAAAGGTATTTCCCTGGTCTTACATCCTCGTGAGCTGCCTCATCTCTATATCACTAATATAAAGGAAAGTGCGGCTGAGGAGATCCCTTACCTTCTTCCAAAAATGTTTCTCATCATTATTATTTATTTAAACAGAAACGGTGCCCCCTGGCCCTCTCCCCCTGGGGGGGACATTCCAAACATGAAGACATTGCATAGTTCCTGTTCTTCACCCCTCCTCATGTCTTTTGATGTTGGTAGTTTCTGCTTATGTGCAGGCAATCATGCTTAAAAGCTAATGTCAATCACCAAAATAGGAGACATTTGTCATTCAAACCTATATTGTTAGTTTCTTGCTGAATGTGCATGCATCCTTCTATTATCTAATAAGTAAATTTTTTTTATTCGGAATAGAGTGAACTCTTCATTATTCTGCTGATATTTAAGTTAAATTGCAGGATGTGCTCCCAACCCTGCTACAGAATATGAGCAAACGTGCGTGCAAACACACACTTACACACACATTCTTTGAAATATTGATTATTCAGCTATGTAGACCTGTAAGGTTTTTCAAAAATTTATTGGAGGGCACACACTCTCTCTCGCTCTATATATATATATATATCAAGTTCTGTACTTTTCTGATCTATTTTTTTTTATATTATAATTTGATGCTTATTGTTGCATAAGTAACACTAATATACCACCAGCTGTCTTGCTGAGGTAATATGCTCTACTCCTTCATTGGGGGTGGTATGAGGTTCAAGGCTTGGTAGAGGGATATGAGATCGGGTGGCTCAGTGGTGGTTGTTTCTTATTTTGGGTGGGTGGGTGTGTGTGTGTGGTAGGGGGTCAGGGGCTTCCCGTTTCTTGTTGGGTTTGGGCAGTCCTCCCTTCTAGTCTAGGATGACAATTTAATCCGCTCTGTTGGGAACTTGCCATATCTTGCTCGTAATGGGACGAGTTTGGAGGAAGATATGTCAACCCATTAGGGTTTGGGGCAGGTTTGGGGTGAACGTGCCCCACCCTGATTATATAAACTAAAATAATAAAGGAGTTTTGTGCTATATAATCAATGTTTATAATGATAATTTTTAGTTACCTATTAAAAGTTTATACAAACTTGATAGAGTTATATGTTTGAAAAAAAAAATAATGCCATTCTAGTTCTCTATTGGTATGTATATTTCTTTGAAATGCGTTTGAAATGCGCGTTAATTACAGTTAATTTAATAAACTAAATAAATTAATAAAAGTTTTAAAATAAATGGGGACCCTAATGGTGACCCGCCCCTGCCTACCACAGGATTTAAACGGGTTGGGGGGGACTTTTTTCTTTTTTCGAGGGGTGGGGTTGGGGTAGGCCCCCCCCCCCCCCCCCTCGGGGCGGTGTTGCCATCCTTATTTTGGACCAAAAAACTTGTATATAGTCAGTTTAAGGATTATACTTTGATTGGCTTGGGATTGGATAATTGGCTAAAATATTGAGTTGTAAAATGTAACATTGGCCATTTTCTTTTGGGTGGTGGTGTCTCACCAGGTTTGATGTTGTATAATCCTAGTTGGATGGTATGAACCCATACAATTGATAAGTGTAGTTCATTTTTTGATGAAGTTTGATACTGATTTTATTTGTGCACAAACTTTAGGCCTACCACTTTATTCATATCACTGTTCTTGTTTATCTTAATTTCTAATCTCTTACAATGCTCATCTTCATCGTGAGATAGGTATATTATATTTTTCAAAATTTTCTTTTGTGGTTTGTTTATTCGTGTTTTACCCTTTTTTGCTTTTGTGGTTTGAATATGTTTTAGACTATAGATAATATTTTTCTTGGGGTTACATGTGTCACGACCCGAAACCTACCCTATGCAGATCTCGTGTCGCGGGACTGACCCAATGGCCGTCTCTACGTTTTACATTTCTTTGTATCAATGACAACAATATATAATGTAACTTAACAGTAAATTAGCGGAAATCTTAATACAAAATATTGTTTAACAACTGAAAACTATAAACCGACATAAAAATAACATTCAACCACTCTTAGGTGGTGAGTACATGGGAGAAACTACGTAACGTTTTGCTCAAACTGTCTCCTTATGCTCTTGGACTCCTACTGTGGTCCTGCGGCATTCTCACCTGAAAAATAAGTAAGTGGGGTGAGCTAACAAAGCTCAGTAAGTAAAAGCCATCTTCGACACGGGTTAGGGTTAACATAGAGAGATATGAACTCATAGGGTGAACATGATAGCCAATTATGGAAACAGATGTAGTTAACGGTAAAATGCCACAAGGGCCAATGAACAGTAAGGCACAATAAACAACATAGCATGAAAATGGGGAAGCTCAATAATAACAATCAACATGAAAATATACTGCCACAATAAATCGGTCACAATTAAGTACAATCAATGAATGAACTGTCAACATAGAATTATTCATAACTCCATGCGTAAAAACGCTCTCATCTCCATATGTCCGTTCACGGACTTGTAGGTCTTGTCAATCGACCCGTAGGTTTTGTCAATCGACCCGAAGGTCCTGTCAATCGACCCGTAAGTCCTGTCAATCGACCCGAAGGTCCTGCCAACTCAGAAAGTATCGGATGGATATTGTGACTAAGCACAAATCCGGCATTCAATTAAATAATGATTCTCTTGTAATTCCATAAGAAGTGTATTAACATGGAATAGCATGCATAGACATATAACAATAGGCTTTTCAAGGCATAACACAACAATCATGATATCGCAGTCAATAACAACCACAAGATAGAACAATATCAATTGTGGAATAATAATAGTTGGTTCGTAAAAGAGTACAAAATTTGGCAGTAATAGAAAGAATGTGGCTTGGAAAACCACGTCTAAGAGATAGGAGTTTACTTACTTTTAATCCGTATGATCTATTTTAGTACTCCGTAATTTTCTCCTTTCCCTTTGACTTGCCTATACATCAATAAACATGTTTTAGTTCTACTGTCATTTATCAAATTGTATACTTCGTTACTTTAACTCTTTTACTAATTTAGACCCTACCATTGAGTCTAGAATGTTGAAAAAAGTTAGTTTAGGCTTTCACGGTTTTTAATTTAGACTTCTATCCGAAAAGGGCAAAACGGTCATTTTACATGTCTCTATTTTTTGGGACTTAGTTTCACAAATCGGACTTCACCGTTGAGTCTAGAAGGTTTGAAACAATAAAAATTCACTATTTACTTAGTTTAATCGGAGTTCGTTTGACTCACATTTGACTCAAGGGCATTTTGGTCATTTTGGTCTCTATAAGTATTTTATTTTTTGGGACTCTGTCTCGTGAAACGGACCTCACCATTGGGTCTAGAAGGTTCAAAATAGTAAATTTTCACTATTCACTTGACTAATTTGAACATCGGGATTTAAATTAATAATAATTTAATTAATTAAATTTATTAGCTAAATACTATTATATATATATATATATATATATATTAGTTCAGCATTCTACCACATGTGCCTCAGTGCCACAGTGGTGAATTCAGAGCCATAAGGCTCTCACCCCTATGCGTCTGGGGTTTGATTCCCCCCAGCTGCCTTATCCCTCCACTGTTCACCATTTTTTTTAATGAACTGAAAGAATAACCCATCAGCCCCTTCACAGTGTCGGGTCGTCCCTGCACTTGGGCAGGTTCTGACCCGACCCGAGGCCCGACCCTTTGACCGAACAATCCCCTGTCCCCCCATGGCTTTCCAGCGGCCCTCCAGTCACCTTCTTCGGTGCTGGCGGCCGGAAAATTTTCAGAATTTTTTTTTCTTTCTTTTTCTTGCAGTTTTTCTGCTCCTTTTTGATTCTAAACTTCTCCAAACAACATTTTAAACATTCATACAACATTTTTGGCATTTCAAACCAAACGAATAAGCATAAATTTACAACTTTATATTTTCCGATCATCCCCTATATCTACCTCATTTTTCAACCGTTTCCTTCGCGATTGTTTTCCTAAATTCCTATTTTTCTCCCTAGAACAACATTCTACCATCAAAACTAAGCTTTGAGCAACTCTAAATGAAAGCCAGAAAAATACAGAGAATAAAAAAATTGGAGTTTTACCTTCTGCGACTGTTCTTCTCCTCTCCTTTTCTTCCTCCTCTTCTCCTTCTCTCCTCCTGGTTCTCTTCTGCAACCCGAACCCTTCTCAGTTGCTGCTTCCTTCTGGTTCCTCTTTTTTTTTTTTTTTTCTTTCCCTGTGTTTTTTTTTTTCAACCCAACGCATGGGTTATAACTCCCCTGCGCCCCTTCACTTCCCTTCTTTCCGTTTCAGTTCTTTTTTTCTTCCTTCAGTTTCTTTCCTTCTCTTGTAACCCCCTTTTCATGCACCTTCCATATTTATATTTCTTGATATATATATTATATATATATATATATATACACCTACATATATACACATATACATATACCCATATTCCATATATATTATGATTTTTTATTTTTGATTTTATTTATTTTGATTTTATTTTATTTTAATTTTTCTTTTTCTTGTATTTTTATTTTTATTTTTATTGCAATATTCGTTCCTGGCTTGCTCGGGCATCACCCCGACATCGTCCGTACATTCAAAATTATTTAAATTTCACAACCGTCCATTCCTTTCGATATCATGACATAAAGTCCTATCGGCCCGGGTTTACATGGTTCGCTCTGTTACAATTTGGGTCAGGGTATTACAACATGAATCACATCCACATAGGGGTTGAAGAAGATGTATGCAGTAGCATTCTTTTCGTTCTGGAAGAATGTCAGTAGTCATGGCACATTGACATTTTGGCCTGACATAGGGGTTGAAGAAGATGTATGCAGTAGCATTCTTTTCGTTCTGGAAGAATGTCAGTAGTCATGGCACATTGACATTGTGGCCTGACATAGGTTTGGAACTATCAGTGATTTGTACAACCCCTTCTGTAGAAATTTGATATACGAATAATTCTAGTAAGAAAAGGTAACTGGACATATTTGATGTAAACAAGAGATATCAAGTCTGATAGTTGATAAACATACAGAGTCTTTGAAAGTGGGATTGGTTAAATTGATCCTCATGTGCCAGGGTGATACAGCACTTCACATTCATCCTACATTTACTCCAATCCAGGTGTAGATATCAACATTCATGAACAAAACTGTAGATCCTGTTTTTTGATCAAAATTTGATAGTCAAATTCTTCACTTATAAACTAGGAATTAGAAAATGAACTGGATCGTATCTTCCTTTCTTCTCGATTCTTCCACATTTAGAATTTGTTAATATTTTTCAATAGTATTTATACAGATGAGAACATTTAAAATATTTCTGTTTCAAGGCTGGAGAACTTTCGAGTAATGGCTGTTATGACCGTAACATTATTATTTTTTTGATTGGCACGTTATGTATGTGACATTACGAATTATGAAATTATTAAATTAAGGAATTGTGCAAGATTTTCACAATTAAATGTCTAGATCCATTTTCAAAAAAGGTGTAGTGATAATGGATTTATAGAATGAGCCCACTGTTTTATTGTATTTTTTTTTTTTGTGTGTACCACCATGGGATTGGCCTTTCTCTTCCTCTCATTCTTTATATATATATTGCTTATATCAGAACTTGAAAAAATTGGATTTGAAATAACCCTTATTAGATTGGTTTTATAAATTACATTAATGGATTCTATAGCCTGAGTTCTTTTCTCTTTGTGGTTTGTTGGTGCTGAATGCACCTTTCCTTCTCTCTCTCTCTCCCTCCCTCCCCTCCCTTCCCTTCTTCCCCACAAACCCCAACATTAGTGTTGATTCTTTGGTTTATAAATTTGCTGTAGGTTGAGATTGGAAAGTTGGTGACTGCCATGGGTGGAGTGCTGCATCCTAAAGCATCTATGGATGTCAGCTTTGTTATCGTGAAGAATGTTTTGGCTGCAAAGTACAAGGTTTTCAGTTTTCCTCTTCATATTTTTCTTGCGAGAGGGTTCCATCTTGTATCCTACGCCCTGTTCCTTTTGTATGTATTTTTCTACATATATGTTTAATTTTTGGGTATCATAGGAGGAATGATAAGGTGCCAAATTTCTCACGCTCAAATGACTTGTTATTCTCATTTTGTTAAGATGGATTTGTTTGCATTATCCAATACCATACTGGTGTTGAGATTGTTGGACACGATACTCAATTGAACACATGTTTTTATTGTGATTGACTGAGGAATGATCACTGTCTTCAGCTTCCTCAGGGGTGTCCATGTGGATTGTTTGTGAATGTGTATGGTTACTCTGTCACAATCCCATTGGACGAAACCTTGTTTTATTACTTTCATAACACAATTTGATGCTGATATTAATGTTCCACTACCATTACTCTGCTAGGTGTTTAACATTTGAATATAAGTAGGAATCATAAACATTATGATGAAATGAGGAAGCAGTCAATTGAGACACTTGCCTAGCAAGATTAGCAAATGACTCAGATTATTGGTGCCATGTTATAGATATAGTGTTTATGAATGAACTTACTTGTTCCAGCATCTTTGACAGGCATTTAAGGGTTCTTTGGTAATTTAATGGTTCGGGATTGTTTTGTGTCCTGGCTAGGATGTGAAGGTTATAGGATTTGTTATGTCTTAAATTTGTTTGGGATTTATTCTAGTCTTATTTAAAATGTAAAAAATGTCTTATTTATGACTAATTTTTATTTATTTATTTCTTTTGAGAAAACCATGTATCTGTGTTAAAGGGATTTAACAATTATATTTTACATAGACCATGCTTGTAAAGACAATTTAATGGAATGGCTAATGAAGAACTCTATTCGGATTTTAACTTAAATTAGTTGTCTTTCTAGCCTAGGAAAGAAATAAATGCAATGGCTTGTGTAGAATGCCTAGCAAATAGTTACACTCAAATTAACAATGTGACTTCACTTATTGCTCTTCACTCCAGTTATTTCTTTTTGAGTAATGCTATCCTTACCATGACATTTTACCAAATTTCCTTACCTGTTGACGTCGCTGTTCGGGTGCTAGTGAATGTAATTTATTGATATATACGGGTGCCAGTAAATGCAACCTATTGGTATGTGCGGGTGCTAGTCAATTAAGCCTCTTGGACTCATGTCACGACCCGCAACCCACCCTTTGCGGATTAGCGGACCGCAACCATCCGACCTGGCCCTTTTGCCGAACCGGACCTGATCATCCTGTTACATTATCATCAGTGCAACTAACATGTAACCACATACATCATCATATATAAACATAGCGGAAGACATCAAGTGAAAGGTTACATGTACATATCATTTTGCCAATACAAAAATACAGCTTGTAAAATTTCTAATCCATCATCTCGTCCCCAGGACGTGAATACACGGGAGTGCTACAAGACTATACTACTATTACCATTACTTGCCAAAAATGTCCAACCTATAGCCGTAGCCTCCTACGGTCTGTCCTCCGTGTCAGTCCCTGAAATTAAACATATAAGTTTGGAGTGAGCTAAACTAAGCTCAGTAAGTAAATCCCTTACTCTGCCATGTGTACATGATCGACAAAGAAACTGAATAATCCAATAATAAGGATATGATAGCCAGTCAATATCATAGCAACAATCATAACTCATCAATAAATATCAAATGATCAGAAATACAGATGGTAATCATAGAATATCTAGTCTGAAAGACAACATCAGTGCTATAGTCAAAAGCTGTCAAATACGTGATCATAGTAAGTACTCAATAAAAGCTGTGCAACTACATGATCATTCATACAAGAACATGATCATACTATGAATCTCAATAAATAAATATTGATGTCAAAATTGGTGGATGCGATCAACTACGGGGCCCGGCTACCCCCTGTATACATAAGGCACTGAGCTCAATAATATAAACTGTGTCCACCAGGACTGCTGTCATGCACTATGCCTTGACATAGCCATGATGGAAAACTGGTCCCCGTACTCGGGTCATACTATGCATCCAGATGGAGTTTGTGACTGAGCATAAATCCGGCACTGATAAATACCAAGATAATGCTATCCTCTATGGAAGAGAATGTGGGTCATAATTGGTTCAAGGCAACATAATATAACTATAGCTTTTTATAGCTATGTTACTGGGCTGCCGAGAACAACATCTGGGCCCTTTTGGCCCTACGTACAAGTGTACATAATGATTCTTTGCACAAATGTACAGGAAACTCATGATCAAGATATAACATCGTCAATAAATATAGGAACTCATGAGCAAGATACAACATCATCGCTAAGCTATTCCACTGATAGGTAATATCACATAAGTGGAATCATAAAGAATCTGATACGATAAATAAGAGTACAAGTGCGTATAGAAAGAACTGTGACATGGCTGAGTGTACTACATGCAGAGACCGGATATTACTTACCTTCTACTATTTCCTGAGAAGTCAAGCTACCTTTTCCTTTCTTTTTGACGCTCTTGTCATTCGGAAAATACAACTCAGTCTATAGCCGTACTCAGTCTATGCTACGTATTCAAATATATCTAGCATGGCTATAAGTATTTTATTTGCTAATTTGGAACTCGTCATCGAGTTCGGAACGTTGAATAAAATTAGTTTAGGCTTTTACAGATTTTAATTTAGACTCCTGGACTGAAAAGGGCAAAATGAGTCATTTAGCACTTTTATGGGTCTTTTATTCTCAGGACCTATTTTCATAATTTTGACTTTATGACTGGGTTCGGAATGCCCGAGATAATAAAAATTGACTATTTGTTTGTCTCGTTTGGAGTCCGTTTGACCCACATTTGACTTAGGGTCATTTTAGTAATTTCTCTTTTTAAATGTTATTAAATTAATTTACCGTTGGGCCTTTTCATAATTACGTCAAAATTTTGGGCCTTTATCTAATTTCTGTTAAATTCTGAGTCAATTTGAATTTACAAGATTTCTATTCCTCACAAGGATAGCCAAAAAGTGGCTAACTTCACAGAATAGGGACAGGATATCCCTATTCAAATTTTAAGCCAATTAATTTTGTATCCTTGTAGCCAAACACTACCAATCTTAATTTAATTTCAATTCACCACTTACTAAAAAGCTGCCGTATTGGTTATTCAAATTTGCGGGTGGGTCGGGTCGGGTCTGACCTGAACCCGCTACCCGAACCCTAATTGGGTTCTGTCTTTTCTGGCGACCAACAATGGTCTTCTCCGGCGACGGCCATATTTTTTCGGCTAGTTTTAACATAAGTCTAATGCAATTTTATTCTAAATTCTTCAAGGATCATGAATCCAACTTTAGTTTTCTAATTTGATCAATGGTTTTTCACGACATAGGCTTCAAATCTCAACTCCAGCCATTGTGCGTTTTTCCGGTCACCTAAAATTTTTCTATTTTGAGCTCAAACATGCACTATTTCACCTCTTCAATTATTATTTTCAACTCCTAAATAGGTTTAGATCACTTCTACACTCATTCAACACAAAATCACACATAAAATCACAAAATTCTAATTTTTTCCATCAAACTTGTAATTGACAATTTTTAGCTCATTTCTCAATCATTTGCCTTGATTCTTTTTGCATTTAAAACCTTAATTCATACTTAACACGACCCTATAATTAAATTAAACCAACCTTATAAATTCTGAAAACTGCCACGAAATTTTACTTACCAATTTTTCTGAGTTTTTCTCCTTTCCTGAATCTGCCGCACCCTATTCTTCTTGCTTCTTCCTCTTTCTTCTTGTTCTTCTTTTCTTCTCTTCACTTAGTTTTCTGTCTTAGCTTTTGTATCATTAGTTTTATTTAAGTTATAATTTGAAACGCTCACACACGCACACGCGGCTGTTTCAGCCTTCTCTCTCTCTCTCTCTCTTCTTCTCCTTTCTTCTAAATTCTTCTTTAACTTTCCATAATCTTCCCTGAGCTTCTACTCTCTTCTTTTCTTTTCTTTTTATTTACTTATATATATATATATATAATAGCCGTATATATATATATATCTATATATATATGTATACTTAAATACATACATACACATATATATACACTCACGCGCACGCTTTCCCGTACAAATCGGGCTCCCTGTACGGTGGCCCTTGGGGTACTCGGGACTGCCTGTAACTCACACCCGTGCATCGTATATCGAACACATTATGTAACTGTATATTCGGTCTAATTTTAAAATTTATTTACGTAATAATTTGGCTTACAGTTCGGGATTACATGTTTTGGCCTAGTCCAACTCGGGTCGGGTACTGCCTAACTCGGGTCTGGGTATTACAACTCACCTGACATGACTAGCACCAAAAAGTTGAATTTACTAACACCCGAATAACTATGTTAGTAGGTAAAAAAATTTGGTAAGATGTTATGGTAAGAATACCATTATTCTTTCATTTTCTCCTCCTCTTGTTTCTTTTCCTTCCCTTTTTTTTTTTCCTTCTCATTATATGTTGTGGCTGAAGTGCTCATCTTCTCATTATTATTTTTTCATTGCTGTCCTCATTATGTAACCAATGGTCAGCTTTTTCTATTATGGCTGCAGTGCTCATCTTCTTATTATTTCTTGTCACTGCTCTCCTCATTAAATAACCCATGGCCAGCTTTTCCTATAAATGATAGTCTGATTTCTCATGCTAGTACATCTCCATATTTATAACTATAACTATAAGATTTATAGCAACGATAATCACAATAATTATTCTTCAATTTCCTAGGGATAATTAGTGCCTTGAAAATTGTAAAGGGCCTGATTTTGACTATCAACTTAGGAATATAAAATCTTAAATAAGTTGGTCTTCTTATTAATCTCTTAGACTTCGGCTTTGTGCTGAGTGACTCTTCAGTGTTGTTGAGTGCTCCTGCATCAGTATTATTGTATGTTTGAATAATGTTTAGCTTGTTTTGACCATACCGCTACGTATCCTTAGTTGGTAGGCATACGTATCATGGCCCTTTTGTCATTTCTTCTTTTTACCTTTTCTTTTAGTCACTTACTTTGATGGGACTCTTAATTAGTTGTCTTATTTATCTATTAATCTTTTGCAGTGGGCTTCAAATATTCTAAAGAAACCAATCGTCACTATAAACTGGCTACATCAGTGTTGGAAAGAGCACCGTGTAGTTCCTCAGGAGTCTTTCAGAGTTCTTCCTTTTTCTGGATTGACAATTTGTGTCACCAGAATTCCTGCAGGTTGTCAATTCAGATAATAGTTTTTTTTTTTATAACTTTATAAACCGAACTTCTTAATATATGTAATTGTTTCATGTAAGGTTAATGTGCCTGTTTCTTTCAGATGAGCGAAAGGAGATGGAAAAGCTTGTTGTACAAAATGGGGGCAAATATTCTGCTGAGCTGACCAAGAAGTGCACACATTTAGTTTGTGATATATCCTACACATGATTTCCTCAAGAGAAAGGAATTGATTTTGAATCACATGTATCTTTCGTATATGAACCTTACATCATGTTATCCTGCAACAACTCAATAAAGCCTCATTTTACATATTTGGTGTTGGGAACACAGATTTGGCTTTTTGCTGATTTGAGGTCATGTCTTCAGTTTTTTTGTTTTTTTTGTTTTGTTTTTTTATTTGGTGTTGGGAACACAGATTTAATTTTTGCTGATTTGAGGTCATGTCTTTAGTTTTTTAGTTTTTTTTTTTTTTTTTTTTTTGGGGGGGGGGGGGGTGTTTACAGGTAAGGTCATGTCTTTCGTTGGTCAACATTTTTCTTTTTACTACCTCAAGTTGCATTCTTTAGGCATTTTTGTCCATCTTTAATACTAGCTATAATCCTATATTTTGTTAGTGTGGTCACTGAACTTTGTTGCATAGGACCTATTTACCTTACTTTTCTGCCATCCTGTTACTGATGTTACTTTTATTTTTTTCCAGTTGCATTGTTTCTTTTGTGTTTTTTTCCTTGTCATGTCATGCATTTATCTCAACATCCTCATTTCAACTACTATCATTTTGTGGCACAATGTTTTTATATTTTGCATGACTTTGCAAAGTAAAAGGATGATTTTTTATGTTCTGCAATATTTTTAGAAATAAAGCATGATTTTGTCCCATAGTTATCTTGTCACACATGCTGTTTTTACAATTGAAGGTCCCTTCCACTTTGTCTATGTCAAAGATATATAAGAGATCAGAATCTACAATTTTAATCATGTCTCTGGAGTTTGCTACTTTAAAGATATAGATGTGATATAAGATTACATACCAGGTCTTTGTCTCTCTATCTTTCTCTGGGGGTTTGGATGCAGTGGTGCATCTATAAAAATCATACCAAAGGGCCCTGGGTTTTGAGGGGGCCTGAGAATGTATCTAATCTGTCCATGCTCTAATATCACAAGCAATGTCCTCGTCGGTCCTTTTCTTGTGGTTAATTGAACCAAGGTCACAAAATGGTTTCCACTGAGAAACTCTTAGCCATAAATCTTAGCCTTCTCAAGAAGAGTTTTACTTTAATGACAAAGGCTTTCAGACCAAGATGATAACAATAATGACAAAGGATTGCCACCCGTTGTTCTTGAGAATCTCTTAGTTCTTTTTTTGGGCGATCGCATCTGGCCAATTAAATGACTCTCCCAATTTTAATTCATTGGTTGTATTGGGTGCAGAAGCAATACTAAGATTTTGCTTCTGTATCCTCATTCTTGAAAGGGAGAATTTTAAATGTAAGCTCGTGAAAAGTAGGGTCTTGTACAGTGACTTATTTTAACTACGGGTCAAAATCATCTCAATTTGATTCCAAATTCAAAATTGAAGTTTTATTTATTTATTTTTTATAAATAAATTTGATGATTCTGATGCTTAATTATAAGTCTGTGGGACCATGAGTAAATTAGAAATTTGAGTGAATGCAATTTAATTATGCATAATTGATCACTTAATGGGTTCATATTGTGCTTGAAGAATGTTTTCATTACATATTATTCTACTTGTGCTTTGATATTAATTTTCACAATTTTCCAGAACACTTGTAATTTCACTTCTGTATTCCTTGGACTTCATGTTTTAATTTGGTAATTTGATTGTTCAACCACTCTTTTCACTTGTTGAACTTTAGATGCTTTTATTTACTTGCCTGTTTCCTTTCTAATTCTTGTACTCCTTAAGAGTGAAAAATACAAGGTTGCCTGAAAAACTTTGCTTTGATTGTTTCACATAATTACAACGTTTGTGCTTTGCATTATGTGTTCTCATTTTGAGATCATCTTATGCAATGAATGTTCTGAGTATCCTATCATATTTTGAAGTTTAGGATTCTTCAAATTATTTAAATGTAGAAACATTTGTCTCCTTGACTGTTAATAAGCTCCCGAAGGTGACAAATACAAGGTTGCCAAAAGATGGGGTCACATTCATATTGTTACTCGGAAGTGGTTTGATCAATCTGTTACTAGAAAAGGTAATGCTTTATGTTAATAGGAAAAAAAATAGTAAGCTGTAGTTTCTGGCAGTGTTTGAATTTTTCATCAAATTAACTTTTTCTTCTCTTGTGAGGAATTCTTGATAAGGTATCTGACCTTAACTTTATCTTTTTTTGATGAGTAGCACGTCTTAATGAGGAATCCTATCCTGTTCAGGGTGGCTCTGCATCTTTCATCAATACTGTAAGGACTTGTTTGACAGCACAACATAGCCAAGACAAGGGTATTGGAAATTTGCAACATGTCCCTTCCTCGATGGCTGCAGATTCGAGTTTGCAAACTGGTATATCTGCCGGAAGTGCAGATCCAGATCTTGAAGCTACTCTCTCTCAGAACATGTCTTCCACATTTTCAGATGCTCCTGTTTTTGTCAAGGAGGAGAATGGAGCACCTGCAATGCAACCTAAAAGAGAGACAAATTTTGATGGTTGTGTTGCAAATGACTCTCAAACTGAAGACAATGATTTGTACTTGTCAGAGTGCAGAATTCTACTTGTTGGTTTTGATGCCTCTGAAATTCGTAAACTAGTCAACATGGTCCGTAGAGGTGGTGGTTCCCGTTATATGTCATTCAATGAGAAATTGACACATGTGGTTGTTGGAACTCCATCAGAGATGTAAGAGATTATTTTTTAAGAAAGTCCTATTTATGAATGCATTGCTTCATATTCTTCGTTTGTGCTTCTTTTGAAAAAGTTTTCCAACAGTGACACTGTAATTGTGTTGGAATACATGGTGACATGCTTATGAAGTCAACTTGATAATGCTTCTATCATGCAGTGTCAGTCTTGTGGATAGGGAACAAAGTTTTGCCAGTTAATATTGAAGCTTGTTTATTGGGCAAAATTTCTGAGGCTTAATTGCTGTACTTCTGAGAGCCTTCCCTGTTTACAGTTCACATTTTTAAATTATAATTGACATGCAGTTTCCTTTGGTTTATCTCTGACTGAATTTCATCCTATGTGATGATTGAATCCTTATCATCTAATTGAGATGGTAGTTTCCAAGCAGGAAAATATCATAGACGTAATGTGCTCAGATACCTAAATCTGTTTGCAATATGTATTGAACAACAATATATTATATATTATATTATATTATATTATATAGCGTGAAAGTTTAAAAAAAAAAAAATTGATGGGGAGGTTGTTATAATGTTAATATCAGGTACTTTGTCAACTGTCACTTTAATTTGTAAAATACTATTATTCCCTGATGTTTGGCTTTCGTAGTTTCTTAATTCATGTTGACTCTGGAATACAAAACATGATTTGTGTTACTGACTTAGGTGCGTGCGGTCGTGAACTTTTAAATTGAGTGGGAAATGTGTTTTTAATTATAGAATTATACTTTTAATGATATCATTCAGTAGCCTTGTATAATTGCAATTGAGTGTTATATTTTGTATAAACCTTTTAACTGTGCCACCACTAGCACAAAGACCAACATCTCTGAAGGTACGGAACAGCTATGTTTCTCTCACTTGCTTCAATAATTATGCAGTGAAAAAAGGGAGGTAAGAGGCCTTGCAGCTTTGGGTGTAATTTATGTTGTTAGAACCATATGGCTTGAAGATTGTGATCGTGAGAAGAAAGAACTTAGTGTACTTCAGCAGCACATTGCTTATGATTTACTTCTTCCAAAAGGTTTGATAATTATTTTCGTGAAACCTATCAGTTGGTTTTATTTGTTACCTTGTGTTGATATTTTTACGATATGACTATGAATGTCTCTGTGTGCTTCTGTTGGCATTCGTTTTATGGCATTGAGTTTGCAGCTGTGGTCGGTAAGTTTTGGGCTACTATTTGGTATGTTTATCTTGTTTTTTAACTGTGTTTCCTAATTTATAGATCCCATATGCTCCAATAAGGGAGTCGCAAAGGACATGACTGGCATGAAACAAGGGAAGACCTCAACTGTTCAGTCTAAATTGCCAGATGATCAAACATGGGGAAATATGAATTCTGGATGTGGAATATCATCAGAGAAAAGCAAAGAACCAGAAGCTAACAGGAACAATGATAGCTTTCTGAAAGCAACAGTGAGATCTAAGCAAAACGATTTCTGCGTTCTTAATGATAATGATAAGGGTCAACAGAAGATACAACATGGTTCCAGCCATGAAATTCAGGAAAAGTCTGCTAGTGTCTTTAAGGGAAGGCTGTTTCGCTTCTCAAATTGTTTTCCTCAAGATAGGGTATGTTTTTATATACGTAAGTTTCTGTTGGTTTGCTAAGCTTTTGATGCAGAGATATTTTGAAAATAACTATTTATTTTGCTACTTAACAATTGTGGTCTTCGTGAGATTCAAATGATTTAACAGTTGAATAGACATTCACAAGGTATTTTTAGATGTCAATGTTGTTCCACAGAGAATATTAAGTGTGTGGATAATATGGGGAAATATTTAATGAGCATTCATCATATTAAAGACATTGATGCCTATATTATTACGACAGAAATTTGTACAGAACATATATGTCGTGTTTTAGATGGTGAAAGTGCTAAAGGCTGAGCATATATAATGCATCAACCTATTGTACTTGGATTTGGGTACTGGTGTTCGGTTTCATTTAAAGGATCAATTTTTCCATCCCATATACTTCCTGTTGAAGGGCATGCCACATCCTAACCTGTACGTGAAAGATGCTATACATGGAATACCTTTTGGGCTATAAAATTACTTGTGATATCACTTATTGGCTTTAGAAGGCCTATCTGATTGCTTTGAAGTTAAAGGTTTAGTAAATTGGATTTCCGCAAATGAAAAACAAACATAAATGTTTGTGAACTAAATTCTGTGCAGTAGATAGTTTGACATTATTTTATTAAAATTTGAAGTATCTGCTGAACATGGGCATTCGAAAATAAAACACTAGTAATACATTCATATAGAATGTAATTAGGAAGGCAATTTAATGTAGAATGAGTTGGAGAAACACTTTCCTACTAGCTTTTATATTCCATTGATGTGGTATAACTGCAAAAGTAATGGTGGGCTTAGGTGAAAAAAATCAAAAAAATTTAGGGCTTTAATTGGTGCAATAAAGGTCTTAGGCTTTAGGCATGCGGAAGGGTTCAGATTGGCTGGAGTTTGGCCGGAGTTTGAGGGTGTTTGGTTACAGTAATTTCAGAGTTTAGGTTGCTGGACATAGGCTATTTTATGGGTTTGGATGATAGAATGAAGTCCAAAAAGAAAATAAAAGGGTTAGGGCTGATTAGGCTTAGTTGGTTAAATTTTTGGGAAAAAGAAAAGAAGGCTTGGAGAGCTGTTCCAGGGGCTGTTCCGGTGCTGTACTGCTGAGAACAGTAACTTTGATCTTTAAGGCCATTTTTTGGTTGTTTGGGTTGATTACTTGTTGGAGGTAATGATTGTGCTTACAAGGTAGAGTTTTTATTGTAGAAGTATCCATGCTTCATAGTTTTTAAATATATCGGCCAAGTATCGAAAGTAATGAAATTTAATTCACATCCCCTAGATGTCGGGCACATGTCCACTAAGTGTCAGTGCCTGTTGTGGTTGGACTTGGTTCGAGCTTGTGGCAAGCTAAGGCATAAATGTTGTATTATTTCTTTAAAATCAAGGAGCCACTTGGGCTTGGTTCAGCTTGACGATTAATGTGAAGTTTGAACTATGCTTTTTTAACACCAAAGTCACTTTTCCTATTTTACATCGTATATTTCAGACTTGTGCAAGATAAAAGCTGATGGCGTAAGAAATTGTTAGTTGTACTTGTAAAAAGATTATTTACAACACATCTATGTCAATGCCTCATTGCAAAATAATTTCAATAATGTCATTGACTTTTATAATACAAACCCGAAGGCATCAATAAAGAACAAAAAGAAAGAAGAAGTTACATGGAAATTAGCATGACACCTACAGCAGTTTTTGGAACATGGAAATGCTGGATTAACAAGCACCAAGTATCTAATGTTCACGAGCTTAATGCACCAAACCATAGGCGTCTCAGACTCTGCTTGTTTACTGAACGAGTTTTAAATTTAAACTCAAGCTCGGCTCTTTTTTTTTTATTTTTTATAAAGAATGAACTTGAACAATTTTAACAAGCCTAGACCAAGTCATTCATGAACAGCCAGACTTATTTGTAGTACTGTGTTGAACATATATTTGTCACCTTCATAGAAGTGTATATGCTTCTTAGTTGATTTCTTTATAGTCCTGAATCTTATTTAATCTTTACCCTCTATTTATCTTCCACTCTGTTTGATTATAAGTTTTGGATCCTTTATCTGGTCAGAGAGCAGAAATTGTTCAGTGGGTCAATCAAGGGGGAGGAGAGGTGGTGGATGATCAGATTGAGCAGAATGTGCACTTCACTGTTGAGTGTCATGGTGTTGTACCAAGTGTGGCTGATGCTACCAGAAGTACCCACGTATCCAGTCACTGGATTCGGTCTTGTTTAGAGGTATTAATGTCTAATTCACACTGAATTTTCTACTGTTCTCTTTTTTACTTATGGTATGCTTTATAGATGGTGCTTCAATACCTAATAAATGGCTGCTTTTGTTTCACCTAAGAATATTATTTAGTGAAATAACTAGTTTTGGCAGTGTCCATTTGGAAATCAAGTTACTCTTTGACTTTTTGGTCATTTTCCTGTTACTATATGTCTTGGACTGCTTCTACTTTCCTTCTTTGAAATCATGATACTCCCACTGTGAAGTGCAGAGACCTGGAAAAGTTGATTGTTACAGTGAAGTTTTTTAATGTTTTCCTTGTTTGCTATGTGTCCATTGCCATGAATAAATGTCATGAAGCCTGAATAATTTGTCTATTTATCTGATTCATTTTTATTCTAGTGATGGCAGTTAGACTCTTCTAGTGATGGCAGTTAGACTCTATCAATAGTGCAATCTACTGCATTCATCATCTGAAAGCTGGTATCACCAGAGGTTGATGTATGGAGCAACATCTTTCTGTAGTTACTTTTGGAATGCATTGTTATTTATTTGAACATCTCACCATTTAAGGAAAAAAAATTGTGAGGGGGGTGGGGATGTGTGTGTGAAGTTATTGCTCCTGTTAATAAGTTATTTAAGGCCAAAAACTTTTAGATGATATACTCAGACCATAGTTACCTGAAAATGCTAGTACTTTACCAATTTTCATTTTGGTACACATGTTCCAAAACAGGGAGCACTTACATTTTGAAACACTAATTTTAGCGATCCGAAAATTTTCTTAACTCTCCTCCTTAAAGAGATAAAAAAATAAAATAAAAAAACTAATTCAAATCAAGAGCTCAACATAAATAGCTATGCTTAGTTCCATACTTTTACATGTCATTCTAATATAATAAATTTTTGGGTAAATTTATGACCTCCCTTGAGGTATTTGACATTTCCAGGAACCTCTCCCGACATTTCTGAAATGACACTACACTCCCCACTTTAACTAACATAACATAAAATCCCCCCTCCGTACAATAAACGTTAGTAACATTGACAGCCACAAATTAGGGCAACAAAAGAAGTTTTGTAATATGCCCGAACTACCCTTATCCTATGCAAAGTGACCATTATACTAATTGAGAGGGAAAGACTACATTGCCCATAATCATATTATAAAAAATGACTTCGGTTTCCTTTAATTGAGAAACCTAATTTTCTTGCATTTAGGTTACATGTAGGGTAAATTACAGATTAGTTACATTTGGGTTCAAGCAGGGTATTTTTTTTGGGCAATTCATTTAGGGTAATTTACTATTCACTTGTTATCTCTGTCTCTCACTAACTTCTCTCTTTCTAACTCTCATTCCCTCTCACTAACATCTCTTTTGCTAAGAAATAACTCATGCATTAGAAGCATAATAAACAGATTCTGAAATCAAACTCAAAATTGAAACCTGAAATAATATTTGCATTGCATTCATATATAAAATTCCATAATTACAATCTTCACCATGGTTACAAGCTGCCTACATACCCAAAAAAAATCAAAAACTGTAAGCAACAAGCTATGGAATTACATTTGTTCTATACCCAGCACCCAACCAAAATACACACTTACAGATGGCTACCCAGCACCCAACCAAAAAACAAAAGTGTGGTATGCCATGCCTTGTCTTCCCATTTGTCCTATACCCTTTAATCAAAACAAAAAACAGTATGCTTTTCTTGTTTTATATCCTCCAATCAAACAAAAATTGTCCATGTCCTCCCTTTTTTCTTGAAACGTCGACCAACTGCAATCCTTTAGCCACATGAATTTACATGGTCCTATGCACATCCGACAGCAATTAGAGAAAAACATTTAAGAGGATTACATAGTTGTTATCAGCAAACAATAAAAAATAAATGTAAAAAATACAAAATATTTTCTACCCTTAATCTTCCCTTGCCTTTTGTTGTAGTTCCTCTACCTCTTGCTGCAATTGAATTGCCTCTGATTCTTCCTCTTCCTATGCCTCTCTATATTTACTTGAAATTGTTAATGCAATGCATGTAAAGCTGAGTTCAGTTTGAAGCTAAAGTAATTACCACAACTGATTGTTCTCTCTGAGATGGTTGTTGTGTAACACATTCAATTGGTCGGGAATAGCATCCCTCAGTTTCCTGTTCCTACATAAAAATACAAGATTCAACGTTAAAGATATTTTGACTAACTAGTTGAACATACAAGAAAGGGTATATCTTAACTAACCTGCTCTATATTAGTGTTAGAGGGTCCTGCTGTGCCTTTTCCATTGCCCCCTTCTCCTGCCTATAACAGGTTCAGTGCCTCTTGACTTACCCATTCCCCTGCCTCTAGCTGCAACAGGAGCCTTTTGACATATTCTTTTATTGCGGCCCAACTCCTTGCAAATGATGCATCTAATAGTTTGGGACCTCCTGGATTTGCTAGCACCTGGGGCTGCCTCATCAAGTTGCCTTCTATTTTTTCTAGGTCGACCAGGTAGTTGCCTAAGAGGGGGAGGTTGGAGAGGATCACCACTAATTGGTGGCCACATAGTGTGGTCAACAATGGAATGTCTAATGCATCCATAAGCCTCCATGTATCTAACTTTCGTAAAGTGTGCATCATAATATTCTTCAATGTTCAGTCTTTGGTAAGAAACAGCAGCAGCTGCATGCTTACACGGTATACCTGACAAATCCCACTCCCATACAAACACACTTCCTTCTATTGAGATCAACTACAAAACTCTTTCCTTCCTCACTTACATCATACTCAAAACCTCCTGCAAACAGAACAGTACATTGTCTTGATTGTTCAATGACATTGTTCAATTTTTTTCTCATGTTCGGGGTCACAAAACCTGGGATGTTACTGCCTCTATCAAACCTTTGTTGAATCCTACACATCATCATACTTTCTAACATGGTCAAGATTGGTTTACTCCTAAGGTGCCCAACCCAACGATTGAATGATTCAGTCATATTGTTTATGAAGCTATAACTTTTAACTCTCACATCAAAGGCATGTCTTGCCCATTGATTATATGCTCTTGCAGCCCTCCAGAAATACCTTCTCAATAAAAGACCTGAAAACTTCCCTTTGAAGTTATTGAATAGATGTCTACAACAATGCCAATGGGAAGCTTCAAGAAATATCTCACTAATTGCTGTGTCAAGACCCTTTACATATAGGAAAAAATGAAGTTCAATATCAACTACCAGATAAAATGCATTAATGATGTAACTTAAATTGTTTTAATAACACAAACATGGGATACCTTTTGTTGGTCAGACATCAAAGTCCAGGGTTTTGAATATGTATCAACACCAATGATTGTATGCAAGTGATGGAGAAAGAAAGACCAACTGTCCTTGCATTCACTCTCCACCACCCATAAGCAATGGGAAATAGCCCATTATTTCCATCTAAAGCTATGGCTGCCAAGAGAACATCTCCATAAGGTCCCTTGAGGTGGCAGCCATCCAATCCAATGAAGGGTCTACATCCCTTCCTGAAGCCACTCTTTGTTGCCTCAAATGTAATGAAAATCCTTCTAAAAATAGGACCGAGTCAAAGTAAGTCTATGACATTCAATCTTTACCATACTTCCAGGATTGTTACCTCTTACTTGTTCAGCATATGCAGGTAACAAGGAATAAGAACTTCCATGAGTACCCTCAAGCTCTTCTAGTGCCTTGTTTTTGCCCTATATAGCTGAATTCTACTAGCCTCAACCCCATATTTCCTCAGAAGTGTAGCCCACATTCCATCATGCTTAATGTCTGG
This sequence comes from Nyssa sinensis, assembly GCA_008638375.1. Classification (NCBI taxonomy): domain Eukaryota; kingdom Viridiplantae; phylum Streptophyta; class Magnoliopsida; order Cornales; family Nyssaceae; genus Nyssa; species Nyssa sinensis. The sequence continues at coordinate 6,552,833 of CM018032.1, read as the reverse complement.
ATTAGCTTTAATTTCATCCCCTAACTTCTTGGCAATCCAAGTAGTGGTTGCCTCAGCATTTTTTGTAAACTTGACACATGCATGATCCTTCTTGTAGGACTTCACTTTGTATTCCATCAGGAATAGGTGATGCATGAATTCTCCATGTGAAATCTTTTGCGGCACACTTACAGGTTACCCTAGACTTCTCATTTTTCACTCTTAACTATTTTAAACCCCTTTGCTATTGTATAATCCCTCAAGGTCTCCCTAAACAGGTTCACATTACCAAACAACATCCCTATATGAAAATCAAAGGGCTTGTCCTCCTTCACATGACATTCATCCCCAAACGTGGTGGGATCAATTTCTTTTAGTTTTGAAGACTTCAACTCTAAATTAGAGCTTGAATCCTCATAACTTTCAGAATCAAATTCAAAGTTTGATAATTCATCACTATCTTGCACACGGTTATCCTCAGGCTCAGTCACTCTCATCTTCACTTTCAACCTCACTGTCTTTATATAGATTCCATTCTTCATCTTCATCACTAAATCCATACACATCATTTGAATCTGTTCATCCTCATAATGTTCTTCATCTACAGCTATACCAACAACCGCTGTTCTCTTTACACATGTACCAGATTTCTTTATTACGTCATCTATGTTGACTCACTCCCAGACCCAATTACATCAACATAAACACTGATTTCATATTTACTCTCATGCAAGGCAAACATTTTAAGCATATCAGAATCACTTTCCACTATCATTTTCTCACTACAGCCAGGTATATTGCAGAAAACTGTAATTGCCAACCCCACATTTGATGGAATATTACTTAATGCTGCAGTAGAAACATCTTCTAATAAGTCAAAGTAGCAGTATCTATCCGGGTCAACCCTCCCTATTCTATGCATATTACTTCTAAAGTGGACCACTATGTCATGTTTAACATCCCTTGCTGCAACAAATTAAACCAATAACATTGAAACAAAATCAAAACTGAGAGCATATGCAATCAAATATCAAACTGAAACTAAAACTCACACTGAAACTGAAAATGAAATTCAAATTGAAATCCTGAACTGAAAGTAAACATAAAACTAAAGTTAAAAGCAAAATTGAACTGAACACACTCAGTGAAACTGAACTCAAACTGAAACTCAAAATTGAATATACTAGGCATATGCTAGGTATATACTAACTGAGTAAAAAATAAGCAAAAATTGAAAAGTAAGCATCATTACCGAGCAGAAACTAAATATACTGGGCGTACATCAACTGAGCAAAAAATGAAACATATCAACTAAGCATATTGCTTTAGAAAGTAAGCATCAATACCGACCATAACTAATTGATAAGAAATTGTAAACTGTAACTCAAACCCCTAAATTGCAAACAAATATCAACACCACTGCCTTAAATCATCCTTTTAAAGACCATAAATGAGACCCCTAACTTGACAGAAGAACAATTACTGTGTGTGGGTCTAGATTTTTAGAAGCTAAAAATTTAGCTGAAGTCCACTTTACATAGCAAAACAAAAAAAACTTGATTGATTTAAACTTCAATAATAATAGCTAGAATGCCAACATAAAGCTTAACCTGCAACAACTTTAAAGGTTAACTAGAATGCCAATAATACCAAAAGAAAGATGCATACTTAATTACTTATAATAAACAATGTACATGATGGCTTCACAAAAGCTAAAAATAAATGAAGATCATGAATTCTACATATCAATACCTACTGTGCATGGGATTACATTTTCAGAAGCTACATTTTTAAATAAAATCCACTTTACATATTAGAAAAAAATTGATTTATTTAAAACTCCTCTAATAATAGCTACATTTTTTCATCTATTTTGAAATTTCAATAATTAGAAGATATTGAAAAGAAATGTAAGCCCCCACACCCATTAAAAATGAGTGAAAAAGAAAATTAAAACCTTCAAAATCATTGAAAAACCCTTATTGAAAACAATTGGAAACACTAAAACCTTTGCCAAAATGCCAAGTTTAGATAAGAAATTAAAACACTCAAACCCATTAGAAAATTCTAATTGAAAAAGAAATGAAAACCCCAAACCCATTTGAAAATACTAACTAAAAAGAATTTGAAACCCTGTAGTACATAAAACCCATTTCAAACCCTACAATAGATTACACTCATGTGCAACCTTAATTCAAAAGAATCTCAAATTGAAACCCAATAGTAGATTAAAACCAATCGAAAACCCTATAGTAAATTACACCCATTCAAAGCCAAATGAAAACCCTAAGTCAAACAAAAAATCAAAACCCTACAGTAGATTACACAAGTAACAAGTTAAAAGACTTACTGGTCTACTATTCAAAGCACATAAACCAAAAGCTTCGTCAAACTCTTCAATCCAAATTTTCAATAGTCTCTTCTTTCTATCTCTCTCTGTCTCACTCTACTGGTTGTTTGAGAGTGAGAATATGAGAAGCTTCTAGGTCTTAGATATTTCAGCAAATGATGTGTTTGGTAACTGTAGCAAATGAATGGTGTTTGTAGCCTATGCAATTGAAGGGTGTTTGGTAACTGATACAGTTAATGGAGTATAAATATGATGTTTTGTTGGTTGTCTACTTTTCTATTAAAATAATGGGGTTAAAAAAGTAATTTAACTTCTTATGTTAATGATTATTACTCGACAATTCTGACAGGGGAGTGCAGTGTCATTTCAGAAATGTTGGGGAGGTCCTTAGAATTGTCAGATACCTCAGGGAGGTCCGTGTAATTGACCTTAAATTTTTATAACTATATGAACAAGTAGTATACTTCAATGATATTAATTCTCATTACTCATCTCTAAGTGAAAATAAGAAAACTCTTATAGTTAAGACTTACCCCATTATATTCCACCTATGCCATCTACATAAGCCTGACCCTTGTCGTACCACATTTAGAGTATGTAACGCATTGCAATCCAATTCCTGTTCCGTGTATCATAACGACCCGTGTTTTAGGTAACATTAACTCAAACACATGGATGAAATAGGTAATAATTTAGGCAGTGAGTTACTTTAATAATTTTGTGTGCGAGTGTATTGTGTAGATGAATAATTTGGGTGCATGACTGGGTCCTTGTAGATCTTTATTGTCAGATTCTGTTTGATATTTGGATCTTGGATATGTTTTTTATTTTACATGATTGGCGTCAATTTTTTATGCATTTCTGAATGATTCCTTGTATGTATATGAAGAAATACATTGATGTGTGCATACATGATATAGTTTTTTTTGGTAAGTTGAATTCACTAATACCAAAAAAGGCAGGGGAACACCCCCTACAAGAAGAGGACTTCAAAAAAAAAAAAAAACCACAAGTCACCATGCAAACTAAACTAGGCAAAGACAATGCGTCTAGTACACATACATTATATAGTTCGTAGGTCTAAGATTGGACAATACTCTCTTGAGATTTGTGTATAAATTTGCTGTGGTTTTTGACATATCACCAGACTTCTTTGAGGTTTTGGGATTGTCTCGGTTAGGGGTGCAACTCAGTTTGGGTTGATGCCAACCCAAAACTGAACTGACATTTTCAGTTCTCAAATGGATGAACCAGAGCTGAACTGACCATCAAGGGGAACAAAGGCACTGGAGTAACTAAGTTTGGCTTGGAGAGATGCACATAGTTATTTATTTATTTGTTGCCTGTTTTCTATTGGTGCAATGGTAAAATGCTTGGGCTGTAAAGTGTGAGAGTGCGGTTTGAGTTGAGAGCAGCCACTTTGTACAACGTAATGCCAAAGATTTGGTCTATTGTCAGTTTACTCCTCCCACCACCCTATGTAAAAGGGACCAACATTGGGTAGCTACCTTTGTGGCCTATTTTCTATTGGAGTTTGTTTCTTCTCTTTGTTTGTTTGCTTTTTTTTTTTTTTTTTCCTGTTTACAAGTCAATATGTAATACTGGAGAAAAAAGAGAGGGTAATTTGCATCTTCAATGGCTGCAAGTGTCATATCAGTGGATTACCAGTATAAATGCCCCAAGGGCCTGTTAGCTTTGCAATAGTCTTAGTTCAATTCATATTAATAATTTGAGGACACAGTTATGTATGATTTTGTTAATATTTTGTGCATCTTATTTTCTTATTTAATAGTATTTATGCCCTCAACTGTTTTGTGCGCTTCACCTTTCTGCATATATTCACTTCATGGCCTATTGAAAAATCCTTCTCATTTGTTGAAATCCAAAGGGAACTGATGTCATCAATGGGCGCATACATTTCACGTGAACTTATATGTATATACTTCTGTGTCTGTATTCGTAGATTTGTGTATTTTGACATTATTGTTAATAGTGGAGCTCATTAACAAGATGACAAATGTAATGAAGTTTATATGATCTTTGTTGCCTTGGGAAAATTGATTGATGTCTGTCTTCTATCATTTTATTAGATGAACAGTTATTGAAATTCGTCCACTACAAAATATTTTTTTACTTCCCTGGATTTTGCTACATATTCTTCACCTTTCTAATTAATAATGAAAATTGAACATTTTTTTGCTCAATATTTGTTGTTATTGTTGTTCTTCAACATAGTACTTCTACTTATCTGCTGTGGTCATAGTATATTTTTTGGCCTCAACGTTCCTTCCAAATATATTAAAAAAAATGTTTTCTAGAGTTGCAGTCATCTTTCTCTCTTTCTCTCTCTGGATTTTGGAAAATACCATCCTATGGACTAATGCTAATGAAGTTAAAACATCGCTATTGAAGGATGGATGCTTGCTGGATGTTGGCAGTCACATTCTGTTTTCTCCACTTCCATGCCGGATTCCTTTACCTGGATTCAAAAGCTTTCGGCTCTGTATTTCACAGTATGATGAGAAAGATAGACTGCTAATGAGAAATTTGTGCTTTGTTCTTGGAGCCAAATTTGTTGAAAAATTGACTAAAAAGGTCACTCATTTATTATGTAAGTTCAGCAGTGGCCCAAAATATGAGGCGGCTTGCAGATGGGGGATACAGTCAGTTACATGTGAGTGGATCTATGAGTGTGTCAAGCAGGTTAGTCGCTGTGTGCGTGTGTTGTGTGCATATTTAAGTACGTATGTGAATATGTTTGCTTTGTATTCATCTAGCCTGCTTATTATCCATGTGGGGACAGAATGAAGTTGTTGCTTTAGGTCCCTTTTGTCCTAAAGAAGTTACTTCTCAAGATCGAGAGGCGGGATTCTGCACTATGAGCCAGTATCCTACACAAGCTGTTCAGATGATATCTGGAGATACTGCATCTCAGTTTCCGAGTCAGTCCCAAGACCTGAAAAACATAAAAACTCAAGTTATTGGTTGCAGAAGTGACAGCTTTGGAGAGGAGGATAATCATTCAACCATTTGCAACAAAAGGGCAAGGCTTTTGGAAGATGACAGCAAAAAGGCTCTACTATCTTCTGGAGTAAATCAAAACGATTCTACATTGAGGATGAATTCCACAGAAAATAAAATAACGGAAGGCGGGGGGGAAGTTTCTCCAGCCATTCCTGATGTAGCTTCTGCTATTGAGGATTTGTTGGAGCAAACGAGCAAGGTAGGAGACTCATAATTTTTTGTTTAACTGTATTAATCTATAGGCCCTCCTGTGATTGTTGACTATCTATTATCTGGTTTCTGGTATTAGATTCATGATCTGAAGTCACCAGGGAGTACTGGATGTGATAAAAGTGTATCCTTACTATTGAGTTCTGATCACTCTGTCTTATCTAATATTGTTGGCATTTGCATTAGTTTCAATCCTTGATTGTAGATCAGCTTTTCTCGTCTGATTGTTCAATCCTTGGTCATGACCATGCTGATCCTCACTCTGCCTTTGGGTTGTCTAAGGACTGGATAAACAGGTGACCTCTTGTTATCTTTGCTCAGGTATCCTTGATAGTTGGTACAAATAATTGCTTTACTAGTAATGTTTTCTCTAGACAAGGCAAGAGAAGTTTGAAGCTAAATTATATTGCCATTTTTGTCCTCTTTTATTTCTACCCAGCAAAATCATTAAACTCATTGAATATCCTTACCAGATATATGCAAACTGGAGACTAGAGCTAAGAAATGAAGTGGACAAATTGAGATTTATGCATCAATAAAACAAGCCCTTCCCTTGTCAATTGAGTTAAGGCATATGTGTTCTGTTTCTTATTTTCTTTAAACTCGATCTTCGAACTATTTTTGCTTCAGGACTGACAAAAAGGATGACATTTGCAATCGTTTGAAAGATGCAAACGCCAGCATTTATGATGGTTTTAGCGAAACACAAACAGACTCTCAGGTTTCAGCTCTTCATCATTTGCAATAATTATTGGTTGAAATTTTGAGTGTTTATTACAAGGGTTCAAGCTCCCCATAAGCTTGATCTAGTGCATTTGCTCAAAAAGGAATAATGAAAGGAAGCTCAAAAAGGAAATTTTGAGTGTTTATTGGAAGGGTTGAAGCCCTCCATTAACTTTTTTTCATGTTAATGATAGTGCCCCTATATTGCAAATGCAGGTTGTTGGATATGAAGAAGATTTGTCTGGCCGGCAAATGATAATAGACAGAGTCCGAACACGGAGCAGCATGACTTGACATCCCAAGGAAGGTCTTCACTGGGACAAAGAAAATAAAGAGTAGCAGTACAGAAATTAGTTGAACTGAAGGTCCAAAATTTGAGTATTGTTTTGCATTGGTTGAAGTTTTTGTGTTGCCAATGCAGCTGAAGGTAGTAAAGGGAAAATATTTCTGGGGAACGGGAAATTGAAAATGCAGTGGTAACTCTATTAGTTTTTCCTTCACGTCTTGTGTGTAGAACATGATGTAAAATACACAGATTGTTGTAACATACCATAAATATCATTTCACTTTTCCTTTTTCATATAGTGTCTTATTTTTCTGTTAAATATTTATAATTTAATTTAATTTAATTTTGAACTGAAATTTGTTTAAGCACTAGTTCTATAGTTACAGACCACCTCATTCTTGCTATCATACATTCATTTTGATATCTGAATGCCTTACATATAGATTTTCATTTTGATATCATAATGTTGTTATCTATCAGGTTTCGTTCTTTCTTTGTGATGGACTCGTAAATTTAGGCACATCATTTCATAAAAGTGAACAAGGACCCATAAATTTAGATTAACATCTTTTATTTTATTTTTATTAAAATTCTAACGCTTTATCTCTCTCTCTCTCTCTCAAACACACATAAAATCATATTTGCTACCACGGCTTCCGTAATAATTCATTTTTGTATCATGCCAATGTGAGGCCTGCAAAGCCCATGTGAAACCGAGTCTGGTTGGATGAATTGGACGTGAAACTACCCTGGGCCACCGCAAGGACAGTTACCATTTCAAGTAAGCATAACATTCTCATTATTCTTCCTACTAAAGTTCTATTTTATTAATTACTTATGACTTCACCCTCACTGTCATGTATCTAGTAACCAAAAAAAGCTTTACTGCTTTGTTGGCCATTTTGTTGCACTGGCCCACGTAAAGAGAAAGAGAAAGAGAGAGATCTTCAATGAATGTCTTGGCCATTCAATGCAAGAGCTAATTGGGGTTTTATGGGTTTTTTTTTCTTCTTCCATAAACGATAGAAGATTTGATTCAAATATCAAGAAAGGTCAACAAGCCTATAGTCTTGGAGCAAAAGATGAGTTATCCAGGGAGGATAAACCTCACGCCAACAGACATTTAAACTTCTTAAAAAGGTAAATTAGGTAGGAGAATTTTTCATTGGGCAAGAGTCTTAATTACAATTTGTTATGTATATAATACACATGTTTTTTATTTTTATTTTTTTTAGTTAAAATTAAAGTCATGTAATTATATATATGACACATTAAGATTTTGACACATACTCAGGTAGGAAGAGATTCTTCTTAACTAATTTGAAATCAAGTATTACCCATTTTAAATTTAGTTCAAGATTACAAACTATTCAATATTTTACTTTATTTTTACACCTTCGTTGAGAGATTTGAACTCCGGATTTACTTACTTAGAATGATTAAGAGATATCAGCCGAATTAGAGTGAATGACTTACTTAACAAACAGGTAACCTTGGCATGTGCAACTTTCATGCATCTTATATACTGCAAATATTAGTTGAGTTTCCGAACAACAAATATGTAAGGACTTGGTTCTAGCTTTATATGTCTCTGTGTGTGTGTGTGTGTGTGTGTGTGTGTATATAATTCTCAAAAGAAAAGGCCAGCTTAATTAGTATTAGATACTTGCACATGATTTTTAATTCTGTTCACTTGCACTATTAATTAACGAAAAGAAACTAAGTAGAGCTACTAACAAGCAAAGGTAAAACACCATACTGGCAACAATCTTTCTTCTTCTTCTCCTCCTACTTTTTCCCCACTTTTTCCATAAAGTAAAAACTAGCGTAAACCAATACACAATCGATTCCTATCAATGTGTGTGTGTGTGTGTGTTTTCCTATTGATCAGACTTCCAGCATCTCTAGAACTAGAATTGCACAAGCAAGAGAAAAAGTACCAATAAGGAAACTTTAGATACTATATCACTCAAATTTTTTTCTCAAATTAATTATGGAAGTAATTGGTAAAAAATTAAGGGTAATTATCTCAAATTTTTGCATCAAAATTTTTATCTCAAATAATGTGACAATAAATTATTGGTCAAATATTTATAACATATTTAAAACACTACCGATAATCAAATACCATATCATTTTAGAATGTAAAATGTGGTACCAAAATTTGAGTACAAAACTATTATTTAATTATTTTTTAACAAATACATGAGGTGACATGCATCTAAGCCCACATTGAGGGAGACTGGGGAGGAAAGTGTAATAAAGATGATCCTAATCCAAAAAATAGTACTGTAAAAAAATTAACAAAAATGTGAAACGTATATGAGCCAATTGTCGGGACTAACTTGATAGATAATTCACAACTTCTCTCATGAAGAGATCATGTATTTTACTCTCCCTCCCCCCACTAAGGGGATGTGTAGTTTATTTCTTCCTCTCGACTTTAGACTGAATTTTATCTCTGTATTTGTTGTATTTCATTGGATTGTTATATTTGTAAAAATATTGATTAATTATACAATACAATTCCCAAAAAACAAAATAAAATATATAAGCCAGTTGTCAACATGACATTTGATATCAATAATCTTTATCATTCTCAAATTTTTGTTTCAATTTTTAAATTTCAAATAATATAATAATATGTTATTAATCATGCATGTATCAAATCATGTGATAGAGTGAAATACATTATTTGAGATCGATTAAAATGTTGTGACAAAAATGCTACCATGTACAAGTCACAAATATTGGCCCAGGGGGAGGAGGCCATATACCAAGTAATGACAAGTTTTTGGGTGAATGGACCAATAAATCAGCTTTAGTCAAGTCTACAGATTTCATGTCTATTTTGAAAGAAACGAAAAAAGAAAAGAAAAGAAGATTACTTTTTATTTGCATTAGATAAAATGATGAATATCACTTGACTCCAAATCAATAGAAATTTCGTTATATTTAAATATGTATCACAATTTTAATTTGTTATATATATAATCACATATATATAAAATGGTTATTTAATTTTAATTAAAAAAAATTAAAAAATATAAAAAATACATGTACATTATATATTTAGTGACTTGTAGTTAAAATATATCTAAATAAAAAGATATTCATCGTATAAAATTTAGAGATAAGTATTGTTATAAAATTATTAACTATTTTATTGACTTAATTAATGAACCTATTTCACTTAAAAAAAATTTCATAATGACTGGTGGGCTCAATTTTATGGCGCACGCACATGTGTGTAATATATATATATATATATATATATATTTTGAATTAAAGTAATAATTACAATGTAAGATAAAAAAAAAGGGGAGGGTATTTAGTGGAGAAGCCCTACTATCACCATATTTTTGAAGGTTATAACCTACAAAAATAGAGTTTGGTTGAATTCAGAAGTTTGATTTGGGTATTCATTGCAGCTAATTAATACCCAGAAGAAAATGTTTAAAGCAAGTTTGAATTCAAGAGTTCGATTAGGGTTTCGTGGAAACTACCCACAGTAAAATGGAGTTTTCAGTAAAATGTTCTGACACCAATGACTTGGCCATGAAGCCCACCAGAAAGTGATACTCTCTCTCTCTCTCTCTCTCTCACACACACACACACACACACACACACAAAAACAGAGGGGCTATAACCCTTTGTCGTTCCCTTTAGGTTAAGAACTTTGGCCAGCCCTATTTGATTTCCATTTTAAGCAACCCTAGATTTATGGCGCAGTGTTCAAACATTCTAAAAATGGTAAATTTCAGGAAGGGTAGCTTGGCAGATCAGACCAGCGGTTGTTAGATGTCAACACCAATAACATTTGTTCATGCTTATTGAAGGACAATGAAGGCATGCATCTTACAAGAATTTACAGCAATACCACCAATGCCATCTCATGATCTGATGGTGTGGTAAACAAGTGACAATGATGGACCAGTGCATCGCCACCATCCATTTACTCATGACTTTTGATCAATTATCTGGGTTTTAACATAAAGGCCACTCCTTATAGGGTACTAATTAATATGTCAAAATTAAGATCATCATGGAGGCCACAACAAAAAAAACCATTGAATTTTTTTTTTTTGCACTTTTCTATTTTTTTTTTTAAAATATACTCCTTTAATTTCAAATTTTGTACCTCATAGGCTTGAATTTTTTTTACACTATTCTTATTTTAATTTTAATTTGACTCTTCAATATGATTTTTATCTTCTTTTTTTTTTGTATCTATTTATATATGTTGAAATGGAGGCCCAGTGAGCCATTTTAGATAGCGCGAGGAGTTAAAAACGGACAATGTGGGACACTTGGCTTTGATACTATGTTGAAATGAAGGTCCAGTCCATGCAATTCCTTAAAACCATAGTGTTAAGGAGATGTGCAGCCAGCCATTTTAGATAGCGCAGAAGAGGTAGAGACGGGTAATGTGGGACAATCCAATAATATAGACTAAAGTTTTTGGATGTTTTTTTTTTTTCTTTTGATTGAACTTCTTGTGTAATATAAGTTTTTTTTAATCAATAAATTTAGTTATTTATCAAAAATATTATCAATATTAACTTTTTATACTTTTTTATTTTTTAAATTTGTGATCAACATTAATTAACCAAAAATCTTACACCTCTTTACTTAAATTTTTGGTCTCATCCTTGAAGATCATGACCACTTAAACTGTAGACACAAAGAAAGGGACACTATTAAGGTAAGATGTAATATACATTTCAGTGCACGAGAGGATATTAATTAAATTTACGCAATTTTACTTTGCAAGAGTAGAGAGAGTTTGCAAGAGAATATTAATTATTTATCATAATAGTATTGTTGCGCCAAGACAACTTGGTATACAGCCTTCAGTCACAAATTTAACATGCATGAATCATGATCCTAAACAACATACATAATACAGTGTGTAGACACAAACACAAACCTATCTTTCTTGCCCAATGTTATATATACAAGCAAAAAACTACATACACAAAAGTACCCCTCTCCCTCTCTCTCTCTCTCTCTCTCTCTTCATATATTGTAGTGATTCTGCATGCCAAAAAAAGGTGAGCCCTTAAAGAAGGTAAGGAAGTCTATATAGGAAGTAGATCAGTTCATCGTCCCAAACGCTGAATCCAACAAAAGAAAACAAAGAAAGAATAGGTAAACAAAAGATCTAAAGCTCAACCTATTCTTTCCACTTCTTCATCCATCTCCTGTTTAAGAATTATTTACAAGTTTCAGTAAGTAATCATGTGGGATTTTCTTTTAAAATCTAGGTTTCCAATTCTGATGACAGTTTCTCGCATCTGCTCGTTAGCCTCTTCATTCTGACAAAATTAATCCTAATTATGATAAGTGTGTTGTTATATTATTTTACTAAAAATCCTAATCTATATGATTGTTCTTTGTTGTGGTTTCAGGAGTAAACATTGTGTTTTTTCTTGATATAAATCAGAGAATTCAAGCACAGAAAAGGAAGTCAGACAAGATTAGACTGCTGGATAATTATGGGAAGAGGAAAGATAGAGGTCAAGAGGATTGAGAATAACATTAGCAGGCAAGTCACATTTTCAAAACGCCGATCGGGTCTACTAAAGAAGACACACGAGCTTTCAGTGTTATGTGATGCTCAGATCGGACTCATCATCTTCTCAAACAAAGGAAAGCTGTACGAGTACTGTACTCAACCACTGAGGTCCAAACCAATTCTACTTGCACTTCATTTTTTCAAATTTTTTGCTTCATCTGTTCTTTTCCTTTTTTTTTTTAATTACAAGGTTTTCTTTAGGTTTCTTCTAGTTATCAACATAATGCATGGTTCCTGCTACCGTGTTATTTGTACAAGTGGAATCGTTTCATGACAAATAGCTTGAAAGTGCTTAATTTATGAGTCTTTTCATGTTTTTTTTTTTTTGCTTATAGGACATGGGTTTTTTTTCTTTGAAGGCTTTCAATCTCTTTGTCATGTTTTTTGTTCTCTTCCTCCTGTTACAATTACTTCTCTCTCTCTCTCTCTCTCTCTCTCTCTCTCTCTCTCTCTCTCTCTCTCTCTCTCTCTCTCTCTCTCTCTCCTGTCCCAGATGGTGATCAGTAGTAATATGCAAATCTTAGTTGATGAGGTGTTTGTACCAGCAGTCGAATGATCAGAGATCAGTTGACCAACTTGAGTGTCTTGACTTGCTTTTTTCACGCTTCTGCTTAGGGTTTCCCAATTTTCTTTCCAAAAAAAAAAAATATTTAGAGGAATTTTTTCTTCTTCTTAATTTTGACGTTTTTCCTTAGTTATAGCTCTGTGTCAATTTTCTTCATTTATCTGTAGGTCCCTACCTATTACCATTGAACTCTGAATTTACTTCATTTAATTTGACTTGTGATCTCTGTTTTTTTTTTTTTTTTTTTTTTTTTTCTTTTCAATAAAGCAAGATCATTTAATTATACGAATGATCTGACAATATACTGGTGGTATTTCAAGCTTAATCTTCCAAAAACAAAACACATAATTATATATTTCTTTGACCTGAAAAATATTTATTTCTATTGATGTGGATTAGTTTTCAACTCACAATACATGACCCTGACAAAACTAAAAAGGGAGTGTTATACACACACACACGCGCACACACAAACACACTTTTACAATTATTTGGGCATCAATTAGTAACATATTGCTAAACAGATAATTAAGTATTGCAGTAGTTTCAATATTGATATTAATTCTAGGGACATATGGGTTATGGGCTTATGATAAATGAATGTTAGCTTTCATGTCCTTTTCCTCTTAATTTGTTTTTTTTTCTTCTTCTCCATATACATCTTTAATAATTTGGGTAAATGCACTTTTTATTAGATATCTATACTTTGTATACATTTAAAATAAGCCCTTTAACATTTTGGGATTTTTTTTCTTATAAATATCATTTGTGGTGATGACACAATTCTTGAGTATGCATTTTGCATTCAAAGTTTTTTTTTTTTTTAAATAAAACATAACAGTTTATTCAATTTCCACGTGTCATTTAGTGCGATAACAATTGTTCGAAGCCTTTACATTTGATAAAATTAATTCTTTACTAATTATTCCTTCATCACACTAGTGCGATAATAATGTTATAAACTGATCTGATTGATTCTAATGAAAAAAATATAAAATATTATGCTGAGATATTTTATGTGCACCCTGTCAAAGTTCTTCAACATTATCTTATATTAGTACTTAAAATGCTCTTAATGTACAACTTAACCACACATTGAAGCTTTCAAAAAAATGTAAGATTTTAACAAGAAGAGATGAAGCATACTTTGCAATTGAAAACAAATTTCAGGCCATAAGAATGAAAATTTATTAAACCTTAATAAAAATATTTTTATAATAGAGCTTTTGGAGAGGAGCAAATGAGGGTCATATATATTGGAAAAGAGAAAAATATTCAATGGAACTATATGTAGAAATTATGTTTTCCCATTATCATGCATTTTGTCCTTGGGAAGACATGCAAATTCATTCTGTAATGTTGGTTTTTGTCCCATTCCAAAATGGCTCTCATTCTGATATTTTTCCATGTCCACACTTTGTTGCATGTATCTGTATCATCACTCTTTTTTTCTTGTACACCTCCAGCATGGGGCAAATCATAGAAAGGTACCTGAGAGTTACAGGCACTCGTATTCCAGAGCACGATAACCGGGTAGGACTCACCAATCTCATGTATTAATATAATTCAGTTCGAATGGCTTAGAAAGACTTTATGGTTTTTATTTTGGCCCTTCATTTTCTATTGTAACTTTAGCCCCACACACTGTAGGAACAGATATACAATGAGTTGACAAAAATGAAAAATGAAACACATCATCTTCAACTGGGTATGCAGCGCTACAAAGGTAATGACTTGAGTTCTGTACAATATGAGGAGTTGCTTGGACTTGAGCATCAGCTGGAACAGTCAATTAACAAGGTCCGAGCTCGAAAGGTATACTCTTTTTTTTCCCCCACATTCTAACCTCTCTCCATATCCATTTTTTATTTCATCAAGAATCTGGCACATCTCCATTTTCATTGTTGTTATCATATTTTGAATCTTAATTAGCTTACAATATAAAAAAGGAGTAGTCCTATTTTCGCAAGTAAAGAGATTATTTTTATTATTCAAATTTGTAACCCAAACATGCCATAATGGAGCAACTATTGTGCCAAAACCCATCCCTCAATGTACAATATATATATATATATACACACACACACACAAACACACACACATATATGTATCACATTTAGTGAGGTCTCACTCTAGGTTAAAAGCATTAATTTTGAGTTATTTTCTTTTGGAAAAATTTGAAACTCATGGGAATTTACAGACCCTTCGAATTCAAATTCTGTGATTGATAAGATTAAAAAGCGTGTGAATTGGGTTATCCTTGAAATTCATGGTTAAGACTTGGAAAGAGGGTCCACCAACTTGTGTTACATAAATACAACAGAAGCCAGCAGAAGGCAACACAAGATTGAAGCGGGCCATCTCAAGACAATTAATTTAAGACAATTAAATTTTTTTTGAAGGAGCTGTTGGATTCCTTCAAATATGGGTCATGAAAAGTAACTCAATTTAATTCATAATTATGTGAAAATAATATTCATATTCTTCTAACGAGAGAGTAAGAGTTGAACTCCAAACCTCTCCGTTGAAAGAGAACATGAGTGACCAACCGAACAACCTAGTTGATTATCTCGTGACAGTTATCTAAAAGTTTATTAGGTGAGATATTGTATAAATTTGAATAAAAACTCAAAAGTTTCATTTTAGTTGCAAGTCTGCATCGGTTCTAAAATTAAAATCTCACAACAAACCTCAAAGGGGTGGTCGAGTGGGTGGTAAATAATAACTAAGGGGCTTTTCCAAGGTTGATAGGTCGAAACTCAACGGATGTCATTTTCTGTTGAGGCTATTTCATATGAGATGCTGCTCTAGCTTTAATCGCTTTCTCCACTAGTAGGCGGTGAGATTGGTTCTCCGAATTAATTCGCTAGAATTTAATTAGTCCTCTTTCTAGTGGATGGTAGGATTGGTCCTACAGATTAATTGACCTGAAGAATCAAATACTAAATTAAAAAAAAAAAAATACTAAAGAACAACATCAAAATTTCAAATTCTGAGATTTGAAAAGAACACGACTTGATGGTTTTGTGAGTCAAGAATATAGATTTTTTTGAATTTTGGAGTTATTTAGAATTTGAAGAAGCAACAATTCAATCACAAAAATAACTTTAAAAATGTTAGAAAAATGTTGTATTATATTTAATATTCTAATGATTGTTGTGTTATTGCTTGAATTTTGTGACATAATAACCCAAAACATAAATGTTTTTTTTTATCAGTAAAAAAAAATATTAATATAAAAAAATATACAAGACATACATAATAAAACAAAAATATGAAAGGAATATTCACAATAATGAACAATCAACTCAAAAAGAGAGAATAAATTTTTTAAAATTTAAAATATATTAATATTGATAAAAATTGTGCACGTAATAAAGACCTGACTAAGGTATTTGTCTTTCTCTTGATGCTAGTCCTAGGCTCAAAAAGACATGAGCTCCAATTATTGATTCCTTCAAAAGGAAGTTGGCCTCCTAAAAAAAACGTATCTCTCTTTTGGAGTTAGAATAAAATCAGTTTCGCAAAGTCTGCCTATATACTTATATGTCTTTATTCAAGATGCCTGAGACCGTTGCTAGGCAGATTGACAAGATTTAAGCACTTTTTCTTCAGGATCGAAGGGATCACGAGAAGTTACATTTGGTTAGTTGGAAAAAAGTCACAATGAATAAAAATCTAGAAGGCTTGGCAATAGGAAAAGTTAGGGCGATGAACAATTGCCTTCTTGTTAAGTGGTGGCATGGAGGTTTGAAAAAAGATTCACTGTGGGGAAAAGTTTTAAACGGGAAATATCAATTTTCGAAGGGCTCTTAGATTCCAAGAGTTGATTCACCTTGTAGATTATCTAGAATTTGGGTGGATATTACTCTCGTTGAAAGAAAAAAAAACACCCTCCTTTTCATTTTAATGCTGGAAATGTGAGTATTGTTGTTGGGAATGATTGTAATATCTCATTTTGGAAAGACCCTTGGCTTGGTAACAGTTCGCTGATGGTTTCTTTCCCTAGATTGTTTCTTGTCAGTTTTAAAAGATGGAAGCTTGGCTTTGCTTTATTCAGTGAGGATGGGAATGGGAACTTGAATGTTCGCAGATTCCTTTTCACTTGGGAAGATGAGGAGTTATTGAGGTTTCGTAGCTCACTTCTCAGGTTTCCTTTAATCTCAAACAATCAACAAGACAAATTGATTTAGGCTGCTAATACCTCATGTTAGTTTTCTCTTCATTCTTTGTATGACTGCTTTGAATTCTCTCTTGGCTCTGCTATTCAAGTCATGAAACTCATTTGGTCCAATGCTTCCCCCCTAGAGTGCAATTTTTTAGATAGATAGCTTGGAACAATAGAGTTACGTTTGTTGAGTTTCTCTTAGAAATTGGTATTCTTAAAGCTTATAAAGATTGTCTTCGTCACTTTTACGGTTCTGCAATTGAGTCTACCAATCACATTCTTCTGTTGTGCCCGGAAGTCTAGAACTTTTCGTCTCATTGTATTAGTTGGTGGGGTTTAAAAAGTGGGTGTCTCCATGCTCCATTTCAGATTTTCTTGATTGGTGGAAAGGCTTCAAATTTAAAAAGCTTGAAAAGGAAATTTTGGATACAATCTCATTTTCCATTATGTGGTCAGCGTGGAAACAAATAAATCACTGTTTGTTCAATAATGTTCTGCCGCAAGTGGAAATTTTGAAGGAATTGGCAAAAGTCTGGGTGGCCCTTTGGGCCATGTTTAAACAGAAGTGGATGGATTTTTCAATTATCAATGTAATCTATCATCTCCAACACATCATTAGTTGTTATTGCATTTATCAGTCCAATGATGCATATTCTAGTTTGATGTCAGCAAACCTTAGTGTAGCGAGATGGATTAGTAGTTTGTTGGTCTTGTATTTGTGTTTTCTGCTATTAGTGGAGGTTTTGGCATGAAGAGAAACTTTAAGAAGCTACAAGCAGTAGGAACTTTTCATATCTCTCATTATTTGTTGTTCAAATTAATTGGTAATTCCTTGTCCAGCTCTTGATTAGGTTTCCTTTGCAATCATTTTATGTTGCCCCTTTAGCTTTTGGAAGGAAAGTTTGATTCCTTTTGATTGTTTAGAAGATTTGTACGTATTCAAGAAGAAATATTATGTAGGGAGTTTGAGTTGCAGCAAAGTGTTGGCAGGTCTAGTTCAATTTCTTTTTGGAGGTGGGTTGGATCCTTACAAAGCAAAACCATAGATAGGGTTTAAGGCCGCTTTGAATCAGTGGTCATATTTCTAATTATTTTCTTCTAGGCTTGGAATTATTCTTGGCTTTGCGGTGCAATGGCTGACTAATTGCTATGACTTGATGGCTCTGATGGATTGGCAACATTCGTTATTATTTTCAAGTTAAAATAGTTTTAATTTTCTTGGATATAAAGATGGTGCTCACTGTTCCTTTTGGTGTTGTGTTGCTTGCTTCGGTTTTGTGGGAGCTTTATTGTTCATGTTACTTGCTTTGGTTTTGTGAGAGCTATTTGTTCATATGAGTGGTCTCTTGTTGTATTTTTGGGTTTTCTACTATGGTTAGGGTGTTAGTTGATTTATGCCAAAGTTTTTATTTTTGGTTTTATGCTGGCATGTGATGTGCTCCTTCTTTAGTGGTAATTTAATTGGGTTGAAGCTTGGTTGCTCTCATGGCTTTTACATTTGACCTTATTGATGTAGTTTGTTATATATTCCTTGTACATTCTTATTACATCAAGAAAATTTATTTTCTTTGCTGATAAAAAAAATAGCCTCATAGACAACGAGAAACAATCAACTTAAAAAGGATAATAAATTTTTTAAAATTTGAAATTATATTAATATTGATAAAAAAAAAATTGTGGTAAAAATCTATTACATCTTATTTATAGAGTTAGAATACTAATATTTTGAGTAGGAAATCATAACTCTAATCCTTATCCTAATAATAAAAAAGCCTATTTTGGATTAAAAAAAAAATAAAGATAATGAATGATTTACCTAAATTAACCAGTTTGAGATAGATTCAAATTTGTAAATAAATTCCCAAAATAATTTTGAAATAGAATACATGGTTTTAACATTTATCATATCTGTCATGTGGGGTTGTAAATCTCCACAAATAGAATGCTTTCCTATAAGATGAGAAAAAACCGTCGAGAAAGGTTAGGGGACACTAGTGTTGTGTCTGCCAAGCACTTTTCGATGCTCGAGTTAGTATGGTTGCTTGAAGAACTATAGAAAGATGTAGGAAGGGTAGGATTTTGAGTGCAAGATGTTACGTAAGTCATTAGTGTGTGGTTTAGGGTTTAAATAGCTAACTCGATGTGGGAAGAGTGCATCCAAAATTATAGGTAATTTCATGATCATAGGAGGATATTGAGCCACAAACAAGGCCTATAATCGAGGTTATGCTCCTGATTATCTTGGGAATGGGTTTCTTCCCGCCTTGTGCTTATTTAAATAGGATTGATTAGGTTAATAGATATGAGCTATATACCCATATCTTGTATTGGGATTGTGCTCAAGTTGTACTGGGTTTTGTTTGGAATAGATCAATGCACTGAAGCTCAGACAGATCCAGACTTGGCTTTAATGGGCTAGGTTGCCACTTTCTATATGGACTACTCCAAACAAGGGTAATTTGGGTGTTATGACTTTAGTTATACATGTGGCATGATATTATTTGATGAGTGAATTTATGCCCCTATAGATGCCCCATGTCCTTCCTACGTTGTGTACAAGAGTGGGAATGACTTATACTAATATGTGGGCTTCCTGGTCTCATCGAAGTAAGGTCTTTACTACAATTGTAGTTCCCAAGTCTGGGGACTGAGGCCTCTATGTGGTCTCCGAGCATGAATACCCATGTCATGAAGGAGATCTCTAATCCTCATTTGTCACGTTTTCTTTTAATGCTATTGTCAAAAGTTTGTCATTTTAGGTGCGTTTACAATAGTTGTAGGTGCATGTTAAAGGGGTGTTTCTTGGACTTCCCAACTACGTATGCTTATAAATAGGCGACGCCAAGCATCCGATTCATCCTTGGGTGCTTGTGGTAACCAATTTTCGTGTTTTCCTCATGATTGCCTTTTTTGTAAGTTTTTACCCTGCAACCCTTTCTTCCTCCTCCCTCTTTTCTTTTTGTTTGAGCTTTCAAGATGTTGAGTGGGGAAGAGAGGTTTGCTCCCATTAAGGGTACACTCAACTCTCATATAATTAATAGATTTGAGAGACAAAAATTTAATAATGATTAGAAGTATCAATTATAAAATTTTCTAATATTTTTATTAATAAAAATCTATCTCGTACATGTTTATGAATTAAGAATTTCAACAAAAAAAGACCTTTTATATTCAACTTTTCAATGGCATTTCGATATTTCATAAAGAAAAAATACATATAATATTCAACTTAAGACATACAAAAACTCTTAATATCCTTTTGAAATAAAAAGTTATGTTTCTATACTAATTTAAATAGAACTTTCAAATATAATTATTAAGACATATCATAAATAGGAGATATATATATATATATATATGTATAACTATTTTATCTCTCTAATAATCAATATTATAAAGAATCTTTTTGAAAAAAATACTAATTATTAATTAAGTAATAGAATTATTACTTATCCATCATGAAACTAAGTCGGTTCATTAAAAATTTATTAATTATTAGAAATTATTAACTTATTAAATATTAATTATAACCAAAAAAGGCACTAATGTCATTCGTTTTGAAGGTGAAGGTGCATGTAGTAATGTTGGTAGGCCAGGTCACAGATGATGGATGAGCCATTCCTTCTAGACCCCAAAATCCTAATTGTTTTGATCCTCTTATCCTTAGAGTTATGAATGACTGAGATTTGGTTGAGTTTATTAAGAGATATGTGGATGTCTTCCCTAATGATGTAATTGTGGATCTTGGCGAGGAAGATTTTAAAGGTATCCCATGTTCTAGATCAAGTTTTATCAAGTTTGATCCCTTGATTGTGGCCCTAGGACTTTGATTCCCTATCCCTTAATTTTTTCCACTACTTCTTTCATTTTTACATTTGAACAAGATCATAATCAAAAGTATGCTTGAAAGCGACAATGTTTAGGACTCATGTACCTAGGAAATCGAGGGAACTAGCAATTCCTTATGGGAGAATATTTGTTTCCTGTCATAGAAATATGGGGCAGACCATGTATGCACTACGTTTCTATGTTGTTATCTCTCATTGACTTGTTCGGTCAGTGATTCTTTACTTGTCAAATATAGGTGACTGGTTAGATATCAGGCCATGTTTTTTTTTATCAACAAAGAGAAATAGTTTATTGATGATTCATAATACAGCATGAAAGGAAATTGGCAAGGAGCAAATTTTAGAACAAAGAGAAAGCAAAAAAATAAAAACATAGAAAAGGAACAAACAGCAACAGGACAAAGGAAACTCAAACTTGCTACATCAAGAAGAGATACCAGGAAAAGATACCAAAACCATACTGGATAAAAAGCAGCAGACGAGAAGAGCATAATTACTTCCCTTCAAACTGATTGGAAGCAACACCCTAAATAGATCCTGAAATCCAAAATTAACAGAAGTGCCCCACTTTGGAAGCAGTCAGAACCAACAATTCTCATAAACCACTTTACTATACATCCAGCTGCTGCAAAATGAGAACTCAAAAAACACTTGACAGCAGAAAAATTCTCACACAATCAAACTGGGAGAACAGAAGAATTTTTCCAGAGTGCAGTGAAGATGAGCCAAAGCCTGCAACATAGTCCATAGCATTCAAAACGGACACAGCTCAAATGGGATAAATAAACTCATTTCAAATGGAATAAGGCCTAAATCAGACTTCTTGATGGAATTTGCACAAAATGGGCATCCACTTTCAGCACATTCACTGACCTCTTCTGAAAGACATTTTCCAACCACCTAAATAAGCTGCGAGAAACTTGCTACATGAAGATCGGATAAGTCCAGATTTAACAGAAAATAACTCTCTCCGACGAATGTAGCCAGAAACACTCCCAACAATCAGCAACAGATCAGCGAGAAGAAAAGGCCAAGCAAACCATCCAAGCAATGATCCTATTGGCAGTCCCAACAACAACAGACAACGAAATGGACCTTCTCAACAAATAGCAGAAGATCAAAACAATCAAATGTATCCCAGAGACACTTCTTGGAGCTATCACCACTGCCAAGAAAGGATCCTTAGAGCCTTCACATGAAGTCAACCATCTTCAGAACCAGAGACATCAACCCACAAACACAAGCAAAGACCAAGCAAACCATCCAATCAATGATCTTATTGGCAACCCAAACTGCACGCTCAATTCCCAGATCCTAAGAATGCGGATTTTTTTTTTTGTTTCTTTTTTTTTTAACAACAAAGAAGGCTTTTATTAATGAAAAAAGTATAAGGAGAACATAAACAACTGCCACAGACCAGAGCCCCACAAACAGCTACCCAAGAGCCAAAGAGCCATAGAAAAAATCTCAACAGCCACAACAACAAAAACTCAAAAAGCCAAGGCCCAAAAATAACCTGCAAAGACCTAAACCCAGCTCCCTGCAAACTCAAACTCCAACTGCCCACCATACAATGGGAAACCAGACCACTTTTGACTGATCAGATATAGAGAGAAACCACCCTTGAGCCTACCTTCAAAACCATTCCTTCATTAACCCACCATCCAAAAATATTTAAATGATACCCACAAATGGGGTAGCAACAAAATATACTCGAAAGACCCATCTGGATAATAACCTCAACCCCATCACCCAAATAAAGACAATGACAGGAGCAGCAAAAACCATAATAATTAAACCACTCAGAGTAGCACCCCAAACAGATCCTGAAATCCAAATTTGAAAGAAAACACTCCCCAATGATTGCAGCCAGGAAACTTTGCCGAATGAATACAAGATCTTGATACAGAAAGGGAATTGGCCGAAAATTGAGGATCAAATTAGACTAATGGACTTGAACTGGATCCAAACTTTAGAAAAAGCTTCTTAAAAAACCAATCGATTCACCATTCAAACAACCCAACAAAGCAGGGCAGGCAAAACCAAAACAAAAGAAAATCAGGTCAATAATAGTAGATGCACCAAGCTGAAATGCCCCTAAGAAGAACTGGACCATAACTGCAACAAACTACTAACAGAGCCCAGACTGTACTTCATCTAGAGGATGAGACAGCGGCTACTAATTATATTCTGAAAGTTGAAGATCAGATCGTTGATGGAGTATGAAGAGCCCCTTTTTTTCGATTTTATCTAGAAGGCAAGTCTGGATTTAATCAGATCTCGAACAAGGATCCATTGTGGTTTAACCTTGTTGAAGATACACTCATTCCTTAGCTTCCAGATA
The DNA here is from genome assembly GCA_008638375.1 of Nyssa sinensis. NCBI lineage: Eukaryota > Viridiplantae > Streptophyta > Magnoliopsida > Cornales > Nyssaceae > Nyssa > Nyssa sinensis. Next base: position 6,529,758 of record CM018032.1, on the reverse strand, counting down.
GACCACATGATAGTGAAGGGGATTGTCTCCCAGATCAGTTTGTATTCCTTCGTGAAGTTAAAGCTTTGCCACCAATCAAGGGTTTTTTGATAGAGTTAGGCAATGCCCATTGAAGATCCCACCAACTGATGCAATTCGACCAGATTTTCCAAACTTCGAGACAAAATAGCAGAAGGTGGTCTGTGGTTTCTACTTCCAGCCCGTAGAAGGGGCATAAGCATTCATCAATGGAGTTGAGGATACCTAACTTGAGTAGATAATCAACAGTTTTGGTACGGTTGTTCTAGGCCAACCAGTCGAAGAATTGGACTTTTGGAGGGGCTGCATTATACCAGATGAGATTTGGAATCTGCGAGCTTGGGACTTTAGGGCAATCAAAGCAAAAGTATTAGGATTTAATTGAGAAGAGACCAGAGGTGTTGATCTTCCAAACCAGGATGTCTTGTTTAGCATTCAACATTTAAGGGAACTTCACGCCATGTAATGGGGAGTACAGCGAAGCCGAAGTGCGAAAGGATTCTCCTCGCACCTGGTGAAACTTCAATTACTATCGAAAAGTTGGAACAAGCTCTTTGATCCTAGGAAGGAGTTGGTTGTTGTTAGACCGGTCGTAGAAGTAGACATGCCTAATGCAACTTCAATTGTTATTGGTGTCCTTATTGCCTCGAGGGAGGACAGTCTAAGTCCCAGCTCGATCAGAGGATTCTCATTGTGTTTCTTCCATAGCGAGGGTTTATAACTCGAAGGGTTTAAATAGAGAATTTACTATGATGATTCATCTAAAGGAGGCATCGTCTAGTTCGGAGGTACGAATTGTGGATTGTTTTAGTAAAAGTAGGTTCACTTCCTCGACCTTTCAAAAAGAGGGTGCCTCGCAACAATTTGATCCTAAAGGGAAGAAGAAAATTGTTAACGGTGATCAATGGTGGAGATTTTCTGCTCAGAGACTGCCCGGGGGTGATAATTCGGGAAATCCTGTTGTTCTAGCCTCTCTAGAGGCTTCTACCCTCGTGACCTTTATTCTTTTTAGACTTGTAGGCAGCTCTGTACCTCTAGTACATCCTAAACTTTCTCCTTCGGGATAACCTGTTCATCTTTCTATCATCGCAAACTCAAAGGATGATGTGGCAGCAATCCAAGGATTTCAATTTCCTCATGACGTGATTCTTTTGAAGGTTGCTTCTACAGTAAGCTTGGAGCAATGAGCTTGCATTTCCTTGACAACTTCTTGATTGTTGTTTTTTCTTGGGAAAGAAAATATATACTAACATTTTTTTTCTCTTTTTCAAGTTATGGCCACTATGGCTAAGTGGGTGACTCGGTGTGAGGCACAACATGCTGATGTTGACACTACCAAATATGCCTTACAAAAGAGCAAAGAAAGATTTTGAAGTCTGTGGATGAGAATTTTCAATCTGTAGGTTGTCAACCAAAAGATGCATGTGGAGGTAGCAATGGCAAAGAAGCCACTATGGGAGGCGAAAGATGAAACATTCACCCCTTGAGAGATGGGAGAGAAACTTCAGTAAGAAAGGGGAATTGAATGTCCATTTGGAGGCAACAATGTCTGGCCAGAAGAAAGTAGATAACGACTTTCTTAGTTAGGCACAAGCCTACTATTAGCACTAAGTGGTCAATTTTCAGAAGAAAACCTATTATTTGGGCTATGATGGTGCCATAACAGGGCACATTCACTCATTTCCTTTTATCCTGGAGGAGTACAAAGGTGATGAAGAAAATCCTGAGAGTGAGACTCCTGTCTATTCTCCTTCTCATGAGGTTTCAACTATTATTGAGGCAGTGAGTCTAACAAGGGAAAAGGTGTGGGCTTCTAATACTGGTGGTGACAGGTTGATTTTGCCAAGGTTGGTGTTGATGAAGAGATCATCCAAGTGGATGATGATGATAATGATGATCCAATTGATGTTGTTGATACCTAGATGAGAAAAACTGAGAAGAGTTAGGGGACATTGGTGTCTACTAAGGATTTTCTAATCGTCAAGTTAGTAAGGTTGCTTGAAGAAGTAGAGAAGGATGTATAAAAGCTAGGGTTTTGAGTGCAAGATGTTGCGTACCTCATTAGTGTATGTTTTAGGGTTTAAATAGCCAGCTCAATGTAAAGAGAACACGTCCTTGATTGCAGGTAACTCTGTGATTGTGCATGGAAGGATATTGGGTCACAAATGGTGCCTATAATAAGGTTCTGCTCTCAATTATCTTAGGAATCAAATTATTTTCTGCCTTGTGGGTATTTGAATAGGATTGACCATGTCAAGAGATCTGAGCTGCCCATACTCCCGTAGTGAGATTGTGCTTAGGTTGTGTTGGATTCTGTTCGGAATAGATAAGTTAATGCGCCGAATTTCGAACAGATTCAGACTTAGCCTTAATGGGCTAGGCCGCCACTTTTTATTTGGACTGCTCCAAACAAGGATAATTTGGGTAATACGCCTTTAATTATACATGTGGTACGATATTATTTGATGGGTGAATTTATGCCCCTACATGTCTTACATCACATAACTCATGAAAGTCATATTAATCATTTTTTGAATTATATGTGATAAAATCCCATAACATTTTTATTTCCAACAGAAGGTAGCTGGATTTAAGTTCTATTAATTAGATTTGCCTTTTTATGAGTGATGACTTTAAGTTTACATAGTCTAATTTTGGTTTATGCATGTTCATGCAGTTTCAGCTCTTGCAGCAACAGCTGGATAATCTACAGAAGACGGTAATTTATTCTCTCTCTCTCTCTCTCTCTCTCTCTCTCTCTCTCTCTCCATATATATATATATTACTGTTGAATGTTGAATGTTGAATAATTTAGTTTTTTCTTTGTTGTTTGTGTTGTAGGAAAAAATGTTGGACAAGGAAAATCAAGATATGTATCGTTGGGTGAGTGAAGTGATTAACTGATCATGAGGACTACTAAAAAAATATGTTTATTAAATCATCAAGACAACGGAAAGTATTATGTTGGGGCCCTCTAAAACAACTTCATGAAAATAATCCCTATTCAATAATCTAACACATTAAAATGATACTACTTATTTTGATGCACCCCATTAATAATCCAGTTGTTCACATCTAATATTATATAACCATTATAGATTCCCTTTCTCTTGTTGAAAAGATCATATATATTTATATCCATATAATTGTCTGTTAAAGTAATGGAGATTTTACTAACATTATAACCATGCATAATGCATGAGCAGTTGATGAATAATCACATTCAGAAGCAACAAGAAGAATTGGATCAACATCAACAGGCGATGACTGAACTGAAGCTAATGGGACATCAGCAAGTATCAGAGCAGTTTCCATTCTGTGGAGAAGAGCAGCCCAGTGGTCATTTACTTCAATTTCCAAATTTCCCTCTTCACCTCTACCCGTATAACCTCCAGCCTACTCAGCCCAACCTTCAGGAATTCACTCTCCAGCACCCTGGTTATGGTATGAATATTCTAATCACCATCATCGTTATATATAATCATATTTTTGTTATTTCTTAATTAATTAAGATAATCATGCATAATGTTGATAGACTAGTTTCTGTTACAACTTACAAGTTTTGTTTGATTCCCTCTAATCCCTAGCCTTTAGGTTAATGTGCTTGTTTCATCGTTTTGCAGAGTGATTATTACGCTTCATGAGAAGGGCCTTCGGCATCGAAAGGAGAAAGGGAATTGTTGTTGGGTAGTTTTCTGATTGGTATGAAGAAAGAAATTGTTAAAGAAGGATAAATTATGATAATTAAATATGCTTGTGCGTTACGTATTTGATCAAGACCTACATATACATACTAACCTTATACAAGAATAATATATTTGTGAGTGTTTATAATATCGTTCATGTTCCATAAATTTATCGCCTTAGTTGACATATATAATAGTAAATAAAAAATATGGATTACATTCCAGCATGAAATCAGTATAGATGTCGAGGAGTTCCTTCTTTTTGTGTTCATATTCCTTAATAGAGGGGTAAATTATATTAATATTCTTGAAATTTTTAATAATTATAAAAATATTTTTTAAAATTATATTATCGTGCCTTATTTTTATTGATAAATTATACATACCTCTTTTCTAATCTAACTTTTTTCTTTTCAAAATGACAAAAATAATACTTTTATATATCTATATATATTTTACATTTTTTTAATTTTGACTAAATTTTTTTAACTTTTTTTAAAGAATTATTTTATTTTATATAAAAATAAATTTAAGTAAATAACTTATATTTTTATTTTTGATCATAAATGTTTTAATCAATATTTTTTAAAAAATTAAAAAAAAAAGTTTAAAAAAAATTGATCAAAATTAAAAAAATGCAAAAAATAAATAAAATGACACTTATGTTATTTTGAAAAAAAATGGATGATAGGGGATGTATGTATAGTTCGTCAGTAAAATGGGAAGGGCAAACTACACCACTCATTTACAAGTTACACTGTTCTCCCTTATTTTTATTGGTTAATTACAGATACCTCTAATAAAAGTAAAAAAATGTAGTGTAATTTTATAAATTTCAAAAGAAATATCAAGGAACGTCAATATACTAAAGGTTACTGTAATTTTATAAGTAGGGGCAAGGTTGTGCTGGTGACTTGTATAACTAAAGGGCAGCTCTTTAGAAGTGTATTTAAAAAACACAAAAAAAAAAAATAATAATTAGCCTTAAAATATTAAACTGTTTGAGATTAGTCCCTACTTATAAATACTTACTTTAAGAATTTTTTAATAATTAACTCATTTATAAATTAATTATGGGACAAGAATATTATAATATCAAATGCCAGGGGCAATTTCTAGTTCTGGAATGGAGATAAATAGTATAGTAAAGGACATTGTTGTAAATATTGGTTAAATCATGGCCGAGTTTAGAAATAAGGTTTAAAATCAAATTAGAAATTATTGTTATGTATAATATTTTATTTTTTATGAATCAGTAAGAGTTACTCTAAGTCAGTTTACAAAATTAGATTAAATTTTTTTCTGTAACAATTATGTTTATTTTTTAAGTTTTAATTATCAACAATCGATATAGAAGAGATCTAAACTCGAAAGAATATATTAAATTTAAAAAAAAGAGAGAAAAAAAAAAGAGAAAGAGACTTTCATATATTTAATAATAAAAAATACTAAATACATTTATAGTTAAAATTATTAAAATTTTATTAATACGTAAGTTATATGTATTAAACACGTAAATATCACGCACTAATAAAATAAGATCGTGATGATACAACTATCTCGAATATAGTTAGAATTTCTCATTGACAATTCTTAACGATCGAATTATTGATTAGTCTGGAACCATTCAATAATTTATGATATTTATCTGAAATCATACGCGGCACTCGCCCTCCTCCGTAGCCATCCATTAGAAAGTAGAAACATCACGTCAAAGCAACCAGAAAATTCCACCAAGTCTGATAAAAACAGTAGCGAAACAAGCCCACCACCAATTATAATGCCACAACCGGCCAACAATGATATTATCCACAAATGTTGTCTCTCCGTCCACAATCCAAATAAATAAATATATATATATATATATATATATATATATATTTGTGTGTGTGTGTCTGAAATTGAATGTACACACATTTGTATAATAAATAGACCCACAATTTCTATGGTCGCATGGCACGTTGCTACTCATGCCAACTGTTCATCGTCGACATGAATCGGTCCGTTGCCGCCGGAGCAACCTATCTTTGTTCCTTCAGTTCGTTGCCCCAATTCAGGGACACCAAGATTTCCAGGTTTGGGTTCTTATTGCAGAGAAAGGTGAGGTTACTTGAACGCCGTCGACTTAAGTTCATTGTCAGTGCAGAATTCTCGCGGTCCTTCTCTATGAACATCGGTTTGGACTCTCAGGTGAATTGCTCATTGCTATGACCTCAATACCCTCTTGGTTTTGTTCTAGATAGTGTGTATATGTGTGTGTGTGTATGTATATATAATATTTATATGTATATTTCTGTATGCAGCTGAAGGAATTTATGTGAACAAATAACTGAAAGACATGAGGTTAATTTTTTTTTTTGTGGCAATTACTTTGTTTCAACATGAGGGTTGTGTTTATATTTTGGTAGTTGGATTTGCATTTAGTTGTTTGTTTTGGTAATTACAGACCAGCATGAGGCTTTTTGTTTTTTGTTTTTTGTGTGTGTTGGAAGCTCATTTGTGGCGCTGTTTTCATCTTTGAGTGTGCACACTTCAACTGAATTACAATGGAGCATATTTCAATTGAATTACGGTGGATATTACCAAATGGATTCATTTCTCGTGTTTCTGTTATTGTTTCAACGTATTATAATTGAATTGCTGTAGATTTTACCTATAGCAGTCTAGATGTTGTGGACCCTTTAATTATTTGGGGGGCTTGAACCACCAGCATAAATCCAAAAATGCGTTCCTGTGATGTGGAGACTTGGAACTTGTGATGGGGAAATCTAAAATCATTGCTAGCTTCATCCTAGCTTACTCTTTGCTGGATTGTAATTAGTCTTGTCTCAATGGTTCACTTTGATTTCTTGAATGATTTCGGATTGTTGGCCATTTGGCTCTATAAACTATTTCATACAACCAATCAATTTAAGTTTTCTTTTCCTATTTTTTTTTCCTCCCCCATAGGGAGCCATAGAAAATTTCAATTTAACTTGAATGTTGCTGAAATGTTAAAGAGTTCTGATTTCAAGTTTCTGGTAAATTCTTGATGACCACAAAGCGCAAACTTGGTGTGGTCTTTTTCACAAAAGCAATCCTTCTTTGATAGAAGACTGTTTTTCCTTCTTTTTTGGTCCTTAACCTTCCCCTGTTTCTGTTTCTTTGAAATTGTTTCAACCTCAAAAAATTGATTGTGTTAAATATATTTGTTGAATGGATTAATTGAAATTTGATGATAATTTCAAACAATGATTTTTTGCCGAGCTGCTGTCTTACAATGTGACCCATGCCAGTAATCTGCTTTTAACCCCAAAAACATTTTTCAAGTTGCTTTTTGAGCTTATTTTTATGCATATGTTCAACCCAGGACGATATTGCCCATAACACCTGGGTTTTAGCTCTGTTTTGGCTCCCCCCACCTCCTGCTACGTGAGATTGTTTTTATCTAAATTCCTCTGTTTGATAGTGGTTGAAAATGTGTTTTTAGACAGAAGAGATTATGAGTTGATTACTTTGTGCACTCACACTGCTTTATTTGGTTTTGAAAACTGTCCAGTCCAATGATTTATCACAATTGCCTTCAATTGGCCCCCTTCCTGGGGATATTGCAGAAGTTGAGGCTTACTGTAGAATCTTTAGATCTGCTGAACGGCTTCATAATGCATTAATGGACACCTTGTGCAATCCATTGACTGGAGAATGTAGTGTTTCGTATGATTTTCCGTCAGGAGAGAACCCATTATTGGAGGAAAAAATAGTGTCCGTTCTTGGTTGCATGGTATGTCTCCTGAATAAAGGAAGGGATGATGTTATTTCTGGAAGATCTTCCATCATGAATTTGTTTCGTGTCTCAGATGTAAATATAATGGAGGACAAGCCTCCACCACTTGCCATATTTAGGGGTGAGATGAAAAGGTATTGTGAGAGCTTACATGTTGCTCTTGAAAACTATTTGACACCTGATGATATTCGAAGCTTAGATGTATGGAGTAAACTACAAAGGCTGAAGAATGTTTGCTATGATTCTGGCTTTCCCCGTGGAGATGATTATCCCTGCCATACATTGTTTGCAAACTGGAATCCTGTTTATTTATCCACCTCGAAAGAAGACATAGAATCCAAAGATTCTGAAATTTCTTTTTGGAAGGGTGGCCAAGTAACAGAAGAAGGTCTGAAGTGGCTATTGGAGAAAGGATTTAAAACTATTGTAGATCTCCGGGCGGAGACTGTAATGGATAATTTCTATCAAACAGCATTAGACAATGCTACTTTGTCTGGGAAAGTTGAACTGTTCAAACTTCCAGTTGAAGTTGGTACTGTACCTTCACTGGAGCAGGTTGAGAAGTTTGCTGAATTAGTGTCAGATTCAACCAGAAAGCCCATATATCTCCATAGTAAGGAAGGAGTGCGTAGAACTTCTGCTATGGTGTCTAGATGGAGGCACTACATGGCTCGCTATGCATCACAATTTGTCTCCAATCACACAGTCACTCCCACTGACATTCAATCACAAGATAAAAGAAGAATGAAAGAATTTCATGTATTCTCAAGCTTAAAGGAAGGTGTAGCCTTTGATGATGAAAATGGGCTGCTCTTAGAGAAATTGGATACGACTGATAGTTCTACTGTAGAATTTCTCAACCAAGTCTCTCCAACCATAGAAAACAAAAATCAGAGAAGTAATGGGACCTATAATGGCATTCTCTCTCACCAAGGCACCCCATCAACACAAAAAGCAGATGATAATGAAGTTGGATCTTTAATGGACTTCCGCGATGAAGTCAACCCTCTTGAGTCCCAGCTACCTCCCGGCAATGTTTTCTCCAGAAAAGAGATGTCCAGGTTTTTTAGAAATAAGAAGATTTCACCTCCCACGTTCTTTAATTATCAATGGAAAAGATTGGAGACTTTGTCTGATTCAAGAGAGAACTATACTGGGACAATTCAGAGAAGTAAAATAATTGAGACCACTCCTGAATCACAGCTCATCAAAGCAGGAAGTTCCAATGGGTCACTAAACAGTAAGAACTTATCTTCGAAGCCTCAGAATCCTCCTGCTAGTAATGGGACTTATCTTGGTCGTAATAGTTATGTTTCCTCTTGCCACGTTTTGAATGGATTTGGTAAAGGGGAGAGACATTCCATTAGTAAAATAGATGATCTTACAAGTATGAGCAGTGAGTTAGATAAGAATGGTATATCTACAACCATTACAGAGGACCAGAGGCGCAATTCTGAAGCTGCCGTTGCTTCAGGTGATGACGAGCTGGGGATGATTGAAGGAAATATGTGTGCTTCTACAACTGGTGTTGTGAGGGTTCAGTCAAGAAAGAAAGCAGAGATGTTCTTAGTTCGCACAGATGGATTCTCGTGCTCCAGAGAAAAGGTAACAGAATCTTCCTTGGCTTTCACTCATCCTAGCACTCAGCAGCAGATGCTTATGTGGAAATCTACACCAAGAACTGTATTATTGTTGAAGAAACTGGGCCAAGAACTCTTGGAAGAAGCTAAAGAGGTAGTGTTCCATGATCTTGTTAATTAACTCGAATGAACTGTTTTGATGTGGCTCAAAGTTGGTTGTACTATTGTGTTAATACTTGTTTTCCCTTTTTTAACTTTTTCTTTATTTATTTATGATGCAATCTGTGAGTGCAAAAGTGTATGTGTACGTCAAGTTTGAAAAAATTGTGCAAACTATTAAGGTGAGACTAGAAAATTAATTGGTTTGGTAGTTCATATATTTCTTTTTCAGTCGTGCTGTGCTTGGCAATTGGCATCTGGTTCTATTCGATGAAACACATAAAAAACTATGTTTTGTTACAATCTATCTCCTCTCTCATTTAGGAAATCTGCATATGATTGTGATCGATCATATCTAATCTAGTAATGAATGGTCAACTACATTCTTTCTCTGAAATTCTTCAGCTCTAATTTTTATTTTTTCAATATGACGTGGTGCTATTATAACGTATTCTGAATTATTTCTTGATCCGTTTGGTTCAACTATTTATATATTTTGTGCATGTTAAGATTTTGTATGCTTTGCAAATACTTGGATTATAACCCTTTGTTGCTCTTTAGTGATACTATACTCTTTTCTTCTTCTTTTTTTGAAGGGAAGAAAATGAAATCCCTAGCTAGAAGATACACCCATTGCGTGTCACTTGGAGTGCAATTGAAATTCGATTTGATACCACTGTAACCATGGCCATGTGCCACTTTTCTTATTTCTTGAACCTCCATTCCATAAACAACTATAAGTTAAGCTCAGTTTGGAAATTTAAAAAGATGCTAACTCTTTGAGTGAAATTTTTCGGCGGCATCACTTTATCCTAACTTTCTAACCCCCGTCCAGGTTTTTACCATGCTTTCCAGTTTTGTGGTTTTTGAGTGTAAGAAACTGATGTAGGATAACACTGGGAAACTTAGAAACACTGCTTATAATTGGTTTTGTGGTGCTTTCTGGTTATGGAAAGCTTGCATCTGGGGTTTAGAAGATGGAAGAAAGCTTGTTAGCTTTGGGGATTGGAAAGATAAGGAATTGCACAGTTAAAAAGTGATTGATTGTCGTAATTGCAGAGAATTAGCTGCTGGAAATTAATTTTACAGGATTTTTTTAAAGTTAAACTATTATACAGTTTTAGGTATTAAAATAAAGGACAAAGGATTTCGAAAGGGTTTAGGGCTGATCGTGGTTTGATAGGTTAGGGTTTTTGGTGATGAAATAAGACTGTTCTACAGCTATAAACATTAATCAGTGAACAGTAACTAAGAGAAGAACTTAGGAATGTTCTTTAAAATTCATCAGAACCCACACCCTCATGTTAGCTTGCATCAGAAGTCACATAATCTTAAATTCTCATAACTCAACTCTATTGTAGTAGAAAGATTACATTTCTCTTACTTAACTACAACTATGACTCCAAAAATTCAGAAATTTTGACAATTTGACTTCTAACATTATTCTAGACCTTCTAGATCTAATAAATTCACCCATAATTAGACCCATAGATCACTACTATGGCCCATGTCTAGCAAATATGTGAATTACTGAAGTACCCACGACTTTCAAGAACGGTATGCAAACATAAATAAAGTTGAACTGGCACCGTCTTAACCTGAAAAATATATATAGAAAACGAGACTCAAATTGTCCCTAAACTCGATTACACAAGGGCCAAGCATGCTCTATGTCAAATTCTTGATTTGCCTCTTTTCTTGTAATCCTGCTCTACATCACAAAGAGTTTGAGATGAAATCATCATATTAAACTCAAACCTTACATCCGATAAAATGTCAAACTTGAACCTTCTTGTTACCTGTGAGTTGGAAGCTCTGTCTGTTCTGTTAATAAGTTTACTATGCATCACTGTTATGTTCTTGTACTTGAACTTGAAAATTGGCAACCCTAGTTTTCAAGAATATGTTCTTAAGGTAACTTGTCTATTCTTTTCAGGAGACGGTTGTCAGTTGGAAATGTTGATATTTTGGAAGATATTCTGACTAAATGTCTGCTGTTATTTTGAAGAGATTTACCTAATTTCTTCATCAGCAATTTTTGCACTTGTACAATCATTCAAATATTTTGTGTAGTCATTTGAACATCAACTTTTGTATCTAAACTGCAGGTTGCCTCTTTCTTGTATCATCAAGAAAAAATGACTGTTCTTGTTGAACCTGAGGTACATGACATTTTTGCAAGAATCCCAGGGTTTGGGTTTGTTCAGACCTTCTATAGTCAAGATACCAGGTACTAAAACTGAAGGATCTAAAGTGCAAAAGCATTGTTCTTTTTCATGTTTTGCATACTCCATTGAGAGTTCTGCTGACTGAATCTGATGTACTTAATGCAGTGATCTTCATGAAAGGGTTGATTTTGTAGCTTGCTTAGGAGGAGACGGGGTTATACTCCATGCATCAAATTTATTCAGAGGTGCCGTTCCCCCTGTTGTATCATTTAATCTTGGATCCCTTGGATTTCTCACTTCCCACACTGTACGCTTTTTAACTCAGCATTTTTTGATTGAATTTTTCCCCCTTTATAAAGGACCCTTCTTTTCACCCCTCTTATCTGTCTTTTGATACAGTTTGAAGACTTTAGGAAGGATTTACGACAAGTCATCCATGGGAACAACACATTGGATGGTGTTTATATAACTCTTAGAATGCGTCTCTGCTGTGAAATTTTTCGAAATGGAAAAGCAATGCCTGGGAAAGTATTTGATATTCTTAATGAGGTTGTGGTTGATCGTGGTTCTAATCCATACCTTTCCAAAATTGAATGTTATGAACACAACCGTCTTATAACTAAGGTAAAATTGATGAATTTATTTCAATTTCCTTTGAAATATTCCTCACTCAAGTCTTAACATTCAAATAAGCAACGGTGTCATACTTGCTCTCGTGCTCACAATGCTAATAACAATGTCAAATTTTATTCTACTCAGACTACAACCACCATTTATGCTACCTTTCTATCTGAACTTAGAAATAGCGAAAAATATTATTCCTTATGACATTGCTAATCATTTCTATATATGCTACCTTTCACATCTAAACTCAGGAATATCAGAAAATATTCTTTTGTCCCTTATGACATTGCCAATCATTTGTTTGATAGGTGCAAGGTGATGGAGTCATAGTGGCGACACCTACTGGAAGTACAGCTTACTCTACATCCGCAGGAGGTTCCATGGTAAGTCAGGCTTGTTGAGTTTTTGGCTCAGTGTTGTAAAAGTCCTTGTAAAACTTGGCACGAAGTAACTTTGTTAGTTTTAGAAGTCAACTTTTACTTTATTTTAGGAAGCACTGTTGTAACATGCAAGTTATTTTCCTTTTCTTTTCCTTTAGTGCTGGTACTTCTAGACATGAACTTCTCTGATGGTCTTTAATTTAAGACCAAGGAAATATGAGAAAACTACCTCTATGTCAATTGGCAACAGTCTCTCCACTGTATCAAGTTGTCACTTTACTCGTGTTAGACATTTAATCATTTAGTTAAAATGTGTTTTAATGTAAATCTAAGGGTTAAAATAATTCAGGAAAAGGGAAATAAGTGAGATTTTTCTGAAAGGGATGAGAGAGTCAATTCATATCATTAATAATGAAACATACATGATTTTCCTTCATAAAGTATTTCAATACATATTTACATAACACTCCCTCGCAAGTTGGTTCATAAATATCTCTCAAGCCCATCTTGCAAATAATGGATAAAACCTACTATGAAGACTTTTTGTAAAAGCATCAGCTAGTTGCACTTCAGAGTTTATAAAGGACATACAAATTAAGCTTCTATGCAACTTCTTCTTAATAAAGTGCATGTCAATCTCAATATGTCATGTTTGATCATGTTGGGCTGGATTATGAGCAATGTTAATTGCTGCATTTTATCGTAATACACTCTCATAGGTCTGTCATTAGCAATTCCCAGCTCCTTTAACAACATCCAAAGCCACATAAGCCCATGTGTCATAGCCTTATACTCTGCTTGTGTATTAGATCTGGCTACTAATAGTTGCTTCTTGCTCCTCCAATAATTAAATTACCTCAAATAAAGGTGCAATACTTGAAATAGACTGTCTATCATCAGTAGAGCCTACCCAATGTGCACCTGTACAAACCTTTAGCTTCGTATGTCCATGATTGAAAAACAAAATTCCTTTCCTAAGAGAAAACTTGAGGTATCTTAGGACACAACAAACAACCTCCAAATGAGGTGGCGAGGATCACACATGAAATAACTAATAACTCCTACTATGTATAAGAGGTAAAAAAAAATTCCCACAAGCCTCTAATATCTCCCCTTATCTATGTGATCACTTTCATCACATGTAAGACGATGACACTTCATCATCTCTAAGAATATACTTCCTTTGGGAAATAAAGATTCCCTTATTTGATATGCAATCTCAAGGAATTAAAGTAAATGTCCCAATTTTTTAATCCTAAACTCCTTTGTCAAATGATTTTTCAGCCTTAACATCTCCATTATTTTTTCACAACTATGTCATCTACATATACAATAAGAATAGTGATCTTATCACCTCCCCGCTTGATGGACTTAGTATGGTCTACATGACTTTGATTGTACTGAAACTTTACCACGTCCTTATGAAATTGATTAAATTAGGTCCTGAAGAATGCTTAAGCCCGTAAAGTTCCTTCTTCGATTTGCACTCCTCAAGATCCCCATTAAAAAGGCATTCTTCACATCAAACTGTTGTAAAACCCATCCCAAACTAGCTGCACCACAAAGTAGAACTCTGATAGAGTTCATCTTAGCAACACAAGTAAACATTTCTTGCTAGTCACTTCAGTGAATCTCTTGGTAATCAGTCTAGCTTTGTATCTATCAATTGTCTCATCAGTTTTTTGCTTGACAGCGAAATCCATTTACAACCAACATGATTCTTCTCATCTTGAAGTGACACCAACTTCCAGGTTTCATTGTTTGATATGGCTTTCATCTCTTGGCTCCTTCCACTCACATCTGCAAGAGCTTACAGAAGATAAAGACAAGGTAAAGGCACGATCGGAAGGAGATAAAGTATTATAGGAAACAAAATTAGATATAGGATATTAAATACAAGATCTAACTCCCTTTTGAATGGCAATAGGAATACTTGTATCATCAATAGAAGAGTTACCAGTGAAAAATACCTTTGGGATACCAAAGGAAGATACCAAGAGTCCAGGCACAACCTTGGGGAACCCAAAAAAATGAAATAGAAACAACTCCAGAAAAAGTAAGCCTAAAAATGCCTGAAAGTTCAAAGAATCAATTGAACAGCCCATATAAGTCCTAATATTGAATCATTGACTTTTGTAATGCCAATAACTGACAGCCCTCAAAGCAGCCCATTCGAAGAATGAACAGTAACCTGGGTACAGTGTACTGGCTGAAGCTGCTGAACCCCTTTTTAGAGCAAAAAGTCAACAAAATGCAGGCGATATGTAAACAAAACTCCCTAAACCCATGCACATGGCCTTGATGCACCTTTTACCATCAGGTTGAACAAAAAAAAGACTCAAAAAGCCCTAAATCTTTAGTTAAAAAAATCAGCCCCCCTTTTTCCCAAAAATGTTTTGAAAAATTTGGAAAAAAGCACATCAGACAATTTCAAAAAATACCATAATTCTCAGGAGGAAGAGACAAGTCGAAGCATGTAGGTCATGACTTTCTGATGGTTTTGTTTTCAACTGTAGGTAACTTCTTTATAATCAATTGCTCTAATGCCAAGTTAAAATGTGTTTTAAAGAATTAAGGGTTAGAATAAGCCAAGAAAAGGAGAATAAGAGAAAGAGAAATAGATTTTTACTTAAAGGAATAAGATAATTAATGATCTCTTCTTTCACATTTGTATTTATATCATTAAAACAAGGAAAAGTACAAGATTATCCTTCCTCTTCTGACATAAGATAACACATTTCATTTTGGGCATTGAAACTGTAATAAATATGAGTTACTTCCTTTTAAATTACATTGGATTAGGAATGATATATTTTTTGGTGACAAAGAACTTATAAAGCACGGACACTATTTTAGCTCACGTGTCCGTGTCGGACACGGACACTCTCGGACACTTCTCGGACACGTGTCCGGGCACTTGAATCATGGATGTTGATGATTAAATGAAGAAGTTCTTTAATTTTTATTTAATGGCTTTGTTATTTTAATATCTTAATAATATTTTTTAAATTTATGTGTTTTATGCTAATTTTAATTGAAATAACATTAAATTTTTATTATATGGTCATATAAAAAATATAAAAAAATTATATATGTTTAACGTGTCCGTGTCCGTCTTTTTTAAGAAATAACGTGTCTGCGTGTCCGTGTCATATCGTATCTATGTCCCGTGTCCATTTCCGTGCTTCTTAACGAAGAACCCTTCCAACCATGAGCCCTTCAAACGCGTGACTACAAGGAAAATTCTGGATGTGAGCAAACACCCCACAGCCCACTCATATCACTTAAGGAGGGGACTCGAACTTGCAACCTCGAGGTAGTAACCCCTGAGGCCTTCCCATCTGAGTTAACCCGTGGGGTTAAATTAGGAATAATATATTATTGCACTAAGAGAAGAAAAATATTACTTGAGGGAGGATGAGAATTCGTCTTAGGAGAACTAGTGAACTACAGTAACTTTTTGGTTGGTTAAAAGATTGTTGTGGTATTTGGTTCATGGAAATGATTTAATCAGACTTATGCATGTGGGGTGGGAGATGAGATGCTTTGTATAACTGTCTTTACAAGGAGCTTTCCTGATTGAGAGTTGGAAAGTGTTGTGGATTTCTTCAATAATCATTGGAGGTAAAATTAGGCTGGAGAATGTTTCATGTTATAGTTGGTGAAGATATAGTAGTCAGATCCTTTTGCGAGACCTTTCCTTCTTTTTTCATTTCCTTTTCCTCTATTTATTGTCTTAGTTTTGAAGTGGGCTGGCAGGGGGTAGTTCATTTCCCATTAGAAAAGGTGTGGAATTCTCAGGTTCTTATAGAAGTGGCCTTTTTTTTTTGTGGCTACTGATTGGCTATGAAGCCTAGATACTTCTACAAGGTAGAGTATCTGTTCGGAACCTTAACTCCTCAGGTATTCATAGATACATGTTCGATACTCCTTAAATGTGTTCATGTTTTAAAGATTATGACACAAGAGGTGCAACATCTCTAATACAATACATTTAATGCAAGAAGAAATATAATAAGAATTTCAAATATTTGAATTACTTCGTAGAGAAGAATATTCCAAGGTCCCAGGTTCAACTCTCACCCCAAGGGCCACTTACCTTTCCCCAAAAAAAAATGTAGAGAAGAAGAATTGAAATATAATGAGGGTATATCATGGTGAATTTGGTTCAGAGTCCGATTCTATGCAACAGAACCTCATTTTCCTCATATGAATTTTAATATTAGTAAGTATGAACCTGAAATATTTAATATATCCACAAAAAGAAAGTTGTATGTCATATTACTTTTAATTTTATATAATTATAGTGCACGAAGCTCCTATTTTTGCGAGGTCTAGGGAGGGTTAGATGTAAGCAGTCTTATCCTATCATAGAGAGGCTATTTTTATGACTCAAACCTATGACCTGTAGGTCACAATGAAATAACCTTACCGTTGTGCCAAAGCCCATCCTCTATGTATTCATACATGCATACATATAATATATAGATATATATTGTCGTATCCTTGACTCATCTACATCTTATTTTTAAAAAATATGTTGTATCAATGTGCCAGTACTGTGTCGTATCCATTTTCCTTGTATGCCACGTAACTGTGGGGGATAGTCATTTTAAAAGGCCATGACCCAGTGTTGATCCCATTTACTAGGTAGACCTATTTTCATTGTTTTACGCAAAGTGACTTGAATTAGTCTCTCGCGATTGGCAGCTCATAGGTGGGTGTGCATGTATGGAATTAGTGGATCACTTCTTTCCTTAGGCGACCCCAGTGGAGGGCACTGATGTGTTAATTGTATAAACAGTCTTTCTTTTTAAAGGTTTTCAGTCCACTGACTCCACTATTTATGTATGTTGTGTGTGCATGGCCTTTGTACTTCCTTACTCTCTTCAATTATCTCTTTTGTTTGTTGAAAAAAAGAAGAGAGAATGTGATTAAGCTGAAGAGTTCAGGTTTTCAGCTATAGACCATAATTGATGCTGAAACAAAAATTTGGAACCTTTTTTTCCCCCATATCATAGTTTTGATTTACATTACTTTTATTTAAAAAAGGCATTTTATATCTAATAATGGATAATCTGGAATCCAGGTGCATCCAAATGTTCCCTGCATGCTATTTACACCAATCTGCGCACACTCCCTCTCCTTCAGACCAGTCATACTTCCAGATTCTGCGAGACTTGAATTAAAGGTGAATTCTTTTTGTATATTTTCAACCATAATATAGCTAAAAAATAAAAATAAAACAGGGCTTTGATTCCTCATTTATATTGCCTGTTGGTGCCCAATTTTGAAGAATTTTTTCCTATTATTTGGAATATTGCATAGTTTCTCAATCATTGTCATATTTCTAATTTAATTGCTCCATATAGCACATTGGCTGTACTTGCAAAATGTTAGGAGGTAAGTTGCATCAACCTGCATCTCAGATCAGACATTTTTTCTTGCTTGTACAATTACTTCCAACTTTCTTCCCTCTTTTCGATATAAATTTTCTAAGTCATGTCTACACATGGTGCTAACTTATCTTACATAGGTTTGTGTGTAGATCTCTAGTGTGGGTATCTGTTTAAAGTCTAGAAATCTAGTACTTATAGTATAGGACGACTGACATTCCAATGCGTATATGAAGGATATTATAACGGTCAATTTTCAGAGCAATATAGAGTAAACCCATCAGGCGTAAAAGATTGTTCTATATTGTCATATTCAACTTCATGTAAGTTCAATATCTAATTTGTTCTTATCCTATGAAAGAGAGGCCCATCCCTATTTTGTTCTTGCTTCAATGCCATGTGCTTGTTATTGGTTATTTTGCATAAAAAGAAAGTGTAATGTAGAAGATATTTTGGACTGCTGGAGTTGGTCACTTGAATGGCTACCTCATCATTTAAAAGCAACTATATAATAAAGATTCTAAGTACAGCTATGTTTATCTATAACTATAGTTGTATCAAGAGGTAGGAGGAAAAGATGTTTTTGGACTCGCCTTGGTAACTGGTGTGTTTTCTGGTAACCTGAATGAATTTGTTATGTAAAATTCTCTATTGAAGATGGAATCCCTGGTCAGCTTAAGATTGTGCTCTGAGAATCTGAGCATAACCTGTTGATTCTTGTTTATCATATTTGTTTACTCTTTGCTGATCTGGATAGAGGTTGATATTCCTTGTTCTATTTTTTATTTGGTTTTAATGAAGGGGCCATTGAGTATTTTTCTGCCCAGTTCCCTCTAGGTTGCTCGTACATTTTCATGTATTAATTACAAGTTTTTCTTCTTTACGAGGGGGGAAAGGAAAACTGATCAAATTTTCCCCTTATTCTTCAGTGTCCCAAGAAGTAAAGCTTTAGTTAGTTTATATACTGTACGTCTAGTTATTAGCAACATGAACATATAATTTTGTTTATTTGCTAGTGTTTATTAAGCTTTAATGCTTAGGCTTCGTCGTCTTTGTTCATGCCTTGTGGAAAATCCAACGTGTAGCAGAATTTTGTGTCCGTGCCAAAACTTAACATTTCTTCCTTTAATTTTGTCTCGACTCACAAACGTCCTTGTTGTCTCAGAGTATTAGGATTTATTCACAGCAATTTGCTTAGAATGGAATGCTGAAATTATGCTTTACATGTTATGTGGCTGTCTCTAACAAAATCTGTGAATCATTTGGTCATATTGGTATCAATAATATTCTTCATCTTCAGTGGTCCTGAATCTGAAAACATTTGTATCTGCACAGATCCCGGAGGATGCAAGAAGTAATGCATGGGTCTCGTTTGATGGGAAGAGAAGGCAACAACTCTTAAGAGGAGATTCTGTTCAGATATATATGAGCCAGCATCCACTTGCAACTGTCAACAAGTTTGACCAAACGGGTGATTGGTTTCACAGCTTGATCAGATGCCTGAATTGGAATGAAAGGCTAGATCAGAAGGCCCTTTGAAGCCTCTGAAGGCCTATTCCAACATGGCCTTGAGGTATGTGTGAATAACTGTACAGATATATAAGTTAAAAGAATTGTACATAATCCAGCTTAGAAAGTATATATATTGTTGATTCCCCACATCGGCTCCCATATATGAATGTAGGGTCAGCCATCTCTCTCTCTCATATTCCTGAATGTAATTACATACTGTTTTTCATTATGTGATAATACAGGTTTATCTTACACTTCTCATGGGTCTTATACATTGATTATTATTGCTTCAATTTTTAGTATTCTTTCTAGCTTATTTTATATGTAGATATCCATGAAACTAGGTCTATTTTGAAAAAGGAGGGGGGGGGGGGGGGGGGGGGGTGGAGGAATCTGAAACAGAAAAATCTGAAAGCACAATTGAATAGCAACACGAGAAAGGAAGATAATTTTGTAAAAACCAGCAAATAATCTCACAAGAAGAGGGAGGGGACCTTGTATGATAGTCATTCATATTTCATATTCAAAGTGTTGTGGATGCATAGATCTTCTGATTAAAATTGAAAACCACTGTGGCACTTCATCATCTCTCTATATGTGTGTGTGTCATGAAGGATCTCTTGACACAGATTCCTGCAGAGGAAGTCCCTTGCAAATGAGAAACTGACTTGTGATTGCTTTGTTTTTGAAAACTTGACTTTTCTAGAAATTGACTTCCAACTTCTTTTCTTTCTTTTTTAGACTGAAGCAGAAATTGACTTCCAACTGGTTTGTTTTTGAGTTTCTGACTTCTTCTTAATGACATATTATAGAAAGTCCTTGTCAAAAGCATTGTTTAGAGCTAGACCAAAAAGGATTGGCTCACAGAGTGAATGGTTCAACTGTCTGCACCAACCTGTAACAGAAAATATGATGCAAAATTATCACCATAAACTATAAAACAGAATTGAAAAAAGTTCAAGACTCTGACTGAAAACATATCTTATCAAACGCGCGCGTGCACACATATAACCATTTCAAGTTTATCACCCTTACACCCAATGTGAATTTAAATTTTGTCGCAGGTTGAATAGTTCTCCCTAGTATATAATACTCTTAATGATGAGTGTTGAGAGCAGGTCGTACGGGCTGTTGATCTGGTTGATAGGGCAGTTAGGCTTAACAAACAGGTTCAAGTAGTGCATGATTGCAAAGTCAATTTTGATTCACTTGCACACGAAATATATTTTTAATATCAAAATGTCATAGGAGGGAGAGAAACAAATTGAAGATTAATAATGGATCTTTATCTTAATCTCTCATTTGGGCTTTGTCAATTCAGTTTGGTTTCATGGTTACCAGTTTAAGCTTAAGTCGATGCGGGTTTCTTAATAAAATTTTGGTGAAATAATTACTTAATACTGAGAGGAAATATGATGTAACAGGATATTATACACACACACATATATATTTAAAGTAGATATGCGTGCACTCACACACACATACACAGAGAGAGACATATATCATATATGTATGTGTTTGTATTTGTTACAGTAATAAAAACCATTTTGCTGAAGTTATCACCAGTTCATGTTGGGATTTTAGGCAAACTGACCTACTGGGCTTTAAATGCTGACCAACTGCGTCTATGGTTTGAGAAGCCCCATATGCTAATCAAATCTACTTCTTTAAATGTGTTAACGTCGTTTGGATATTGTCTACTAATTATGATGTTTATTGCACTTTCCCTTCTCATTTTATTTTGCTGATGTTTATGATTATACTTCTTGTACACATTTATCATCAATTAATTTTTTTTTTCTTTGCTGATCCCAAAAAAAAGTCTGCTTCTCTAAACCCTCAACTATTCCCAGCGAGAAAGAAACTAAATTAATGAATAGAAGTATTACAGGGATAAAATAAGTCTTAATTAATTCTGCAAATATACAAACACTGAATTTATTTGTATACTTGTATTTTTAGTAGTTCATGGTTTATATGTATATATATTTGCACACACACATGTATATGTATGTAGGTATGTATGTATGTATGAAGACACCAAGATTTGAACATATAGCTGATAATAGTGGAACATACACTTCATATATGGTAATAATATACAAAGCAAACCCTAACAAGGTACAGTTAAAGCACTCAACATTACATTGAAACGCAAAAGCAGAACAAACATGAAAGCAAACCCACAAACACCCACTTAAGCTTTCTATCCTCTTTTACATGTGTAGCTGGAGAATGATAAGCCAATATATATAGGCCCCTTTTGCCATTTTGGCCAAACTTTATCACTAACCCTATATAAACCCCCAAAAACAAAAAACTACTTCACAGTAGGGAATTTCCAATTTCTAGTTCCTTACATGGCCCTCACAGCTTGGAACCTTGGTTCTTTAGGAAGGAACTTCTGCTCAGCGTAAACAGACATGTAGTCACCAAACATAAACTCGGGGTATGTTTGGTCCACCTCTTTGTTCACCTCTTCAATCAGTTCTGATGCTGGAGCTATGGTGGCCTCAAATGACGGATTGTAGAAGGAAGCAATGGATCTCCTGTTCCCATCCGGGAACGCCAGAACCCGATGCCAAACACTCTTATATCTCCCATTGCTCAAGACCTCAATCTGGTCACCGGTGTTGATAACAATGGCATTGGGTACCGGCTGGACATCGATCCATTCCCCATTTTTGAGGATTTGAAGGCCTTTCACCTCGTCATCTTGAAAGAGTAAGATGACGCCACCGGCATCAGTGTGAGCTCGGAGACCATTCACCATCTCCGGATGAGGACAGGGTGGGTAGTGGCTCACCTTGGTGCCAAAAAAGGCATTGTCTCTCTCTCCACAGTTGAAAGCCTTCTTAATGTATCCATTTGGTAAGCCCAAGTTTTCATCCATCACTTCCATGACCTTCTCTGCCAGTTTCTTCAATTCAGCTCGGTATTCTGCCATGGTTTCCCTATTTTTCACAAGTGAGAATATCAGATGATATAATTCATGTTTCCAATGCCATTTTTCTTCTTGAAAATTGAGATCATACCACTTGATTTTAAAAAGTTTAAAAGTTCCATATTGGAAATTGAAGTATTCTATCAAACTTACATTATTTGACAACTTTCGAGTTTGAGCATTGTTTTCAGTTCACAAGATTTCAACTAAAAATATTTTTAACAGAGACTCAAAATAGAGTACACATATATTTTCAAAAATATTGTTCTTACTTGAGAAAACAAAAAGAACTTGTGAACTTTATTTTTATTTAGATGTGATGAATTTTCACCAAGTATTGCATGTGATGAAAAAGGATTTATTCCCATTCATGCATGCTTTGGTTGCTGATAGAATTAGATTATGTAGGAGAATGAACTTTTCCTCCTTTTTCTTGGCAACCAAGCAACAACATTCATCAGATCGAAACTCTTAAAGGTGAAGTTCATATTAGATTGACAGAAACTGGTGTACTACTGGATGCTTACTTGAATCCAAGGATTTTGGATGGCCATTCGTTATCATCTGAGAGAAGGAAGACATCCTCCCAATCCACATTCTCCAACTTGTTGCCACTCTTCTTTTCCACCGAATCATTCAACAACTTGACCATCGTCGAGTTCTTGAAACCTTCTTCCCTTTCCAGCTTATAGCACTCAGAGCACACCTTCTTCACCCTCTCCAGGAGCTCCACCGAAATCCCATGGTTCACCAACTGTAACAAATAGAGACGAGAAAATTCTCAAATCTATCCACTCAATGTAGAATGACACAAAATACTGTCAATCTAATTGATGAGAACCAGTTACTCTGGTGACTAAAATCCTAAGTTGGTTACAAGTATAGACTTGAACCGTTATTGTACAACGCGTTTTTTGAACTATACTGCAAAAGATGGCTGGGGTCATAAAATGAATCAAGTTATTTGAACTCGTTCAGTTAGAAACTCGTTCGAGATTAACTCACGACATAAATAAGAAACATATTTTGAGGCTTCGATAATCCAATAAATGGACTAATACTTTATAAATGCTTGAGTTAAGCTCATTCGAGATCGGTTCAAGAAATTAATAAGCTAAGTTCATATACAATTTAAAACTGGTTTATTTTAACAAGACAAGCTTAAACAATTCATTTCTTGAACTCGACTAATTTACAACTCTAAAAATGGCACAAGGGATGACGAGAATTCATGCACAGCAATCTTTCAATACACTTTTGCATGTTAATCGAATTGCGTTAGGATGACTCTAAAATGGAAAAAAAAACTACCTGAAAGAATCCCCATTCTTCGCAGCCATTAGCGATCCGAGCCATCGTCTTGGCTCTCTCCTCTCCATTGAGCTTCGAGAAATCAATAACAGGGATCGCCATTGAAGTGAACAAGCAAGTAAAAGAGGTATGAGAGAGAGAGAGAGAGAGAGAGAGAGAGAGAGAGAGAGATGCTGTTGTTTTTTTTGGTAAAGCAAAGTTGTAGTGTTGTGGTGGTGAAGAGGGTGGTGATTGCCCATCCTATTTATAGCCATTTCTTCCCGCCATTTGGATGTCAACTCTGTATAATTTAATTGTTTTGTTTCCAATTTTTAATATAAAAGCAGCCGTTAGGGTAACGCGGTGGACGGTGACACTTTATTAACTTACAAATAAAGGTCAATGTTTTTGTGAGGTATTGCTTACCCACAACATAACCATACTTGTTCTTCAGGTGATTCATCTCAATATTATTGTATATATATTCACTTCTATAACATAATCTCATCTGGGCTGTTGCCACGTGGCAGACTAAGAATGATGGGCCCACCTATGATGTGTGAATTTCATCCTTTGGATTTACGCCCTCTTAATATTGTTTCTCAAATATTGACCTTATGTAGAGTTGTAAATGAGTCGATTCGAATAGAGTAGTACATTGTTTAAATTTGACTCGTTAAAATAAACGAGATTCAAATTATTTTCAAATTCGGTTTATTAATTTTTTAAGTTGATTTTTAACGAGTCTTTAATTGAGCTGCTAGTAAGGTAATATTGTGTAACTTGATTTTTTTTTTATATAATATTATATTATTTTTTACTAAACGAGTCGAGTTCAATAAATTATCAGATCTCAAAATTTGTTTAAACTTGTCTTATTCATTTTATGAGTCGATCACGAATCGAGTTTGAATAGTTTCACTCATTTTAATGCCCTCCTTCTAGGACTTGCTTATTATGTTACCCTTTTTTTTTTTTTTATGACCATACCAATATAGTGACCACACTAGACACTCAACAGATGGGAAGAATCAACATTCAGAACATGAGAAAACTGAACAGGATGCTCCTCCATTCAAAAGAAATCCTTCAAAAGGTTGCGAGGAAAAATAGTAATTGATGCTACACTTTTCTGACTCGTTAAGACTTAGCTTTTCGTTGATGTGAAATCTGAGAAGGAATGAAGTTAGGGTGCCACCGGGGATGGCTCCGGCGGTAGCCACTCCGATGGTTAAATTAGATAGAGTAAACGTAAAACTCAAATCAATAATTCAAAGAGATCCTCTCTCTGGAACGTACCTCAAGGGTTGTAATTATAGACTGATTGCCTGCCAAAGTGGGTAGGAGTTGGTGCTGTCAAGGCATGGGTTCACTGTTACCTGACGGTAACAATCTCATCATGACCACCAGCCTTACTGTCACCACCTGCTTTCCTATTCCGTAGAGCTACCTACTTCACTGACTATTGCACGTTGTCGTCTGTCCCGTCATTCCGAGGTCGGTAGGGCAAGATGATGATGACGATTTGTTCAGCAGCCCGATATGTTGATAAAGAGATCGGTACCCCGAGAATCAATGTCTCCAAACCTGCCAGTCCGACGTCAAGTCGGTATATCTAATTACTTTATAACCTACACACAGCAAAGCTAGACACGTGTCAAATTCTGATTAGTTAGCATATTTTTGACGTATCAGTAATGTCATGAGTCACTGTGTTTGCCAAATGCCAAACATGAAAAGACTATTTTGACATTTGAAACTTGTCCTTATTCTTAATATATAATGAAACAAATTATTTTTTTCCAACCCTGGTTTGATCATCTTATTTTGCTTATAGATCAAATCTCTACCGACTACCACCGTTCATCAGGTTGACTACCCAAATTATATTGTAACTCTCCCTTTGACTTTTATTAACACATGACATGCTTTTGTGTGACAAGGGATCAGATGGTTGATTAAAGTAATAGACAGCTTTGTAGGCATACTTTGAGGGTTAAGGAAGGCAAGTAGCAGACTTATATAAACAAAGCTATCATCAGACCCTAATTTAATACATTGTCAACTCCATTTTATTTTATATATATATATATACACATATATATATATATGTATAAAAAAATTTCATATGTATATTACCAGGGGATGATCTGTAATTCAACCAGCTTTGCTGTATGTACATTTGGCTAATCATCAGCCCTCGATTTGATTCTGATTGTCTTAGTATTAGGATACAATCTCAACGGGAACAGATAATATTGATCGTCCGATCAACAACATATGTTTAGGAAATTGATTCAATCTTTGCAGGTACTTGTAGTACCTTCACAACCATATGTCCAAAAGTGCACTGTTTGGACAGCTAAGTTGTATGATGTATACATGATTACAGATAATATTCTTTTTTTTTTTTCTTTCCCTTTTTCATTTTTTGTTATTATGATGAGCTCATGAGTGACATTTTGCGTCTCGAATGAATAAATTTTATTAGTTCTTACCACAATAATTTTCAAAAAAAAGTTTAGAAAAAATTGTTAGGGGTTCGGTTATTTTTAGCAAAAATAGTAGGAGGGAATTTTTGTTTTTCAAGTTGGGGCGGAAGATTTTATAAGAAAGAAATTTTATTTTCAAACTTGAAGGAGAATTTATGTGTAAATATATATATATATATATTTGCAAAAATTAGAAGGAATTTCTTTCTCAAAATTAATGAAGAAATTTTTAAAAGAAAATCTTTATTTTTTTATTTTTGCATAATTTGAAGCTTGTAGGTAGTTTTGTGGGTGACTATTTCGTACAGACTTAATTTTGCGAGAAATATAATTTCAAGAATGCGAGTGGAATATTAAACCAAAATTCTTCCACTATCAGACTCTTATTAATCAGGCAATTAAAGATAATGCAAGTCATTCACTTCAATCATGGGTTGTATGCCACGTTGCATGGTTCAAGATTAGTAATCCCAAATTAGAATAGTGTTTATTGCATCAGGTCAAACAATTAATATCCAGGCTGCTCTCATGGTGGAATAGAGAATTGAGTTTTGAACTTAACTCATCATGAGCTAACTCTTTAATTAAGATTTAAAACTAATATATATATATATATATATATATATATATCTATCTATCCAATCATGTAGTCTTACCTTTAGTAGAGGAGGGAGTTCAAAGAGAGCCCTAATATATTTGTTGGATCTTACTCTATCTTGCTAATATTTGAATCAATTTTTTAAACACAATTAATGTGTTTTGAGTCTTATAATTGTAATTAATTGATTTTGAGATTATTTGAAATGGAATTTCAAACCATACTTGCTGGTCACAGTTTTTTCATTAAATATAATTTGAGTTAAACTGAT
The DNA here is from genome assembly GCA_008638375.1 of Nyssa sinensis. Classification (NCBI taxonomy): domain Eukaryota; kingdom Viridiplantae; phylum Streptophyta; class Magnoliopsida; order Cornales; family Nyssaceae; genus Nyssa; species Nyssa sinensis. Next base: position 6,502,877 of record CM018032.1, on the reverse strand, counting down.
TAGTCTAATTTTTTATATTAAATTAATCAAGTCTTTTATTAATGTTTCTATTTGATAATTGTTAAATATTTTTTAATAATTTTTTCAAATACTAAATTATTTAATTCAAATAATACTTTTACACAATTATATAATTAAAATAATATTTTTACACCGCTCGACCAAATGAACACTGAGTCTTTAACTTAATCATTTCTTATTATATTCATTAGTCGATTTAAGACTCAAAACTCATACATTAGCTCAACACTTCTTACTTTGGACAAAGCAATTTCAAAATCCTATTTAATTTTAAATATGTCATGCTACTATTCTAGATTATAATTTTGTTTAAAACTTAAGAGGGTAATTTAGTTCAAATGAATAGTACTGTTGTATAATATACCTAACAAAATAGTTTTTTTTTTTTTTTTTTTATAAATATTCTCCTTTAAAATATAATAGTGAGTTTTCTAAAAACAAATTCAAATAGTTTAGAAAATTAGTTTTGAGTCTAGATTTAAGAAACATCTAAAAATAGTTTTTATACTTTTAAAATTTTGAATTTCATTAAAAAAAAATAAAGGGATTTGAAAATAAATGTCTTTTTAAAGTTTTTATTGTCTTTATTTTGAGTGAAACAAAATATAAATATATATATATATATATATATTAAGTTGTTTTATGTATTTAACAATAATTCTAGACTTAAGTGAACCAAGTAATCACTTTAGGCCCATCTATAAAGAAAGACTCAAATTTTATATATTTATAATACAATATAAATTTGAAATTTAATATCAATAAAAGTCTAATTCCACAAGCCTCATAAAACTTCAAAGAAAAAAATTCAATTCTATTAGTAACATCTTATTTTATATCATTCTCATTTTTATAATTATCTGTTTAAAAAAAGTCACGAATAATTATTTTATATTGCCTAATTTATATTTTTGTAAATTTTATTAATAAAATATTGTTTTACATCTCTCATATTGAAAAATTCTAACAATTTTATATTCCATATATAAAAACAAAGTATTGAGAATTTTTATATATAATTTATATATTTCTTAAAGTTTTATAATATTAACATTAAACAAAATCTTTATAAAAAAAATCTCATTTAGAGTCTTCAAATTGTCTTTAGCCTCGCTTTCAAATTCAACTGAGTCGAAGTGGATCTAATCATTACTGAGTCGACTCAGAATTAGAAACAACATCAAGGGTGACTGTTAGATCGTGTTCAAAGATCAATACAAGCTATATTAAACTGACTCAAATTAAAAAATTTTAAAAAAAATTGAGAGTTTAGGTAGGAACAGAACATGGGTTTGATGGTCAAAGGTCAGCTAAACTTGTAATTGAGATATTAAATGTGGAAAGCTTCAAAGATTGTTCCATGACTCATTCAATAACATGTTTTCCCATTAGAATTTCTCGAGAAAATTAAACCATATGCAACTTGGTTAATTAAAGTAAGGTTTTTGTTTTTGTTTTTGTTTTCTCAATTTTTGAGAGTTGCTAAGTTACCATCATTGTTAAATTGTCCCCCTTCAAATTTTAAATATTCGATATTTCACTCCTAATTTCTATAGAAGTTAAAAATTGCCCTCTCAAATTTTTTTATTTTTTATTTCTAAAAGATCTCTTTACACTTTAATTGTTATCCCCCTTGTGTTAATGGTCTAGCTCCACCACTGCTTACCAAAAAAAAAAAAAAAAATTACATACTCTCTAATAGCTTAAGTTTTTAGATGAATTGGTGATTTAATATGGTATTAGAACAGACAAAATATCTTATGTTCAAATTTCACTGTCACCCTGAAAATATAAATTAACACATGTAGGTGCAAACTAGCCACATATAGGGCATGTTAGAAAATATAATAATAGAATTATACACTCTCTAATAGCTTAAGCCTTTAGATGAGTTGGTGATTTAATATAGTATTAGAGCAAACAAAAAATTATTGTGTTCAAACTTCACCGTTACATTGAAAATATGAATTGAAACATGTAGGCTCAGACTGACCACACATAGAGAATATAATAATAAAATTACATACTCTCTAATAATTTAAACTTTTAGATGAGTTAGTAATTTAATATAGTATCAGAGCAAACAAAAAATCTTGTGTTCAAACTTCACCGTCACCTTAAAAATATGAATTAATATATGTAAGTTCTGACTGGTCACACATGAGGAAACGTATTAGAAAATATAATAATAAAATTATAAAATCTTTAATAGCTTAAGTCTTCACCGTCACATTGAAAATATGAATTGACACATGTAGGCTATGACTGGTCGCACATGAAAAGACGTGTTAAAAAATATAATTATAAAATTAAAAAATCTCTAATAACTTAAATCTTTAGATGAGTTAATAATTTAACACATAAGACAATCCTATTTTATTATTGATGTCTTCACTTAGTAATAACTCAGGGGGGATGAACTCCAATAAATGAGTCTAATGGCAAGCCAAGTTATGGTAAGCATCTTTTGGATGTGAGGTTATTTGTTCAATACTTCACGACATCAATGACTTGCTTGAGCCTATTTTTCAGAGTTCAATAAGATTAATTAATATTTATTTGATGTGAGTAGAATGACGAAACTATCTACACTTATAAGATAGATCGAGAAAAAACTCCGGACAACTACATCATAAAAAAAGATAGGAAACATTATAAATCATACGTCAAGATTCAAACCCCATCTCAATTAAGAGAAAAAAAAGAAAAAGAAAAAACAAATTGTATTTCATTTGATTCTTACACATGGTTACTTTTCTTTCATTATATACTATTAATGAAAGGTCACTAATATGGCCACCTTGTAAATAAGGTAACCCTCTTAACTAACAATATTAAATATTCAAAAAAAATTGCACTCTTTCTATGCTATGAATAAGATAGTGTTCACAAATAGTGCCCGTTATCATTATATTATATGTAATGTTGCTAAAAATTCGAATATATATATAAGAAATGGTATTTTAATTATTAATTAATTTTGAAATTAAGTTTTCATCTATTTTAATTTTAATTTTAAGATCATTCAAGAATTAAAATACTTTATCTTATATACAATCGAGTTTACAGTAACATTGTCCCTCTATTATTATAATCAATAATTAGAAAGTTTGTGCTGGGTATATTAATTGTTAACCAACTACAATTCACTTCCCCAAGACATTGTCCCTAGATTGATTGGAGGTGTATTGGGAGAGGTGAAATGGAGTTAATATTCATGCATGCTGGTGAATTGTGATTCCATTCCTTCCATTTGAAGAACTCTCACTCTCTCTCTCTCTCTATATATATATATATTCCCTCCATCACATGTTGCTGACTAATGGTGTCCCTCACAAGGCATTCAGAAGGGTGGCAAACAAAGGAAATGGTCTAGGGTGCCTGTACATAGATTTAGTTTTTGGTCTGTGTCTTTCATTACTCTTTAATCAATCTCATCAGAAATATTTTAAAAATAAATTTAAAAAATCATTAAAAATTTAAATTTGTCTGGCAAAGTCATTGATGTAGTCGGCATTAGTTGGTCCAGTTTCATTGGGAAATCAAAGAATGTGAATCACTTTCAACATTGAATTAATTCATGTTTTTATTTTATTTATTAATTATTCAATATCAGACAGTGTAGATAAAAAGGGTATATTATTGCATAGAAATTATAAAATAATTAATTTTGACAATTTAATAATACAAAATAAAAATTGAAAGCCCATATGGTTCAGTCGACTGGTTATGACCTAATCTCGGTTAGTTAACTCTTCAAAGCTTGATTAAAAATGTAGTTATATAATTACCAATTTAATCATAGGTTATGGTTTCACAACCGTTTGGCAATTGGAATATTACATGCTTCACATGTACATTGTTTGGCGAAACAGAAATTTAATAAAATCAGTTTATCATAGTCGTACTTTGAAGCCGGTGATGGCGGTGACGTACCAATAACTTGCTAAAATAACGTTTAATAAACTTCGTATTATATTATTTTTGAATACATAAAAATACTTTCTATGTTGCTCTTCTTTGATTGGGCGTCTCGTGTTAGTTATTTGTCAAGAATTTAGGATCAAAAGATCGCATGAAAGATTCCGATAATGACTGTTCTGATGATAAAATCAGTAAAAAAAAAAAAAGATCAGAGGATTACCGAAAAAGTTCCGATGGTAACCGCTCCGATAATAAGTCAGTAAAAAAAATAAAGTTGTAATTAGAAAGAAAAATTGAACATAAATTGAAAGCGTACCTTATGGTCATATTTATAGGTTGTAAATCTCAAGTTGAATAAGATTAAGAGTCATAAAAGTAGGGATTTGAAGATATTCGAAAATAATAGTTATCATATTGAACTCTGTTTTCTTATTCTGATGTCAGTAGGATATGAAAGGTGATACTATTTTCTGAACTACATATTTCTGAACCTCTCATGTCTGTATAATCTAGATAAAATAATTTTTTTTTAATCTGTATCTTGAAAAGTTCTGTACAAATATGTGTCATACTTTAAATATGTTTATCATTTTATGATATATTACTTTCTTCTACGGAAATGTCATACGACCGAGCAGTATCACTTGTCTCTAACCACGTTTTCAAGCTCCACTGAAAGATAAAAGGCTTGTTTGGAATTGTGTGTCCATATCCAAACTGATTTTCTAAAATTGTTTTGAGCAGTGTTTATCCCACCAAACAATCTTATTATGGTACTTGTTATTATTTTTCATTTTCTATTCAATTAATTTTCTCAAAAAAAAAAAATTTCTTCATTCTTCTATCCGTTACCCTAATTCAAGAAAAGGAAGTATATATTAATGCTGCACTTTTCGACTCGCAGTAAATCTGGGTTCCAAGACCTGTAGAACACTCAAAAAGGGGGATCAGAGGACCACCGGATTGGCTCCAGCGGTAGCCACTCCGATGCTTAAGTAAGTAAACTGAATTGAAAGACTGTATTCAAAGCTAAAGAATGAGTATGAAACTAAAGCATACCTTTAGGGTTTAATTTATAGGCCGTGGCTTTCGTAAGTCGATTAGGATTTGGAGCCATGAAAGTAGGGATTTGATCATCGGAGATAGTAGTTTCCTTGTTGGACATTGCACCATAGATAGACATGAACATGTATAGCAGTTTCCTTGTCGAAGACTGTTTCCTTATTCCTTGCTCGGCAGCCGCTAAGGCGGTGATGAGCTCTGGAGTGTTGGTCTGGAGTCCTGTAATTAATTCCGTGATCCTTATCCGGATATGTATGTGTTTTGGAGGCATATGCTCGGCCACTTTCGATCTTTCAGCCTGTCCTGAATGTCCGAGCGCTAGCCACTGGTTGAGCGTGAGCTGAGTTAGCCGAGCGTGAGCTGGACTATAGACATACCTGTCAAGTGCTGATTAGTCTTGCTCTTTTGTGGTATATCAGTTACCCCCCCAAGTCCTAGTTCGATGTTAACAAGCAACTAGGGCTAGGCCTTTTCGGAGAGTCATGTATCCTGTCTGTTCGCTTTTCAAGGCGACTGTTGGTGCGTCATTTATTGTGTAACAGGAGATTGGGTTTCTTCAAGGCCATCATTGTACTGAACCGATGGTTGGGTTTCTCAAAGCCATCATTGTACCGAACCGTCATAGCGTTTGGGCTTGGTGGGTCCCTGCTTATAAGTACAGGGAGAGATTTGAAATGACCTTTTCCCCGTCATTTTCACTGTGCTAGAAGATCTTGTCCGCCATTGTTGGTTTGTGCGGTTTCGAAGAATACTGGTTGTCTGAGGCTCTGGTCTAGAACAGGTTCGACCGATCTTTCTCTTCTTTGCTTCTTCCTCTTTAATTTTGAGAGTAATGTCTAGTCCGTCTGGATCTTCTAACGCTAGTGAGGGGGTAGGAAATCCCTTGGAGACGGTTGTGCCGTCTTATGTAGAGAATGTAGGTGGTCTTACCGCTGAAGATGTTAGAGAGAGGTCTGTTGAGCCTCCCCTTAGTCCTAAGACTAGGATAGTCGATGCCTTCATATTGCCCAGAGACAGGGTTGGGGAAACCTTTGGCAGGTCTTCCCATAAAGAAGATGGCGAAAGTGTTGTTACCCGAAGCTTGTTGGACGAGTGGAGGGTGAAGTACAATTTTCCTCCAAATGTTACCTACAGGGTACCAGGCCCAATGGATCGTCCCCATAATGTTAAAGCTAGGGAGATATGTGTTTATCTTGCCTGGTTTGAAATGGGTTTGAGGCTTCCGTTGCCTAATTTGGTTAGGCAGTTCTTCTGTTGGTACAAGCTCTGTCCTACCGACTTTAATCTCAATAGTTGACGGCATCTTTTGGGGTTTGTAGTATTAGGGCACAAAAATAGTGTAGATGTGTCCGTAGATCTGATCCATAGTAACATGGATCTAAAGTATAAGAAGGCAGAAGGCCTTTTTTACATGTCTTTTGAGAAGGGGTTCTGACCTCTGTCCTCTGTACCCACTTCTAATAAAACGTGGAAGAAGTGGTACTTCTTTGTTGGAAGAGGATGGGAACGTGAAGACTTCCAAGATCATGTCTCGATATTCCCTCGTACCACGGGTCATAAGGGTGAGGCTTGTTTGCTTAGGCTTGTTTTAGCTTTGTTATGCCTTCCGAGCTGATAATCTGATATGCAATTGCTTGCTTATGTGCAGTCAGGAGTGCTTGGAGAAGGTCTGAGTTTACTAACGCGCTCCAAGATCAATATCGCGAGCTTCTTTGGACCTCTAACCGAGCTCACACCGTCATCGTCACTCCTCAGAATCTGATGGCCGCTCGTACTGATGAGCTTAGGAAGAGGCTGACATCCAGGTGGGTAGAGGCGGAGGCACAAGTGGCGGGAGAGGCTTCCTCCCAAGTTGAGCCTGAGCCTCCTCTTTAGGTAAAAAGGAGGAGGTTGATTTCTGGCTCTCCCGAGCCAGCTCCTGCCGAGGCTGAGAAAGAGGCCAAGCCTGCTGTTTCGGTCTCGGCGGTTTCCCCGCCCCTTCCGTTCCGAATAGAAGAGCTGGGAAGGGGAAGGCGTCTGCTACTCCGTCCGAGCCGTCTGATGAGCCGGACAACCAGATTGCCAAAAAGGCCTTTGACCAAATATGGTCTAAGGGCCCTCATCGGTACAGGGGGGATAACCCTGCTAAACTAATGAACGAGATGATGAATCTCCAAATGAAGGTAACCTCTAAAGCCTCTTCTTATCTTTTCTTGCTTGCTTACTCATTCGGCCTAACTTATCTGCTTTGTGTTGTGCAGAGCATGCATAGTTTGGCTGCTCTGATGGTGACTCCTCTGAGCCTTGAGGAGGCTGATAAGCTGAAGGCCGAGCTGGATGAAGTGAGACTGGAGTTTGGAATGGCTCAGTCCAAGGTTCATGCTGCCGAAGAGAATTTGAAGGAGGTTGGCACTAACCTTGTCGTAGCGGAATCCGAAAGGGACCTCTATGCTCGGCAGGTTGGAGGGCTTTAGAGGGAGTTGGTCGACCTTCGAAGCACCTTTGATCAGAAGCTTCAAGAGGCAGTTGATTATGCCAGGACTGAGACTAAGACGAAAATGAGAGAGGAAGTTGATAAGATGGGGGACGAACTAATCCGGTTCGGTTTTGAGAGCTTCCGATCTAGATTTCTTGCTAAGTTTTCGAATTTTGACGTGTCGTCAATTGTTGCTCCTGGAGCCGCTTCATCTGGTGCTGGCCTAAGTAAAGAGGCCGTGACTACCGACCTTCCTTCGGCAGAGGACCCTGGCCCTTCCAATAAGGCTTGAGGCTTTATCAACTTTACTCTTTTGTTTAGCCAGCTTTTTGATGTAATAATTTTCCTTTGATCAATAAAATTGAACTTTCTTCAGATCTTTCTTGTGTTCTTGCTTTTTGCGAAATTCGTTGTGAGTATAACTGCTCTGAGCCCATTGCACGTCAGATCAGCTTTCCAATAGTTAATAGTTGCCTCCCGAGCTTCAGCACTTGTAATAGAACAGTGAATGTAGATTAATTTCGACTGTCTCATCATAATAAGATAAGAAAGCAAACAAAATCAGATGAGTAGGAATCCGATATTGATCTTGCATCACATAGAGTGGAAGCAAACTCTGCAGAATTTCGAAGCAGATTGTTCTGAACCAAAGACTTGTGAAAATAACTAGGCAGCTTGTGTCCATCATTCTGATGATTGAAACTTCTGTTTCTGAGCCCCTAGGATCGGAATATATCAGAGCTGTTGGCCGTTGTTATATGTATGGCCTGTCAAGGAATAGATAAAACTGGGACATCTGTAGACCGGATGGGAGGCCTGTATATTTAGACTTTGTTTTTTTCATCATTTCAGAAGCTTCAGTGCCGAACTGCGGTTGTTCGTTCAGGAAAACCCTGCACCCTGTCTTTTGGTATTCCAAAAGGCAGGTTTAATACATCGTTTATTTATACGGTTGTCGTTTGGGTTTTCGAGGCCAACCTTTCTTTTAACCGTTGCGACGGTCCAGTTGGATGGCTTTTGGACTTCAATGGTCTATATATATGAGAAAAGGGGCATATGATTGCGCCCAATCTTTTTGCCTCATTGTTCTCAAACTGTTCCCCCGTTGGAGAGAATTTAGATGTCGCCAAAAGCTTGCCGTTTGCCCGAAGATGATTGACAATTCTCAGTCCGAGTTGGGAATGATTAAACTGTGGCCGAGAGTTAACCTTCCCTTTGATTCAGTCTCTAAGGAAGGATTAGAGGAGGCGAAGATCTTCTTGTCCATCTTGGCATCCGGTCGAGGCTTCTCCGATTGGAGGTGGACCCTCCTTGATTCAACCGAGGCTTGGAGCATTGGTGATGAAGACGAAGGTGGGATGCCTCTTCCCTTTGTGTCTTGGCAGAGACCCTTGCTCAAGCCGACTGGAGTATCATGCCGAATTTGAGGGAAACGAAGGTGGAGAATGGAGGTCTCCTGAGACCCAGATCCCTCATCATCCGTTGGTATTGAGATCGGTGACAGTGATGATGAAATGGCCTGGGTGCTTCTTGATGCAGATTGGGGTTCAGGGTTCTTTCCTTTCAAATAGAAGTCGGCGGCGGCGGTAATAGAAGTTTGGAGCTTGGGCCCCTTTCCCATCCGAGGAAGAAAGCCATGATGTCGCAAAACGTAGTGATGTCTTTATTGTAGCTTCTGTAAAACGTAGTGTTGCTTTGTTGTAGCTTTTCTGTACTTGTTTTATTTCCAGTCTTCTTGTACTGATGTAAATTTTATGAATCATCAATAAAATTGAGTTCCTTTTCCTCAAATCTGATGTACTTTGTGTTTGGATGTGCTCTTTGGGAGTTAAGACACCTTCTCGTGCACTTCTGATTAATAACTCTTCCGTATGTTCTAAGAGTAGATCAAAGAAACTTACATAAAACTTGAAGTCTTGAACTAATGTACTTTAAGCCTGCTCGGTACTGTAGTATTCGCTCTTGTTGGTACATAAGCCAAGTAATCTAAGCATCAACTCTGAGGTTCTGCCGATCTAGCCAACTTGTGCAAATAATAATTGGGCATAAGTTGAAGATGTTTAGAACTTCTGTCTTTGGATGGACTGGATCATAGAATCTGTATATTAAGGATGGACCAGGCTCTGAAGGCCTATGCATTAAGGATGGACCAGGCTCTGGAGGCCTATGCATTGTAGATGGACCAGGCTCTAGAGGCCCGTGCATTAAAAGATGGACCAAGCACTAAGGCTTGTGCCTTGTAGATAGACCAGGCTCTAGAGGCTTGTGCATTATAGATGGACTAGGCTCTGGAAGCCTGTGCATTAAAAAATGGACCAAGCACTAAGGCTTGTGCATTGTAGATGGACCAGGCTCTGAAGGCCTGTGCATTAAAAGATGGACCAAGCACTATGGCTTGTGCATTAAAAGATAGACCAAGCACTAAGGCTTGTGCATTGTAGATGGACCAGGCACTAAGGCTTGTGCCTTATAGATGGACCAGGCTCTGGAGGCTTGTGCATTATAGATGGACCAGGCTCTGGAAGCCTGTGCATTAAAAGATGGACCAAGCACTGAGGCTTGTGTATTAAAAGATGGACCAAGCACTAAGGCTTGTGCATTGTAGATGGACCAGGCTCTGGAGGCCTGTGCATTATAGATGGACCAAACTCTGGAAGCCTGTGCATTAAAAGATGGACCAAGCACTAAGGCTTGTGCATTGTAGATGGACCAGGCTCTGAAGGCCTGTGCATTAGAGATGGACAAGGCTCTGAAGGCCTGTGCATTAGAGATGGACCAGGCTTTGAAGGCCCGTGCATTATAGATGGACTAGGCTCTGAAGGCCCGTGCATTTAAAGATGGACCAGGTACTAAAGACCTGTGCATTTAAAGATGGACCAGGTACTGAAGACCTGTACATTAGAGATGGACCAGGTACTTAAGACCTGTGCATTAAAGATGGACCAGGCTCTGAAGGCCTGTGCATTAAAGATGAATACTTTATGGAGGTATTAAAAAGAAAGATAAATCTTTATTGGTAATACTTCCGTAAATGTTCTATATTCCAAGGTCTAGGAATAGGTTTTCCAGCCATGTCCTCTAGCCAGTAGGTGGTAGGCCTAACAACCTTTGTCACTCTGTAGGGGCCTTCCTAGTTGGATGACAGCTTTCCCATAGTGGGATCCTTGGTATTTGGAAAAGCTCTTCTTAAGACAAATTCTCCAACTTGAAAGCTGACCGTCTTGAGCCCCACCTTGGATTGGTTGACCATTCTCTGCTGATAGGCTTCCATCCTGATGCTGGCTTGATCTCTTTTTTCTTCAAGTAAATCCAAATTTTCTGTCAGCTGCTGATCATTGGATTCTTGTTCGAAGGCTTCAGTCCTTAAAGTTGGCATACCGATCTCAACCGGGATTACTGCTTCTGTATCATAGGCCAGTGAGAAGGGAGTTTCAGAGGTGGGAGTTCTTCTGGTTGTTCTGTAGGCCCAAAGAACACCGGGGAGTTCCTTCGCCCACTTTCCTTTGGCCTGCGCCAACCTTTTCTTTAATCCGTCAAAGATCGTTCGGTTGGTGACCTCTGTTTTCCCATTTGCTTGCGGGTGGCCTGGAGAGGCAAATTGTTGTCTAATGTTGAGATCTTCACAAAATTTCTTGAAGCCCTTACTAGTGAAATGTGTCCCGTTGTCAGAGATGATCACACGTGGTATACCGAACCTACAAACAATGTTCTTCCAGGTGAAGTTTTCAACTTCCTTCTCTGTGATATGTGTTAGAGGTTCAGCTTCGGCCCATTTAGAGAAGTAGTCAATGGCTACCAAAAGATACTTCCTGTTTGGTGGGGCTTTAGGTAATGGACTCATGATGTCCATCCCTCACTGAGCAAAGGGCCAAGGGCTAGTAATCGGGATGAGCTCGTGATGAGACTGGTGTTGATATGGGGCAAACCTTTGGCATTTGTCGTATTTCTGGACGTACTCCTTAGCCTACCTTAGCATGCTGGGCCAGTAGTAGCCCTGAGTTAGAGCTCGGTGAGCTATCGTTCTGCCCCCATTATGATTCTCGCAAATACCCTCGTGTATTTCAGCCAAGACATATTGTAATTCTTCTGGAGCTAAGCATTTTAATAGGAGTTGAGAATAAGACCTTCTGTAAAGCTTGTTGTTCAGGATCAGGTACCGAGCCGCTCTGATTCGGATTCTCCTTGCTTTGTTTTTATCTTCTGGGAGGAGCCCGGATTCTAGATACTGGAGGATTGAGGTCATCCAGTTCTGGGGCTGTTCAGTAATTTGGGCAACTTGGGCTTCCTTTATGCTGGGTCTTGGCTAGTAGGAAATTTTTACTGTGGAATTCGCTTCGGACTTTAGGCGGGATGCCATGTTTGCCAAAGCATCTGCTCTGCAGTTCTGGTTCTTTCTATTTTCTAGATAGTGAACGTCTGGAAGGAGTGCTTCAAGTAGTTCACCAGTTCGGAGTACCGAAGCATCCTGTCATCTTTAATGTAGAATTCTCCCAGGACTTGGCTTACCAACAGTTGGGAATCTGAGAAGACTTTAAGGTTCTGAACCTCGCATTCCAGAGCCAATTTTATGCCCAGGATTAGGGCTTCGTATTCTGCTTCATTGTTGGAGGCTCTGAATCCCAGACTGACTGCTTTTTTTGACGAGAGCCCATCAGGGGACTATAATACTAGGCCCACTCCTGAGCCCTGATCGGTTGACGACCCATCAATATAAAGCAGCCAGGTTCTTGAAGTTTCGATGAGCTGTGCCTTGTCTTGAAATGCCGAGGTGAACTCGGCAACAAAATCAGTCAGGGCCTGCCCTTTGATGGAGTTCCGTGGTACATATGATATGTCAAATTCCCCTAACTCCACAGACCACTTCATTAATCTTCCTGAAACCTCAGGCTTCCTCAATATTGACTTCAGAAGATAAGCAGTTGGGATTTCAATTGGATGAGCTTGGAAATAAGGTTGGAGCTTCCGAGCTGATATTACCAAAGCAAAGGCTAGTTTTTCAACCTCTGGGTATCTCTTTTCTGTGTCGAGTAGTGCCCTACTGACGTAGAATATGGGCCTCTATAGTCCCTTGTCCTGCCTGACAAATGCGGAGCTGACTGCGTTTTCATAGACTGCAAGGTACAGGAGTAGTTTTTCCCCCTGTACCGGTTTTGACAGAAGCTCTGGAGAGACGAGATACCCTTCAGTTCTTGAAAGGCTTTTTCACATTCTTCCGTCTACTGTAAAGCTTTGTTGCCCTTTAGAGCTTTGAAGAAGGGTAGGCAGCGATCAATGGACTTGGAGATAAAGCTGCTTAGTGCCACGATTCTGCCATTCAGCGCCTGAATGTCTTTTCTGATTTTTGGTGACTTCAGTCCAATCAGGGCTTGGATCTGAGTGAGGTCTGCTTCGATACCCCTCTGAGAGAGAATGTATCCCAAGAATTTTTCCTTCGTCACTCCGAAGGTACATTTCGAGGGATTGAGCTTCATCTTGTGCTGTCTTAGGATATCAAAGGTCTGGGCTAAGTACTGGAGGTGACTACCTTTCTGCAAACTTTTGACCAGCATATCATCAATGTACACTTCCATCGTATTGCCGAGCAGCAGGCTGAACATCTTGTTAACCAACTGCTGGTATGTGGCCCTAGCATTCTTCAAACCGAATGGCATTACTCTGTAGCAGTAGAGACCTCGTTCGATTATAAAGGCTGTCTTCTCCTGGTCTGGAGGGTACATCTGAATTTGGTTATACCCAGAATAGGCATCCATAAAACTCATGAGTTCGTGCCCTGTAGTAGCGTCAACCAGCTGATCTATCCTTGGTAGTGGAAAGCTGTCTTTGGGGCACGCCCTTTTGAGGTCTGTATAATCAACGCAAACCCTCCACTTGCCATTTTTCTTCTTAACCAGGACGGTGTTGGCTAGCCACTCGGGGTAAAACACTTCACGTATCATTTTGGCTTCAAGCAGCCTCTAGACTTCTTCGTTTGTGATCTGATGCCACTCTGGGACTAGCGGCCTTCTTTTCTATCTCACTGGTGGGTGATCTGGATCCACCATTAGTTTGTGAGTTATTAGGTTTGGATATATACCCTCCATGTCTTTGGTCTCCCACGCAAACATAGAGAGGTTGTCTTTCAGAAACTTGATTATTTTCTCCTGCTCGGCATGCGTCAGGTCTGGACCAATGTACAAATAGCGCTCTTCTGATTCTGAACTGATCAATACTTTGATAGGCTCGTCCATGGGTTTGGCCCTGCTGTCCCGTCCCCTTGGGCTTAGGGGTTCTTCGATTCTGAAAGGGCAACTTTGCTCGTCGGGACTGTGGAAGAGAACTGGATCTGCACAGTCCCGGGTGTACTGTAATTTCTATTTGGTAGTCTTTTCCTTGAGTGCAATGGCATGGCACTCTCGAGAAGTTGGCTAACAGCCTTTGACAGAATAAACATTCTGATTGTGAACATACTTCAGACATTGATGGAAGGTCGAGGTAACCGCCCCTATCTGGTGCAACCATGGTCTCCCAATTATGACATTGTAGGGAGATTTCATATTCAACACCATGTATTCTGAGATGGTGGTTTTCTGCCCTTCACCTTCCCCTACAGTAGTAGGTAGGTCAATCCTTCCCAATGGGGTACTGAGATTACCGTCAAACGCTGCCATTACGGCAGTGGTAGGCTTGATGCTGTTGTGGTCCATCCCCATCTGTTTGAGTGGCTTATGGAATAGTATATTGACGGAGTTGCCGGTATCAACCAGGACTCTTCTGATCTCGAAGTTGGCGAGCTTGAGAGTGATGACGAGGGCATCACTGTGAAGGCAGTGCACCCCTGCTAGGTCCTGTTCAGTGAATTGGATCTTCGGTGCTGGTTTGAGCCTCTTTTCAACGTTGGAGATCTGCAATATGTTTGGGGCAGCCCTGACCTCCCGAGCACACCTCTTTCTTGCTCTGTTGGACATTCCTGTAACAGGGGAGTCTGCATGGAGGATATAAATGACATGGTTGTTCTGCCTTTGAGGCTCGTTTCGAACTTCCCTCTACTCTTGTCTTTGTTCAGGCCTTTGCTCTATCCGTTGCTGAGGCTTGTCTTCGTGGGGATTTTGCCTCCCATCCTGCTTAAGGAACTCCCGGAGACGTCCTTTTTTTATAAGTTGCTCAATCTCATATCTAAGGGACCTACATGAGTTAGTCATATGCCCATGATCTTGTGGAAATTACAATATTTACCTGTGTCCTGAAGGCTGGGATCTCCTTTGATGGGTTCTGGCCATCTCAGGCTTTTCCGATCTCGGATCTGTCGAAGTACCTGATTCGGTGTAGTGTTCAGAGGGGTAAAATTAGCGAACTCCCTTGGTCCGAAATTGTAGACAGCCTTGGGTGCCGTTCTCTTTTCTGGACTTCTGGCTCTCTTCTTGCTAGGGTCTCTTCTGTGGTCTTCCTTCTTATGATCCTCCCTCTTCGGATTATCCCTTTGGTGCTGCTCTTTGCCCTTTTGGGATGTGCGGTTGGCTTCTTCCAAGTTGATGTACTTCCTGGCCCGGTCCATTAATGCCGCCATGTCGGCAGAAGGGCTTTTGGTCAAGGAATCTCTGAAGCCACCGTGAGCGAGACCTGCAGTTAGGGCGGCTACAAGAAAACCTGGGCTGCTGTCAGTGATCTCTGTGAGTTCGGCATTAAAGCGCGCAATGTAAGCTCTGAGGGACTCTTCCTTGGTCTGTTTGACATTTAGTAGGAACTCTGGTCCCCTTCTGAGCCTTCTGCTGGTCATGAACCTATCTAGGAATTGCCTACCAAGCTCATAGAAGTCGGTAATTGAGTTCGGAAGGAGGTGGTGGAACCATTTTAGAGTAGTTCCTTTCAAGCTGGTAATGAAAGTTCGGCACATAAAAGCATCAGAGGCTCCGTGGAGGGCCATCGTATGCTGGTAGTGCGATAGGTGATCTCCTGGGTCTCCAGTCCCATCGTACAAGGTAAACTTTGGCACCATGAACTTCCTGAGCCTTTCTTCTAACATAATGGCAGAAGTAAATGGGGTGGCAAGTCTTCCGAGCAGCCTGGCCAACTCATCCTGCTCTGGAGGGTTCTGGGCACCTCTCAAAGCTATTGTTCGGTCCATAGATTCGAAAATTTCTTCGACCCTCCGTGGGTCTCTGAACCGGACCTCTTGTGAACCTTGCCTCATAACCTCGGCGTCAGGGTAGTCGGGCTGAGCGCGTCCCTTCGATGGAGGAGGGTTCCGAGCTAGTGGGATTGGTGCTGCTTGGGGATAAGGCTCCTGCGGTGCCGGATGTGATCCTGAAGCCCCCGGAGTCGGGGCTCTAATAGTGCTTCGGTAGTGGACGTTAGGGATGAAGGCTGATGTTCCCCAGCCTGGAGCTGCTGACGGCTGTGGATCTCTGCCAACATGAGCAACACCCCGAGGGTGCCTAGGTTGGTTATTTGGAGCCTGCTCATGGGGCTCTTCATTCTCAGTGGTTATATGGGGTTGCGTTCTTTCAGCAACATTGACCGACGGGTTAGGAGGACTCGTCCCTTGATTCTGTGTGAGCATTGCCAGAGTTCTAGATATGGCAAGTAGTTGTTCCTACACCAGTTCGTTGTGTCGTTTGATTGATTCAATCTCTTGTCGCATGGGATCAACCGTCGGCTCTCTTGCTCGTGGAACAGGCAGCCAACATTGAGAGCTTTGTGGGTTTTGAGCGTTCTGTCTCCGTCGGAGATTTGGGGCCATGGTTTTCCGGTGAGGAAAAAGATTAGTTTGTGAATAGAGCACTTGGAGTTTAGTCGATTCCCATAGACGGCGCCAAACTGATGCTGCACTTTTCGGCTCGTAATAAATCTGGGCTCCAAGACCTGTAGAACACTCAAAAATGGGGATCAGAGGACCACCGGATTGGCTCCGGCGGTAGCCGCTCCGATGCTTAAGTAAGTAAACTGAATTGAAAGACTGTATTTAAAGTCAAAGAATGAGCATGAAAATAAAGCGTACCTTTAGGGTTTAATTTATAGGCCGTGGCTTTCCTAAATCGATTAGGATTTGGAGCCATGAAAGTAGGGATTTGATCACCGGAGATAGTAGTTTCCTTGTTGGACATTGCACCATAGATAGAGATGAACATGTATAGCAGTTTCCTTATCGAAGACTGTTTCCTTATTCCCTGCTCGACAGCCGCTAAGGCGGTGACGAGCTCTGGAGTGTTGGTCTAGAGTCCTGTAATTAACTCCGTGATTCTTATCAGGATATGTATGTGTTTTGGAGGCATATGCTCGGCCACTTCCAATCTTTCAGCCTATCCTGAATGTCCGAGCACTAGCCACTGGATGAGCGTGAGCTGAGTTAGCCGAGCGTGAGCTGGACTATAGACATATATGTCGAGTGCTGATTGGTCTTGCTCTTTTGTGGTATATCATATATTATAAAAGGAAATAAAACATTTACATCGATCATTTTCAACAATGTTCTTCAACACTACCTATATGATTTTTTCTTTTCTTATGCAAACAAGCTACTCAATATATCTATATTGTAAGCTAATATTTTTTAAAAAAGAAAATTTGGTTAATAATTATTTTTGTTTTTTTGACGTATTAAGATAGCAATGTTAACTTTCAACCTTTTTTCTGAACGGCCGCCTTACATGAAGTTAGGACCTGTTCGAGTATAAAGCCAACAAACAATCACTTTAAGTCCCACCTAAAAAAAAAAAATTCAAATTTTAATTATTCATAGTATTATTAAATTAAAAGTATAAGATTAATAAAAGTCTAACTCTACAAAAAAATCTCAAATTTTATGTATTTATACTATAATCAAATTAGAAATCCAACTTTATAAAAAATGTCCCAAACTCTATGAAAAAAATTTAATTCTATTAATAGAGTTTTATTTGTATTGTACTTCTTTTTTTTGCTATTTATTAAAATTAAAAAACTATGTTCAAATTTTATTTGTAGAGTTTTATTCAATGTATAACAGCTCTTTTTTGTTAAAAAATAATTAAATTTTATATTACAAAAGAAAAAATATAATATATATATATATATTTAAAGTCAAAAATCTAGATTAATATTAAAAAAATAATCTCATTTTGAATTGTTATTTTTTTGTTTTAAGCCTCCAATTATATAGAACCGATCCTGCATGAAATGCTAAGTAGAGTTTCTCTTTTTTTTAATACAATATTGTGGCTATGTCCAAATCACGGGACGACATGTTAGTTTTCTAAAGCTACTTTGAGCATCGCTAGCATGTAATTTTGAGCCACCCGTGAAACATAATCTTAGTAGCTTACTCCTTATTATTTTTCATTTCCTATTCAATTAATTTTTCTCAAAAAAGAAAGTTTCTTCATGCCTCTATCCATTACCCTAATTCAAGAAAAATGATGTATATATTATAAAATGAAGATAAAAATAATTTCATCGATCATTTTCAACAATGTTCTTCAACACTAACTACATGATTTTCTTTTTCTTCCGCAAACAAACTATTCAATATATCTATATTGTAAGCTAATATTTTTTTCAATAAAAAAATTTGGGTTAATATTTATTTTTGTTTAATTGACGTATTAAGATAGAAATGCCGACTTTCAACCTCTTTTTTGAACTGCCAACTTTCAACCTCTTTTCTGAACTGTCGCCTTAAGTCAATTAATCTTTTAAACAACTCTATTAACTATAAGAAGTATTAGTAGAATTTTTTTTCTTCTTTTTTTTAATATAACATTGTGGGAGGGGAAATTTATTACTTAATTTTGGGAGGGGAAATTTATGCATGTGTGCTGCTGTAAAAAACCAAATATACAGAACAATTAGATAAAAAAATGAGCATTTATATCATTCGAATAAGATTTCGGTATCTAGTAGAGTTTCTTACAAGTCGCTATCAAGAGAAAAATTTAAATATTCTATAAATTAAATAGTAAATAATGAGCCCATTATTATATTTCATTTTAATTGTGCTCATCCATTGCCTTTTCAATTAATTTTCCCTCGAAAAGAAGCTTTCTTCATGATTCTATCTATTACCCTAATTTAAGGAATAGAAATATATATTATAACACGAAAATGAAAATAATTTCATTGGTCATTTTCAACAATTTTCCTCCACTCTATTTGCAAACAAGCTAGTATATTGCAAGCTAATTTTTTTTTTTAAAATTAAATGTGTTTTTTTCCTGACGTATTAAGATAGTGACGTTGACTCTCAATTTCTTTTCTGAACCGTCGGCTCAAGTCCAACTAATCATTTAGGCAACTCGTTGGTTCTTTAGTTGGTGAAAATGTTAATTTTTTATTATTAGCAATAAGAATTGAACATTAATTCCACCTCCTTGCTTTATGATGTCAAAAATAATTAGATTAATCTATTTGTTAGCATTGCTCGATTTTTGCCGAAGCCTCATGGGGCGATTAGCATTAGGTATTGGTTCTCAAATGAGAGACGTGAAAGTAGGTCTGTAAATGGGTTGAATCCGATTTAGATTCAGACTTGTTTAGATAAAACCTGAACTCGTTAACAAGATTCGATTCAAATTCATTAAAAAGTAATTAAATGGGCTGGGTATAGATCCGTTGGATAATACTCATTAAAGACCCGACCCATTAAATCATTAACAAGCACACACGCTCTCTCTTTAATACAATATTAAAGTTAGAACATTTAATCTCCTAACAAAATTACTATATATATATATATATATATATACATACATACATACATACATACATACATACATACATAAAAGTTAGAGAAAAAGAGAAAGAGAGAGTGAGTTTCAGTGAAATTGTCGTCTTTAACTTTTTAGCACCGTCTTATTCTATTAAAATATTTTGGAGATCATTTTATGAAATTATTTCATGAATTTAGCTATCAATATCCGATTTCATTGAATAAACATTCTATTAAAAATCATTATAAGCACTTTTGTCTTGAACGAGTAATCTTTATTTCATTATATGACATTTTCATTCTGTCATTTTTATTCTATTTCTTATTATATTTAGAAGTAAGGGAACCTTTTGTAGGCCTAAATTCTTGATAAAAATCAAAAGATTTCTATATGATAATTTTTGTCATTTTATCATTCATCATATGACCGATAGTAAGAATGAAATATACAAATAATTGTGCCTATCACATGAAACGGTTTCAATCAATAATGACATAATTGAGGCCAATAAAACCTTTTATTTGTAAAGTCAAGTTGGACTACTCTAAATAAAAAATTTTAGCTCCTAATTTTTTTTTTTTTTTGCAAATAGGTCAAGTTTTGGAGTCGGATATCCGGATTCGACAGATCCGAGTCTGGGTCTAGTTGAGACGGGTCCAGATCTAGGTTTATACCTGTCTAAACTTGACGAGTCCAGATCCAGATCTTAGAGGGTTTGCCCAAACTCGATTCGTTGCTAGGTTTACGTGGAAGGTTAATAGAGAGTTAGTAGGGTTTTTATCATCAACCCAACCAAACAAAAAAAATATGCCCAGCCCAGCCTAACAACATTGAAAGCGATGAGAAACTGGGGCATGTTTATATATCCATTTTTAAAAAAATATCTATGTATACTAGTTTTACTAATAAACCACACTATTTAAAATTAGTTTTAAGATTTCTCATATCACACTTATATTATTTTTTCTTATAATGGTTATTTTGACAATAATTTTTTAATTTATCAACCAAAAAAAATTTAACTTATTTTAAAAAATATATATCGGGATTCGAGGCGGAATCGAAAATTATAAACAAGGTTGGGACGGGGCGGGTTGAGGATAGAGAATATCAACCGATCGGGGTTGGGAAAGGGATACCCCGTCCCAAACTCGTCCCGTTGTCATTCCTAATTATAGTAAAGGCACGTTTAATAGGCAAAAATGGACTTAAGAATAAAATGATCGTTTCTAAGTTCATTCCATTCCTATGTTTGATATACCAAATAGTAGATGATGAAAAGTCCATAAATCAGCAAGCCATGCACTAAAAAAAAGTCTATGTTTAGTGTAAATCTCACTCAAACAAGCCTTATAACCTAACTTTTTTCTTTTTTCAATGTAAGCATTGCCAAAGATTTTATTTCAAGATATTGCCGGCCCAAAATTAAACTTCTACCAATCCCATTGCAAAAGAATGGGCATAAGAAAATTCTTGAGAGGGAAGTTTCATCTATATTTTATTTTGGGCTGAATTTTAGTTCTGGCCCATCTACCCAGTTAAGATTGGACTGCAATCTTAGCCAACTCTGAGCATTTTTTCGTGGTTGCCCTAAGCTATGCATGAAGGAAGGATGCGTATATTATTTTTGGGTCCCTACAATGCATCTTGAAAAGTCCGAGTTATTTAGCCACAGAGCTCTCCTCGTACACGGTCTCGTGTAGGGTTATAAAATGAATCAAGTTACTCGAGTTTGACTTATCATCAACTTGATTAGAGACTCGTTCGAACTTGACTCGCAAGATAAATTAGTCAAGCTTGAACATATTTTGAAACTTATTAATTTATTGAATTCGGCTTTATAAACCAATAAATAGTCTAATAGTATATAAAATATTAAGTTACTCGGCCTCGACTCTCGATTGGCTTAATTAGAGACTCTTTCAAGATCGACTCGAAAAATAAATAAGTTAAATTCGATCACAATTTAAATTTTTTTTATTTTAACAAGTCAAACTTGAACAACTCACTATTCGACTCGATTCATTTATAATCTTATATGCATGACAATAAACACTATAGACTAATAGTCGCCTATAGCACAAACCAATAATGTATAAGTGAGACAACTCATGAAACTGAAATTCGAAGTGAATTACATGAGTGAAAAGTATAATTTTTTTTTTTAATAAATATTAACGAAATAAAGCATCCCATCACATCATGCATCTGGAGATGAAAAGGCTTGTGACTTGACAAACTTTTTTCAATTGTTCTTCGTCATTTGTCGTTTTCCCTACAAACAACACATAGATAAGGGCGGAAGGATGTTGGAACTGGCTGGGTTACAACCCTCCAAATTATAGATTTTTTTTTTTTTTTTACATTTAAACTTTTGACATTTTCAAAATTAATCCATTCTAAAATTTTGGCTCAATCCAATATTTACTCATTATTTCTTTTATTTCTCCTCCAAAATTTTGGCCCAACCCAATCCTACCCATCATTTTTGTCATTTATCACCCCAAAATTTTGATCAAACCCAAAATTTCTATTAAAATTTTCTAGCCCTCCTTGAATAATTTTCCTGATTCCATCCTTGCAAATAGACATGTTGGAGAGAAAATGTGGCATTAAGACAGAGCACTCTGTTTTGATGTATGTAGTGTGTGTTTTTTCTATTAAAATTAAAATTCATATCACAAAGACAAATAGAGAGTAGGAAAACTTGCAAAGTAAGAAGAGGTGAAACAACTGCAGCTCAATTGGCTGGATCCAGCAAATCCAAGAACCGCAAGTAAAAATATCCATTGACTGGCCAACAAACAAATGGGCTGAATATAAAAACAAAGTCGAAGCCCAAAGTAGAAGCCTAGTCCAGTTACATGTGTGTAGACGAGACATGCCAAGCGAGCCTTCGCGCTTTTGATATTATAGACAAAAGCCCACAATCCAGAACGTCCTGTTATTATAAGACATCATGCAACAAATCTCCAATGGTTTTTGTCCAGTTGGCTACTTATGTTCCTTTTTTAAAGAAGAGATCATAAATTCGAGAATTATTTTTTTATTAAATAAATTTGAGTATTATTTTACTCAATCATAGATTAAATTGGATTACTTTTTACTGCCCATATTTGAGAGATTATTGTTTTAAATTTGTAAATAGTTGATTATATTGATTGTAATATGTTATAATGTTTCCAGTATCGCCTCATTAAAATTAAAAAAAAAAAAACATTTTCTTCTTATTTTATATGAATGGAAGTATTAAATTTTTTTTTTTATTTTTTACTTATTATGATCATTTATACACTTTTATGATTGTGTACAATCGAATATTGTTGTTATAACCATTTACATTGATTTTAAATTTTTTATAAATATTTTTTAATTATTATGTCAATTTTTTATCATTTTACATATATTTTAAATTTTTTTTACAAAAAAATTTTTTGTAATGTTAATTTATTGCATTTTTTAATACATTTGGTATGCACTAATAGTAGCCATTGTATTTCCCATCAATCAATTTTTGTAATGTTAATTTATTGCATTTGTTGTGCCGGTGGAGACACGGCGATGTTACCATGCCAAACTGAAGTACCAAGTTTAATTCTAGTTATTTTGTCTGGGATTTTAATGATTAAGTGATATCTAGTGTCTTCTTTTTATAAGAGTATGTTTTTAAATCTCTCGAAGTGTGAGTTGTGATGGTATATTCATTTTTTTGATCATGAACTGAACCTGTAAGTAATATACGCGTGTTTTTTTTAATAATAAACTAGACTTATTTATAAAATTATACTTATAAATAAATAATAATTCTGTTGACAAAAAATAATAATAATAGTAATAATACTTGTCATTTACGTGTCCCTTGGAGAAGGCAAATAAACACATAGGCCATGTTTGTTCCCAGGACACTTTAACTTGGATTTATTAATATATAGTGAGATAAAATTGTGACAAGAATGGAAAATTAATCTCAACGGTTTTCCTCTAAGTGGGTATGTGAACCCAGTTAAAGAGCTTGTCCTCTAAGGTCGCAAGTTTGATTCTCATGAAACTTAATTCTTTCAAACTTTGAGACTACTGAAAGTTTGTTCGATCGTTAACTTTAAGATTTTACAATTAATAGAGGTGCATACAAGCTAGTCCGGACATCTAATTAAATAAATAAAAGAAAGAATGGAAAATTAGACTGATTAGTATATTTTCACTGTCCTTAATGAAATCTCATCACTGAGGATTGCATTTTAAAATGACCAATTTACCCATGAACCCGACTTACAGCCCAAATTGCATTGGACTCCCTTGGCTCACAACTCACCTATATACAAGATTATATAAGTCCATATATACATATATAGATGTATAATCATTCAAATTCAGAAATGAAAACACAAGCTCTCTTTCTGTTTTTTTGGGTCTTATTGGGCTAGTGCAACTGCATAACTAAAGAATAATAAGAGAGGCAGAAATGAAAACAGAAGCTTGTTTTTGACTTTTTTTTTTTGCTTTGCAGAATTCAAACGGGACAGATATCAATATTAAAATAGCAAGTGCTTCCTTCCGGCCATTTTCTTAATGTTAAACACAAACTGATGGGACAACTACAATAAATGCACATGATCCTATAACCTTTATGTTTAGAGTGAGACAAAATGAGAAAATACTATGTTTAATATTTTTTTATAATTAAAAAAAAATTAAAGGCAGCAATGAATAGAAAATATTCAAACTTTAGTTATATATTAGTATTTGGACCAACTGAGATTCAAAGATTTCAGCTGCTTTTGTAATATTCAAGAATCAAGACCATATGGCTTGGACTTTAAGAAGTAAAGACAAGTATAAAATACATTGGAAGTTGCAAAGATAGTCAAAGAAGCAACTAAAGCCTTCCATATAATATTGGAAGGGTTTACTTGTTCTCGACAGTCCACTGGTGGGAGTCTCATCTGTCTGGGATACCACTATTTCATCTTCTACTGTAATCAAGAGTAACTCAAAACAACCAGTCTTACTTTATAATCGTCCAAAGTTCTTGGGACGTTGCATCAAGACAACTATTCTTTCCCTCTCGTCTTGGCAAATTGCAGTGGTTTTGCAAGTTTTTTATATGGGCTCCAGAGTACAATACGAGAGTGTCCCTTGGCATGCTATGGAAATGGATTCTGGAGAGAAGCGTCTCAACGAGCTTGGATACAAACAAGAACTCAGAAGAGAGATGGTCATTTCATCTTTATACCTTTTCTTTAGCTAATCATATCTATTTCATTTTTCATGGATTTTACTCTTCTTCGATCTATCCTTATATGTGTGTGTATATATATGTATACACACATCAATTTTAGTTTTTTTTTTTTGAGTAATTCAGATCGACTTAACCAATCGCAATTTTCAGTCAGATGACCTGATCGTAAATTGAGGTTCTTTTTTATAATTATTTTGCACAAACTTGTAATTATGAAAAAAGTGGTCCATAAAAAAGTTCTGTTTAGGTGGGCACACCCATCATTTCTAGTTTAACCTTTACTAATGTTAATCCAATTTTTCCAAATATTATAGACATACTAACATTCCACAAATTATTACTAAAAATTTTTTTGGAGGGTTTTTGCAGACTTTTTTCAAGACACTTGCAATTACATTCTCTAGCATGGCAGTGTTCACTGGGACGCCCTTGTATGGTCCAAGCCTACATTATGCAGGCCCTGCAAGCTTGATATGGGGATGGGTTGTTGTTACATTCTTCACCTGGTTTGTTGGGATTGCTATGGCTGAAATTTGTTCCTCTTTCCCTGTATGTTTCTTTCTTCTCCATGGACACAGCTTCTCTCCAATACTTTTTCCTTAATTTTCCTTTCTCTAATTTTTTCATACATATATAAACGTTTCGGTAACCTCTTTCAACAGTCTTAAACTACTGTTGTCTTAAACTTTGTCTCAAACTATGTTTGGATAAGTAGGAGGGAAAGGAAATGAGATGATAACATTAGTTACGAAGGAGATGAGATTTTCATTTCTTTCTCTAATTTTAAGCCAAATACAGAACAATTAACCTCGCTCCTTCCTTCATCTTTTCTCTTCTTTCTTTCCAAATTCCTCAATCCAAGCGGAGTGAAGGTTTGGGGTTGTTTTGTTTTTAAGAGCTGATCAGTTCATCTCTTTTCAATTGCTATACATAATTCATATTGTATCAGATATCTGTTGAATCTTAAACATTAGGACTCAGGCACTCAACCCCTCTTACCTCAAAACACTGTATACTCTTATTGTAATCTCAAAAGAAAACGTTAAATATAACATATTTTTCACAACATTTTCTCGCTCCTATACACAAGATGATGGATCTACATGTGTTTATTATAATGAATCCCACCACCATGTGTTTATAGCGTGAAACAGGTTTAGAAAACTCGTTGTTATATATAACATTACTAGTATAGTCGTATGTAAATGATTATCTGCAAGAACTTTTCAATAAGTTAAGATGTGAATCAGTGCAGGTTTTTTCAGTATCATGGAAGTCAGTGGCTCATTAAATGAACATTTTCTTAATGTGGACAGAACAGGTCTAATTGGTCTTCCCCATGTATACCCACACACCAAATCTGCATTTTGTGAGTTGACATCGTGATTTTAATATGCCAATCTTACTAAACACACATGGATCAGGTCCTGGCATTCAACCATGCATCTCTATTGAACTGAAATCTTTTTATTTATTTTAAATTTCTAAGTGTTTATTGTATAAAAGTTTCTGAAATGAAACATGTTCTTGTTGGTTCAAACATCAAACAGACCACTGGTTCCCTTTACTTCTGGGCAGCCCATTTGGCAGGACCAAGATGGGGACCATTTGCATCATGGTGCTGTGCTTGGCTCGAGACCATTGGCCTCATTTCTGGAATTGGAGCTCAGGTACTATTACTTTCTTTTTAACATATTTTCTTGAAATAACTATCTTCATTCTGCACCACATTCAAAGGAAAAAAATTACCAACATTATCTCCCAATTTGATAAAAATATGACTTGCCTTGTATCCATCACATAATTCATTTTCTTTTTATTGCTCCGTTATGACCTGAAGTTTACAATGGGATTGAGTCACAAAAATAGCCTCCCTGCTCTCTGGATAAGGTTGCATACATCAACCCCACAGTAACATGAACCTCA
Source organism: Nyssa sinensis (assembly GCA_008638375.1). NCBI lineage: Eukaryota > Viridiplantae > Streptophyta > Magnoliopsida > Cornales > Nyssaceae > Nyssa > Nyssa sinensis. Next base: position 6,476,590 of record CM018032.1, on the reverse strand, counting down.
TGCAATGTGCTAGCTACTTATGTTTATAAATTTGGCAGGCATATTCAGGATCACAGGCACTGCAAATAATTATTCTTTTGTCCACTGGAACAAACAAGGATGGAGGTTACTTTGCTCCTCGGAGCGTATTCTTGGTTATGTATATCTGCTATATCATCATCTGGGCAATACTCAACTCATTTGCATTGAAAGTAATCGCATACCTCAACATAGTTTCATTATGGTGGCAGGTAATTTACATTCTGTAACACCTTGTAGTTCATTCTAATATGTGGATCTTCATGTGATTTTGAAGCTCTAATGTTCTGTCAAAGTTGTAAAACAATCTCACCAAAAAAAAAAAAAAAATGCAGGTCATTGGGGGTTTAGTAGTAATCATAATGCTTCCTCTGGTGGCACAATCAACACAACCAGCCTCCTATGTGTTCACTCATTTTGAAATGTCTCCCGAGGCAACTGGCATAAGTAGCAAACCTTATGCAGTAATAATGTCAGTACTTTTGAGCAATTACTGTTTATATGGCTATGACACTGCTGCTCATTTAACTGAAGAAACCAAAGGGGCCGATAGAACTGGTCCAATTGCAATCCTTTCTAGCATTGGAATCATCTCAGTATTTGGATGGGCATATAACTTAGCTCTGACTTTCAGCATCCAGGTACCCTTGATGTTACTTTTGCTTCTGCAGCATTCTATGCTAGAAAATGCATCAATTTACTGTGTTTGTATTGTAGGATCCAAGTTCCTTGTATGATGTGAATAATGAGACAGCTGGGGCACTTGTACCGGCACAGATAATCTATGATGCATTCCATGGGAGATTTCACAATTCCACTGGTGCTATAGTTTTCCTCTGCATCATCTGGGGATCATTCTTCTTTTGTGGGCTTTCAGTTACAACTAGTGCTGCCAGAGTAGTAAGTAAATGTCTCTTAATTTGTCAATTGGTGCTAGGGATAAGACCCAAAATGGAAATTTAAATTTAATAGAAAGGAATTCTGGAAGTCACAAAAAGATAGGAAAAGAAAAAGTTTTCAGGCATGTTTACTTGGATAGTCATTGATGGTTTTCCATTCAGATCAAAATTTGTATGATGTCTTGAATTGGGTAGAAATTTTTAACTCAAAATTTTGTTCCTTCTAGGTTTATGCTCTATCCAGGGATAAAGGAATTCCATTTTCACCAATCTGGCGAAAAATTCACCCGAAGCACAAGGTTCCAGTAAATGCTGTGTGGCTCTGCGCAGCCATCTCCATAATTCTTGGACTGCCCATCTTGAAACTCAATGTGATATTTTCTGCCATCATTTCCATAAGTACAATTGGATGGGTTGGTGGCTATGCAGTCCCAATTTTTGCAAGGATGGTGATGGCTGAAGAGAACTTCAAACCAGGGCCCTTCTACTTGGGGAGAGCAAGAAGGCCTGTCTGCTTGGTAGCCTTCTTGTGGATATGTTACACCTGCTCAGCCTTCTTGTTGCCAACTCTCTACCCCATCGCATGGGACACTTTCAACTATGCACCTGTAGCTCTTGGTGTAGCTTTGACATCCATAATGCTTTGGTGGGTTTTGGATGCAAGGAAATGGTTCAAAGGACCTGTAAGGAACATTGATATACAGAATGGAAATAGCTAAATACATTGTCTAGCAAGAAAATGAAACTAAAGTTTTATCATAACATTTTCTCTCAATGGTCCAAGGACCTGTAAGGAACATTATTGATATATAGAATGGAAATAGTACTTAAATACATGGCCGATGCCGGGGACAGAGCGGGCCATGGCATCCAAGAATTTGAATATTATATTTTTTATCCCTAATTTTGTTATAATGTTTTTACAAAATAGGGCTCCCACCCACCCAAAACCCATTTTTTTTAATTCATATCAAACCACCTAAATTTTAATAAATGCAATTTGACCATCTCAAAATTTTGGATATTGTATTTTTTACCCGTAAATTTTGTTAGAATTTTTTAAACGAAATAGGACTTGTCCCTCAATTTTTTATTTTTTTTTATATATTCATATGAACTCTTAAAGTTTAATACCTATAATCTGGTCGCCTTTAACTAAATTTTTTAGATCTGTCACTAGTTATCGAGTTACAGTTTCTTTCATAATGATACATCGGTAACTGAATAGAGTGACAGTCCACACCAGATCATTTTCATGACTGGAAGCTCATAATGTGTGTAAGATGTTGGTCAGAATTCTGATTCCAACCTCAATTAGGATTTTTCAAACGACTAGAAACTTCAAACTATTGAATAACATGTCAAAAATCACTAATTCAATTTAGGAGAAAATGAAGAAATTGAAAGTAATCAGAAATTTAATATGAAAATCGTGTATATTTATTGAATAATCAAGTATTATCCGAGTGGAAAACGAAACAAAGTTATCACATAAATACAAAAGTTGCATAATAATAAATCGTGTTTTATTTTTATTTTTTGAAAGAGTAACATTTTACACAATATTGTTTTATAAATGTAAACAATTTATGTATTGGCAGACTAAAATTCACAATAATTAGTGTAAAATTTTAGCAACCTATTTTAAGGGTAGGTTGACTTAACCGTCCTCGTGCATTAAATGCAAATCCATATAATAATGCTTGTTTGGCTCCTTCTTTATTAGCAAACTCTCGTACTCTGCATGGTAGCACATGGTACACTTCTAAATAATTCACGACTCTAAGCTTCCACTCTATAAGAGTAATGCTAATTTTATTTTTATATTTTATTAAAAATATTTATTTTCATGAGTTAGTAATATTATATTGACTGAATATCATATCATTATATGATATGATGTGATATTCAATCAATACAACGCTGACAACTCATGAAAATAAATATTTTTAATAAAATTTTTAAGTAAACTTAACATTATTGACTCTATACATTCTTTGGAATTTTGAAAGGAATTATGACATAACATGTGCACCAAGCTTTATGAGCTCCCTAAGGTCTGTCCTACAACCTTAGGCAACTGCAAACAGTTAGGTGTTAGATGTATTTTAGACTATCTAGGACGCCAAATTGTTGTAAAAAAATTGTATGCAATGAAATTGACTTGCAAAAAAGAAACCAAAAATCGTACACAATGAGATTGACTTACAAAAAAGAAACAGAGGCTTTGGGAATATCATTTCAAAGCTCCTCGATAATCAAGTCAGTATGAGAGATAACAATATATATATATATGTGAATTATCATAATTTTTTTTTGAGCATACTTGGTCCGTTATTTATAAGGATTAAGAATCCTTAATTATATCAATTTTTTTATTGGAATATAATTCCTTACTCGCTTGACAAGTCAAGGATTAAGTAAAATTTCTTCTAATTGGAATCGAACTTTTTCTCAAATTAGAAGACTTTTCCCTTTTGAATTTATTCTTGACAAATAGGTATTGAAATTGTTCATCTTAAACAATACAAAGTTATAATTTAGTCTAACGACTTTAACCTAATCATGTTTTCAAAGATTTGATTGACTAGTAATAAGATTCAAATTAATCTAACAATTACAAACTCAATGCTGACTCTTCGAATAAATACAAGATAATTTGGAAGAAAATTTTACAATTATTAAAATACAAATTTTTCTCACAAAAATTCTTCCGAGTTGGAAGATATTTTGGGAAATAAAGCCCTAACTTGCCCCTAGACAACCTCACAGTTTTAAGTTGGAAGTGAGGTACCCATTCGGAATTGAAATTAAAAGTGAATGAGTCAAGGATAAGCCTAAGCCAGTGAGTTAAGGATAAGCCTAAAACATAAAATTTGACAAATGAGCTTCAAAGACTATACCAGTGATTTTGCCATGAGAGTCGAGCTTTTCAATGATAAAAAAAAAGAAAAAAAGAAATCTAAAAAGAAATACTGTAAAACCAGGAAATGACCCACTCATCTGGATTTTAGACAGATCTAGAGTAAAAAGATTTGAAAGTAGTTTAAATTTTTTTGGTACAGATATATTCAATTGATTTTCATCAACATACAGTCCCTAAAGAATGAAAAATTGACACCTAATAAAGAAGTTTTGAAAGTTGTTCAGTCATTCAAGCTTCACAAAACCATTCTTACTGCAACTAATCAGGGCAGAAACTCTAAAAACAAAAGGTAGGAAAAATATTGTCTATAATGTTTTCTTTGATCTGAAAAAAAAAATCATAATGGAAACTATAAACTACATCAAAAATTGAAGTGTTCCATTCAAATGAAAAAACCAAAAAAAAAAAAGAATAAGCTCACAATACTTGTCTCCCGAAAGGCATGATGAATATAAGTTTACAATAATTGCAATTTATGGTAGTTCTCAGTAATAGTCACCTCTAGCTTGCACTTGATAAATATGAAGACAATTTTCTGCTTGTAATCCAAAGCTCCACAGCAATCATTTTATTTTTTCTTCCCTTGGAGGACCTATCACATGCAGGCCTCTTAAATGTACAAAGAAAACAAAAAACAAAGGAAGGAAAAGAAGAAAAGAGAGTTTTCTTAGGTTATTCAATACACATGGTTGTTTGTGAGTATTGTGTGCATCTATAGTGATTATCATATCAAAATGGGTGGGGACAACCTGGCATATCCATTAATAAGAAGTATATTTCCACCTAAAACTAAACTATACAAATCAACCATATGTCAAAGGAAAATCTTATGCTATACATTTCTAACTTTCAATTCTTTTCGAGCTATGATCTATAAATCTCATTTTTCTTTCCATAATTACTTCATTGTTCCATTGAAGAGAAACTTTTACACAAGACACATGCGATTTTCACAGTATGTCTTCTGCTTCACAAAAACAAAGCTGTGTTGATGTATTTGGTTTGTCAAAATCTATTTCTACCAACCATCATGCCTGAAACGACCAGATATGTCACCATCAAGTTGATATTTCCATGTAATGATCCTCTTGACCGTCTTCAATCATGATCCACAACAATACACCTGGAATAATCAAACAGGATAGCTATTTCAGCATTTGAACAGAGGCAGTTGATATAGGAAGTTAAGCATGGTAACCACTAATAATTAGTGCTTTTAAGTTAGATTATATTGCCTCTCAAATGCAAAGAAAGAGCTCAATTTCTCAGCATGGAATTGTTATCATTCTAATTGCTTAACATCATATTGGTGATGAATTTAAAAAAAAACTGATGTGCACTGTACAGTAATGACTTAAATGGAAATTTCACATTTTAGATGCTACAGAAACCAATACAGGAGAATACTGTTTCAGCATGTTTCCCAAATGCCATTACAAAAATAAAGAGAAATGTTGTTGGTTTAACACAAAGTTAAACAATTGAACAGTTTCAGTCCAATCAGTCCAATAGTCAGTTAAAAAACTCCCTCGAAAAAAAAGTACTCTTAATTTTAGATTTTACAACTAAGCAGTCACTGCAGCCAAATAAGGCCCCACTAAGTCACTTCAGCCATAGAAATCATTTTTAGTTAGAAGATCCTCTAGACTGGGCAGATAAATTGGAGGTTTTGATTGATAACAGAAAACTACTGCCAATCAAAGGCAGATCTAGAGATAATATGCATAGGGGGTGAAAATATATATCAGAGGGCTGTTAGTGAAATATCAAAAAAATTGACGGGGAAAATTTCTAAATTATTATAGAATTTTATTAGAATTTTTTTTCCTCTCAAATCTTTGGAGGGGTGGTCAGTCCCCCACACCACCCCCCAAATCCATCATTGTGTGCAATGGTTTTCTATGTCAAAATGATAAAGAGTATTTGGGCTTATCTAGCTTGGGCACAGTTGGCAGGATATGGATAGAAAAAAGAAGCCTCATGTCTTTACAAAAATAAATAAAGAAACAACAAAAAGAAAAAAGAGGGAAAAAAAGAAAAACAAAAAGCAACGGGATTCCTTAGTCTATATCAAATATTTCATGAACCTGCATTTCTCTATGCAACACACACAATTTCCGACTGCTTCAACAAATATGATTCTTAGTGGCAAATGACAAACATATGGAATACCTTGATCAATCTATCAGCATGTCCAACCAAAAGCTTTCCTTGCCAGTATAATAGAGCTGTTATGACAGCATCACAAGCAATAGATCCAATTGGTATGGCATCTATTCCAAAATCATCCCCAGATAGTTCCTACAAATTAAAAGCCGTGTTGGTGGATTGGAAAGAAATGGACTGGATCTAAATTTTAAAATTTAATTTTAGAAAGAAAAAAAAGTTCAAAAAAATTTTAAAGAACAAGTCAATTTAGAAAATGAATTACCAATCTACAAAATGTTTTACCCCAAAGTCATAGGAGAATTTTCAGACGCTACTATGTTTTGCAGCACGAAATATTCTTCTGTTCAGTATCAGCAAGCAAATTTTATTTTTTTTGGCATATCATGAAATAAAAGGATGACACTAGCAGAGACCATACGAGCTATAATATTTTGCACATATACCTGTACATTCAGAGTCTTGTCCCAACCACCACTAAAAAGCCATTTTCCCTCCATTCCAACAGAAAAAATGGCACCTTTGTGACCTTCTATGGATTTCATAAGCACATCATTCTTCCAGATCTGATTGAAACAATGAAGAAATCAGATGACTGCTTATGAATAAATTTTATTAGTAAACCCATCTGTGCAGAAAATAAAAGGGAAAAAAACTACTAAACCTATATCAGTTTTTTAAACTGGAATAATATTAACATATAACAATCACCAACAGGCCTCACCCATAACAATATATTTTAACCTAATATTATTAAGCCTGCGTCAATTTTTTTTCTTTATTCTTTTTTGAGAGCATTTGTCAAGTGCCAACCACTATGCAAATATTGTTTGCTTTGGGCTCACTAGCCTGCATGGCTTTAAAATGCATCTGCACAATTAGAAATGGTTTGCACATATATATCCCAATGACCCTCTCTCACTATGTGATGTGAGATCCTGCAATACTACATTCGCCCCCCATAGGACCACATGTCCTCGTGGGGTTAATAGTTCAATGGTTCACACCACACCACTGACCACCAGGCCTGGCTTGTGAAGGATGCAGAGTCTGTCCCAGTGTGGCCCACACACTATGAGGCAAGTCCAGCTCTAACCATACTGTCACAACCCAAACCTTTTTGCAGATATTGTCCGCTTTCGGCCCACTAGCTCTCTCTGCTTTAAAACCATCTACACAATTAGGAATAGTTTGCACATATATAACCCAATGGCCCTCTTTCACCAAGCGAAGTGAAATCTCAGAGTACTATAGCACTGCCGATACTATTCTCTCAATGACAATTTTATTAGTTATGTTACATGACTAACATGAGGGTTCATATGCATTCACAATCAGAACTGTATCATCATACTTTGATGCAGTGTCCAAACACCCACAGCAATATTATTAAATCTAACCTAGCTTAAGTAACATGCAATATCAATACCTTTATAGACCCATTCTCATGGGCGACAACAAGCATCTGCCTGTCAACAGCAATAGACAAAACAGAGATCACATTTCCAGGTGCGTCGTCCCCCAACAGTGTCAAAGGACTGTGATCATTGAGAGACCATAATCGGATGGTTCCATCCCAACTTCCGCTGTAAAGAACCCCATCACAGACTGCTAGTGTAGACACAACTGATTTATGACCATTCATAGTAGACGACAGCGTGTAATCCTGAAGAAAGAGGAAAGCAGATTATAAATTCTTTAACTCCCTTATGTAACCAATCTGGACCACTAAATAAGTAGAAATCATTACCTTCAGTGACCATGCTTTTATTGACTTATCTCCACTACCAGTATAGAGATATTGATTGCCAGAAGTGGCAAGGGCATGAATACCAGTATAGCGCCAATCGTTTTGCTCACACCATTTCTTTATTGGTTCTTGACCAAATGGAATACTAATGCCCCAAATAAAAATGCCACCTCCACTATCACCACTTATGCACAGTGGTGGTTCTTCATTCACAAAAGCTACAGCCATGACCTTGTTCTCATGACCCCTAAATGAATGCACATGAGTAAAATCCTGCATGGGGTATATGCACCAAAGGAGTTCAGCAACAAGGGATAATCAATTAAGAAAACTAACAGTCAAAGAAAAAGTAATGATTTTCTGTTGGGTCATATTTATCCTTAAAAATTCTTTAGATTTCATTAGTTCTAGTCCCTAACTATTTCCAAGGAATTCTGTTTGAGCAGGAGCAGAAAATAAAGCAGACAAGGATCAAAATTTAGTTTCTTTTCTATCAAAACGGCCAAAACATTTTTGTTTTCCTGGAAACCAAAACAAAATACTAGTGGAATACTGAAATTCACATGTTTCAATGGAAACAAAGTTGTTTCTGTGGAAACATACAAAATCAAAAGAAACATTTCTTTTGTATCAACAATAATTTTAGAAGTTCGTAAAAGATAATATTCATTTATTTTCTAAATGAATGAGGAGATTGAAGGATTAAGATTCAAAATTAAAAGATATTTTTATTTTTTCCAAAAACAGTAGAAAAGCAGTAGTGGAAATAAAATGTATATAAACAATTTGTTTTAATACTTAATTACTAATTATAAAAGGTTTAAATCACTATTTATTTTACCTATTATTTTATATGTAACTAATGTCAAATTGTCTAATTCGTTGATATTACACTATACATATCTATCATGTTATTGTATTGTATTTAATTATAATAATTTTACATATTTTATAACAAATATATAATAATTTCATATTACATAAAAGAATTAGGTCTAAATTTTTTATACTAGTTTTTAATTAGTAAAGAGTTATTGGTATTAATAACTAATTTATATTTACATTTTTTTTTTCAATTTTACCCAAATATCTTCTTGTGTGGATGGACATATACCCTAAAATATTTACAATTAATTAATTATACAATTTATCTTCGCACATTTATATATTTTACTTTATGTTTTCAAGTGTTTCCATATATTTCAATTTTTTTTTATTGTTTTCACTATATTTCCGAAATGTTTCCATTTTTTGAGTGATCGAAACAACACTGCGAAACGAAATTTTTATCCTTGAAAGCAGTTCGGTCCAAGCACTTGTGAAAAATCTGATGCCCGCATGGGTAGACACAATTTACTTGTAATCTAACATTTTTAAGGCACTTGATAGTTTGCACCAACAAGTTATGATTCATGGTTACCAATTATCAGTTTATCTCTATAAGCAACCTGTCTGTAGTCCACTGTATATCTTAATTTTTATTTAGTAACATTGTTATTTTTCAATAACTATTTCATCTCTAAATGCAGAAATGTTGGATTGTCCTACAGAATTTAATGCAACAATATCAATGTGGTGATACCTAAATAACGTTGATTTTCACCAATTAATAGGCTTCAATTATGTTAAGCAACCAATTACTCGGAAAGCTTAAGCCATTAGAGAATGAGTCAACAATGTATACCAAGTTCTCAACACTCTTCCTCACGTGTGACCCCAAACTCACACGTGGAGAGACACAAGTCACACGCAAAACAGAACAAGGTGCAATTTTGCACAAATAAACTAAACGGGGAATAAATGCGAATGGAGAGACTTGAACCCAAGACCTCTCATAACTAAGGCTTTGATACCATGTCAAGCAGCTAATTACTCCAAAAGTTTAAGTTATTAAAGAATGTGCCAACAATGTATATCAAGCTCTCAACAAATTATTAAAACAGGGACACATATGAAAAACAGATGCAACACAACAAAGACATGCCTTAACAACAAATTCTAAAAAAATAAGAGACAGATATGGTGGGGAATATGTATACATATTTATGCACATATATATAGTATGATAAAGAATCATTTTTTAACGATCTTTCATTTATTGGATGAGTAAGCCACATGGGACTTGAACCCTCAACCTCCTCTTTGGGAAATCAAGGAGATACCATTCAAGCAAATATACAAAATCTCTAACTTAAAATATTAAACCTAACATGAGAAAACTAAGGGTTGGTGTGACATGACAAGGCCTGATGAATAGATTTGACAACTTACCCTTTTTTATACACACACACACACACACACACGCATATATATATATATATATCACAGTTCTTGGTTCTTACTTCTTCACTATATGTCTATATCACAATTCTGACTTCTTTAGAAGAATGATCCAAGTATTTAAGATAATTACAGTGTTTCTTATTACAATTACACTCTAATTCTATAGTTAAGATGCTATATCTCAACGCTCAAGATGTGTCTAAGACCTGTCCAGGAGTACTAAGAAGTACAAAATATGTTTCGAAAATTAGTAAAATCATTTATAAATAATAATGAAATTGAATTAAGAGTCAGGTGTTGGTTTCAACGTTTATACCTGCAGAGACCATACATGGACTGTTTTATCAAAGGAAGAGCTAAACAGAAAACCCCCTACAAGAAAAGAGAAAAGATATACTCAAACTGCAAGGTCCTCAATGGAAAGGAAACAAAAAAAAGCATTCCTATAAGACGATATAATTGCAATAAACAGTCTAATTTTTTCCATGAGAGAAACAAGTATATTACTATATCGACACTATCAAACTAAATGATCTGAAAATAATAACAAAGGCAACATAAGACAATGAAACTGAATCACATGTGACAAGGTAAGAATTAGATAGTTATGCTTTTATGGGAGAAAAAGGAAATGATGGATGAGATGGAATATGTTCTGCATTGATGATTAATTGAAGACCAGCTTATAACTTGCATTTTGCATCCATGCATACTAAATTCTACTGAAGTCTCCTTAGCTCTAAAACACAATGCAAGGGATGACAGTCACCACCAGTTCACAGTTGTTAGGTTTGTCAGATCCCTAATCATGGAGAATCACATCACAGTATAGACTATAGAGAGGCATTCTTGCTATTTGAAACAACAGAAATACCCTGCAGTTCCACCATTATTTTGAAGCTGCCACTCTGCTATATGACTTGGTGTGCTGATGATTAAAAATCGGACAAATCTGACAATTCAAATTCTGGAATGGTAACCACGCACAATGAAGATAACAAACGCTGGCAGTCTAACACCCAATATAACTTAACTAGTATCAGAATTGGGTAACATGAAAAGCACTTAAGATTGTATTTGAAATCTCAAAACACCCTGTAGAATTCATACCTCCAACAGCTAATCCTGTGATACAAGCAAGATGACCTTTCAAATCTATACATTTGACATGACCTCCAGAGAGGCCCTCAACAAGATTGTCAACCCTCACTTCCCCAACTTGGATGACATCTGCTCCACTATTTTCTTCTCCCCCCGGCAAGCCATGTATTATCTGTCTGTCTGCTCCTTTGTTAGTTTCCTTTGATAACTGACATACTTCTCCAAGGACCAAGCAATGACCTGTGTTCTCCTGTATAACCATCTGCTCCGAACTGACCAAAATATCAAAATTTGGTTTAAGAATCAACATCCGGATGTATTTCCAAAGGTCGGTTACAACTGGTCGACTTATTGGATCAAAATTTAAACATTTTCCAAGAATCTCCTGTAGTGACACAAACTCTGAACCCAATTTGGTTTCCAACAAAGTACTAACTTTCTCCATCCAACCAGTGTATATACCCATAAAATCAAAACCCTTATCATCACTTACTGAAAGGATAAGACAATGTAAATAATTGCACATCTCTTCGGTAAAGGGCTTTCCAATAAGAAGCCAAAGCAGTACACAAGCTAATGACCAAACATCTGAACCATGCCCAGCTGCATATCTCGAGCTGCCGGACCCTAAGTCAATGCCCTCTTTCTGTAATAACTCCAAAAATAGCTCTGGACTAACAAATACATGGGTTTTCAATACAAAATTTAAAAGGCATACTTCAACTGCTTTCTCATCAATTTTTTGTTTACCCGAAACAGCCTCTGCAATAATCCTGCGAACTCTCCTTCCCATTGCCAAGACCTCATTAAAGTCAACATAAACATGACCAACATCATCAAAATTAAAGCACGATAGAGCTAAACAACCAGTCACTAATCCTTTGGAATTCAATCCACTCACTGATTCACATATCTCCATACCAATCATTGCAAAATTAGAAGTATCTAGCAAACCATTATTTTCATCTCCACCAACTACCCCATTTGCCAAATCACCCAACTTCTCCCCAAGGGCCCCTTTATACCTCTCACATACCATATATACACACCGATTGTCCGAATTATACCAAAACCCATAAACTTTACATATTCTGCATGGACTTGAACAAGAAGCCCTCAAAATCAAACCCAACTCGGCTCTTTCTGCCTCTTTCATTCCATACAAAGCTTGCAGAATTTTCGCTATATAACTGTACTTGAACTTAGAATCACTTTCATGTGAAGAACAACCAACTCTAACAAGACTCACCATCTGATTCTCTTTCAATAAACACAAAATGGGCGACCCCAACGGATCCGAAGAATTCACAATTCTTCCAAGCAACACAGCACATAATCCATCATCCACACTTGGTTCAACCAAAACGGCGTCATTGGGAACGACCCAATCCTTCCAATTCGAATAGAACTCACGAGGCCACAAATTGGGTATGAATTGGTGTTCATTTTTCGGAGATGATTGTTTGTTGGGTTTTCTGGGTTTTTGGGAATCGCCAAGGTTAGGGTTTTGGAGAAGAGAGGAGAGGCGGAGGAGATCGATGTTCTTTGGAAGAGCAGAGGGGCCTTGTGGGTGAGGGTACTTGACAAGTTGATTACACTCTGGGCAGCGAATGGTAAAGGGGAAGGGTTTGGGGAGCTGTGTGAGGCAGGCCTCGCAGACTGAGTGGCCGCAGGCGATCACACGAGGGGTTGTGGACTCGCCGCCGTAGGTTTGCAGACACACTGGGCACTCCGGCAACTCCAGTGGTTCCATGGCCTCTCTTCCTTTCTTTGGCTGTTTGTTGTTTGACTTTCGCAATTTACGTGGTTTCCTAGAAATGGCCGTTATGATGGTTGTCGCAATTTGGGCGGGTTTGTCCAACCAAGCCCAGCAATTTTTAAGGTGTTCAATTAAAAGCCCAGGTACAGGTAGGTTCGGCCAGCCAACATCGGTGAAAAGTAATAAAATAGTATAAAAATATAAAATATATATATATATATATCCATTTAGAAAAGAATTTTTTATTGTATTTTATGCTGAATCTCAATCCTCCGTTTTCTTATTATTTTTATATTATTGTTTATAATTGCTAAAATTAAAATATCAGCCATGATCAAGTCAAATATACATTATTATATATATATATATATATATATATATATATATTCAAGTGTTATCTTAATGGATAGGTTAATTTGGGAAGGATAGTAAAGTTATGACTGCTTCGGAATGCGATAGCATTGTTTAAAATTATCGGAATGTGATGGCATATTAAAAACTACTTCTTATCTTTTAACACACCGTGTTCTATCCATATTGGTGAATCCAAAGTTTTGTTTGTTTGCTCTTATTTTTTTCCATACAATTTTTAAAGTTAAATGGTAGAGTTATCCCAGGTTCATGAATGGGTCTCTCAATGCCCATCTATCTTATATAAATTTGACACAGATTATAGGAAAAAAATATTAAAAAAAAATTAGAATAAATTTTTCATTCTAAAACGTGTATGATTATTTTTTTCTATCTAAAATAACCAAATAAAAAAATTTTATTACACAAAAAAAAATTCAATGATAAACTTTTATTTTAACACTGTTAAAATTTTTTATTGAATAGAGTAAAATAACTTTCAAAATATATTTAAAAAATACTAAATAATTCATTTTTTCAGTAAATAAAAAAAACATAACATTTTTTTATTTATCTAGAAGGTCTAAAAAAAGGGATTAGATTTAGGTTGACCCGACCTGTATGTGACATGTTTAATTACGCGTCAAATATAAGTTTAATCCATTTTGACTTGCCTTGTTTTCAACCTACCCAAATCCGCCCATTTTTGTCAGGTGTAAATATTACGGTTAGTCACGATGGATCAAAACTTAGAATCTGATTAATGTGTAATTTATGTGCCAATATCTTGTGCACGTATAAATTATACGCGTTAGTCAAATTACAAGTTTTGACTCACCATAATTGACCATAACATTCCTCGTCAAGAGAATTTGCAAGCAAGAGTCCCATGATGTGTGACTGCTGGGAAAGAGTTCTACATCAATACTAAGGTGGCTACCGTACGGTGCGACTGAACTTTTTTTTCCAATATATATCTATAAAACGCAAGTAACCATTGGCTATCCTTACAAATCACTAGGAATGGCAATGGAGCGAGTTTGGGGCGGGGTGACCCTTCTTCAATCCTGATCTCATTTATATTTTCCGCCCCTGTCCCAAACCCTGACATATATATTTTTTAAGTAAGTTAAAACTTTTATTTTAATAAGTAAATTAATTTTTTTTTGACAAAATAACTAATACAAAAAAATATATAAAGTGTGATATGAAAAACTTTAAAATTAATTTTATATAATATTTTTTATTGATAAATATAGTGTATATAAAAATAAATAAAAAAACTTAATATATAAATGGAACGGCGTCGGAACGGGGTGACTATCTCCAGAACCTGCTCCGAACTCGACGGATTTTTAAAAGTCACACCTTAACCTCGTCCCGATCCTATTTATGAGCACCCCATACCCGTCTCATTAAGAACGGGACAGAACGGGTCTCGAGGAGGCTTGGAATTTGAGTCCATAGGTTTGGGTTGGACTTTATTTTTTTAGTTTTTGGACTAAACTTGAGGTTGAACAAAGCTCGGAGCTCAACTCAAAAATTACATGTATTATTTTTGTATAGTAGAAGAATTTATGGATACAAAGTAATTACACAAATAAATAAAATTTTACATGGTTGAACTTTAAACTTATATTCCCAGACACTCTTTTCTTATATATATATATATATATATATATATATAAGTGACTATACAGATATTGACCACACATATTTAACTCTCCCTTCTCTCTACTCTCTAAGCAATGCTACTTCTTATTTTTAAAATTATATAGAAAATTTATAACATAAGACTTATATGACAGAAAAAAAAAATATATATATATATATATATATAAATATATACTAAGGACTAAACCCTTGACCTATTAAAAAATATAGTAATCAAATTGTATAATATAAATCATTTTCAAATAACATAATAAAAAATTTACCAAGAAAACAATGAAGAGATTGTTTTGAACTTAACAATTAAATATTAACAAACTTGAGAAGTTTTGAGAAATGTCAATTTTTTTCCTTGAAACCAAAAAAAAACAAATATATATATATATATATATATATATATCAAATTAGACACAAAGTAACATGAAGATTTGGTTTCTAGATCAACTAGAAGAGAGTAAGTATTTTGTCATTGACCAAGAAAGAAGCAAATTGTTACAAGGCTTTGTTTTTAATAAAATCATATTTTTTTCAAAATAAATCTCACAAAAAATTATCAGACATATTTCCTAATTACATTGTAATCAAAACCAAAAGAAATGTTACATTTGAGTTTCATGTCAATTACAAAACAAGACAAGTACACAAACTTAAATTTTATATTTGTGGGGTTATGTTACAAAATAGAAAATGTAAAATGTTAAACATCCATCTGGACTAATAACTTGGTCTCAATGTTTACTCTAAATTTCATTATAGTTAAGAATTATAAAATCATAAAAGTATCTTCAAGTAGCATACAACTATCAATTCACTAAAATTATAAATTAACATAATTTTACACAATATTTTGAGAGATCTGGAGGTGTCCTGTTATGTCATGTTTGGTATGGTCATTTTTAACATTTTTATTTTTTGTTTTTGTTTGATATGAGTGAGAATACCTATTTTATTAGAAGTCATTCTAAGCGTTCCTTAGGTCTAGATGAGTAATACTTATTCCATTTTATATCATTTCTATTTTATTTCTTATTTCATTCTATGAAATAATTATTCTATTTTTGCATACCAAACATAGCATAACTATGCAAACAAAGCATCTTCTTCAATTGGAGATGCTCAATTGTAAGCTTATAGAGAACTAGTGTTAACTCAGTTGATTATCATGTCGTTCTTATTAGGAGAAATTATGAGTTCAAGTTTCACTTTTATATTAGAGCCTTGATACGCCAAAAATATGCTAACTAACCAGAATCTGACACGTGTCTAGTTTTGTTGTGTGCAGGTCATAAAGTAATTAGATATACCGACTCGACGTTGGACCGGCAGGCTCGGAGACATTGATTATCGGGGTACCAATCTCTTTATTAACATATCGGACTACCGAATAGGTCGTCGTCGTCATCTTGCCCTACCGACCTCGGAGTGATGGGACAGACAGCGACGTGCAACAGTCAGTGAAGCAGATAGCCCTGCAGAATAGGAAGGCAAGTGGTGACTATGAGGCACGTGGTGACAGTCAGATAGGCAGTCATGATGAGATTGCCACCGTCAGATAACAGTGAACCCATGCCTTGACAGCACCAACTCCTATCCCACTTTGGCAGGCAATCAGCCTATAACTACAACCCTTGAGGTACGTTCAAAAGGAGGACTTCTGGAATTATTAATTTGAGTTTTACTTTTACTCTCTCTAACTTAATCATCGGAATTACTACCACCGGAGCCATCCCCGGCGGCATCTTAACTCCGTTTCCGACCAGGTTTCATGCTAACAGAGAACAGAATCCTGACGAGTCAAAAAGTGCAGCAACAAGCCTAATATTATAATAGCTCATATTTGAAAGAGCCTTGAATTTAATTTATTGATTTATGTAACATTGTTGATTTGATTGTTATATTATAGTATCTGACGTTGCTATCAAATATAGAGAAATCCAATTTGTTAGCTAGGAGAAAACACACGCAAGGGATGACAAAAACATTGAAAGCTACAATTGAGAACTTTTGATTAGCCTTATGGGACACTCAAAAATAGAGGTGATAATCAGTCTTGTTTTGTTCGTGTGATGATTATTTTGGCAATACACTTTTAATTTACCTATAAAAAAAAATTTAACTTACTTTAAAAAAAAAAATATCATAATTTGAGACGGAAGTAAAAAATATAAACGTGAACGAAATTAGGAAAGGAACACCCCCACCCCGTTATAATTTCTACTCAAAAAGTATCTAATTTATGCTTGACATCGAAGAGAGAAGCTATATCCACATATATCCACCATTTTTACTTGATTAATCCCTAAAATTTTAAAGTTAATATAGATATTTCTTTACGTGTTAAAAATTAAAATTCAATTAACAAATAGAAAATACATATCCGATACAGGCAAAAGGTCATTCTATCGACTTTAAAATTTTAAGAGAATCAAGTGAAAATGAGTAAAATCATGTATTTGTGTAATTTTCTCTTTTGAAAATAATTTTTATACATAAATAAAACATATGAATAATAAAGCAAAAACCTCAACAATTTTCTACATCCAATCAAATAATAATTCTTTCTTTCTTTTCTTTTTTGTCATGTGAATAATAAATAACTTTAATCCCATTTAAAAAGTATTAAAGGATTAATTTTTGTTATGTACTAGGATTGAGAAGGACAGTACCTTAATACTAAGAGAATTATTATTTTTAACCACATGAACAAACCGAATGGGGCATGTATATATTGAAGTCGATCTTTTAGTTGACGCTGCAATGTATTATTGCTAATAATCAACAGGATATTAGTTTCAAAATTCTATCGGGTGTGGAGATGGTTAAATGTTCGTAGTCTTATTCAAATAAAAAAATATTATGATATTAATTAAGAAATTGTTTTAAATAGAATATAATAGAATAACGAGATAATATTCATGTAATCCAACTGAAATAATTGAAATAAAACTAATATAGAGCAAATGACTTTCGATTTTATGAATCAATTAGAGCGTTATAAGGTCCGTTCGAAACAAAGTCATGTGTGGATCGATAATAACCCGATACGACTCGGAAATTTTTTAATCTGATTTCGATGCACCAATTTTGACATTTTTTCTTGTATTTTTTAGTTCTTTAATTGTGTTTAAATTAGTATTAGTACTTGTTTATTTTGCAATGATAAGAAATTAGTAGTTCCTTAATTATATTAGTGGAAGGAGTTAGTAGCATGTTAGGATTAATAGTTTTAATTCTATAAATATGATATATTGATTTTTTATTATTTGACTTATCAATTATTTTAATTTTAAAATTAAAATATTTCTTTTAATTCTTGTTTTATAAAAAAAAATTTAACGCGTTGAATTACTCTGCCAATTTTCATACTGCCTTAAAAGCTTTGTTGAATTGAGAAATATGAAACTATGCAGTGTTGGAATGACAAAACCAGAAGAAAAAAAAATTCTTATTTCTAAAATTGCATTCTATCTCCCATCTCTTGTGTAATTACAGAAAAAAAAAATGCAGAGCTTTTGTAGGAGTATTAAATACTGGAAAAGTAAAAAAAAAAAAAAATTGAAAAATAAAGCACAGCCACCTCTGAAGTTTCTGACTTGGTATTCCTAGATTAGTTGGCAGGTTGCATTTGCTGACCCATACACATACAACCCTGTGAATATATATATATATATATATATATATATATCTATATGCTGCTAATGCTTGACCTGGGTATTGATCTCTCGCTCATAGAAATACTATACTGCAAAGAAGATCGAAATGATTCATGGCTAAGAGGCAATGGCCTGTCTGGCAATCTTGGGATGTCAACATCACCTTCCAACATCTTAAGAGCATCGGCAATGGTAGGTCTAAGCGCTACCATCACATGAGCACAAAGAATTCCAACAATAACAAACCTCTCCATTACCCCCATTGGTCCATCCTCCCTTATTGATTCATCAAAAATGTCTTTCACATTTCCTGATTTCACGAGTGCCCAAGCCCAGTCTGTGATCAGAATTGTGGAAGAACTTGATGTATCCAGCACTTTCCTTCCACTCATAATCTCAAGAATTACAATTCCAAAGCTGTAAACATCACTCTTCTCTGTCAGTTGTCCATAAAGAGCATATTCTGGTGCTAGATATCCATATGTTCCCGCAACCCTGGTGGTAAGATGAGACTGACCTTCTCTGCTCTGCTTTGCTAACCCAAAATCCGCCACTCTCGCTTTCATTTCAGAGTCCAGAAGAATGTTGGTGGCCTTTATATCACGGTGATAAATGGCTGGTTTGGTTCCATAATGCAAGTAATTAAGTCCTTTCGTGACATCAAGAATTATATTCTTGCGCTGAGGCCAGGTTAATTGCTTCCTATTATGATTGAAAAGATGATCATTGAGGCTACCATTTGACATGAAATCATAAACAAGATATCTTCTTTTACCTTTCAAATCATGGCTTGTGGCACAACAACCTCTAAGAGAAAGAAGATTTCTATGCCTAATTTTGCTTATGATCTCCACCTCATTTGCAAATTCTTCATCCCCTTTTGAGTCCAAGTCAAGAAGTTGCTTCACTGCAACAATAGTGCCATCAGAAAGAATTCCCTTGTACACAACCCCATATCCACCCTCACCAATTAAATTCCTCTGTGAAAACCCATTAGTGGCATGTTCAAGCTCAGCTTCACGAAACCATTTTGCACCAGTATTGGGCAAAACTCTGGCCTTGACGCCGTTCACGTATTCATTGTGCAAAGCATTTTGCTTCTTCTTCTTATCCCAAATCCTGTACACGATGATTAGTCCTATGACAAGCAAAACACCTATAATAGCTCCCACGAACCCAAAGATCAATTTATACAAGTTTGTTTGGCTCAAATGGTTTGATGTCCTGTTGGTTGGTGAGATAGACAAAGGCAATCCTAGTATGCAATCTGCTGTCCTAATATCCTTGGGGCCAAAATCGTTGACAATACCAGCAGCATATATTATAGTGTAGTAAAAGCATTTAGTGGAATTGGGATCTAAAGAAACCAGTTGAGAAGTTACCCTCATGCCAGCATCAACACAAGCGCTGCACCGGCTTAGTCCCGTTACGTCTCCATTACAAGATGAATCCAGTGAACTTGATGGACCAACCTTTTCAATCCAATCCCGGATTGTTAAAATACCAGCACAGCTCGAAGGCCTAGCAATGAACTCGTTCGAACCATTCAAGCATTGAGGGGCTAAAGATGGAGATACTGACACGACGGCGAGTTTGGTTTGGAAGTCAGAGAGGCAAGAAGATGCAGAAGCTGCATCTGGTAGATAGAACATGGATGTTTCTTTAAGGTACTGGGATAGTCCCATGCCAAAGAGGCTGATGAGAGTTTGGCAACAATTTATGTTGATGGGTTCTCTGCACTGAGAATTGTCCCATGGGAAGGTTTGGACATACCCAAAATCAATAGGACATGAACAAGTGACAGAATTAATGCAGAGAATGAAATGGAAGAGGAAGAGAATGGAAGGGAGCAAAATGGCCTTTCCCATAGTGATTGTGCTCTCTTCTGTTTTTTTGCCTAAAGAATGATGTGAAGGCGTGTTTGTATGATTTTATAGTTGCTGATTTTGATTGGTAAACAATCAACATTGGCTGCTGTGGTCAAAATGCACGTGTAATATAAGAGTTTGGTTTTGAAAGTGTTTTTTGAAAAGTGTTTGTAGGATACATGTGTTGGTGGTCAAAGTCAGTGTAATATAAGATATATATGTGTATATATATATATATATTTATATGTATGTATGAATAAGTAGTGGGGGGTATTTTATGTAGAAGGGAGAGCTTTGGGCTTTGTTATGGTGACATGTGATCTGACAGAAAATCCATGAAACTGAGGTCAATGGTGACAAGTGTAACTACAGGGATGGAACACCTGTTTCAAGCTGGAGATGCATTTTGTCTGTTGTTTGTTTCTTGCACCAGTTGTGAATGATGAAACCACCCACCGTCCAACCAAACAAGACTGGTCCGGATTTTGCCTCAGTGGGGCAACTCCAACTCAATAATAAAATTAAATTTGATTATATAAAATTTTGAAAATATAATGTATTTTGAAAAATTTAAAAAATAAGAAGTTAAAAGTTTGATCATAACTTTTAAATATATATATATAAGTAGAATTCAACTAATTCTACTTTTTTCATTATAATTAAAAAAAATGTGCAACTTCCTACATATTTGTACACGAGATTTACTTTTTTAGGCACATTTTATATAGTTTATACTATTGCATATAAAAAATATTTACCCATAATTTAGATATTATTTTTATAAAAATAGAAATTTTTATTTCATAATTCTTATTAAAATATTTTTATAACTATTCTCTAACTCCTGTATATCAGACACAGATCACACTTTTTTATTATTTTTATTTTTTAATACCTCTTAAATTAGCTATATGAATTAATTTTATAATTTTATATTTTATATTTGTCTGGGATTTAAACATCTTCTAAGATTCTTTGATTTGAATTCACTTTCAAGTTAATTCTTCTTCAAACAGCCTTAAGGCATCTCTCTCTCTCTCTCTCTCTCTCTCTCTCTCTCTCTCTCTCTCTATATATATATATATATATATATATATAGTTTTTACATATAAAAAAAAAGGAAAGTAATATTAAGAATCCTTATATGATATGTCTTCCATTAGAGATTTAAAAGAATTATATAGATATATGTTCATGTGTATAGAGAAGTTTTTACACTGTAAGCCTCTTAACTAGTATTTTTTATTTTATTTAAGCAAATCCATAAAAAAAACGTATTAAGTATTTCATTAATCATTAAATCACTAATGGAAGAGACAAAATAAACATAATCAATAAAATTAAGAAAAAAAAGTTGTGAAATTTAGTATTAAAATCGTAAATCATGCAAGTGTGAAATGATAATATAATAAGAGCAAAGCAATCGAAAGAATGTTTGAAAAATGAAACATTACCAATAAAAATGGTGTAATTAAATTATTTAATTATATCAATTACAATTATTAGAATGTCAATTCCCAAATATAACTAATTAGAAAATTTATAAAACAAACTCATTGGAGGAAAATTTTAAAAAATTTATTTAATGAGGTCAAATATAAATTTTTGTTGAAAACCTTTAAAATATTGAATTAACCATAAATTTTTCAAAAATTTAGCTCCTCCCCTCGTCACACAATACAATAAGTTTCAGTTATGGAGATTTTAATGCTAGAAAGGGTAGTAGCTAGGAATGGCAATGGGCGGGGTGATCTTTCCCTAACACTGACTTTGTTTGTATTTTTCGCCTTTGATTCTGTTCCGTTTCGTTTATAGGTTTATTTCGATTCCGACCTCACCGACTCCAACTTGACACGTTCTGCCCCGAACTTCGATATACATATTTTTCAAGTAATTTAAAATTTTTATTTGATAAGTAAATTAAATTTTTATTACCAAAATAACTAATACAAGAAAAAAATATGTGTGTGATATGAAAAATTTTAAAATTAATTTTATATATAGTTGTTTATTAGTAAATATAGAGTACAAGAAAATAAATAAAAAAAGCTAGCAATATATAAATGAGACGGAGTTAGAGCGAGGTAACTATCTTCTGAACCTGATGAAATTTTAAAAATTTCATTCCGATTCTATTTATAAATACCTTATACCTGTCACATTAAAAATGGAACGGAAGACAAATTTACATCCCTGTAATAGCTTTCTTCTGGTTGATCAAGCCCAAATTTAGGCATTGGGTATGCCTTTAAAAAGTGGTTTAATTTCTTTTTTTTTTTTTTGGGCGGATAAAAAGTGGCTTAAGTCTGGGCTGTGCACAATTAGAAATTCAAGAATTTCGGCCACATGAAAAGGTCCAATGCAAGTTTGAGCGTCTAAGGACAAGTAAACGGCAAACTTTCCAAAGTGTAAGAACAATTTATACGAGCATTTAAAGAATTAGGTTGTCTTTTTAAATAGTGATTCAAATATAATTTTTTTAAAAATATTTTTAAAAATTTTATAATTAATTTTTTAAAAATTATAAAAATAAATTTGGATATGATAATCGAAATTATAAAAAATTATAAAAAATTAAAATTAATAGCTTATCAAACGCATAACCCACGTTTTGAAATTAAAAATCTTATTTTAAAAACCTAAACAAACTTAGCCTTAGACTCATGCTGTATATTTTATGTTAAAATATATGTAAAAGAAAATTTGTTATCTCCAAAAATATAACAGTGCATTTTGGAGTTATTTTTGTAAACTTACATCTACATTTAAAAATAAAATAAAATTAACAGAAAAAATAATTTTAAATATTTAACGAAATAATAGAAGCCGTCTTGAACCGTACTTGATATTGTAATTTTTTTTATTAACCTATAATATTATAATACATGACCAACTTAGGCTGTATTTGGATTAGCGGTTTCACTGCTCATTTTAAATTTTTTATATTTTAAATAGACTTTTAAAATAATTAGATATTTATTTAAATATCTCGAAACGTTCGTTTTAATATTTTTAAAAATCAAAACGGACATTTTAAAAAAATATTATTACATAACTTTTTTTAAAACGCTCGTTTTATCCCGTGAAAGTTTTGTAAATGAGAAAATGTTAGATGAACTGATTATCATTTCATGTCATGCTCTTTTAAATAATTTTTTATACAACAATAAAGAGCCGGGTGTTGAATCTACATTTCTTCTTCTTATTATTTTTTGAAAAAACAGGAATCTAACTCACCTTAGTAGGATGAAAAATATTTTTTTAAAATTAAACAACATGATATAAGCTAAGACTATCTTTAATAATTACTCAAAGTTCCATTTAAGTTTGAAACTCTTGCAATTGTTACTTAGAATTTATTTAAATCTTTTTATCATATTTCAAAAATTTTAAATTATCTCTAAAGAGTGATTTAAATATGTTAATAATATTATATTAATTTAAATTTAAGCAAAAATTTATTTACTATAAATTTTAATTTAAAAATAAAAAATAACTCAAATTTGAGTTGGAGTCTATTATACATCATCAACTTGTGGGCAAATAATAGATTAAAGTTTCCATTGAATGTGGTTATCCAGAAGCAAAGCATAACCTCCAACTTGGAACAACGTCATACACTGGCCCGCCACTCAATCACCTGAACGGTTGACTCAACATCCTTTGCTATTATAGCGAATCATTGACAACCGACCTTCAAAGAAGCCGCAAAGATTTCTAGAGAGAGAATCGTCTCCTTCCCCTACCTTTCTTCATCACTCAAATCGCGCTCATTTCTCCCAGTCATTACGTTCTATTTACATATATATATATATATATAGCTGACAATCACTTTCTCTCTTATTTTCCTCTGAATTTCTTCTGTTTCCAGCTCAATCAGTACTTACTCATTCTCTCAAACCCTAACATACGCTACAATGGACGAGTTTGGTGTTTTGGTAGAAAGTATTGGGTTCAAAACACAAGGAAAATCCGCTCCAATGGCCGATTTGAAAGGTAGAACAAACATCAACAATGCTGTTTCTCGAAATTTAGGGATCAATTTGGGTTCTGACAACAAACCCTCGTCGGTAAATCGGTCGAATTCGGCATATGACTGGAATTCGGTTAATGGGTCTTTCGACAGTGATCTAGATGGAATTTTTCGGTCCAATAATAATCAGAAGACCCAAAATTATGCTGGTTTGGATAATTATGATGATGTATTTGGTGGACCCACTAAGAGTTCGAAGCCATTGGGTGGTCGAGGTGGTGGTGATGTTGGCTCGGTGTTCGATTTGGAGTCGGTATTTAAGGGTTCTAATGATTTGGATGCCAATACTTCGGCTTCTTATGTATATGGTGATGATATATTTGGTGGGCCCACTAAGAGTTCGAAGCCATTGGGTGGTCCAGGTGGTGGTGATGTTGGCTCGGTGTTCGATTTGGAGTCGGTATTTAAGGGTTCAAATGATTTGGATGCCAATACTTCGGCTTCATATGTATATGGTGATGATATATTTGGTGGAATGCCTGGGAAGAGCACGGTGTCGGTCAATTATGATGATGCATTTGGGTCGATGGCCTCGCCACCGAAGCAGAGTGCTTCAATTGATAACTTGTTTGGGAATTTTGGTGGAATGGGATTGGAATCCAGTAGTTCTAGGAATTCAGGAGAAGTGGAGAAGAATTCTCATGAATTTGATGATTTGATACCGGGTTTTGGTGGAAGCAGTCCTCCGAAGAATAGGTATATGCTGATACGCAAATTGATCATGGAATTTGTGTGGTTTTGTCTATTGAATGCCAATGATTTAGCTAAGAAATTCTATTTATTTTCACTATAAATCCATGAATGCATTTGAATTCTTGGAGAACACAACTCAGTTCTTTTTAGAATTTAGAGAAGTAAATGGAAATAGTGTTTTTTAAACAAAATTCTCTAACATAAAAATTTTGAAATAATGGTTGAAAGTTCACATGGAAATTGGGAGAACTCCTAAAATTTGGAAAATTTTGATTAGATTTTCTGGAAAAATTATGGGAATTTAATATGATTCTTCCCTGTTGTGATGGCTAAAAGAATTGCCCACAACTCTGCTTCTTTAGGAACCGTGATTGAACAGTGAGTGCATCCTTAGCCTCATGTAGCATCTTATTCTAATTGTTTGCCATCATTGTATATTAGGGAATAATTGGTAATTGTATTGTAAAGTGCCCTTTTAGAGATTATGTATAGTGATATTTAGAACTCATTCCGTGTTCTTAGCTTTGAGGATACATATTAATGCCTTTATTATATAATAATTGTTATAACAAAAGAACAGTGTATTAGTTTCTTTGGTTTTCTAAGCCTGGGATCAGAGAGGAAAAGTTAATTTGATTTTCTTTTTTGGGGTCTTAGCTTTAATATGGTTAATGAGTTGGTTACATGAGTCATAATTTTCTAATTCATCCTTTTAAGGTTGGATATACTGATTTTGAAATCCAGTTGCAGAAAGATAGAATATGGTCTTCCAGTTTGTAATTGAATCCGATATTTGAGATTCGATTGAAGACTCAAACTTAGGTAGATTCTATTTGATTTTAACTCATTATAAGTTATAACTTTATTATGTCATATGCAAGTTTATGAGAATAATTTTGTTATTACATCAAATACCTTACCAATTCTAATTAACTTAGAACTAAAACCATTACCATATAATATCTTTTCATATCTGATTGAATTTAGATACATATAAAAACTTGGAAATGACTATTTTTAAATATGTCAAGAGTTAGCTTGAGCGGTATCTCCTTCACCTCCTTAAAAGGAGGTTGAGGGTTCATGTCCCAATTGGGACGTGTATGTTGTGTCTTATCCAAGAATAAAAATTTCATTTCTTTTTCATCAAAATGGCCAAAATATTTTTGTTTTCCGGTCAATTGAAATGAAATATTAATGGAATACCAAAATTCACATCTTTCCAAGGAACTAAACTTGTTTCTATAGAAACATACCAAAACTAGTAGAAACATATTGAAACAGTGAAAATATTTCTTTCGTACCAGCAATACTTCTAGAAGTTGGTAAAAGATATTATTCAATTTTTTTTTTCAAATAGAGGAGATTGAAGGATTAAGATCTAAAATTACAAGAAGTATTTCTATTTTTTTTCAAAAACAGTAGACAAAAAAAGGTGAAACTAGTAGAAATAAAATGTAAATAAATAATTTATTTTAATACTTAGTTATTAATTATAATAATTTTAAATTGTTATTTGTTTTATTTCCTGTTTTATATGTCAATTGTGTCAAATTGGCTAATTCGTGGATCTTGCACAATATATATCTATTATTTTATGGTTTATAATAATTTTACATGTTTATAACAAATATATAATACTTTCATATTACATAAAAAAATATTTTTATACTAGTTTTTAATTACGAAAGAGTTATTTGGTACTAATGACTAATTTATATGTATGTTTTTCTTTTTTTAATTTTACCCTAATGTCTTCTTGTGTGGATAGACATGTATCCCAAAATATTTTTAATTAATTAATTATAATATTTATCTTCACATACTAATATATTTTATTTTATGTTTTCAAGTGTTTTTATATATTTTAATTTTTTTCATCATTTTTACTGTCTCCGAAATATATTCTAGGTGACCGAAACAATACTATGAAACAAAATTTTGATATTTGGTCTTAACTATAAAAAAAAATAAAAAAAAAGTTTTAAAAAAGTTAAATTAAAAAAAAATTCAAATTCAAATTCAAAATCAAATTCTAACTCAACTTTGGGTACCTGTACTTAAATTAAAAAATAGATCTAGCAAGTTCTACACTGAATTCAAGCTTTTTGTAGCAGTATGGCTGTACCCATCTGATTGTGAATTATATATATATATATATATGCAATGATGGATTGGAACCTAATAGGATTCAAGGTCTTGGTCCTTGGGAAATAAAAGGGGTGACGACTACAACATGTCAAGGAGCTGACACAATTAAGCAATAAATGTACTGCTCCAAGTTCAAGTTACATTAAACATCCTTTCAAAAAAATGAAGGAAAAAAACTTTATATGTTAAAGATAGTGTTTTTTGTACCACATCTTATTGAGTGAAATGAAAATTAGTTTTGCATTTTAAACTGCTCAATAGAACCTTCTGGGTAATGCACAATGAAGGTCCCTGGCTGGGCACCCGAAAGAAATAACATATTTATTCTATTTTAGAGAAATTTATATCTATACGCATTGTAACACCTTTTGGGGTAAGCGGTGTATTGTGTATCAGTGTATCCATTCTCATATTGTGTCCACGTTGATCCATTTCCTTAGCTAACATCTAATTGTAGCCTTCATGTTAAGTTGAAGCGTAAGTTAATTGGCGTAGGCTTGACCTATGTTCTTTCTAGTCTTCTCTTTGCCCTTGTCGTGCCTTCAACAATAGTTAGTCCTTTTCATTGGCTGTTCATTGTTATTGTACATTTGGCCGAACAATCTTAATTGAAGTTGTTTAGTTTTTCTCCAATAGGGTGTCTATAATTTTTCACGAATGTGCTCATTTTGGATTAACATCTGAAGCACCAGAAAAGTATGTGTTAGTTTGTAATGCTGTCCTTTTTTTCAATCACTCATTCGCTTCTATCTCATTTTTAGCATTGCTAAGTGGATTAAGTGTTGTTTCTGGACTATGCATTTACGAAAGATGTCAGTTTCTCACCTATGACATAGGTTTAGGTGTTGTGCACAAGTATGAAGAATTTAAGGAGGTTGGAAAAATATTTTGTGGTTCAAGATTTCAGATTTAAGATTTGGAGGCATTAGATACTGGGAGATAGAGATAACTATGTTTTGGGCTGATTGATCGAATTTTTTTAGAATTCAGCTAAAGAAACTCCAGCCTGTACCATTTATTTTCTGGTGCATGCGAAACTGTTGAAGTGATCTGGAAATGGAGAGAAATTGTAGATTCGGGCACTAAAATTACAAGTTAAAACTGAACTTATTAAAAATAAGTTAAATTTCGTAAGATTTCTCTCTCTTTCTCTCTCTCGCTCTCTCTCTCTCTCTCTATATATATATATCTATTTATGTATCTATCTCACTCTCTACTATATGGATAATTACAATTAGCTTTTGATTTTTGAGTCTAAATGCGATAAAGTTGGAAGTTGGAAGTTGGTTCAAGCTAGAGTGGATTGCACCAAGGTTGATGGTAGTCTGCGAAGGACAAACCTTGAAAAAGAGAATGGGCTGCCTACAATCAAATAGTATGTGGGCCTTGATTTTTGGGGTTTGTGATTTGGAAGATGAGATAAGGTTCTAGGGTTGAACAAGAGCACCTTTGGTTGAGAGGTTTAAGGCTAAATATGGTCTAGACTTGAGGAAAAAGTTTTTTCTTTTGGAATTTCTGGGCTGTTCTTTGCCCCAAAACCATTGAATTGCTATGATAGTAGGGTAGGGTTATTGAAAAAAGGAATTGATTTATGGGGATAAGAATCATGTTAAAGAAGGACCAGTTGTGGTGAAAAGCTGCGTGTGCTAATGGTATAAATGAAGAAGAGTACTTATAAAAAAATAAATGAAGAACAGTAAACTTAGAATCTCACTGATCTTCTTGGAATCTCAGTATTAGTAAATCATAAATATAGTAGAAACATATTTAGTCAATATATATGTATAAAAATCTTATTAATCCATGTACTGAGTTGTCTTTATAGAAGCATAGTGAACCTGAAGTAGAAAATTTCAAATTTAAAAACAACTAGCGGGCAAAGACTTTCTAAACTCCAAATGAAACTGAACTAATCCCAAACAAGAATAAGCAGCAGCAGCAACAACAATAACAGATTAAAATTTTGCTAAACCTTTGTAAGTGTTTGACTGCTAGTAAATCAAAAAAACATTTGATTTCTTATTAATCAGTATGTTGAATTATCTTAACAAGATTTGCTTGTGCAAAAGCATTATTAACTCAAGAAATTTGTGCACAAATTTTGTTAACCGATGTGTTGAATTGTTTCGAGAAGCATAGTCACCTCCAAGTAGAATCTTTCAAATTTACAAACTCTTAGCAAGCAAAGACTTCTTAAACTCTAAATGAGACTCAACTAGTCCAAAACAAGAATAATATTGACAAAACCCAGAACCAAATACTCACCAAGTTTTACACTAAACAACCATAAATTTCTAGCAATGCACCTAATCTGCACAAGTATAATATAATTATATGAATATGGTGAAATCTGATTACTCCATTTTAAAAGGAGTTAGAACCATGGATTTAAATCGTGGTTGCGGTGTAACGGTATCGAGAGTATCGTGTCATTCATAACGGGAATTGGAAACCGCAACCGGAATTTCTTTTCAAACACTAGAAAATCTCTTAAAAGTCATTGATATGCATATTTTGACTACAATTATCACATTTTTATGTTTTTTACTATTAATTTTTAATTTTTTAACACTTAAAAAAATACTTTTCTTATAAATGACAGTTAAGAAGATATTTTATTATTTTATATGAATTTTTTAAAGTTAAACTAATAAGAACTATCATGTAATTTGAATAACATTATAAAAAATACTATAAATAATAGCAAAAAATAATTATAAACATGAAAATCAATTTAGATGATTAGTTATAGAATAAAAAAAATTTAAAAATTTTGAGACCAAGAGGTTTTTCGAGTTCGTATTGACCTGAATATTTTGGTCACCAATTTCATTTTTTTTGGATTATTTTGTTAAATATCTCTCTTGTATATAAATTTTATAAAAATAGAAATCATAAGAAATTTTTTAAATAAAAATAAAAATAAAGTAAAATTAAAAAAAAAAAACGTAAAACAAACGTAACAGTCCTGTAATGGCCGTAACGGTCTTGTAATGGCCTATAACGGCCATAACGGCCGATGCGTAACAGTCATAACGGCCGATACGTAATGGTATTAGCCGATACGGGTATAAATTTTAGTCACACCAATGTATTGACCGGTATCAGTATCGGAGGGTCAACAAAACCGATACGTAACATCTGATACGTAACGTAATAACCGTTATTTAACACCATGGTTAGAACCATGTTGATTGACCAAAGCCCACTAAAAACAGTGATTAAGGATCAATCCTCCATTTTGATTACGTGGAAAGTCATTGGCACACACAAATGTTTCTAAGGGAACATGGACCAATCTGAAATCCCATTATATAGATAAACAGTGTGAATTATTACATAGTTGCGCTGACATTTTTATGTTTCATAATATTTTATTTTCATTAGAATCACTCTCATTCTCAAGTTTTTTTCTCAGAGAAAATTCAGAGACAAGGCGACCTCAACATTCAAGTGGCCAGTCAGCTAATTCAACCTCCAATTTGGCAGAAGACCCCTTTGTAGTTTTAGAATCTTCTTCATCCCCACCACATACTTCTTCTGGGCTGTTTTCAGACCCATTGAAAGGAGATACAGGGAAAAACTCGGTTGCATCTTCAATTGATGGACTTGAGGATTTTGCCATGGGTAGGGTGCGGATTAGTGCAAATGAACAATCAGATTTTGGTGATATAGAGGTGGAGACCTCATTTGGTGCTATGAAGGAGGCTAGAGATAGAACTGAGGATAAAAAGAGAGAACAGAGGGGAGCATTTGAGAGTGAAAATGATCTGGAGTCCTTTTTTGGTATGGGTGCTCAACCAAACAGCAAGCCAAGGCCAAATACTAAAGCTGTGGTGAGAACCTACAGCTATAGTAAGTGCTCCCATATTTTAAGTTTTTTGATGAAAGCCTGCGGATTAAGGCTATTGCTTTGTGACTATGTTTCAGGACCCTGTGTTTGATACACTGTTCCAAACCAGAGGACCTGAAGTTGCACAGAAGACTTCTGGGACCTCGTCCAGCACAAAGAGAACTTCATCAGTGGGGAATATTGTTGATGACTTCTCTTTCATGTTTGGAGGTATCATCATTGTTGTAATGCAACTTGCATTGTAGCATTGCATATATCCTTTGGTTCACGATCACTCTCGATGCTAACAATTTGATTTTTTGTTTTGTATGCAAAAGCTGCCCCTTCATCTGAAGAATTTCAGGAAATTGAAGGGGAAAGTGAAGAAAGACGAAGAGCTAGATTAAATCATCATCTAAGAACTCAGGAACGTATGGTAAATAATTTTCCCTTCATGTTCATTTCACGGCTTCTTGTTAGGTTTATATTCTTGGATGGAATAGCCCTTTTGTTTGCTCTAATTATGGTGCACGGTGAAGAAAAATTTGTTGAAATGGAGAAGAGAGGCAATTCTCTTATGGAAGGTACAGGTGGCAAGCAGAAGAGGGGTATATAACCCAAAATGAGAAATAATGATCAGCTGTTATACCAGCTGGTGTTAATAATTGTGAATTTTCTATTTTTAATATTGAACATACAGTTTACAAAAAAGCTATGGGAAAAACTTGCACTTCCTTCATTGACCTTTGTTACTATTGTATCTCCTGAACTCTTATCCCATCAAATCTTGAGTTCTGTTTTGTTCTGGCATGTATCATCAGAAAACTAATTGGAAAGTTCTCCAATTTGAAATGTATTTGCTCTTATACTTGTCCGTGCCTCTGTCAGTCCAGTGCATGAGGCTCTTAGACTTGTCAAAAAAAAAATATTCATCTCCACTCATAGAGGTTTAGCTGCTTACCTAAAATGATATTATAAAGTACATAGCCAAAATAAAAGTAATGTAATTTGTGAACTGAATTGTAACATTATGAGTGGGTCACAATTTTTGACTGTGTTATGTTCAGGCAAAAGCATTGGCTGAAAAAAATCAGCGGGATTTTCAGACTCAGCAGGAGCAAGAAGAGAGGCATGTAAGTATCTGTGGTGCTGAGCTAAAGCTATGCATTCTTGAGGACTAATTACCCTTTCTCCAAATTATGCATCTTTGAGTTCTATGAACAAGTGATCATCTAATAATGAGCAAGGAATATCCGTCTTCTCTCTTTAAAGTTCAAGTGGGTGGGCTGGGGGCTGGTTTTGTAGATCTAGCTTGTGTAGTTGTGTCCATGTGATTTTTCTATTTTTCTTTTCTTTACTATAACATACCTGTTTGAAGTTTCATGAATTAATTGTTGTTTTGTTGACCTTAACCTGCATGATTGCAGAGGATTTCTGAAACTCTGGATGATGATATAAAGCGTTGGGCTGCCAGGAAAGAAGGAAATTTGCGTGCATTGTTATCTTCACTGCAATATGTGCGTTCTTTAACTATATTTTCTGTTCTTGACCCGTTGTCTTTATCTTATGGCTTTTTGGGCTACATAAAATTGACAGGTTTTTAGTCTCTTGTTAATTTTGTTGTTTCTATTCTCTTTCTAATTTAGGATATGAAGAAAAAGATGTGATGCAGTCAGATCCTACTTTTTTTTTTTTATGGAAATAGCAACCAATCTGGCAACCTAAGCCAAAGAAACTCATAAACAATTCCAGATAAGAGATGAGTCTTGTAAGGTTGTGACTTTTAGGTGGTGGTTGTAAATCTGAAAGTCATGGGGAATATTGTAATTTAAAACTTCTATCTCTAGAAGATTGGTTAGTCATAACATTCCCTCCTTGAGTAAGTGACGTAGGACAGGTGCTGATAACACTGTTCTACTGGTTCCAGTGCCAAACTTGATCTAGGGCCGCGCCTAAAATTGATTATTTGGTGGGCTTTGGTTTCAAAAGTTTGTAGATTAGGGTTTAATAAGTGTGGAAAGGTTGTTGGCCTTGTGGATGGGAAAGGGTTGAAGTTGGAGAGGTTTCAGAAGTGTTCAGGAAATTCAGGGAAAAAACAGTACTGGAATTTCCAGAAGTGGCTATTGAAAGGGTTTAGGTGTCAGGGAAGGGGTAAAATAAAATGGATACAGTTGATTTGGGATTGATAGAACAACAACAGAAACAAGTTTTAGGGCTGTTCCGCCAGAGAGGGGGGGGGGGGTTAATATTGCAAACAGTATGAGTTGTTTGTGGCTTTTGATTGCTAAAGTTAGGTCTTTGATGAAAGGATGGACTGGGCAAATCAAAGTAGGATTTGAAAAAAACAAAGAAAAGATAAGAATATTAGAGTAGCCACACATGAGCCTCTATTGTAATATCAACTGATCCTTTATTTCTGTGGAATAATATGCAGGTGCTATGGCCTGAATGTGGTTGGCAGCCAGTTTCATTGACTGATTTGATCACTTCTATCTCTGTCAAAAAAGTTTATTACAAGGCTACTTTATGTGTCCATCCTGACAAGGTTCAACAAAAAGGTGCCGATCTTCAACAAAAATATATTGCAGAAAAGGTTTTTGATCTTCTTAAGGTACCTTACGAACATATTCTGTTATTGAAGGAATGATTGGTTTGCTTTGCAACTTTGTCTTGCATTTTTTTCGACCTTCAAAAGCATTCGGTAATTTTTTTTTTTATCAGTAAAGTTATATATTCATATAAGGCTCCCGAGGAGGGCGATACCATAATTACAAAAAAGGGATAAGGCCACAAAAACCAAAGCCTTAAATCCCCCAAAAACTCTATGAAAAAATATTGGTACATAGGAATTACCTCCTTAAGACAAAAAAAGAGCAAACACAAAAAATTATATTTGACACACAAGGGGACTGCTCAATCTCCTCCAAAATCCACCTATTTCTTTCCCTCCACAAACACCACACAAAGCATAGGGGAGCCATCAAGCAATCTTCGGTTTCTTTCTAACCTGGTTACACCTCCAACTCAAAAACATCTCCCTAATTGTGGCCAGCATTACCCAAAAACAGCCAAATAAAGAAAATATGAAACTTTACACATCCCTTGCCATTTTACAATGAATGAAAAGTGATCCATTGTTGCCACCTCACACTTACGCATATAACAATGGCCGGCTAAATGAAATCCTCTCCGTTGAACTAGGAAGCAGGGATACAAACATGGATATGATACGACACAGATATGAAGACACATCATTTATCAAAAAAATAGGATACGGACACATCTGGGACAATTTGAATATATATATAAATTTTTTTATATGACCATATAATAAAAACGTAATGTTATTTTAATTAAAATTGACATAAAAAATACAAATAATAAAAATATTATTAAGATATTATATAAAAATTCAAGAACTTTTTCATTTAATCATAAACATTCATGATTTAAGTTCCAAAAAAAATTTACTAATTATTACATGGAGCATATATATGTATATATATAACAAAAAATAAATAAATAAAGAGAAGAGGAGAAAATGAGAGAAAAAATCCAAAGAAAACGTCTTCGAAATTCCAAAAAAAAAAAAAAATTTGGATACTCTTTTTTTTGCATGTCCAACACGTGCCCATGAAATGTTTGATAGTGTCGGTGTTGGACACGTGAATCAAAATAGAGTGTCTGTACTTCATAGCCGTCGAAGATTATTCATAGTCAATATTGTGCTCCCTGACCAAGCAAAAAACCCACTTTGTGGAAAAACGGGAATTAGGGTAAAAAAATATATTGGATACATTGGGAATAATGTGTAATTATTCCCTTGAATATCTCGAGAACTTCATGCGATTGGAGGTGAGGAATTTGTGTAATTAACCACCTTAATCTCTAATATGAAATTCTCTCTTTTTCCTGCACAATGATGTTGGGGGATTGGAGTTTTAGGGGCATCAAAGTTTTACAATCCATTGGTTCAACCGTGGAGTTGATTTGAAATACTTTTTAAGTATGTGACTGATGGTCATCTCATATTGAACTTTTTTATTTTATTTTATTCTTTATTTGGGCCGTGCATGCATTATTACAAGCATTGGCTGATAAATTAGTGGCAATTAGTAACCTACACAGGAGGGTACCTACACTAAGTTCTTCAAAGCTAAGAAATATTACCAAAATGCCCCTTGTATTGAAACATGTATAATATATTCTAACATAAATCTAGCAAAAAACTTCATTAACAAAATAAAGACTAAAATATCGCTAATCCTAAAAGCCATCAAATTTCCTAGTGTTTCCTGCCTTAAAAATGAATTTAATTTCAAAAATATCTTTTCCTTGATTTTTTTTTTTGGCTTTTTTGGGCCTCTTGCAATCTGCATCAACACTAGTATCTTTCTAAATCTAAGTTCCATGCTTTGTGAAATCTCATGGCATGTCAATATTAGTTGGCTCCGGGCAGAGGACTGGACAGGCTACTCCAGAAAAAGTTAAAGCAGAAAGAGCTGGGCCCATTTGATTTCTTAGAAAGCCTTTCGGACCTCTTCTATCCTTTGTTAAAATGCATTAATATTTAATGAGCTAGAACTCTTCAGGATGTGCCCTCCTTCAACCTGTTTTCTTTTGATGCTCAACTTCCTGGCGAGTTTGTTTTGAAAAGTATATTCTGTAGAAAAGCAATTGCATAATTTTCATGGGGAAAAATGGATGATCTTCCATATCATTGCAATGATTTAGAGAAGAAATACATTGTTTTAGACTTACTTTTCAATTGTACAAAGGGGTGCCGTATATGATATATCATGCCATTATCTTGTGGAAAATACCGGAAAAAAAAATCTGGTGGAATACAAGTCAGCTAAACTTTTAAAAATACCAAAGAAATAATATAAGATGGGCATGAGGGTCACAACGAAGCCGATCGCTCACATTGGCGACAAAACATTTTGGATTGCGGAGCCTACAAGGAATGATTCAATTTACCAGATTGTTGAAAGAGGGCCGGGAATGGTTCAATGGTTGTGGTTGAGCAGGTCTGAGTTACAATGGTTGTGTGAAACCCTCAAAGGGGATTCGGTGGAGAACAGGAGGCTGGGTTTTGGGATGGATTTAAAGGAGAGGATAATAAGGTTGAGAATCTGAGATCGATAGTGCCAACAAAAAATGACTAGTGGGGCGACAAGACCTTCGAAGTTGAGGAGGTAGGAGATCAACAAAAGAAGCTATTATAGATCACTAAAAGGGATTTGGGGGTCGTTCAAAGGCATGGTATTAAATATTGGTTGTTATGTAACCTATTTTGAGCCCTTCAATACCATTACATTCCGATATATCGGTGTGTAGAAAATTCATAGGTGTAACGGCCGTTACAGACCAATGTGTAACGGTATCGGCCGATACGTAACAATAATGTTACATTTTTCTATTTTTCTATATTTTCAGGGCTAAAAAACTCATTTTTGGCCATAGATCTAGTGTTAAATTTATCAAACACAAGATTTGAAATTATGGATATGGTCAAAGTATTTAGCAAGTCTTATAATTATATCTAATTATTTATTACCACAAACTTAAAAGTAAAATTTTATCTTATTAGATTTAGTAGATGTTGCTTGAAAATGAATGAATCTTGTCACTAGGGCCTAGGCTACTTCTACCAAAAAAAATTAAAAAATCTAATTGTAAAAATGATTTATTTGCTACTTTTGTTTTTGTATTAATATTTTTTTGCTCTAAAATCATATAAAGGTATCTTGAGTCTTTTTTTTTGTGGTAGAGAACTCGAGTATTGTAATATGATTGATCACATTTATATTTTTTTTGTCATTTTTGCTAAATTATGTGTTTGTTTGGCTTTAAGTCCATTAGTTAACAATTAATATTCACTTATAGTGTATTCTTTGTTTATGTTTTATTTTATTTTTTTTATATTTGTTGAGATTACTTATAATTGCATTTAATTATTAGTTGTCATAGTCAGTTATAATATATTGTACTTTCTTCTTACTTTGATATAAACCAATATAAAATCCTATACAATAAATAATTTTTTTCATAGGAGCTATAAAAATGACTCAAAATAATTAAAAACATTAAAAAGTAATAAATTAGAACAAAATGATGCATATCAATAACTTTTAAGTGATTTTCTAGTGATTATAAAAAATTCACAGATGCGGCTCCCGATTCCCGTTATGGATCGACCAATACTCCCGATACCGTTACATCGCTATCACGACCATTACGTGTCCAATACCGCGATTTAAAACCATGTTCAGAGGTTAAGAATGGATGGAGAAGGTTTAGGTGGATTTGTGAACAACTGGAAAACATAGACAAAAAAAGGGATGTCCCTCGATTGGAGAGGCTTTGTCATGGTTGAGATTGCAGCTTGTGAGTGATGCGATGGTTGAATGATGGTGGATCTTGCATTAAAGTTGATGAATCAAATAGAGAAGTAAGATATAGTGTTTAGGTGCTTGACTTCGACAAAGGGCGAGGCTGGAAAGGGGTCATAAATGCTCTTAGACAGCTAGTGGCTATGGTGGAAGGGGAGGAGAACATGGTTTAGAGGTCTTATGGAGAAGTGGCGATGGTGGAGAAGTGGCAAGAAAGATCTTTGAAGGTCATGATGGGATCGAATAGAGCTTGGGGGCGATGTGGTGGTGGACTATGAATCATGTCTAGAGAATTTCAATCATTGTCAGCGATTTCTAAAGGGAATAGTAGGGCCACTGGGGCATCTGAAGCTGGAATGCAAAAAGATCCAGAAACGGGTGGATAGAAGGTGGGGGGTACCTATGATGGTCAAATGGGCTGTGAGCTTCGTGGGGCTTGGTTTTTATTTGAGTTCCAGTTGGTGGAAGAAACTTCAAGGGTATAGTGGCAGAGAGAATGGGTATTCAAGGGGCAACCACTGTTTTTAGATTAGTGGGCAGCAACGGGATGTTGTTCGAGAGAGGGATTGCTTCCAAAGGAGACTTGAATCCTGCTGATTGGCTTCTCCATTTCCTTGTAGAAGCATGAGGTGTTTAGGGCTGTAGGGAATCGTTGTGGAGGGTTCTTGAGGAATAATGATGATATGAAGTTGAAAAAACACTTCAGGTGGGCTCGATTACTGATGGTGACGTTGGCCATTGCCTTGCCGACGACTGTCAAGGTGGAGGTGGGGTTGTGGCAGTACGAGATTCCAATATGGGTGGAACAAGGGCTCTATTTTATAACAGCAAGAGGCGGGAAGAGGAAAATTGAAGCTGTTACTGTCATTGTCGGAGGAGGAGGAAGTACAGAGGCGTTAGACAATCACGCGTGGCAGACACGTAAGGGAGGAGTTGAGTCTAGAGATAAGGTGAAATCTTCTGGCCAAATGGGTTTGTGACGCGTGGAGCTACTAAGGATGAATAGCATTCAAATTTTATGCAGGTCGAGATGGGCCAAGGCCAGTGTGCAAGGAGCATTAATTTTAGGCCACAAATTCTTATTTATTATGGAGGAGGATAGAAAACTGTGTGGGCTGGCCCAACTGAAGAGAGCTTTAAGAAGCATTAGGCGTAATATGCCTAAAGAAGAAAAAGAGATCTAGAATAGATTTGGGCTTTTGGGGAAAGAAATAACTTGGGGCTGGGGAAAAGGTCAGGGTGAGGTCCGTTTAGGAGTTAGAATAGTGGTCCTTGTGGATAATTCGGAAGAGGCCTATCTCACTAGGCTTACCAAATCCCAAAAAGGCAAAAAAGGGCCCAGTGCGGAGAGAAGGCAAGTGCCCAGCCTACCATCGGTGAAGAGGCCATCGCGAATTGTGCTGTTGAGGAGGGTGGCAATTGGATTTGGAGTCCATGCTTTGGGAGAAACTTCCCTGATTGGGAGTTGGGAGAGGTGGAGGAGCTGATATCTTTCTTGAATAATGTTAGATTGGGTGATGGAAGGGATGATAGAATTTAATGGACAATGGATTGCAACAAAAATTCATTGTCAAGTCTTGATATAAGAATTTGGTAGATGGGAAGGAGAAATCATGTTAGTTAAATTGTATTAGGGTTTGTGTGAAAGAGAGAAAAAAGAGAGAAGGGAGAAAGATAACACTAAGTGTTGGTTGTATGTGTTTACAATCTACACATCACCAACTATTTATATTATGCAAAGGGAAATTAGAAGATTACAATATTTCCCTTAATAGTTTAATAAAAATAAGAACTCTAACAATGGCCATTATAGCTGATTTGGAAATTTGGAATCCCGCTTGAGGCTGCTTTTTTTTTTTTTTTTGCTTACTCGGTGACTTGGGGAGCAATTTTACCGCGGATAACTTGCAGGGAAGGGGTTTTCATCTCTTGAGTCGTCGTTGCTTGTGTAAAGAAGAGGAGACATGGGATCATCTTCTTGTGTATTTTTAGATGGCTGGGGACACATGGGATTTTCTTTTCTCTTTGTTTGAAACTAGTTGGGTTATGCCGACATCTATTAAGGATGCTCTTTTGGGGTGGAGATGTAGGAGGATAAGGAAGGAGTTGAGAATTGCATGAAAAATGGCTCCCTTATGTCTTATTTGGTGCTTATGGAGAGAAAGGAATAGGAGGACCTTCAAAGGAGTGGAGCTACCTTTGTGGAATTTTAAAGACAATTTTTTGAGGACTTCATTTTTTAAGATTTAAGGAAGAATATCTCTTGTACTTGTGTAGATTCATAGATTTTTTGATGTATCTTAGGCATTAACAGTTAGTGGTTCCCTTTTTTGTATATTGGGTTCCCCCCCCCCCCAAGGTGCCTTGTTATTGTATATGATTATCTTTATAGATCTTAAAAAAGGTTAAGAATATGGGGAAAGCTGATTGAGGAAGGGGAGGTGCTGAAGGTGGAAGGAATGGCTGGGGAGGGTCGTCAGAGCACCAAAAGTGGTGTCAGGGAAAGGTTGGTGCGAGATGTGTAAGGTTTTAGGAAAACTTGCAACTTGGAGAGTCAAGAGTCAACTAGAAAGAAGGGAGGGAAGATCCTAAAAGGAGGTGGCCACCATTCCGAAGTGGCCGAATATAGTAACGGAGGTGGAAATTGGTGGAAATTGAGTTTAGGAGGACATTGAGGTAGGGCTTGATTCTTGTAAAAATAGAATTGAGTTCATAGAAAGGTGCTTGGTGTATCGTATTGGGGTACTGAACTCCCCTGTTCTGATGAGAGACATTGTTCAACGATGGGTTGATAAGTGATGGAAGTGACGACAGGCATTTGGGTGGTGGATATGCGTGGTGCGTGGTGCGTGGTACTAGTTTGAGCTACCATTGAAGGTAGAGGCTAATTGTATCTTGCAGAATAAGGATTGGATATTCGATGGCAACCCGATGTATTTGGATACTTGGGATGTTGTAAAATGTTTTCATAGGACAAGGAGGGAGGTGTGGGTCAAATTGATGGGGCTTCTGGCGATCTTGTGGTGCCCACCCAAAAGTTTTAGGAAGATCAAAAATGCCACGGGGGTTTTGTTTAGGTGGATGTAAGGATGATAACTAGGGCTCACCCTCAGTGGGCTAGGTTATAGTAAAGAGGATGGCAAGACAGTTGCCGTCAACATTGAAGTTTAAGGTGGGATTTTGGAGGTTTGAAATATGAATCTGGCCAGAGATGGGTCCTCACTTTGTGACGGAAGGGGAAGATGCTTTGTTCCGTGAGATTGGGAGATTAGTAGGGGAAGGGGTGACAGAGGTACGGGAAATGCATATGTGGGTAGCATGTGATACGGGGTTGAGGGGAAGATTTGGATATGGGCTATGTGGCAAGAGACGGGGCCACACCTTATCACATAAGGGAAGGGATTTGAAATTTGAATAGGAGCAATATAGAGGGGCAACACGTGGAAGGGTGATGGGAGTGGGCCGATGCATATTTAGTGGGCCTTAGAGAGAAGGCTTGGGCTTGGTGGATGGTTTTAATTTCCCCCAGGCTTGTGAGCTTACGAAGGATAAGGGGAAGGCCAAGATTATAGGCAGTGTGGAGTTAAGGTCGAAGCCCCGTGCAATCAGTCATAAACGTTGGGGCTGTCTTGGGCCAAAGGTATAGTTGGGCCCGGGGTGCTAGAGGGAAGTTTTGAAGGGAAAAGGAGAAGAACCCAATACAAATGGGCTTAAGTTGAATATGGGGCTGCGCAAGAAGGGTCCACACCAGGAGAACCAAGACATTTCTCATGGGTTTGGGAGTTCATGAGATTGGTTGACCCAGTCTTCAGCGGATGCAGAAGCCTAGTGGAGATTCCTGGAGATCGACGAAGAGGAGTCTAGTTCTCCACTTCTAGAGGACAATTCCCGAAGATCCCCTATTGTGGCTTGTCCAGAGGTAAGTCATCAAGAAGTTGGAGAGTATTCAAAGGGGACAAAGGGAGGGAGGGAGCTAGAAAGGGTAGAAGAACAAAGTGTACAACATAATCAAGTTGAAGACTTGGGGACAGTTTTTGAGGTGGAAGAGACTTCCACAAAGGTGATTTTGGACTCAGCTGTGCATGTGGGGAATCCCTTGTCTGTATGGGAGTAGAACGAGGTTGAAAGGGGGAGTTAATTAGAAGGGGAATCCTCTGTTGGGGGGACTACTGGATGGGTTACTACGTGGAGCATGAGGAGGAACCACTGCTATGCACTCCTCTGGCAGTAGTTGCTCAAGGGGAGGAGAATTGGGGAGTAACAGGGTCGATGCCCTGCACTGTCTTAGGAGCTAGTGATCAGTAATGGCCACGAAGCTAAAGCAATTGAAGTGTCTGACTGAGTTATGGGGAAGATCAAGAAGTTGAGATTTTTTGGGGTTTCATCTAGAGGATACGAGGATGAATTAATGAGATTGACAGCAGAGGGAAGTAGGAAAG
Organism: Nyssa sinensis; assembly: GCA_008638375.1. Taxonomy (NCBI): domain Eukaryota; kingdom Viridiplantae; phylum Streptophyta; class Magnoliopsida; order Cornales; family Nyssaceae; genus Nyssa; species Nyssa sinensis. Next base: position 6,434,602 of record CM018032.1, on the reverse strand, counting down.
CCAAGCTAATAGAGGAAAGGAAGGGGGGCAATCAGTGAGGAAACTACAGAGGGAGTTGAGGAATTTAGCAACATCCATAAATTATGAGGGGGGGAAGTGGGGTGAAGGGAATGAGACAGTGGGGAAGGAGATGCTGAGAAGTCTGACCAGAGCAATGATGGATTTCTCAGACTTCATCAACTCCAATGAACTGATTGGAGACGTGGGTGTAAATAGAGGAATATACGCAAAGTTTGGGACATGACTCCTGTTTGTCTTTTTTGGTGTATATGGAAAGAAAGAAATAGGAGAATTTTTTAGGGGATTGAGGTTGCCTCGTTTAGAATTAGGAGTATTTTTTGTATACATTGTACATATATGTGAATGGGTCTTGTAATACTTCTTTGGAGGCTTTTGTAGATTTCTTGTTTGACTTGAGACCCTAAGGGGTTTCTTCTTTTGTTTACGGGTTTGCTTCCCTTGGGCACCTTTTAATGAATCACACTTGTAAAAAAAAAAAAAAACTGCAATGAATTGATTGACCTGCCTCTAGAGGGTGGCAGTTTCACCTGGACCAGAGAGAGAGAAAGGCCTGCTATTTCTAGGTTGGACAATTTCCTTCTTTCTACTTTCGGAAGAATACTTTCCTCTATGAGGCCACTTTCTAGTTATTGCCCAGTCTTGCTGGATTGTGGGGGAGTTAAGAGGGGAAAATGCCCTCTGTTTTTTTTGAAAACACGTGGTTAAAGGAGCCGGGATTTAGGGACTTGGTTGTTGGTTGGTGGCAGGGTTGCATGGTGAGGGTTTGGATCAGATGGTGCATTTCGTTGGTCTCATTATCAGTTTTGGTAAATGGTTCCCCTGCTGGTTTTTTTTAGGTCTTGTAGGGGGTTGAGGCAAGGGGATCCATTGTTCCCATATTTTTTTGTGACAGTGATGGAAGCTTTTAGCTAGATGTCGGCCAAAGCTGTTTTTGGGGGGGGAAGGCGGGGGCTTTTGGAAGATTTTGGCACTGTTGATAATTTAGGGGTCGCATTGAGATCTCTCACTAATTATTAACTGATGAGACAATTATATTTTATGGGGGATAGGAGAATCCACTTAGATTTATGCGTTGCATTTTTCCTTTGCTTTGAGGTTGTCTCTAGGTTGAGAGTGAACTTGTCAAAAAGTGAGATTATCCCACTGGAGGAGGTTAAGTGGAGCTTTTGGCTTGGAATTTGGGTTGTCAAGTTGGTTCCCTTCCTGTGCTAACTTAGATTTTCCTTTGGGTGCCTTTTCAAAGGCTAGGACGGCTTGGGATGTTGTTGTTGAATGGTTTTGGAAGAGACTGGCATTATGGAAGTGCTGATATCTCTCTAAGGATGGCCAGTCACCTGACTTACTAATGGGATTTCCTTTGTTTTGTGCCCGCCCGGGGGGGGGGGGGGGGAGGAGAGGAGGAAAATTCTGTTAGTTGGGTGGGATAAGATTAGAGCTCCATGGAGGAAGTGATTGTGGAGGTTTGCAGTTTTTTTTTTTTTTGTTGTTGTTGTTGGGGGGGGGGGGGGAGGGGGTCTTAATGGAGGAAGGTGATTGCTCTTAAATATGGAAGTGAAGATCGAGGTTGGTTTTCTAAGGCGCTGATGGAGCTGTTTGGTTGTGGTTATGGAGATCCATCAAAAGGGCTTGAATGACTTTCTTAAGTATATTCATTTTGAGGTGGAGAGGGGGGAACGAGGGTGAGGTTTTGGGAGGATGTTTGGAGTAGCGATGTGTTGTTAAAAGACCAATTCCCACATCTGTACAAGATTGCCTCGGATTGAGGTGCTCTAGTGGTGGATTATATTTCTTGGACATGGAGGGATATGGTTTGGGCTCCTTGCTTTACGATGAACCTTCAGGATTGAGAGATAGAAGTAGCTGTTCATGTGATGGGGCTTTTGAATCACTTCAGCAAGCAGCGATATAATTCTTTGGTGTGGATTTTGAACAATCCAAAGGTATTCTTTATGCACTCTTTCTACAAGGTTAGGGTAGGGGAGAGCACAGTGAAATTCCCGTGAAGGATTATATGGCATTCTAAAGTTCCTGTGAAGGCATCCTTGTTCGCTTGGTCTGCCACTTGAGAAGCTATACTAATTGTGGGGAATCTTCAAAGGAGGGGATCTAGCTTGCAAGTAGGTGGGAGGAGGTGGAAACAGTAAATCATCTCCTTCGTCATCATCGGATGGTGCGTAATGCATGGAGTCTCATTTTCTTTCTCTTTGGTTGTTATTGGTTGGTATATGCCCAACAAAGTGAAGAGCCTTCTTTCTAGTGAGGTTGTAGGGTGAGGAAGGACGTCGAGATGATATGGTGCATGGTTTCGTTATGCCTCTATGGTGCTTGTGGAGGGAGAGGAATAGGACAGTTTTTGAAGGGATAGAAGTTCCCCCTTTTAAATTTAAGGATAGTTTTTTGAGGTTGTTACACTTTTGGGCAAAAGAAGCTTACCCTTTGTATTTAGGTTGCAGATTTTTTGGGGAAATTTCGGCTTTAATTTTTGTGCCGATTCTCTTTTATAATCACAGCATTGCTCCCCTTTGGCGTTTTTGATTCATTACACTTTTATGTTGAACATATTAGACAACTCTCTCTCATTTTATCTTCAAGCAGTGCCACTTCTAACTTCTGAGAAATACGTTTATTTATTATTCTATATTTTCTTGTATTGCTACTCATTCATTTGAACATCCTCATATCGGTTTTTCTCTTTCTTTGGAACATGTTTCATTAACGGTAAAAAAAACGAGTTTGATTAAAGTAGTTTCTGCTCTAATTTTTTTGACTAAAATTATATGATCAATTCCACTTGAATATTTTTTGGGGAGTATACATTTAATATGATAGCAAGTTCATCCATAACTAATACCAGAAATAAGGATTCTATGCAGATTCATAATGTAAATCTAATGTTATTGAGAATTCACTTGTCAGTCTTCCCATCATTCTTGTACCAATTACTACTTGTACGCTCTATTGTACGTGTTTGTAATCACATCAATCTACGTAACCAATATCTTCTACAAACCCTCCATTTTACCTCCTTAGAGATCCTGTGTCATTTGCTTTTTCTTTGTCAATATATGCCAAATGAATGTCTTTATTCTTTTATCCAAGTCCCTACTCTCTTTCACATTTTTCACTATCACTAGAGGCAATCTCCAATGTCTGCTGGGGTTCTGTTCTAGGTTATAGGCTTGTTGCATTCAAATTTTGCAGAAGAACAGAATCGACAGTTTCAAATGTTATTGGGCATGATGCCTAAAATGATTTAGGCACCATTTGTGTAAGCCTTTGGGCTCGCTCTGTTTTGGTGTTTGGGCATCAAAACATGGGAGCCCAAACGTTTGAGACTGTTTGGGTGCTTTTTTTGGGTGTGATTTTATGGCTCACAATACTAAAAAGAATGTTGGCCAGAAGCAATCTTGGATTGTTTTCTGGCCAACGCTCTTTTGAGTGTCACGGGCCTTCATGTCATTTACCAGTTTTGCCCTTCTTTTTTCTTTCTCTTTTTTTTAAAAAATAAAAGAGTTTCTTTAACCTGTTTTTTTTTCCTTGTGAAAATAATTTTTTTATTGGCTGCCATATATTATTATAATAGTTTATATATAAACTAGTATAAATAAATTTTATTTATTTTATATTTTATATACTTTTTAAAATAAATATTAATGAATTTAAATTATATAATATATATACTACTAATCAAAACAATTATATAATATATATTATAAAAGGGTAAATTACTCTTTTCACTCTTGAACTTTATCCTGAAATTCACTTTAGTCCCTATTTTTTTTTTAATTTTGTCAATTTCAACCACCAATTTTTAGCCCCATTTCAATTTCATCATTCCGTTACAATTGGTCGTCTAATATGGATGGAAAAAAATCACATGTAAGGCACATGCCAATTTAAAGAGTAATATTATAAAATTACAAACCATTCTCACCATTCTCACCCAAACAAACCCACCTTCATACTTCTTTCATTTAGGACATGATATATATATATATATATATATATATATATATATATGTTACACACACAAAAACACACAAGAGACCTGTCTTTTGTCTTCATATTTGTAAACACTTTGTTCTATACAATTTATAATATGATCCTAACAATATATGGTGATATCAAGCATCGAATCGCTTTGAGACTTGAGGGAACTCTCTACAAACGCCACAGCCAGCCTACAAATGAGACTATGAGCACTACAATGGCCATCTCATTTGTTCAATCCACCCTCTTCTCACTGTTGCGCCATAGAAATGGCTTTAGAAGCTTTGCCCTTCCCATTCCCTTCTCTTCTTTTTCTACCACTTCTGCGCTTTCCAGATACAAACTTTACTGTTAGAAGTGGAGACAACCGGTGATTTCAGTTCTGGAGCTTGTTGGAGTCGAGATTGCTAAAGATGGTAACATGTCCACTTGAAAAAAAAATGTATTTTTATGATGTGTTTGGTTCCATTATGTACAAGAATCCGTTGATCACCGTCGTTGGCTTCAAATGCGGAATCCCTTGATTTCATACTACTTTCTGGCCATCAATCGCTTGGCAACAACACCAGTGGTGATGATTAAAACGTTCCAATCTGAAAGATTTGAAGGGCTTAATTTGTATTTGATTTTGGGATTGATTTATTATTAGTATTTTGCATAGTTGTTAGTATCGTACTATACGCGATACGTATTGTACGATACAGTAGAAATAACGATACGTTGCGGTATTTTGTATTGTATCGTACGATACAATTCCGATACAATACGATACGTCGTATTGAACAATATGTGCAGAAACCAAAAATGACAGTTTTTATATTTTTTGTGCATTTTGGTTAAGAGAAAAACAATGTCATGTTGCCTTAGTATAAAAGTTATTTTGGTTCCTTACTTTTTTTTTTTTTTTATAAATAATTGTATTTATAGAAGAATGCGCTCGATGGGGGCGAACCAATTATTATGGTTCCTCACTTGTTCTGAACGATAACGCTCTCCAACTCTATAATTGACCCATCAAACTCTAAGTTCCTATTCTAGCAGTGTTGGCATTATGTAACTTGTACAAATTTTTTTGTGGGTTGAATTCTATTTGTACCTTGTATATATTGTTTGGTTATAATTTATACAATCTGCCTTACCAAAAAAGAGTTTTTATTCTAAAAAAATGAAATTTTATTGTTGTCTGATTGGAACTTATAGTATTTAATATTTATAATTTCTTATTTTTTATATTGTATGGACTATGGAGTATGGATTATGAAATTTAAGCCGAATTTTTGTTTTTATGACAGAGTTGAAATGTTATTTATATCATTTTTAACAATGTTTATTTATATATTCATATATATATATATATATATATTTATAAATATATTTTAAAAAATTGTGCATATCTTACGATACACGATACAATATACATTTTTTGAAAAATGATATGCCCTCTAAGACACATTTCGACAACCTTGGTATTTTGTATTCTTGATTTTATGGTTTGTGATTTGATATTGCGGTTTTTTTAATTACAAGTGGTGGTGGCTGTTGTGGTCAGAGAGGGAGAGAGAGACGTGCAAGGGGGTGTTATGGTTTTTTATTTTGCATTTGATTTGGATTTTTGGACGAGAGATTGAATTTAGATTAACGGCTACTGTCGCCTGCCATGATAGAAGATGGTGGTGGCATTGGGATTTTTTTTATGGGGTTCATTGGTGCCGATGGCAGTGATAGGCGAAAGGGAGGAGCGCAACAGTGACTTGAGAAGCAAATGATGGTAGTGGTAGTTGGAGTTATAGGGGCTTTTATGGGTTTCAGTGGTTGTGGTTATTGGCTAGAGGAAGGGGAGGGGTTTATAGAGAAGATCTCAACTTATTTTCTTGGCTTTGATTTTTTGATGGTGAGAAGACCAGGGCAAAGAAGAGAGTTTTAGAGAAAGGGGAGAAAAAGACAAAGGTGGGTTTGTTTGGATGAGAATGGTTTGTAATTTTACAATATTACCTTTTAAACTAGCACGTGCCTTGCACGTGGTTTTTTTCCGTCCACAGTAGACAACCAATTGTAACGGAAGGATAAAATTGAAATGGGACTAAAAATTGGATGTTGAAATTGGCAAAATTGGGACTAAAGTGAAATTTGGGATAAAGTTCAAGGGTGAAAAGTATAATTTACCCATTATAAAATTATATATTCAGTATTCTGCATTTAATTTGTTATATATATATATATTTTAGACATAATTTATATTATTATATTTTTTTTATTTTATGGATTATTTTTTTTGGTGAAATGAAAGGTCAAACACACCAAAAAGAACCTAATTAATTAAGAAAAAGGAAAATTTATAATTTACAATCAGTTTTGAACAATGTTAAGAAACACCCAATAATCACTTTTGAACTTCATCTATCTAAAAACCAAACTGATTGTGCCCACAATTACTTCTGCCCAATCACAATCACAATCACAATCACAATCACAATCACAATCACTTTTCCACAATTTGTAAGCAACCTCAAACGGACCCTTAGTATTGGTATCTTTGTTGATTATGTAAATCGTTTAAGGTATTTGTAATGTAACAACAAATCATACAGCCAGCAATGTTCATAGAATTTTTAATGAACCTTGTGTCTGTTGGTTCTAAATTTTGTTTGTTATATAAGAAGAATAATATCATGATGAGAGAAGTCAATTTTACGAAGGTTAAAATGTGAAATGAGAGAGTTATATAGTATTGGGCACCGCTTTCTGAACTGTACCAATTTCGGCTGTGCCATTGTTGTTTTCATAATATTTTTAGTAGGTTGGTTATTCCGTACAAGTAGAGATGTTTATAATGAGCAACATTGCTGTTATATTTTTACAAACCCCAGCATGAAAATTAAAATAAAAAGAAGTGTGACAATCCACGCTTGAATTGTATCTTATTTTAAACTGTCCATAGCAGATTTTTTATTTGGTAGGTGTCCACTGCAGACTAGTTCTTGTAATTTGACAATGAATCTTAGTCTACTGAAAAACAGGCATTATTATTTGATTTTGTTCTGTCAGTTCCCAAAAACATGCATTATCCTTTTCACTATGTGCTTGTTTTCATTATGTGTTTGTAAATCATCTCATCAATACAGGAAGCTTGGAACAAATTCAATTCAGAGGAACTTTAAGTACTGTGATTCTTTACTATGAACTCTTGAGCAACTTCACTGAGCAACCACATCAGCTTTCTTTTCACCCCGACTGCAGTGGGCTTTGTAGTCTGTACATCTGCCAGCAGAATAGTCACTGCAGCTAGATGAATGCAACAAGATCAATGTCGCATAATTACATCATGTCAAAATATGAACTCTCTCTACCACCGAGATGGTTGAAAGTGAAAGTAATGTTTCCCAGGACATGTGCCAGTATTATCAGGTCTGTCTATATTTGGCATGTTGAGTAGCTGGTTCTTGTGAAATAATATTGCTGAATACCCATCCTCCCTCACACGGAAAATTCCGTTAAGCCATCGTGCTTCCTTTGAGTCAGTGTTTCAATAGTTTGCTTAGTGTGTGATTCATTGAATGAATTCAGTTACGTTTGTTGATGTGTTTTATTCAAATGGATGCAGTCCATTGCTGATTGCTGGATCAGGAGTTTTGTTTTTCCAATTCAATTATTCTTTCCTCTCAGGTGTGTCTTCTCTTGTGGTAATCCTCTTTAAACAAACCGCAATGTATCAGCTAGCAGGGGTGTAAATTCGTGTTATCGTGTCGTGTTTGAGTCATGTAAAGTTTCAAAACTCAAATTCAACTTATTTATTAAATAAGTTACATGTGTTGACATGGTTAATTTATTTATTTTTATTTTTTATTTTTTAAATAAAAAAAGTTATCTGTCTTTTCATATGTACAGATAATTTTTAGGTTTAGTAAACTTTGGACACAAGTCAAAATTTCCAAAACTTGATATACTTTTGATGTAAAACAAATTAGTCTGATTCATGTTATTTTTTTTTTATAATTAAATATGTTAAAATTGTGTTAAACAGGTTAATATTACTAAAATTCAAACACAATATATTTATTAATCTTGTTATCCATGTTGACATGTTTATGATCGAGTTTTATTTATGTTCAATTCAAATCTGTTAAGTTCGTATTGTGTCAAAATTGACTCTTCTATTTGCTTGTAACATTCTTTTTCAAGTCTTTGGAATGTTGTGTGTTGCAAAAAAATCTGGCTTGTGTTTTCGAGTAGCATAGTTTATGAAAGTTCTCCAAAACCATCTCTTTTATATCTTGTTGGACATCATGTGGAATAATGGCCACTGACTTACCACCAAGCACAACTGCAAGTTTGAAGACAGAAAATCTTCCCATGAGAAAAAGAATATATGGTAAAACTCTAATTGAGTCGAAGCCAAAAATGTTTGTGATGGAAACTCATAAATTTCTTGATGAGATTGTCTTTGGTATATCTCATTTGATCTTGTAGTTCTCGGCTAATTAAAACTACTATTTCAACCCATACACGCTTTGGATGAATTACTTACGAGTAGTGTTATATGTTCTTTGTGTGTGTGTGTGTGTATATATATATATATATATATATATATATATATATATATTAATTCTCTCAATATACTATTGGATGTATTTTACGCAGTTTCAAGTAAAACACATATTGTTATAGTAGGAAGACTGTGAACGTAATATACTTGTATATTCTAAATATGGTAAGATAAGGGTTGATTTATGTACATGACAAAATACGATGAAGTATGGCTAACTAAGGGGTTTTTTTTTCCTACCGAGACTCTAACCTTGCAGTCTTTCAGTCAATTGTTAATTTTCATTTTAACACCGTTAAAAAATATTATTGATTAGACCAAAATAATTTTCAAGATACATTTTAAAAAATACTAAATAATAAATTCAACAAATTCTTCAATTAAAAAAAACATAACATTTTTTATTTATCTAGAATGCTTAAAAAATAAGTTTTTACTTTATAAAATGTTATGATTTTTTAGTATTGAAAAAATTATTTTTTATATTTTTTAGTATTATTTTTTTTCAAATATATTTTGAAGGTCATTTTAGTATAATCAGTAATATTTTTTAACGGTGTTAAGATGGAAGTTATCAGTTGAATTTTTTAAAACTTTTTAGGTAGAAAAAATATATTATAAATTTTTTAGATTAAAAAATTTATTTCAAGAACTTTTTAGTATTTTTTCCTTTCTTTTTTGTCCTCCCAACACACAATCTCTAGATCTGTCATTATACCGAGATGAGTAATGAAAATTGATATACGTTATTTATATACTTTATGAAAATTTATTATATTATAATAAAATAAACTTAAGCATATCTATTTAAGTTGATATCTTGATTTGCCTATAGTATGCAGGAGAATGGAAAGTCAATATGATACATATTCTAAATATGGTCTGGTAAGGGGTAACTTATGAATTTGGCATAAATCAAAAACGATGAAGTAGATTTAACTACAAGATTTTTGTTTTTTCACTGCAAGTTGCTGATTTGCATTCATCATTTTTATTTTTATTTCAAAAGTAATTATAAAGAAATAATTATGTTTTGTCGATAGCTATGGGCAAATCCCAAAAAGTAGATTGGAGGTGATTTGATATATTAATTATGAGCTCCTTGATTTCTTTGATCCTATGATTGCTTGATCACCATTTGGTTTCGGAGATTTTGTGAGTTTGGATCTATCCATCACAACGTGAATTGTATTTCAAGAGATAGATAGGTATGTTGAAAAGATATTTATGGAGTTATTACTTAAACTTCAACGCTAGTTTTGATAACAAGTCTTTCAAATGTTATTGGACTCATAGTTTATTATGTGTCTAATTTTTATTACTCCTTACACAAGTCGAGAGAGATAAATTCATATAAAAATCTTCTGAAGACGATTTGTAAACTTTATTATGACCCTTTTTCATTGATTGTTCACGGATTTCATTATTAAGAAATCTATCTACAGTTTCTTGTACCAATTTCTCATGACACCTTATTAATTCTTCTGACTTTGATCTACTGGTTGTTAATAGATCGATAAGAATATTGTTTCGATAGATAGGAAATATCTTTATGAATTTGTGTAATTTATATATTTTTAAGAATTATCTTTGTAATGTATCATAAACTAATTTGAAGTGAATTTTATGAATTTTAGAGGCACCATTAATTAGGGTGTGGTTGAGTACCGAGGCCATTAGAATTAAATGGGATGGAAACTTGAATTATTATAATAATTAGCGTCACATAACTATTAATTTTTATTTATTTTTTTTATAGAAGAAACAAGTGCTTCTCTAAAAAATGAGACTTGAACTCATGATTTATTTTTTAAAAGACGATATGAATAACCAACTGAACTAGTCCGATTGACATTGTCACGTAGCTATTAATTAATACTTCTTATAGTTAATATCATTATATATATCAACAAAACTTGGTGTGATTTCACTCTATTTCGTTCCAGTAATGCTATCCATACACAATTTCTCTACCAAAATGTTATATCTGCTGAGAGGCTAGAAAAGAGGGGGAAAGTGGGGAGTTTGACTTATTTTCAGCCTGCTGATGTGGCTTGGCTAATTGGGTAGCCACATCAACAGGTATAACATTTTGATAGAGAAATTGTGTATGGATAGCATTATTGATTTCTTTCAGCACCCCTAGTGTAGGTAGAGTGGCCACTAGAAAATTATTTAATTTTAATTTTAATTTTTTCTAATGAATCTGGAAAAGAGATTCTTTTCTTTCCCTAGGATCTTGGAGATTCTTCTTTAATGCTCCATTAATCATAATTAATTATAAAAAATAAAAAAATAAAAAGGGAGAAAAGATGACTCTCTCTTTCACCTTTTTGGTGGGCAGTGTTGAAAGGATTAAGATTAAGCAAAGTATGAGTGCTTCGTAGAAAGCCATTCACGGGTGAGGGAGTAGGACACGAGACAAAAGAAATACTAAATCAACGTCACTTTGGTGCATTCGATGAGTGCAACGGGGACGGCCCGCTACGCGTGGAACACGAGCTTCTACCAGCACTGGCGGCCCCCCAGCCTCCGCCTACCTCTCAATGAAAAGAAGTCTTAGTGTAAGATAATATTGCAAAAGCCTGTAATGATATGTATCAAAATATCACATCTAATGTATATTTTATATAGGATTAATTATACTCCAAGTATCACGTCATTTGGTTTCAGCTTTAAATAAGATTTTTTATTATTAATTAAAATAATTTAATCACTCAATTTATAGTTATATTTTAATTAAAATTAATTATAAATAATCATTTTAAATTATTAATGACAACTACTCATTATTTTACGTATAATTATTTAAATTAAAATTATATGATCTTATTTGAAATTCATATAAAATTAAAAGCTATTATTTTAAAACTCATTTGAAATTATAGAATAATAAAAAATATTTATGTGTGATCATGTGAGTTGTTGTTGACAATTTGAAATGACCGTTTGTAACTGGCCTTAATTGGAAGGACAATGCTTAGTTTCAAACTTGACAGGAAGAATTCTCCTATCTAAATACGTATTTTAACCACAATCTGTTACATATGTAATGCATATTTATTTTTTAATTTATTTAAGTTTTATTTTTTTTGTTAAAACAAAATAATCACATGATATATATATATATATATATATATATATATATATATATATATGAGTGCATAAGTAATATACTAAGGTTGTAACACGTAAATAAAAAAAAAAAATTCGCACCTAATTTAGAACCAATCACGAATCCCAATTAATATAGAACTATAAATTAAAAGACTACTGTATCAATTGATAATAAAGGGATTAATTTAAAAATTGAGAGCCAACTCTAGGGTATTAAAATATAGGACCTCGGTCCTACATGTCAATTATTTGTGTGTATATATATATATATATATATATAAATAATGTTTTGTTACTAATTTATTCTTTCTCTCTTCGCAATCATTAAAAGTAACTTTGTCACTAACACAATGTGAAACACCATGTACATCTATATGACATGTATTATAAATCCATATTTATTTGTAGCATGTGGGTAATTAATGTGTATCACCATTGTTTAAAGAAAGCATTCATATATATCATCTGCCACCTTATGCTTAGTGTGTTTTTTCCCCCCTACTGTTTTGAGAATTGGACAGGAGTGGCCAGCCCACTAGTAGTGAGAACTGGAAATCCCCCTTCAACCTTTTAGCTTTTTTCTTTTTAATAATTAGATGTTCGGTCAGTTTGCATGCATCTTGACTAATTTTGAGAGCCAACTCTAGGGTATTAAATAATGTTTTGTTACTAATTTATTCTCTTTCTCTTCGCAGTCATTAAAAGTAACTTGTCACTAACACCATGTGAAACACCATGTGAAACACCATGATAATAAAGGGATTAATTTAAAAATCGAGAGCCAACTCTAGGGTATTAAAATATAGGACCTCGGTCCTGCATGTCAATTATTTGTGTGTGTATATATATATATATATATATATATAATGTTTTGTTACTAATTTATTCTCTCTTTCTTCGCAGTCATTAAAAGTAACTTTGTCACTAACACCATGTGAAACACCATGTACATCTATATGACATGTATTATAAATCCATATTTATTTGTAGCATGTGGGTAATTAATGTGTATCACCATTGTTTAAAGAAAGCATTCATATATATCATCTGCCACCTTATGCTTAGTGTGTTTTTTCCCCCCCTACTGTTTTGAGAATTGGACAGGAGTGGCCAGCCCACTAGTAGTGAGAACTGGAAATCCCCATTCAACCTTTTAGCTTTTTTCTTTTTAATAATTGGATGTTCGGTCAGTTTGCATGCATCTTGACTAATTTTGAGATTCTAAAATTAATGTTCAGACAAACTTCCAGTGATCTCAAGAGAGATTTGAATTCGAAACCTTAAATTTTAATATTCAAATCTTTACCGTTCGACTAAACCCTCCTCGAACCTTTTAGCTCAACCTTTAATTCTTCTCATAAAATTGTCTAAGCTCTTCATTTCATTTATTCAAAGACCTTAAACAATATATTATTTATGAATTTCAAGAAAGTTATATGTATTTTTATATATATTTAGTGCTCTTTTTTTTAATTGTAATGACATTTCTTTGGTTTTTTTACATTAAAATTTATAATTAAGTTGCTCTGAATTCTAGTGGGAGTAACCAAAAAATAATGAACTAACATTCCACTAGTTTTATTTTCATGTTACTTTTGAACTTAAGCTCATTAGCTAAAAGCTAGCAGGTCTTTTTTTTTTTTTTTTTTTTATTTTTGGAGTAAATTAGTACTATTTGAAATTCAAAATTTGTAGATATTTATAAGGGGGCAACAGTAGACGATCAACCCCCAAGGGATAGCTCCACGGAAGAGTGGACCGCAATAAGTGCATTGTCAGCACAAGTCGAGAGTTCAATTTCTACAAAGTAAAAATCTCTTTTGAATCAAGCCAAAGAAAATAAAATTAATCGTGAATTTCTTAATTTCGACGTGAATGACCTACCTTTGATAGAGAGACTAAATAAAAAATAAAGTGGAGCAACAAAATGACATTAAGGATAGGATAGTAATAACCATTTTATTCATTTATTTAACTGAATATCCTGAAATGTGATAGGGATACGGTTCAACTAAAGCTGTCCAATACTTATGCGCCACTCGATATATTTTAAAGCTAAATTAGCAGGTGAATCACTTTAGAAAGAATAACGTATACAAAGTGCCCATGTCTAGGAATGGCAATGGGAGGGTTGGCCATTTTCCAACTTCAACTCTATTTATATTTTTCGCCTCTGAGTCTATTTCGTTTCGTTTAGAAATTTATTCCGATCTCGACTCCGACCCCGTTTATATTCTCTAACTCTATCCCAAACTTCGATATATATACATATATATATATATATATAGTTAAGTAAGTTAAAACTTTTATCTTGATATGCAAATTAAATTTTTATTATTAAAATAACTAATGCAAGAAAAAATAATATGAATGTGATATGAAAAATCTTAAAACTAATTTTATTTAGTGTTGTTTATTAGTAAATATAATATATATAAGAATAAATAAAAAAAATTAATATATAAACAAGATAGAATGACCATCCCTTGAACCGGATAGAGTTTTAAAATTTTCACACCGACCCTACTCTAACCCCGTTTATAAGTACCCTATACTCACCCTATAAAAACAGAGTGAATCCTCGATGAAATAGGACAAATTGCTATCCCTTAACTCCATCCATTGATTTCTCAATTGGTGAGTGGGGGCTATTGATACTGAAAAGAAAGATTGTCAAAAAATGCCAAACTTTTAACAGTTTTGATTCCAAAACAGTGGCTCATATCTTTGATATCTCTTCCTAAAAAGGTCACCTGGTCTGTAATATTAATGGTTCCAAGCCAATCCCAACCATCCGATTGCTGTTGGATTAGAAATGATTAGCCAATATATGCTTCAACAGCATGGATTGGATGCTCAGATATAGTCCATGTTTGTCTCTTTTATCAGTGCTTCTCTGATAGAACACTTTCAATGGTGCTCATGAAGGTACCACCATTTTATGGAAACTTAAAATTTTCACCACAAAGAATCAAAATAATTCGAATTACTGAGAGTATCTTCAATGCTAAATATTATTTTATTTATACTAAATTTATATTTTAATATTATTATAATATAAAAATGTTAAATTTTGATAATTCAGCTCTAATACTAAAATATCATATTTTTTTTTACACAATTATGTTTTCTTAACAAAGTAGTTTGGACCCACATCTATTTGACATTTGATTAATTAGTATGGACCCTACTTTCTTTTAATATTTACTTGATAAAATAGTATAGACCCCATATCTGTTTGACATTATTTGATAAAATAACATGGACCCCACTTTTGTTTGGCATAGAATAATTTTTGTGGCACAACTACTCACATGGGAGTGGGGACTCATGTGATTGTGATGGGTGTAGATCCCCAACCAATGTGAGTAGTTGTGCTACAAAACATTACTCGTTTGACATATGTAAGTTGTATTTCATGAATATCATTTAATGACACAAGCTATGTGCCAAATATGGCATTGAAAATGGAGTAACGCTTTTCTTATCATAAAATTTTAACAAATTTTTTAATCTTTCGATGTGGCTATTCTGGTTCTAGTCAATTAAGCCTTTTGGTATATGCGAGAGCTAATCAATTAAGCCTCTTGAACTCACTCAACATGAATAATACTAACAGATTGAATTTACTAGCACTCGAACAATCATGTTAATAGGTCAATTTTTTTTGATAAAATATTACGGTAAGAATAATATTACTCTTGAAAATGGCATTGCCATTTTTTAACAAATCAAATGATACAACATTAGAGGCCATTTTTTTAACAAATCAAATAACACAACATTAAAACAATAAGTTTTACAACAATGCCAAATTTTGAAAATGGCATATCAAACTATATATGCATTCAAACTGATTTAAACTTGTCAATCGTTGATTTGAACAGCTGGATCCTAATATCTTCCTTTTATTCCAAGATATTTTCTAGTTCATCAAATGGTTAAATTTCTGTTCATATTGAAATTAAATGAATCCAGATCAACACACAAGTTGGTAGTCATTCAAGTGCACTTGTTTTGAGTACCTATATTCCGAAGGTAATCTATGGATTGATTGATCACAACTTACAACCCATCTATCAATAATTTAAAATAAAAAAAAAGGTTAATTCGTAAAAAATTAGACATACGCAATTTTATCTTAGGAATAAAAAGTCAGCTTTTTAATTCATATTTCAAGTTACAATAGAGAAACTTTACCGTTGGACCTAAAAGTAATATGCCCACCAAATATTTAATAATTTAAATGATATAGATACATTTTAGTTAACACTCCTTCAGACAAAATCGATGTTGCGGGGTTCCTATTTAACTAAAAATTCTTGAGAGGATTTGGGGAAAAGAAAAAGGGAGTACAAGACTTTGCATAAAAGATTCCTATTTCAATTGAAAAATAGAGAAAGTCACATAGTTGGGAACCTTGGATAGAGAAAATGAAACTGCAGAATAACAACATTGACATGTTCACTTTAGGCTTGCTATGAACATGAACAAGTATGGAAATCCCAAGGCTCAGTTCTTCATTTGTTCTTGAAATCTTTGCTAATTGCAGTTAAAGAGTGAAACTCTAATGAATTAGTAATTGGTTTTGAAGGGCTTGTAAACCTTGAGATCAAGAACAACTCCAGCAAAGGAACCAACAGCAGCTGCAATGGAAATAATGAGGCAAGCAAGACTTGGGATTTGGAGGGAAAGCCATCTAGTGCTCCATTTGGGTATTTTTTTTTGCACTAGGTACATCTCCACTGGGAAGTAGACTGTGAGAGGCCAAAACCCAAAAGCCCCAATAATTCCAACAACATCATTGAAGAATGGCATAATCATGGATATGATTGTGGTTATTATCACAAAAATTGTTCTCCAAACCAACCGGAAGAGGTTGAGTTTGTAAGGCTTGAATCCCATAATTGGGATTTCAATTTCTTTGTTGATGAATTCACTTTGTGGAAATCTTTCTGATGCAATTTTCTCAATGAAGGCAAAAATGGGTTGGCTGTAAACTTGGTATGCACCAACAAGGTGGACTACTATGGTGGCATTGGCTATGTCGAGAAGCCAGTATGGGTTATAGAAGCCAAATCCGGTGAGGAGGTTTCCGGGGGCCATGTCTCCGAAAGCAGCATAGCCCATGCAGCCACACAGCATGTAGAAGATGGTAGTTACTGTGACACTTAGTAGAGTGGCCTTTTTCATTGTCTTGGCTTCTGATGGTGGGGATTTGATTGTGTCCTGTTATTTTTACATACCATATCAAGTTAGTTTAATAAATACATCACCAGAAAATGAAAACAAGGCTGTGTTTGATGAATTTAGTACTAGGAAATGTACCTGAATTTCAATAAGGATGAGGGAGTAAGAATAGGCAAAAGCTATGTCACCAAGGGCTTGGAAACTCCTCCATATTTTTTCGGTTTGAGTCACAGTCCCAATACTAATTCCAGTCAGACTTCCCCTGACTCTCCCAGTTTCTGATTTTCAACCAACAAAAAGCTTAGATCAGCTTTGATAGGACATAATCAACTTTTAGACAAAAAGCACAAACTAGAAGCCATTTTTTACCAGCAACTTTGGCAATTCCAAGGGCGAGACCAACTGTAGAGTAAGTAAAGGACATGACTGTAGCAACAATTGAAAGCCACCATATTTGATCAAAGTCTTTGATTTGAGAGAAAATGATTTCTGCAACTCCAAAAATGATCATGTATGGATTGCTTGATACCTTGCACGGACTTTTCCCGCCACTCTCATGGAAACAATTTGACCTCTTGATTGCCCTGTTTGATTAAAACCCAAAAACCCATTAGGCCAAAGATCTCCAAGCTCCAATAAAAAACAACACAAAATTATTGTGTTTGGAATTCAAAATTCATACTCACATCATGCTTATGGAAGCTGAAATAGTGTAACTAACGCAGCCCCCAAAAAGGTTGAGGTGCTGAATGAGCCCACAAACCTTGACCTGGACACCACCTGTGAAAATTTAAAAGCAAAGTTAATTTTTTTAAACTTTTGAAAGGAACCCACTAGTCAATTTGTCTCAAATTGTGAAATATAGAGAAATTTACCAAGGTTGGATTGAACTGCGTCCATGTAACTATAGTTTCTCTTGCCCGTGACGGGGTCGCCAGAACGGTAACATGCAGCCAGAAGGGTAGAAGTGTAGTAAGTCGTAAAGGAGAACAAGAACAACACAGCTGGACCAGCAATCCATCCAAGCTGAGCAGTGGCCCAAGCCAGGGACAGAACTCCTGAACCAATCACAGCTGTTATTATGTGAGCACTGGTTGTCCAAACAGTCCCTAGTTCAAACACACAACAGAACAGAACTATAAGTAACAAACACCTTCTCAAAAAAATAAAATAAAAAATGAAGCTACCATTAATCGTAAAATTTGTTAAGAGCTTTGGAATGTTTATATACCAGTTCTTTTGATACGGCCATCGTCGTCGAAGCAATTGGAGACGCCCGGCGGAGGGTCGGTGGTGAAGAGATTGAAAGATTGGTGGTAGGCATGATTATTCTGGCTCTTTGTAGCAGTGTTTCCACTCATCTCTGTTTTGAAGAGACCAACACAGAAAAGTTTGTTTCTGGGTTAGATAAATGGCTTAATACTTAGTGCACACTCTATATATATATGGAACTCTTGTATCTGAAACAGACTCTGGGTCATCTTCTATAATGGATCAGTTGCATTAACTGTTTCTCACTACTTTAAACTACTGATAACAATTTGACACACTTTGCATGAATTACAAAAGCTCAAATGACATTCAAAACTAGACCAAATGAGAGAAAGGGACTTGAAGCTCTGGTTGAGACTCTTACAGTTGAAAGTAAGAGAGTTAATTGATTGGGATGCAGTTTGAGGGAGGGCGAGGGTCGTATTAACTCCTCTGAGGAAGAAAATAGAAGGTTCAGAGGGACCACATGCCCAACGACCTGGGGAAGCCCCACGGGCAAGTCCAAATTATTCCTTAGTCTAGATACATTGCATCTAAAGCATTAGATGGATCAATAAATGGTCACCGGTAGAGTGACTATTATGTATTTGAGTTTTTGAAAAATGCAATTTAATTTTAAAATTGTCCGGAAATACATTTAGAGATAATTCTTTAACAGGGTTAAAATTATGAGAATATTTTTAGTTATGTTGTTGAAAATAGTGAAAAATGTGTTTCGTTATGATTTTGAAAAAAGTAAAAAAAGAAAAAAGAAAAAGTAATTGTATAGTAAATTATAAGAATTTTTTAAAGTTAATTATAAAATTAAGAGTAAATTATACTGACTTTCCATAAAATTTATGACAATTATACTGACTTCTCTTATTTTATTTGAAAATATACAGATACCTCTCTTCTGTCAAATTATTTTTTCAAAAATGGCAAAACTGTATCTTTTATTTATTTATTTTACATTTGTTTTTCAATTTTGACTAATTTTTTCTAACTTTTTTTTAAAT
Organism: Nyssa sinensis; assembly: GCA_008638375.1. NCBI lineage: Eukaryota > Viridiplantae > Streptophyta > Magnoliopsida > Cornales > Nyssaceae > Nyssa > Nyssa sinensis. The sequence continues at coordinate 6,415,471 of CM018032.1, read as the reverse complement.
ATTTTTTTATTTCAAAACAAATTTAAGGTAAATAAATTATTTTTATTTTATAGAAAAATAAATTAAAGATTTTTATCAATATTTATTTGAAAAATAAAAAAATACTTAAAATTTAATAAATTGAAAAATAAATATATGAAAATGGTAGTTTTATCATTTTAAAGAATAAAATTGATAGGAGGGAGATATTTGTATATTATTATGTAAAGTAAGAAAGATTAGTGTAATTTTAGAAATCTTGAAAGAGATCGGTGTAATTTACCCTAAAATTAATTATAAAACTAATTTGACATTAAACTCGTATTTTTCATTTGTGTTTTAATTTTTTTTAAATAAAATATGTTATCCCTAGTGAGTTCTTTTTGACTTATAAATAAAAAATGAAATTCAAATACACCCACTGAATACATAACGTGCAAGCTACTATGGCCATGAAAATCATTATTGAAGTAACACATTTTCAGCAAAAAAAAGTAATAACATGATATTAAAATTAACAAAGAACAGTTTTGAATTCAAATTTAAATTTAAACTAATTTTAAATTCAAATTAATCTTTGTCAATGTCATGAGCCTTTTTTTTTGTCAATTACTTGCATATTTGTTGTTTGTATGTATTGTTGAAAATTTGAAATTTATTAAACTTTTCAATCTAGATTGGAGGTTATAAATGGTACAGAGATGCGTAATTGTATGTCTATTTTTGGGAGGCAATATATTTTATGGGAAAGAAGGGTTTTCTTATGATATACGTACTTCGAGAACATGTGTAAGATTAGATCATGACATTACTTACACTCAATTGGTGGACTACGTCTCTAATGCATTGTAGTTGGATTGAAATTTATGTCACTTGAAAATGACCTGTAGATTTCCATCAGTAGTGAGACCACACATGACAAAATATATGCCATTAGAAATTGTTGACAATAACACTGTTGAAGCAATGGTTGGTACTACATTTCAGAATGAACAAATATGTAGAATCGTCTTGTATGTGGAAATAGAGAATTGGAACCAAGGTTGGGGAACCAGTAAGATTAGTTAAATTTAAATTTAAACTTAAATTTAAACAAATCTTTGTTACAAACAAAAATTAGTTTGAAGACAAATTTAAATTCAAGTTTTATATAGTTTAAATTCAAACTCTAGTTTTTCTATTCATCTTTTATTCAAATTTAAATTTTTCTTGTATCTCTCTATATACAACTATAAAAACTCAAGGTTGTAGCACATTTAAAATAAATAAAAAATACAGATCATCTTTAAGATCTTTTATGGTATCAGAGCTATAATACCAAACAGTAATGGCTTCTTCATCTCCCAACTCTTCTTCCTCTACCACAACCACCAATTCACCCGCCATACACGTCCCAATCAACATCAATCACTTTGTTTCCCTAAAACTTGATCTCAATAACTTTTTGTTATGGCATGCTCAATTCCTTCCTTTTCTTAGAGGTTATGAGTTGAAAGAGGACATTAATGTTTCATTTTCTTACCCACCCAAATTTCTGTCTCAACTATATAGATCATCTTTAAGATCTTTTATGGTATCAGAGCCATAATACCAAACAGTAATGGCTTCTTCATCTCCCAACTCCTCTTCCTCTACCACAACCACCAATTCACCCACCATACACGTCCCAATCAACATCAATCACTTTGTTTCTCCAAAACTTGATCTCAATAACTTTTTGCTATGGCATGCTCAATTCCTTCCTTTTTCTCAGAGGTTATGAGTTGAAAGAGTACATTAATGGTTCATTTTCTTACCCACCCAAATTTTTGTCTCAATCCGAGAATACCATCAATCTTGAATATGTTGCATGGCATAAACAAGACAACATTCTTTTAGGATGGATTCTCTCTTCTCTTACCAAACCTGTTCTTGCCCATGTTATAGGCATCTCTACCTCTACCTCGGTTTGACAAGCACTTGATCATATTTTTGCCTCAAAATCACGAGCTCGAGTAATGAACTCAAGCTTGAATTACAAACTGTGAAGAAAAGGAATCTCTCAATCTCAGATTACCTACAAAAGATCAAAACCATTGCTGATAGTTTAGCTACTGCTGCCTAACCCATTCTTGAACTTGATCTTATTCTTTGTATCCTTGGTGTATTACCTTATGAATATGATTAATTTGCCAATTCTGTCATAACTAGAACCGATGACGTCTCCTTAGAAGACCTTCATACAATGCTTTTCAATCAAGAAGTCTGGCTCACCCAATACACCTGTGCTTCTTTCACTACTGAACCTCAGGCCAATGTAGCCAATACAACTATCCACTTTAATGGTCGCAGAAGGGGACGTGGCCATGGACATAGACGTGGACGTGGGCGAGGTCATGGAGGACATGGACTCTTTAGGGGCTCACAATAATCTGGTGCACATTCTTTTGTTACTTGTCAACTTTACAATCGTCCAAATCATCATGCTGCACAATGCTGGTATCGATTTGATCTTTCCTATAACAATAGCAAGTCCATAACACCATCCGTTTTTACTACCCTCTATAGAATGTTTCTCTAATCCAAATTGGTATCCCGATTCGGGTGCTACTAATCACTTGATTGTCGATCTCAAGAACATGCACATTCATTCTGAGTATCATAGGCCTGATACAATTAAAGTTGGTAATGGGATAGGTTTTCATATTCTTCATACTGGTTTCTCTTCACTCCAAACCCCCACATAAATCTCTCTCCCTTCATAAAATCCTTCATGTCCTATCTATCACTCAACTTGCTTCCAGTTTCTCAATTCACACGTGATAATAATGTTTTCTTTGAATTTCACCCCAATTTTTTTGTTTTAAGGATTTACAAATGGGGCAGGAAATCCTACGGGAATAGAATAAAAGAAGCCTATATTCCTTGGAGCACGCTAGTAGCCATCCATCTTCCTCCTCATATCATTCTGTCTTCATTGGTACAAGATTTTCTTTAGATACTTGGCATCGACGCCTTGGCCATCCTATGATGCCTGCTATTTGTCAAGTTATCTCCAATAACTCTTTATCTCTTATTAATAAGATGCAATCTTTTTGTCTTTTAGGAAAAAGTCACAAGTTATCTTTTTCTTCTAGTACCACTATTTACAAAGCCCCATTGGAACTGGCTGTTAGTGACATTTGGGGACCATCTTCTGTTACTTTTAATACTCAGTTTCAGTATTATATTCATTTTACTGATTTTTTCAGTCGTTATATTTGGATTTTTCCACTTAAATTAAAATCTGATGCCTTACAAACTTTTCTTATTTTTAAATCAAAGGTTGAAAATGTTCTTGGTCACAAAATTAAGAGATTTCAAAGTAATGGTGGTGGTGAATTTCAAAAGTTTATATCGGTATTACAATATTGTAGCATTGAACACCGTATATCTTGTCCACGCACTCAAGAACAAAATAGACTTGCTTAAAGGTGTCATCGTCATATTGTAGAAACCGGTCTCACACTTATGGCCACTGCCTCCATCCCTCCATTTTATTGGGATGATGCCTTTTCCACTGTTGTCTATCTTCTTAATATACTTCCCACTTAGGTTCTCAAATACAAGAGTCCACATGAAGTTCTTTTTCACACAAAACCTGACTACACATTTCTCAAAATTTTTGGTTATGAATATTTTCCTCATCTTCGTGCTTATAATGGTAACAAACTTATATATCGTTCACTAACATGCGTGTTTCTTGGCTATAGCGTTGCTCACAAAGGATATAAATGTTTTCATCTCCCCACAGGTCGCATTTACATTTCTCGTCATGTAATCTTTAACAAAAAATTTTTCCCTTTCAACAACCTTTAAAACCGTCACCACCATCTCAACTTATACTGCCAAACTCATCCATTTTGACTAATCATCTTTTCTCCCTATCAAAACTTCCTATCCTTTTACCTACTCCACCTCAACCCTTAGATTCACCCACTTTTTCAGTTTCTCCCATTACATCTCATTCACCCCCCCTCATTCTCCTCCACAACCTCTTTCACCCGACCTATCACTTCTCTTTTCTCCTCAGTTACCTATACCACCACCTAATCCTTTTACTCACCTACCCCAAATCACCTCTACTCATTCTATGATAACTCGTTCCAAAAGTGACATTTTCAAACCCAAAGCCTTCACCACCATTAAACATTCTCTTTCAACCAGTCTTATTAAACCTATATATTTTACTACTGCCAACAAAGATCCGAATTGGAGAAATGCAATGGTTGAGGAAATGAAAGCATTGCAGAAAAATAACACTTGGTCATTGGTTCTTCCTCGCCCTAATCAAAATGTTGTGGGTTGTAAGTGGGTCTTCCGTCTTAAAAAGAAAGTTGATGGCTCGATTGAGCGATACAAAGCTCGCTTCGTAGCTAAAGGCTTTCATAAAAGGGAAAGTGTTGATTATGATGAAACATTTAGTCCTGTTATTAAACCATGTACTATTCGTATTATTCTTTCTCTTGCAGTAACACGGGGTTGACATTTTCATCAACTAGATGTTCAAAATGCGTTCCTCTAGGGAACACTTAATGAAGTAGTTTACATGTAATAACTTTCCGGTTTCACTAATCCAAATACTCCTCATTATGTGTGTTACTTGACAAGTTACTTTATGGACTTAAACAAGCCCCATGTGCCTGGTACACCAAGCTTTGTACCTTCCTCAATCAACATGATTTTATTAGGGCCAAATCTGATACCTCTTTCTTTATCAAAAAGACATCTACTACCATTCTCTGCATATTCGTTTATATAGATGGCATCGTCATAACTGGTACATCTTCTAGTCTTATTCAAGACATGATTAATTCCCTTCACACACCTTTTTTCATAAAAGATCTTGGCTCCTTACATTATTTCTTAGGAATTGAGGCCATTAGGAGTCATTGTGGCTTATTCTTATCTCAACATAAATACATTGTTGATTTGCTTCAAAAAACCAAAATGGATCAAGCCAAATCATGTCAAACTCCAATGGCAAGCAATCTTAACTTGTCAAAACAAATTGGTGATCTAATCTCAGATGTCACTTTATATCGAAGTATAGTGGGTGCCCTTCAGTATCTCACACTAACAAAACCTAACATCAGCTTCTTTGTCAACAAGGTGTGTCAATTCGTGTAATAACCAACCGATAATCATTCGACAACCGTTAAAAGGATCTTACGCTACTTGAAATTCACCATTGACTATGGTCTACTACTATAGCCCTCCACCAACTTTACATTTCAAGCCTTTACTCATGCCAACTGGGTTGGCTGTATTGATGATCGTCGTTCTCAAAATGGCCACTATATTTTTCTCGATCCAAGTCTTATTTCTTGGAGTTCCAAAAAGCAATCCACTATTTCTAAGTTGAGCACCAAATCTGAATACCGTGAACTTGCCTAGACAACTACTAAAATATTATAGATCCAATCTCTTCTCAAAGAATTACATGTTTCTCTTCATCGGCCTCCCACCTTATGGTGTGACAACCTGGGTGCTACATATCTTTCTGTTAATCCCGTCTTTCATGCAAGAACAAAGCACATCGAGATTAATTTTCATTTTGTTCGTGAGAAAGTTGCCAATAAAGCCATTGGCATTCGATTCATCTCTTCCCAAGATCAAACTGTAGATATCATGACTAAACCACTCGGCAATAATCATTTCAATCTTCTTTGGAACAAGCTCACCATCACAAAAAAGTTGTTGAGCTTGAGGAGGCCTAACAAAGACTAGTTTTGAATTCAAATTTAAATTTAAACTAATCTTTGTTACAAATAAAGATTAGTTAAATTCAAATTTAAATTTAAACAAATCTTTGTTACAAACAAAGATTAGTTTGAATACAAATTTAAACTCAAGTTTTATACAGTTTAAATTCAAACTCTAGTTTTTTTATTCTTCTTTTATTCAAATTTAAATTTTCTTGTATCTCTCTATGTACAATTATAAAAGCTCAAGTTTGTATCACATTTAAAATGAATAAAAAATATAGATCATCTTTAAGATCTTTTAAAAATATGTTCGATAAGTTTAAAATTAGCCCATATAAAAAATTTGTTTCATTACCATTTTCTTGCATTTACAATAACTATCGTATATTAATAATAACAATAATTAGAAATATAATAAGAACCCAAAGGAGGGTGTTGCAAATGCAACACAGACATATAAGGGAGCGGCGTTGAGATAAAGATTCTTGATGTGTTAGCAGTTAGCACATGATTCTCTATGTGGCGTAATGCATTTGGATATTCGCACTCAGATGAATGAATTGTAGTGCTATTGATCCAAAGGGCATCGATAGAATAATCTATCATTGTTCCGTGCAATATGAGCAATCAATAATCGCATGTATCCAACATCGCAATAACATACTGGTAAATGTTTGTCTTCTCCATCCATTATCTAAATAAATTGGTAAATACTAGAAATAAATCATTAATTGATAAATACCAAATATGAGAGAACATTAGCTAAAGTTGATTATAAATGTTGTTATCATATTTCCATACATAAAGCACAAAGGCAGTAAGTAGGTGCAAACATGATAATAATACTAAAAAGTAACACATGTTTAATTACAATAAAAAAATGACACACATGTAAAGTAGAGTCAAATTTGATTATTTATATAATCAGTCATACATGACCAACCAAATTATTACAAACAATAGTCATTTCGACAATGCTTTGTGGCGACATGTCAACATCCTATTGTGTTGGGTCTATTTGTACACATCACCCTCTAGGTTCATGTCTTCCACTTGAAACTCATTAATAAGAGGATCCCTTGCAGAATGCATACAAATGAAATTATGTACTGCACAATATTCAGATGTAGTGACTAGGGGACCTTATCCCACAACCTTGTAATTTAGCATACTCCTAAGTAGTGGAAGTCTTGCTTTTAAGACACCAAAGCATCTCTCAATTACATTTTTTAATGATAAATGCTTGTGTGTATTGCACAACATGTAGATGCACCAGTGGAATTATGTTTGCAAGGCAACAATGATGTGTTTCAGTTGTGGGTTTTGTAGATACAGATTATGCAAGTGATTTGGATGACAGAAAATCTACTACAGGTTATGTTTATATGCTGAAAAATGGACTTATTTGTTGGAGATCCATGCTACAATCCTTAGTAGTGATGTCTACTATAGAATCTGAGTACATGACAGTGGTTGAAGTTACTAAAGAAGCGTTGTGGTTAAAGTGGCTAGCTAAAGAGCTTGGTTTAAAGCAAGATGTAGTTTAGTTGCATTATGACAACCAGAGTGCCATATACTTGGCAAAGCATCACATCTACCATGCCAAAACAAAACTTATAGATGTAGGGGTTCATAGAATAAGAGAGCTTATTGCTACAGGTAAAGTGATACTTGAGAAAACTCACACTTTAGAGAACGCAGTTGATTTGTTGAAAAAGTTTATTCCTACAACTAAGTTCAAGCATTGCTTGGACTTGGTCAATGCTTGGACTTGGTCAATGTTTTTACATGTTGAAAGAAGACATTCCCAACATATTGATTCAAGGTGAAGGCACTTGAACTTGTTGACAATTTTTAAGGGGTTGAATATTTCACCAGGGTGGAGATTGTTAGAGGTATAATTTATATTCCTGTAACAAGTGAAACTAGGTATATAAGTATTATGTGCTTTGCTATGCTCCGCATATAATACCCATGCGGCTTAACCCTAGTTGTGTTATCAGGGATGAATAATAGGTTGGGGATGCGAGAGGCTTGCCCCCCATGGTACGGTAAAGGTATATTGGAGAATTTTAATGCATCAAATTGGGGTTAGGATTTAACTGTATTGCAGTATAAATACGTTGTAACCCTATACATGAGTGAAAGTTCCATGTCAGATACTGAAAGGATCTAAATAGTAGAGTAGTTGAGAGAAAATATGGCAATCCATAACATCAAGAGATTGAAAGTATGTGGGGCTTGGAATCTCGTAAAGATTACATTGAACTCAACACAAGATCCAATGCTACTCTAATGATTAGCAATCATTGGGGTCTTAGGAATTCACTGAAAGATGTGACAGTGGGTGTATTTATAGTATTGTTGACTTGTGTAAGTTCATTAGGGTTTCCAATGGATGTGGATAGACCTCCATGTGTCAAGCTAGTGCTCAAAATAGTAGGTTGTTGTGGAATCATTATAGAATCACTACAGGAAAAAGGACTATTAGCGACGCACTCAAGCGTCGCTAATAGTAAAAAAGAGCGTCGCTAATGAGCTTTTGTGACGCACAGATGAGCATCGCCACGTGCGTTGCTAAAAGACGTGTCGTAAATACTATTAGCGACGCTCACCCACGTATGCGTCGCTAAAAATACCTATTAGCGATGCCCTTTGAGTATCGCTGATAATCAGAAATGAGCGTCGCTAATATTGGCCATGGATGCAATGGGCGTCGCTAATAGGGCCCTTTAGCGACGCTCAGTGTGCATTGCTAATAGTTGATTAGCTTGATTTAGCGACGAATGTAAAGCGTTGCTAAAAATAATTGCTTTTCTTTTAGCGATGCCTGTGTGTGCGTCGCTAAAAGTTGTGTTTTTTTTTTTTTTGGCCCCCTTTTTTACCTAAATTATTTGTTTTATTTTTTGTTTTATTCCTGTTTAAACCTGTATCAATCATCCTGATATATAATAAAATCAAAAATTCTGAAATCAATATATTAAAATAAAAATAGATTCATATATATATATATATTATACTAATTACTTACATTTATAAAAGTACAATTTAACAATAAATACAAAATATTAAAATTTGTCTCAGAAAATGTAATTACAGATGTCCATGAAAAGAAAAAAAAAAACAAATAAAAATAATAAGTCCCGATGCAAAACAGAAAGACGGCGGCGCAATAATCCCGATCAATCTGAAATAAAGATCAAATAATATATATTAGAACACTTATTAAATATATATGAAAGTGAATATATTATTTTTTTTCCATGCATAAATATTAAAAATGACAAAAAGTAGCATAAGTTGCAAACCACTAATCTGAACTGATTGCCGTAAGTTTTTGGTAGTCTATTTTGTCATTTGTGAGGTGTCTGCTGAGGTTTCGAGATAGTTAGGCGGGTATCCGGTATTTTGGTCCGTCAAAACCCCTAAATGGGCCTTTGTGGAGCAGAAACTTGCAAAACTTTCTGACCGGGCATCCGAACCAAGTACCGTAAGTTTGTGCAAGTCTATTTATCATTTGGAAGGTGTATGATGGGGTTTCAGGGTCGGTAGGCTGATATCTGACATCTTGGTCCGTCAAAACTCCAAAATGGGCATTTTTGGAGCAGAAACTTGCATAAGTTTCAAACCGGTCATCCAAACCAAGTGTAGTAAGTTCGTGAAAGTCTATTTTATCATTTGTGAGGTGTGTGATGGGGTTTCGGGGTCGGTAGGCCGATATTCGGCATTTTGGTCCTTCAAAAGCCCGAAATGGGCCTCTTTGGAGCAGAAACTTGCATAAGTTTCAAACCGGTGATCCGAACTGAGTGTCGTAAGTTCGTGCAAGTCTATTTTATCATTTTTGAGGTGTGTAATGGGGTTTCGGGGTCGGTACACTGATATCCGACATTTTGGTCTGTCAAAACTTGAAAATGGGCCTTTTCGAGCAAATACTTGAATAAGTTTTAAACCGGTGATCTGAACTGAGTGTCGTAAGTTCGTGTAAGTCTATTTTATCATTTGTGAGGTGTGTGATGGGGTTTCGGGGTCGGTAGGCCGATATCTGACATCTTGGTCCGTCAAAACTCCAAAATGGGCTTTTTGGAGCAAAAACTTGCATAAGTTTCAAACCGGTGATCCGAACCAAGTGTCGTAAGTTCGTACAAGTCTATTTTATCATTTTTGAGGTGTGTGATGGGGTTTCGGGGTCGGTACACTGATATCCGACATTTTAGTCTGTCAAAACTTGAAAATGGGCCTTTTCAAGCAAATACTTGAATAAGTTTTAAACCGATGATCCGAACTGAGTGTCGTAAGTTCGTGTAAGTCTAATTTATCATTTGTGAGGTGTGTGATGGGGTTTAGGGGTCAGTAGGCTGATATCTGGCATTTTGGTTCGTCAAAACTAAAAAATGGGCCTTTTTGGAGCAAAAACTTGCATAAGTTTCAAACCGGTGATCCGAACCAAGTGTCGTAAGTTCATGCAAGTCTATTTTATCATTTTTGAGGTGTGTGATGGGGTTTTGGGGTCGGTAGGCCGATATCCAACATTTTGATCCGTCAAAACTCAAAAATGGGCCTTTTTGAAGCAAAGACTTGCATAAGTTTCAAACCGGTAATCCAAACCAAGTGTTGTAAGTTTTTAAAAGTTTATTTTATCATTTTTGAGGTGTTTGATGGGGTTTCGGGGTCGGTAGGCCGATATTCAGAATTTTGGTCCCTCAAAACTCTAAAATGGGCCTTTTTGAAGCAAATACTTGCATAAGTTTCAAACTGGTGATCCGAACTGAGTGTTGTAAGTTCGTGTAAGTATATTTTATCATTTGGGAGGTGTGTGATGGGGTTTTAGGGTCGGTACGCTGATATCCGGCATTTTAGTCCATCAAAACTCAAAAATGGACCTTTTTGGAGAAAAAACTTGTATAAGTTTCAAACCGGTGATCCGAACCGAGTGTTGTAAGTTTGTGCAAGTCTATTTTATCATTCATGAGGTGTGTGATGGGATTTCGGGGTCGGTAGGTCTATATCCGGAATTTTGGTTTGTCAAAACCCTAACAAGGGCCTTTTTGGAGCAAGGACTTGCATAGGTTTCAAACTGGTGATCCGAACCAAGTGTCGTAAGTTGGTACAAGTCTATTTTATTATTTGTGAGGTGTGTGATGGGGTTTCAAGGTCGGTACACCAATATCTGGCATTTTGGTCCGTTAAAACTCAAAAATGGGCATTTTTCAAGCAAATACTTGCATAAGTTTCAAACCGGTGATCCGAACCGAGTGTCGTAAGTTTGTGCAACTCTATTTTATCATTTGTGAGGTGTGTGATGGGGTTTCAAGGTCGGTACACCGATATCCGGCATTTTGGTCCGTCAAAATTCAAAAATGGGCCTTTTCGAGAAAATACTTGCATAAGTTTCAAACCGGTGATCCGAACCGAGTGTTGTAAGTTCGTGCAAGTCTATTTTATCATTTGTGAGATGTGTGATGGGGTTTCGGGGTTGGTAGGTTGATAATCGACATTTTGGTCTGTCAAAACTCAAAAATGGGCCTTTTTGGAGCAAAGACGTGCATAAGTTTCAAACCGGTGATCCGAACCGAGTGTCATAAGTTTGTGCAAGTCTATTTTATCATTTATGAGGTGTGTGATGGGGTTTTAGGATCGGTAGGCCGATATCGTGAATTTTGGTCCCTCAAAACTCAAAAATGGGCCTTTTTAGAGTAGAAACTTGCAAAAGTTTCTGACCGGTGATCCGAATCGAGTGTTGTAAGTTCATGAAAGTCTATTTTATCATTTTTGAGGTGTGTGATGGGTTTTTGGGGTTGGTAGGCCGATATTCGGCATTTTGGTCCCTCCAAACTCGAAAATGGACCTTTTTGGAGTTGAAACTTGCAAAAGTTTCTGACCGATGATCCGAACCGAGTGCCGTAAGTTCGTGCAAGTCTATTTTATCATTTGGGAGGTGTGTGATGGGGTTTCAGGGTTGGTAGGCAGGTATCGGTGTTTTGGTCCGTCAAATCCCCAAAATGGGTCTTTTTGGAGCAAAAACTTGCAAAAGTTTCTGACCGGTGATCCGAATCGAGTGTTGTAAGTTCGTGTAAGTTTATTTTATCAACAGTTCCACCTCTTCCGACCAACTCCCATGACTACAGAAGAGGAGGAAAAACCTAAAAAATTCTTTACAGAAAAACCATTATTAATTTTGAGCTAAAACTACAAGTATGCCCTTTTTATTTTATTAATGAGAACACAGAACGAGAACATTAATTATTCTAATTTTAAGTGATTTTTTTTATTAAAACTTATCACAACAAATCAAATATTCAAACTCAATAATTTCTTTGGAGAAGAGCAAGATTCCAAGTTAACGTGCGTCACTTGGGATGTCCGAAAACTAATAATAGTTTAAGAAATTCAACTCTTCTGTCTGCACTCTAAATAGTCCACTTGTATATATATATATATGTGTGTGTGTGTGTGTGTGTGTGTGTAATAGATGGTACAACATATAATATTTATATAAAAGAGGAATATAATGTGAAGTGTTGCATATGAAATACCTTCTGTCATAGAAGATGTAACTTCTTTGATCTCATGCGCTACGTGGGGTTCCCTTTTTATCTCACGAGCTAACTTCAGTGGAAACTCTTTCTCGCAAGCACTTGAATCAAACACACACACATTAAAATGCATGTCTCCTATATGCTCAAATTCTGCAAAATCTCTGAGACAGAGGCCATGGTGTTGCACAAAATTATCCCAACCTTATTGGAAGTAAATAAATCCTTTGGCACATTTACCAATTTTAACATGCCATGGCCCTTTACAACTTGTTAGAATTGTTTCTTTCAATTTTACTTCATCTAGTTGTCCACAGAAAGCCGGTGGAATGCACTGTGCAAATTTAAAATTCAGAAAACTATATTAGAGTGATTGAGTCACTATAAAATGTTGCTACATTAAGAAGAGAAAAGACACTTGGACTGACCACACACAAACACACACACACACACACACACACACATATATATATATATATAGAGAGAGAGAGAGAGAGGACATACAAGTTCTGTAAGGAAACCAGGCATCATGACCTTGAAGAAATGCTTGGAAATGGGAAGCTTCCTTTCCATCCGAGAAGAAGACATATTCTCACCTAGTTGGTAACTATGATAGTCAAAATAGAGAAGAGAATTGGAAGTCCTTTCATTGGCCAAACAATCCTGATCTTATCCATAACGAGCTACCATTATAGGGTAAGGTTGATGATTAAAACTCAAACTAGAATTCAAACTAGGAATATGGATAGGATCTAGATGGTCAAGCAATTTCTATTCATTTAAAAAGGGTAGGCCAAGGGTTGTTAATGGTTCCAAGGGTTGTTAATGGTTTCAAAGCAATCTATTCTATTCAGAAACTAGCTCATTTTCTTTTCATCTTCTTCCTTTTTACTTATGAAAAAAAATAAAAAACAATGTCTTGATGACAATCTAAAAAACTAATTGCCCCAAAAGATTATAAATTATCAATAAACTCTTACTTCTAATTTCACGAGATATAAAATCATGTATTAATATTCAAGTCAAACACTACATACATATAAATGATAATAAAAAGTGAAAATACCTAATGAAGACATCAAAATACTTGTAGACTAAATTTCTAATATTATTCATCACGATCTACTACCCCAAAAAATAAAATGCCTAACATTTTAAAGATAAACAATGAACATCTACAAAATATTAATTTATTTTCCCTAATGCTCATACAAAATTTTAAAATTTTTAATATATTCAACTATAATTTCACCAGTATATAGAATGTAAAAATAATTTTTCTAATTTTATTTTTATCGTTATTTTTTCTTTGATGTGTACTAACATGATTTAGAGCTCACAAAATTCAATACCAAAATTAACATTCTTCAAACCAATACATATATTAATTTTCGTCAAAAAAGAAAGAGAGAAGATAACCAAAAAAAAAATACCATTTCTTAAATGGACTAGATCACCAGTCTTTACTGGCACACCTATATGTTCTTAAAAAGCCATGCTAAAAAATTAATGGCAAGAGTTGGAAAAACAAATTCAAATAAACAGTTAAATTAGTCAATCAAATTCAAATACACATATGAAGACATACAAAATGTCCATAGAAATCTATGGTAGCAACCTGTGAAGCGAAGGAATACCAAAACAAAATGATTAGCTATAGCTTGTAATCCTTAGCTAAGAGAGGCAATGGAAGACTGGGAAGCATCATGCCTAATTTTTTCAAGGAATTATGTATTGCCATGGATGCAAACATAAGTGATGTATTTTTTAACCATCACACATGCAACTCACATAACACAATTCAACACAAAAATTACAGTCCACTCATTGGAAAAATATCATTCAATTATCTATTAAAATGCATGATTTTTTTTTACGAATATAATTTTTCTTGTTTAAAATATGTTAATCGCAATAAATTTAATAATTAAATGGATACTCCAACGAATATCATCCCATTCAATTACAAGTCTTCTATTCCATTACGGGTTTAGTGAACATTTTTTTTTTCACTGTACAGGGATTAGAGAAGGAGTTCCCTACTCCATTAAATCACTCTCAGAAAATGTAGAGAATGGATGGTCATTCTTATGAATAAATATGTAGAAGCAGTGACTCAAATTGAAACAATGTCATGAAAGCCACTCTTCAAGTTTCTAGCATAGAAATCATCACCTCATTGTTCAACAAACTCCATTGTTCAACTTGTTTTAATTTCATATATATATATATATATATATATATATATATATATATATTCAGCAATTTCTAGTACACCCCCCCCCCCCAAAAAAAAAAAGAAAGAAAGAAAGGTAAACACTCCAATTTTTTTTTCTTTTCCTGATTTTCATTAGCTTTACTATCTTTATTTCCTGTCACATCAGTATGCCTTTTGGGGAAAAAAAAATCTATTGTTGTTTTTGGGTTCAACCATTATATTATATATTGTGACCTCAGTGTTTTGAAGGCCAACCCTAAAATATCTAAACCACAATCACACATTGGCACTCCCATAAAACAGCCATCATACTAAATTTTCTTGACCTTTTTATTATGTTTTTTTTTGAACTTGTGTTGTGAAAAATTCTAATTATCTAAGCCACCTGAAATTTGAAGTCCCCTATCAGCTCAACTACTACCAATGTTATCGTGCTGCCTACACCAAAACTAAGTCAAGATCAAGCAAAAGATAAAGTATTATTTCTTATTGGTAAAAAGTACTTTAAAAAAGCTTAATCAAACAGTAAATTAATTTTGCTCACAATTATCATGGCCCTTTTTGTTGATAGCTTCATTAGCATTCATGAGAATATGTAAAACACACAAGAAATAATTTACAGTCGTTCTCAACTCAAAGTTTAGGTTCGAACATTATGGATTCAACAATATACTAAAACCTCACACAAAGTGGCAAATAAGGGAATCTAAATTCAAAGACAAGGCATACTTACTTGAGCGACAACACAATTTTGATGTTTTTGACGTAAGAGATAGCCTCCAATCGATGTGTTTGACGCAAGAGATAGCCTCCAATGGATCAAAAACAAAGAGAGCGAGAGAGAGAGAGATAGTCGATCAAAAACACACAGAGAGAGAAAAAGAGAATAAGGAGCGGCGCGAGAGACTGATCAGTTTATAAGACTTATTAGCGACGCTCACTGTGCGTCGTTAATAAGTAAATGAGCGTCACTAAAGTTCCTTGAAACGATAGCGTTTCATATACACTACTATTAGCGATGTACTATCGTGCACCGCTAATGTGTGAAGGTGCGTCGCTAATAGGTTACCGCCAATTTTTTCGCGCGGGAAACCCCTTTTGTTACTTTTTTTAGTGACACACGTTGTGTGCGTTGCAAAAAGTCACTATTAGCGACGCTTGACGTGCGTCGCAAATTCTGTGCGTCGCAAAAACTATAATTTTTTTTGTAGTGAATATTATAACATTCTATGGGGTTCCAAACGGTTATATAAGGTTATGAAAGGTTAGAGAATGTCTATCATTATTTTAGAAGGTCCAAAGGGTCATATGATTGAGCCGTGAAAGTCCCTGAAAAGCTTAATACTTTTTCTTCCATATCACAATTACCCTAGGGATCCTGATAATGTGGGATATAACATTTAGATTGGTACCATAGCTAAACCAGATCGTGAAGTCTCCTAAAAGCTTGCCCCCAAGCTTTAGGCAACCATGTGATGAAAGAGTGCATGCACTTCTTTTCAAGAGTACAAGTCCCTTCTAAATAAGGGGTTGTGAGAGCATATTAGAGAGCTAGTGTCTCTAGCTAAACCAAGTCTGCTTGTGGTGAAAAGTCGATCGACCATGTATTCTTTGGGAGTTTAACTCTTTAAAGAGCATCATCGGGTACTGAGATTCCTTTGGTGGGAACGGCTCTTTTAGTCAAATATACACATGGTCAGGGCTATTCATAATGTTCACGTGTCACTTCATGAGGAGTTGTCATGGCAATGATAAAGATGTTGATGTGGCCGTCAGGTTTAGTAGTCTTGACCATGTGCCTTTGAGACAACTTTCCTTTTAACTATGGTAGGCCTAGGTAGACTAGGTACCTACATTTCCAAACTTTTAGGGGCCATGGCCCCTTTAGTGCCCCCTCCCTCTGCCATTGTGACTCTTCTTCATTATTTTTTTTCCTTAATTTCTCTTATGGTATCTCGAATACATGTCACATCATTTATTATTTGATTATTTAATAGTAAATGTAAAGTGTAACATACATCCAAAGTCATATTGAAAGAAATTCAGAGAAAAATATATTAAAAAAGATCTTTGTCCAACTTATGTGATTGCAAGAAAATAGTACTTTCCTTCTTATTTTGAATGTTAAACATAAAAGTAACATATATTTTAAGACAAAAAATGTACTTTCAAAATGTTAACAAACAAAAAATATTTTTCTATTTGTAAGAACTAATTTAAGTACACGTGCATGTGAAAAAATTGTCATTAAAGTTATTTTTTTATAACATTATTTAATGAAAGAGATTGTGCCTTCAGAATTACATTCACAAAATTTTTAAAATAAAATGAGAGCTAAAATGAATATACTATCACATAAAATAATTTCTTGACTAACAATCATGTATTTTACTAATAAATTTTTGTGACTGATAATAATGATAGCAACACACACACAAACACATATATGTGTGTGCATGAATTTGGACCTAAGTTTCAATGACTATTAAACCTATTAGTATAACAATACTATGTTAAAAGGACCTTTCTAGGCAGAAAAAAAAAAAGATCTTACTTATAAAAAATCTTTTCACTGACCCACAAAAATTTTTAAATATTAAATGAAAGGCTGCTTATCAAAGTAGGATTTTTTAATTTTTGTTGCATATTTTTTAAATCTATATGTTCTTATAACAATCAAGTATATAATTAAATAATTTACAAGTTGCCTTTATATAGAGGTAGTTTGTATGTTCTATGCAGCAACATTGCGCATTTAGTTTTATGGATGTATATGAAAAAGACATCCATATATATATATATATATATATATATATATATATATATAAATTAAGAGAACTATTAAGTACCAATACTTTTAACTTTATTACCGTACCAGAAAAAAGTTCATCAATACTTATCGAACTATTAGGGCCTCATCAATGAATAAATCAACAATAAAATCATATATTTTTCTTGTTGATTCACATTTATTATGAGTGAATCTTCTAGCATGAGATACGAAAGATTTTTTTTTTTTGTTGAAAAAAGCGATAGGGTATTACAATTCATATATTACAATCAACTCAACTCTATTACAACCAAACTTAACCAACTCAATCAACTTAAAAAACATAATCCAACCCAAGAACTTCTTTAATATGAGCCTTGGATAAATACTCAACTCTATTACAACCAAACTCAATCAACTTAAAAAACATAATCCAACCCAAGAACTTCTTTAATATGAGTCTTGGATAAATACCTAACCCAGCTTAGAGTTGGGTAAAAATAATTGCTCACATCTTCTTAGTGGAGAGTGAGACTTGAACCCAAGACCTCTCTTTTGGGAGAGGCCGGTATGGATGGCCAACTAACTCTACCATTATAATAATTCTGCATTCAATAGGTCTTGCAAGAAATAAACTATAATACATTGCCCTAAAATCATAATTGTTAAACTATTTATACCATTTAGTTGAATAATTTTCATATTTACTTGAAAATGTTTTCATATGTATAGAACTTAGGTTATTATTGGATTAAATTTCAGAATTAGGTCATAGTTACAGTCAAATTGAGTTTTATACTCATAATTATTTTGCTTACAATTATAAAGGTAAAACTAATTTCTTTATCATACCTATATTCTAATTTTTCTACAATAACTTGAAGTAACTTATCACTACAACATGTACCTACAAACAACACAAAATCATAATGGATAACTTGCTTCTGTAAATATTTTGCATGAATTCTATGTTTCCAAATAAATATGATCTCATATAAATAAGTGGCTGCAACAAAATCAATAAATCTCACAAAATAAATCATTTTTTTTAGCATTAAGCTAATACAGTACTGATCTAAATTAGATTGATCTAGTGTTTTAGAATTTTAGATGAAAAAAGTTGCAAAGAAAAGCAAAGTGGAGGAAAAATACAGATGAAAAAAAAGTTTTGAAGAAAGAAGAAGTGGAGAAAAAATGGAACAAAATTTTTGGGGAAAAAATGTTAATGAGGTGGACTTCTTTTGCAATTAATAATAACAGTCATGACTTGTATTACACTAATTTAATATTATAGAATTCTAAAAGAAAAAAGAATTGTGAAGAAGATAGAAGTGAAAAAAAAATGGGACAAAATATTTTTTAGAAAAATAAAAAATTTAATGAGGTGAACTTAAAAAATTTAGAAAATGGAGAAGTGGGCCTTTTTTTTTTTTGGAGAAAAATATGGAACAAAAAATATTTTTCTAATATACATACATACACACAACACTTGGAATTTTAGAAACTCAACCAAAAAAATATAAAAATCCTAATGATATAAAAAAAAAAAAAAATTGAACAGAAAAAGGAAAAATATAGTAAGACAAAAAACTAATAGTGTTGAGCTTGATAGCATCACATATTCCAATTTTTTTTTTTTTAATTTTGCCAAAAGGTATAACCTTTTTAATTGAGCTCGATCATTTATGATTGATGCTTAATCAATTACAACTATGCTGATTGTATACTTGATTGGGTGGCCACTAACATAATTCTAAAGACCTGGAATTTTTTTTTTTATCTACAAATTATAAAATAATAAAATGTAAAATTTTATTAAAAAATTAAATTTGTTAAATGAAATTATTAAAATGGGTTTGGAAATAAAAATGATGAAAAGAAATAAGGAGGGCAAAAAAGAAAAATAACTATTGTCTTACTTTTGGCTTATAAAGCCAAAATAACAATAAAATTTTATTATTTGTCTTAAGAAGTAAGCTAATTTAATTTTTTTAACAATTGATTATTCATGAAGTATATTAAAATTTTTGTTTATAATAAAATAAGTTTGATATTCTATTTTTCGTGTTTAGGAGTGAATTTTCTGTTACTTTGTGAAATAGTGAAATTTCACTGTCTCATAGTAAACAGTGAAATTCACTATTTTGCTGGGATGAAATTCCACTATTTCGTAGCGATTTTTCTTTTCAAAATTTCATATGCAATATGATTTTTTTTTTTATAATTCTCAATTTTTAGAGTACAAATATATAAATTTTATTAAAAATAGATTTATAATTTGTAAGTTATGGAATTTTGAAACTTGACAAAAACTTTTTTGAAATATTTCCTTAATTTACGGAAGCTAGTTACTATGATGGAGCATTTATATAGTAAGGGTTATTTTAGTCAAATAAATATTGAATGACTTCTGGAATTAAAAAGAATGGACTGAAACCGATCATAATTAATAACATATTTATGGATCTTTGGTTGAAAAGCCTTTAATAGAATTAGAGGGGAGGGGGGGCTAGAAAATTTTAGTTAGAATTTTGGGTTTGATCAAAATTTTGGGGTAAAAAATGAAAGAAATGATGACTAAAGATTGAGTTGGGTAAAAAAATTTTGAAGTGGGCTAAAATTTTGGGTTAGAAATAATAGATAAATATTGGGGTGGGCCAAAATCTTAGTATGGACCAATTTGAAAAAAGGCCAAAATTTTACGTATATAAAAATATTTCCTAAGGTTTGAAAGCTTGAACCCAACCTAGCCCACTAGTGCTCCCCGCCCTTTCAAGGTGGGGCCAACAATGCACAAAAGTAAGGGAAGAAAATGAACATAGCTTTTACAATTCAAGTCATTAATTTATAAAGTAAAAAAAAGTTAAAAACTAATCACATAAAGTCAACAATGGGCCAATGTGTTTAAGATGGTTGAGAAACAAATTTGTGTTTAATATCAAAATACTGCATTGTCTTGTAGAAATTCAAAAACCTATTTCTAAAAAGTCACTAACAACATTCAAATAAAACAATGCAAAACAAATTTTTTATATATATTTTACTCCTTTTGATTTACTTTGTTCATTTACAAGGATGAAAGAAAAAGAAGAAGCACAAACAAAAAGATGATTTGTTTAGGGATTTGGCTTTTTGGTTCAATGAGCAAGGGATTTCAATTGATTGAGACATCAAGTCATCTTAATTGTGATTTTTTATTTTAATTTATGATTCTAATGTATTGGAGTTTTAATAGCAGTAGAATTCTAAAAAATATTTCTAAATTTAATTGGTTTGTAAGTTTTAGAATTTGATGTGTATAGGAGTTCTAATAGGTTAGAATTTCAAAGAAAACTTGTTCTTTGATTTTTTCCAATTAGCCAATTGGGGTTAGTCTAGTTGGTGGTAACTCTCACTCTCTCTATTAGGGGGAGATGTATAATGTATTTAATTTCTTCTTTCTAACTTTGGATTGGACATTATCAACTACAAAGGGTGTTTTTGTCATAATAATAAAAGTGTAAAACCAAAACAGAAAGTTAGGTTATACATCCAAAACAAAAAAAAAAAAAAATCCTACCTTTATACATCTAGTATAGATATAGATACTTCAACCAGAATAAAGAAGAAGATTTTGGAGTTTCTTACCTTGATTTCCACCACCTTTTTTCAAGAGTCTCTTCCTTTTATGATGAAATATATAGAAACCAACCCAACAAGGGGAAACAGAGAGTGGGAACTCAGCTGCTGTGTCTCCCTTTGATCAATCTCCTAAGCTATACATAGTAGAGCACAAAACCATAAATATATTATTTTTTAAAAAAATATTCTCTTTAAAGGATCACCTTAGAATAATAAAAAATTCTCACTTAAGCCTTCTCATCCATCCTTGCTACAAAGAGAACGAGGTTCCTTCAATAATCACCCTATAGATTATTGCTCTTAGTGACTGATGTATGAGCAACTGAGGACATATCAAATATCAGTCAAGATATTGTGTAAGATGTGGTTTTAGAATAATACAAAGATGGTCTGACCACTTGGGATTTCATGATTATAAGTACATCTAATTGCCATTCATAGATGAACAACCAGTATACAATTCCCATTTATCCCAAAGACTGAAGAAAGAGAGGTTATTACACAAATTAAGGCACTTGCCCTTTTTGAGAGAGCATCATTGAAGCTTGGATTCAAATTTTCCTCCACTGACTTTGACACTCCCTTTTCTTTTTCTTTTATTTTAAATTGAGAGGTTGTGGCCTAATGCAAATTTAGGGTTGTCAATATGTGGTTGATCCGAATCCGATTCATTTATTTATTTTTTTTAAAAGATTCCTACATCAATTGAAAATTAGAGGAAGTGACAATTGGGAACTTTGGATAGAGAATTCATATCTGAATTACACATGCATACATACA
Source organism: Nyssa sinensis (assembly GCA_008638375.1). NCBI lineage: Eukaryota > Viridiplantae > Streptophyta > Magnoliopsida > Cornales > Nyssaceae > Nyssa > Nyssa sinensis. The sequence continues at coordinate 6,393,844 of CM018032.1, read as the reverse complement.
TGGACCTGCGTTTAAACAAAAAAAAAAAAACAGTAAAAACCAAAATGAAACTTCAGCATAACAACATTGACATCTTCATTTTAGACTTACTATGAACATGAACAAGTTTAGAAGTCCTAAGGTTGAGTTCTTCATTTGTTCTTGAAATCTTTGCTAATTGCAGTCAGAGAGTGAAACTCTAATGAATCAGTAAATGGTTTTGAAGGGCTTGTAAACCTTGAGATCAAGAACAACTCCGGCAAAGGAACCCACAGCGGCTGCAATGGAGATAATGAGGCAAGCAAGACTTAGGATTTGGAAGCAAAGCCATCTAGTGCTCCATTTGGGTATCTTTTTTGCACTATGTACATCTCCGCTGGGAAGTAAACTGTGAGAGGCCAAAACCCAAAAGCCCCAAGAATTCCAACCACATCATTGAAAAATGGCAAAAGCATGGATATGACTCTGGTTATTATCACAAAAATTGTTCTCCAAACCAATTGGAAGAGGTTCAGTTTGTAAGGCTTGAATCCCAGAATTGGGATTTCAATTTCTTTGTTGATGAATTCACTTTGTGGAAATCTTTCTGATACAATTTTCTCAATGAAGGCAAAAAAGGGTTGGCAGTAAACTTGGTATGCACCAACAAGGTGGATTGCTATGGCGGCGTTGGCTATATCCAGAAGCCAGTATGGATTATAGAAGCCAAATCCTGTGAGGAGGTGTCCAGGCCGTGTCTCCGAAGGCAGCGTAGCCCATGCAGCCGCAGAGCATGTAGAAGATGGTAGTTACTGTAACACTTATTAGAGTGGCCGCCTTCATAGTCTTTGATTCTGATGGTGGGGATTTGATTGTGTCCTGTTATATTTACAAACCATATCAAAATCGTTTAATAAATGAATCACCAAAAATAAATAAATAAAACAAGGCTGTGTTGTCTGTTTGATGAATTTAGGACTAAGAAATGTACCTGAATTTCAATGAGGACGAGAGAGTAAGAGTAGGCAAAAGCTATGTCACCAAGTGCTTGGAAACTCCTCCATATTTTTTGGGATTGAGTCACAGTGCCAATACTAATTCCAGTCAGACTTCCCCTGACCTTCCCAGTTTCTGATTTTCAACCAACAAAAAGCTTAGATCAGCTTTAACGGGGACAAAATCAATTTTAGGACAAAAAGAACAAAATAGAAGCCAATTTTTTACCAGCAACTTTGGCAATACCAAGGGCGAGACCAACTGTAGAGTAAGTAAAGGACATAAATGCGGCAACAAATGAAAGCCACGATATCTGATCAAAGTCTTTGATTTGAGAGAAAATGATTTCTGCAACTCCAAAAATTATCATGTATGGATTGCTTGATACCCTGCACCGATTTTTCCCGCCACTCTCATGGAAACAATTTGACCTCTTGATTGCCCTGTTTTATTAAAACCCATTAGGCCAAAGACTTCCAAACTCCAATAAAAAGATTCATAAAGGCTGAAGCTGTTTTTGGAATTGAAAATTCATACTCACGTCATGCTCATGGAAGCTGCAATAGTGACCCAACGGCCACTCCGACGAGGTTGAGATACTGAATAAACCCACAAACCTTGACCTTTACAGCACCTGAAAAAAATTAAAAAACATAAAGAAAGGTTAGTTTTTTTGAACTTTTGAAAAGAACCCACTATTCAATTTGTCTCAAATTTTTGAAATATAGAGAAATATACCAAGGTTGGATTGAACAGCCTCCGTGTAAGTATAGTTTCTCTTGCCGGTGACTGGGTCACGGTAACATGCAGCCAGAAGAGTAGAAGTGTAGTAAGTCACAAAGGAGAACAAGAACAACACAGCTGGACCAGCAATCCATCCAAGCTGACCAATGGCCCAAGCCAGGGACAGAACTCCTGACCCAATCACAGCTGTTATTATGTGAGCACTGGTTGTCCAAACAGTCCCTAGTTAAAACACACAACAGAACAGAACTATAAGTAACAAACACATGCACAAACAAAAATAAATAAATAAAGAAGCCATCAATGGTAAAATTTGTTAAGAACTTTGGAATCTTTATATACCAGTTCTTTTGAGATGGCCATCATCATCGAAGCATTGGAGGCAACCCGCGGAGGGTCCGTGATGTAGAGATTGAAAATTTGGCTCTCTGTAGCAGTGTTTCCGCTCATCTCTGCTTTGAAAGAGAATAACACAGACAAGATTGTTTCTGCGTTAGATAAGTGCACACTCTATATGGAAACTCTTCAGAGGTCCGGTGCATTGGAGAGGTCTAAATTATCCCTTATCTCACATGAAGTGGGGCTAAAGTGGTACCATATCTATGAAACCCACCCTCATGTGAGCTGGGAGATGGACTGGAGGATTCCAGTCTGCCTGAAAGACCCAAAAAAAAAAAAAACTTTATGTCACAACCCAATTCACTAATTATATTGATGGATTCATTGTTTTTAATTCTTAGTTATAAATTACATATGAAGAATCTCTTCTTATTCATATACTCGTATTTTAATCATAATTTATCATATATGCAATAAATTTTTATTTATTTTATTTTTAATTAAAACTAAATAATTACTTGATACTTGTGTAATTATATATGTGATAAAGTAAAATTGTGACATATAATTAAATAAGAGAAAAACCTTCCTCCTACTTAAGTTTGGAGTCAGTAATGTGTGTATATATTTGTATCTATTTTTCTCTCAAGTCACCCAAACTTTTCCAACCTTTACCCTCCTCTTCTGAAGTTAAACAAAAACTAATGCATAATTATAGTAGTTAACAAACTGACAAAAGAAAAACTCATAAACAAATGAAGGGTTGAATATATTACTAAAGAACAAAAGTAAAACAAAATGGGAAAAAAAAACTGATTTGAAAACCATTTATAACATAAACAAAATACAGATGTGTTGTTAGGAAGAAGAAGAAGGGAGTAAGACAAGTGGGCATATTAAAATTTGTTCAAAATCATTAAAGATTCCACATTTGCAGCACTTTATTTACAATGTGAGCTTACCTTTCTCATTTTTTTCATTTTATACACAAGGTTAGAAGGTATGTTTGCATTTATTATAATGAATTTCACTCTTCCATGTTTAAGAGAGAGAATAAGATGAAAAAAAAAAAACAAAAACTCACATGAATTAACAAAAACAAAAACACGCATCATGCTTAACATTTATAAAGCACTTTTCTTATTAAAAACTCGTTTGGTTACGTTTTTAAAAACAGATTTTTAATTTCAAAACGCAGAATATGCATTTTGCAAGTTATTCATTTTAATTTTTTTAATTTTTTAAAATTTAGATTATCATATCCAAATGCATTTTCACAGTTTTTAAAAAATTAATTACAAAATTTTTAGAAATATTTTTCAAAAAATTATATCTGAATCACTATCCAAGCGCAGCCTTACTTTTGCATCTTTTTTAGTTGCTTCTTAGTGCTCCAGTTCATATTGGCGAAGATGGAGGAAGCAACACAATGGCGGATCTAGAGGTTATGTGTTGGGGTACGTGGGGCAAAAAATATATATGATATGCCATAAAGCGACAGACCAATCTCCACATGACACATGTGTAATATCCCGACCCGGGATACGTCACGTATACCGAGGTAAGTCGGTTATATAGTGTAACTTGAACGGTAAGATATGTATATCATGGTATTTCATGGAAACGTATGACTGGAAACTGTAAATGATGGAACTGAATGACCAAGGCTGGGTAACACCCGAGCACCACAGGGCATTGCATCGTAATGCATGCATGCACGTATTCCCATGCATGCATACGTGAACATAGATGAGTAGCTCGATTAAAATGAATGTATGTAAAAATGATTAAAAACGGATTTATACCCCTACACATGAATATAAAGAATGTATTTTATGTGTATATGTGTACATGTATAATATAATGTATTATACATATATTATGTATATATGTATATGTAAAAGAAATAAAAAAGGAAAAGAAAAGGGGAAAAAGAAGGCTGTTATCAGTCGTGAGTGTGTGAGTGGGTGAAGATATATATATATATATATATATATATATATATATACGTATCAAAAGGTGTGTGTGTGTGTGTGTGTGAACGGTTGTAGATGTGTGTGTAATAAGTTGAGTGTATAACACTCAATAGGGAGTGGAGGTGACAGAAAGTGGGTGATGGAGTGTGTAAGAAGATCTCAGGGCATGGTGAGGTCTGACTAGAGATAGAGAGAGAGAGAGAGAGAGAGAGAGAGAGAGAGAGAGAGAAAGAGAGGGGCTAGTAGTGATAAGTGCACATATACATTGTGCACGGCCGAAATTGAAGGTGAAAAGCAAAAGAGAAAAGAAAGTCTCGGAGTGAGAAGGAAGGGGAACAAGTCTGGAGTAGAGGCACGAGGAAGAGGGGCTCAACACCAAGGGAATCCGAACTTGGAAGTAAGCCACTGTTTTTATTTTGAAACGTTATAGCATGATTCGAATTATTTTGAATATAGGGTCTAAACAAGCATGAAAAATGGCGTTGATAGGAACAAACCGTACCTCATTTGGTTCATAAATGAGGGAGAAAATCCGAGTTGTAGGATTCGGAGGATAATATGGGTTTCACTGATTTTACGTTAAAACTTTGCATTTAGTTTATGAAAATGTTGGTATGAAGTGCAGAAACACTTTAGGATCAAAATGGGTTTAAAACCGAGAAGAAACAGTCACAAAAATGAAAAATATCACTTGGCCGGAGATATTTGGACCCATATTCGTGAAGATCAAGACGGTCTTGATCAGAACGGAGGATGGATTCATGATCCCCATATGATGGAGAATAAAACGGCATTCAAAAAGGAGGGAAAATCCATCAGAAACCGGTGACCGTCGCCGGAGAAGGCCACTGTTCACCACCGGAACCCTACTGGTCCTCTGCCGGATTATCGGGGAAGAAGGGGTCAAGTGGGTGATCGAAACGGCGACGTGTTGGGACCGGTTGTCTCGATACTGCGTCGTTTGGACATGAGATCTTTTGAATATAAATGAAATGGACTGTTTGGTTATGAGTTTTAGAAATTTAATTGGAAATTAAACTGTCTAGGGATACGCTATTCAGGTTTAGAGCCATTGACCGCCGTTTGGTTTCCAAACCTGAAGAAAAATAAAAAGGGGCCGTAGCCCTTGAGGATCGAAACTGAGACCTAGAAGGGTGGGCTAAGCCCAAACCACTCGGACACAGGCACGCCTGTGCTCTGATTTGGATTCAAATATATATATAATATATATAAGGAATAAAAAATAGAAAAAAGGAACAGAAGGGACTGCTCTCCCCACGGATCGAACCTGTGATGTTTTTGGAGGGGAGGTGGCACGCATCCAACGTGCCACCAGTACGCACCCGTCCATTTGGTGCAAGGATAATGTATATATATTATACCTAATGATATAATTTAATTTATTAGATTAATTAAATTAAATAAATGGAAAATGACCCGATGTCCGATTGAGACAAGTCATTAATGTATTTTGACTTTCTCGGACCTACTGAGATCAATGGTGGGGTCTGTTTTACTAGACGGGACCTCGAAGGATAAAATACCGTAAAAGTACAAAATGACCATTTTGCCCTTTTAAGTACAAAAGTCCAAATGGAATTCCGCAAAAGCCTAAACCGACTTTCTTCGGCATTCCGGACACAATGGTAAAGTCTAAATTAGTATTTGAAATACTTATGATGGAAAGGCATAAAATTTGATGAATAAAATCTATTCTAAGACGTATTCATTGATATATAGGGAACTCGAAAGGCAAGGGTACACTCACGGATTTCTGATCACGATAGAGGTAAGTGGATCACTCTCTCTTACATGTGGTGTTTCCACAAGCCAAGTTTATTCTGTTACTGCCAAACTCGTACTCTTGAATGTATTGATATCCTTGTGTCCACAATTCGATATTTTCCTATCTTGTGGACATTTGATTGGCTGATGTATCATTGTTATCATGTTTCACTGTGCCTTGAAAGTACCTCATGTTATTGCTATCCACAATGTGATATTGTTCTATCTTGTGGACATTGGTTGACTGTTGTATCATTGTTATCATGTTGAACTATGCCTTGAAAGGCGTACTGTTATGTTTTCATTGAATCTATGATATTCCATTTTATACTTCTATGGAATCACGAATGATCATGATATGTTATGAATACCGGATTTGTGCTCAGTCACAACATCCATCTGATGCTTCTGTATTGACTGGAGACCTAAGGGTCAAGTCCATGAATGGACAGGTGGCAGGAATGAATTCCTCGAAGGCTTTCCACCGGCAATTGACTGGCATGATCACTGGCATTTCATTGCATTTCCACTGGCATTTCATTTGCAATTTCACTGGCATGTTACAGAATAAAAGCATCTCTTATGACTGACAGAACTTGATTGTTGAATGGCACTATCCCTTATGATTCTTCAAGTCTCGAAGGACTTGCATTGATTGATTTGATTATGATCGGTTCATTGTGACAGTACTTCATTGTTGTTATATTATCATTGGATTTCTTCATATTGATATTATACCCAATACTTCTGATTGTGTATTGTGAGTACTGTTCATTGGACCTCGTGGCAATTATTTCTATTGGCCCTCGTGGCAATTATTTCCATTGGCTATCACAGCATCTTATTCTTATGATTGGCTATCATAATCTTATTCATGGATTCATTGATCATCGATACCAGTGTTGGAGATCTGCATTTACTTACTGAGCTTTGTAGCTCATTCCACCCCACTTACCCCCATTTCAGGTGATGACGCTGCGAGACCCCAGTAGGAGTCTAAGAGCGTAGGGGGACATTTTGAAGTACGGTATCAGTCTATGTTAGTTCTCCCATGTATTCACCACCCTCGGGTGCTGGTTACGTTTAGTTCTCATTTTGTCTTATGTAGAACTATGTCATGTATTTAATAAACTTCCACTGTTTAAATTATTTAAAAGACTTCCGCTGGATTACTGTAATTGATAAAGACTTCCACTGTTCATTGTTTAAGATTTTTAGTACATTGCATATTAGTACTATGATACAGGAATGGAAAAAGTAGGGACGGCCTTCGGGTCAGCCCCGCGACACAAGATCCGCATAGGGTGGGTTTCGGGTCGTGACAACATGTGCCTACAAAACAGTCAAAGCTCATCCATTCAGAGCATGTTTAAACATATGGCCTTCAGAGCTTATAGATCGGAAGCCCATGCAACCCTCAGACTCACCTCAAGCTCGGAAGGCACTATGAACACTCACAAGAAAGTTTCGAATTTATTGTCGCCTTAAGCACCATACCGAGCTAAGGATAAGGAAACAATATTCAATAAGGAAACTGTCGTTCAAGCGCAGTATTCAACATGGTAACTGCCACTCTCTGATAATCAAATTCCTACTTTCACGGCTCCAAATCCTAATCAACTTAGGAGATCTGCAGCCTATAAATAAAGCCCTAAGGTGCACTTTTATTTTCATGCTCATTGAATTACTATTACTTTCAGTTTTTCAATTCAGTTTTATTGACTTTATCATCGGAGCGACTATCACCAGAGCCAACCCAGTGGCCCTCTGATCTCTTTCTTTGAGTGTTCAACAGGTGACAGAGATCGGAGCCCCTACCAACCAGAAAGTGCAGCATCAGTTTGGCGTTGTCTGTAGGAAAAACGACAATCGTTTCTCACTGAAAAGTTCTTTTCTTTGAAAGCAAACTTGTTGTCCTTCTCATCGGAGGATCATGGCTCCCAATCTTTGTCCAAGAAAGAACGCTCAAAACCCTCCAAACCAGTCGCCTGCCGGAAGAGGAAGGGGGCAAGCATCAGATCCCATATAACAGCAACTCGACCGAGTTCAACGACAGAATGATCTAATATAGGAACAACTTCTTGCCATCTTTAAAACTCTGGCACTGCTTACCTAGAGCCACGGAAGCAACCCCTTACATCCTTCCGTCAGTGCGGCTGATGTAGGGGCACAGCCTCTTGCCACCACCATGGGCGGAGGATCCCATAAAGAGACTCCCAGTAAACAACCTATGTACCCCCAAGACACCACCCGCGTAGAAGGAGAGCCCCAACCGTTAGCCGCCCCAGGTAGGGGGATACCGACCTTCAATCCGGCCGTCTATTACCGGAATACAATAAGGGTTCCAACTTTAGTGGCTTTAGGGGAAAATCCGGTGCCGCAAAAGTTCCAGCCTCAAATGGCACCAGTACCCCCAGCTCAGGAAGATCGAAATCCTCTTCCTAGCATGAGTCATGGCCGTCCCGTCTATATGGGCATTGAAACTGCAAAGAAAGACCCGCAACAACCAACACCGCCTAGGGACTTACAAAGGGTCGAAGAAGTCACGGACTCTATGGACCACACTGTTGTTGCGAAAGGCACTTGCATCCCTCTAGAGCAGAACGAGCTAGCCAGGCTGCTCGGAAGGTTCGCCATACCATTCATTCCAGTCATAATGGCCGAGGAACGGCCAAAGAAATTTATTGTCCCAAAGTTCACTCTTTACGATAGGACTGGAGACCCAAGGGACCATCTTTCTCATTATCAGCACACTATAGCGCTACATGGGGCCACTGACGCTTTCATGTTCCGTACATTCGTGACCAACCTCAAAGGCACTGCTCTGAAGTGGTTCCACCACCTCCCTCAGAACTCGGTCGTTAACTTTTACGAGCTCAGCAGGCGTTTCCTCGACCGGTTCATGACCAGCAGAAGGTTGAGGAAAGGCCCAGAGTTTTTGCTAAACATTAAGCAATCTAAAGAAGAGTCACTCTGAGAGTACATTGGTGCTTCAATGCCGAACTTACAAAGATCACGGATTATAGTCCAAGCTTTCTGGTAGTCGCTCTGACCTCTGGTCTTGCTCAGGGGGGCTTCCGAGATTCTTTAACAAAAAGCCCTCCCACTGACATGGCAACACTCATGGAGCGAGCCAGGAAGTATATAAATTTAGAGGAAGCAAATAATACCTCCCAAAAGATTAAGGAAGCAAATTGAACCTGTGAGACGATCGGAGAAGGGAGCCTTGGACGACGACGATCTCTTTAAAGCTCTCTGATCACTTTCGACAGCGAGGTGTCTCTCTTAAGAAGCACTAGAAATGATGATGGGGAAAAGCATAGGCAAGCCTCTCCCTCTCTTTATATAGGTCCTAAAAAATAAGGGCCCAATTAGCAGAACCGTCATGGCAGTTAGAGGTAATGATGGCCTCGAAAGCCCAAATGACAGCCTGCTTAATAAATGCCACATCAACGATCGTTTGGGAAAGCGAAAAGACAAAACGTGTGACATTATGGAAGCCCTCAGCCCCAGTTACTCGTATTGCTAAACTAAGGCTTGGGGGGGAGTAACTGATATGCCATAAAGCGACAGACCAATCTCCACATGACACGTGTGCCTATAGAACAGCCAAAGCTCATCCATCCAGCGCAGGTTTAAACATATGGCCTTCAGAGCTTATAGATCAGAAGCCCATGCAACCCCCAGACTCACCTCAAGCTCAGAAGGCACTACGAACACTCACAAGAAAGTTTTGAACTTATTACCGCCTTAAGCACCATACCGAGCTAAGGATAAGGGAACAATATTCAACAAGAAAACTGTCGTTCAAGCGTAGTATATAACATGGTAACTGTCACTCTCTGATGATCAAATCCTTACTTTCATGGCTCCAAATCCTAATCAACTTAGAAGATCTGCAGCCTATAAATAAAGCCCTAAGGTGTGCTTTTATTTTCATGCTCATTGAAGTACTATTACTTTCAATTCAGTTTTATTGACTTGATTATCGGAGCGGCTACCACCGAAGCCAACCCGGTGGCCCTCTGATCTCTTTCTTTGAGTGTTCAACAAGCGACAGAGATCAGATCCCCTGCCGACCAAAAAGTGCAGCATCAATATACTAGGGGTGTTATAGAAGTATTAAAATTTTTGAGGGGGCAATTTCTAAATTATGGTAAAATTTTAGTATAAAATCTTTTTTTCTCAAAGTTTTGGAGAGGCGGTGGCCCCCTTACCCAATCCAGGACTGCCATCGAAGCAACATACCTATGTGGACAAGTATCTTTTTCATTAATTTTTTTACTTAAATTCTCGTGTTAACTTGCATGTCACATCATTTATTATTTAAAAAAAATGTACAATATAACATACATCCAAAATCACACCCATAAAAATGTAAAGAAAAATATATTAAAAAGGATCTTGATCCTGCCTATGTGATCGTACCAAAATATTATTGTACTTGTCATCTTTAAATTGAACGTCGAAGTAATAAAAATGTTAACAAACAAAAACCTTTTTATATTTGTAATTAAAAATACTTCAACCAGAACAGAAAGAAGAAGATTTAGGAGTTTCTTGCCCTAGTTTCCACCACCTTTTTTCAAGAGTCTCTCCCTTTTATAATGAAATATATAGAAAGCAACCGTACAAGGGGAAATAGAGAGTAGCAATTGAGTTGTTGTGTCTCCCTTTGATCAATCTCCTGAGCTATATATAGTATAGCACAAAACAACAAATATAATATTTTAAAAAAAATTTGTAACGCCCCAACCCGTTTATTGGGAAAGTTAGTCGCGAATTTGAAAATTTGAAATTTGACGAAAAATTAAACCGGGATAAAAAAAATTAATAATAATAATAGTAAATAAATAAAATAAAATGGATGATTTAAAATACCAAACGAGGCATAAGGAAAAAATAGGAAAAGGGAACCAAAAGTGAGGCCATGAGAATTGAACCCTTGACCCAAAAAGAAGCAAGTACTTTGGCCCAAAAAGAAAAGCCACTTGGGCTGCCCACATTTTGTGAAGGATAATGCAACAAATAGGTATGTATGTACAAAAAATTTGCCCTCCACCTCCCAAATTGGCCAATGGCCATTCATGCAACATGTTTACTTATTTTTAAATAAAAGCATAATGATATCTATATATGTATTGCGTGTGTTGTGAGAGTTCAGAAAAAATCAGAAAGTGAAAATGAGTGTGTGCATGTGAGTTTAGAGAGAGAGAGTGAGCTAGTGAGAGAGAAGGAGAGAAGAAGAATAAGGGAAGAGAGGGTTTTCACAAAAATCAAACCAAACCTAGGAACACTGGAGGGGCTCAGATCGAAGCAAGAAGGAGAGAGAGAGAGAGAATCTTCCATTGAAGGTAAAAGTCCCACCTTTGAGTTTCTCTCTCTATAATCCTCATATATTTTTAGCTACTGTTTTAGCATATTAGGTTCGTGCATGCATTTGAAATTTAAGGGGGGATGAAATATGAAAGAAAATGGAACAAATGGGTTGAGCAAGACCCAAGAACCCACCTTGGCCGAACCAACTACCATTGATGACCTTAGGAACTCGGACTGAACCAACTTGCTTGAAACTCACTTCTTTGTGTTGGAACATGATCTAGAAGCTATGAGGGTTTCAAACCTACCAATGTTATAACAAATAGACGCACAATGAGAGAGAAAATCGAACATGCAGGTCACGGCCACCTAAACCCACTTCACCATTTGAGCTCCAACCTTGGTCTTTTTGAATGGAATACGAAACCCCATAGGAAGAGGGTCACGGCCTAACAAAAATATTTCAAAACCATCAAGAAACGCAGCTGCACGACGGAGTTACAGTTGAGACGATAATGGAGTTCAACTAAACTCCATGAACTCAAAGCAACGCCAAAGCCTTCCCTTCACCCCCATAAAACGTTTGGACACAGTGAAGAAATCGAGCTTCAAAACTCACGAAATTGAAGAAAAACCCCTAGGGTTTCAGTCGAACAATGATTGGCGTAGTGAAAAAGACGACCCTGTTCGGGTCGGGTTTGGATCCAGGTTCGAGTCGGACCAACTGTATTAAAATGGATCTGAATAAGTGAGACGGCATCGTTTCAATTAATGTGTCATGACGTTAGCATGACGTCATAATGATGCAGTAACTGAACTGAACCCCTTGGCTTTTGACCGAACCGGACTGGCCCAATTGGATTGGGACTGAACCGGACGGTTCACTTAATAGTTTTCAAAATTTCCACTTTGACCCCCCAACTTTCGAATAATTACAAAATTACCTAGAAAATTAAATAAAAATTAATTTAAAACCCTTTTTAAATTTAAAAAATTGTCAAAACACCCCTAAGCCAAAAATTAGTCAAACGACGTCCAAATAAAATAAAAGAATAGTACAACCCAATGTTTTTGGGCATTCCGGACTCAACGGTGGAGTTGAATTTGTGAAATTAAGTCTCAAAAATTAAGACACGTGAAATGTAAAATTACCATTTTACCCCTAATGATACCTGGAGCCAATTGAATATAAAAGGTAGTCCATTTTGACTATTTTGGGTAATCTGAACTCAATGGTAGAGTCCATTTTAGCAAACGAAGTACCAAAAATTATGACACGTAAAAACATAAAATTACAAAAACGCCCTAGGCTTAAAATAAACTATAGATACGCAAATTTAAATCTAGAAAAGTCTAAACCAATTATGTTCGACACTTTAGACCTAACGGTGATATCTTTTTGGGAAAAATATGACCCGACAACAAACTGAAAAATGGCAAATGCGTCCCTAAGACTTAATGAAACTATAGAGAGAGAGGGTAATTGGAATAGAGAGGGATCTAAATTGACAGTTAAATTATGTGATACTTTGAACAAGAAAGTAACAGGATCTTGAATTGTGATTATAGGGACCCTCGTTAAGGAAGGATTTTTGGATAAGCTTTTGGACTTCAGGTGAATGTTTCATACCATATTGAGGTAGACATTTTCAGTATAGATATAAATATTGAACTCTTTTATGATGTATCGACATATGATATCATTTTTCCTTATAGCCTTTGTTTAACAGTTATACTGTATATGTTTTGAATGATTTATTGACAACTATATTGTCTTCTTTGACTTAAGAAATGTGTTTGTAAGATACTCAAACGTTATATGATTTTCTCACAAATGTTGAACTGTTTTAACTGAATACCAAATAAGGAACTTTGAATTGAGTAATTGAACTACTAATGATGATTATTGATTTTGGATATGATTTGAATATGATTTTGATGCTTTGGATAGAACACTATTCTATGATTGGTCACTATCGAATAGGTTGTGATTTATCGAACCCTTCCCACAGGGTATATTGTGGTAAGCCGGTGTTGATATGGCATATCGAACTAGCTAGTCTATCGATCTCGGTCAACGAGGTTCTAATTTGCTGGCCATAGAAGTGGAATATATGATTTTGAATATGAACCATGATTAAATATGATTCATCGAACCATGATTTTGAATTATCGAACTATGATCTATCGAATTATGTTATCGAACTATGATTTATTCAACCAAGACTCATCGAACTATGATTTATCGAACTATGTTATCGAACTATGATTTATTGAACTATGATTCATCGAACTATGTTATTGGACTATAATTTATTGAACTATGATATTAAACTGTGATTTTGATTTATTGAACTATGTTATTGACTATCGATTTACGATTGTCATTGAATTGAGATTATTGGAAGTGAATTTGATACCATTATCTTGTACTATAAATTAAGATAACATATGATATCTGATCATTGACATTTTAGTATTGAATTATACAGTAGTTTTGAAACCCTTGTTATGTTATGGAATACTCACGAGCTGTTGAGCTCATAGGATTTTTATCCAATATATTTCAGGTATCAATAGTGGCAAGGGATAACGGTTCCAGTCAGAATAGCCGTAAGCTTATACAGTTATGAACCCTTTTTGTAATAGAATCTTGTTAGACATGATGTAGTTGCTTTTGAAAATTTTGGATTGTATATCGAATATGACATCAGCAGGCTTGAAAAATTACATCATATACTTTTGAAATTACTATGGAATGCATATATAGATGACTGATGTTGACTTAAGTATGATTGACGCTTCCACAATAGAAAAAGAAATTTATTCTGCTGCGTTTGATTAAATGGAAAAGAGAAAAGGATTGTGATGATTGAAAAAGGACTCGGTGGCCGATCATGAACCCTCGATCCGCATGCGCCAGATTTAGGGCCGGTCATGCTCATTGAATTACTATTACTTTCAATTCAGTTTTATTGACTTTATTATCGGAACGGCTACCACCGGAGCCAACCCGGTGGCCCTCTGATCTCTTTCTTTGAGTGTTCAACAGGCGACAGAGATCGGATCCCCTACCGACCAAAAAGTGCAGCATCAATATACTAGGAGTGTTATAGAAGTATTAAAATTTTTGAGGGGGCAATTTCTAAATTATGGTAAAATTTTAGTATAAAATCTTTTTTTCTCAAAGTTTTGGAGAGGCGGTGGGCCCCTTACCCAACCCAGGATTGCCACCGAAGCAACATACCTATGTGGATAAGGATCTTTTTCATTAATTTTTTTACTTAAATTCCCGTGTTAACTTGCATGTCACGTCATTTATTATTTAGAAAAAAAACGCACAATATAACATACATCCAAAATGACACCCAGAAAAATGTAAAGAAAAATATATTAAAAAGGATCTTGATCCTGCCTATGTGATCGTACCAAAATAGTATTGTACTTGTCATCTTTAAATTGAACGTCGAAGTAATAAAAATGTTAACAAACAAAAACTTTTTATATTTGTAATTAAGAATACTTCAACCAGAACAGAAAGAAGAAGATTTTGAAGTTTCTTGCCTTGGTTTCCACCACCTTTTTTCAAGAGTCTCTCCCTTTTATGATGAAATATATAGAAAGCAACCGTACAAGGGGAAATAGAGCGGTAGCAACTGAGCTGATGTGTCTCCCTTTGATCAATCTCCTGAGCTATATATAGTATAGCACAAAACAACAAATATAATATTTTTAAAAAATTTCTCTTTAAAGGACCGCCTTAGAATTTTAAAAAAAAAATTCTCATGTAAGCCTTCTCATCCATCCTCGCTGCAAAGAGAATAAGGTTCCTTCAATAATCACCCCATAGATTGTAGTTCTTAGGACATATCAAATATCAGTCAAGACATTGTGTAAGATGTGGTTTTAGAATAATACAAAGATGGTGTGAACACTTGGGATTTCATGATTATTAGTGCAACTAATTGCTATTCATAGATGGACAAACAGTATCCCATTCCCAAAGACTCAGGAAAGAGAGGTTATTACACAAAGGCACTTGCTCTTTTGGAGAGAGCATCATTGAAGTTTGAATTCAATTTTTCCTCCACTTACTTGGACACTCCCATTTATCTTTATTTTATTTTAAATTGAGAGGTTGTCATTATCAAATGCAAATTTTGGGTTGTCAACGGTCGATTCGAATCTCATTCATTTATTTTGCTTAAAAGATTTATATTTCAATTGAAAAATAAAGAAAGTCACATAGTTGGAAACTTTGGATAGAGAATTCATATTTGAATTACACATGCATGCATACATAAATGGACCTCGTTTTCCAAAAAAAAAAAAAAACAGTAAAAACCAAAATGAAACTGCAGAATAACAACATTGACATCTTCATTTTAGGCTTGCTTTGAACATGAACAAGTATGGAAGTCCTAAGGTTCAGTTCTTCATTTGTTCTTGAAATCTTTGCTAATTGCAGTCAGAGAGTAAAACTCTAATGAATCAGTAACTGGTTTTGAAGGGCTTGTAAACCTTGAGATCAAGAACAACTCCAGCAAAGGAACCCGCAGCGGCAGCAATGGAGATAATGAGGCAAGCAAGACTTAGGATTTGGAGGGAAAGCCATCTAGTGCTCCATTTGGGAATCTTTTTTTGCGCTATGTACATCTCCACTGGGAAGTAAACTGTGAGAGGCCAAAACCCAAAAGCCCCAAGAATTCCAACCACATCATTGAAGAATGGCATAAGCATGGATATGATTGTTGTTATTATCACAAAAATTGTTCTCCAAACCAATCGGAAGAGGTTGATTTTGTAAGGCTTGAATCCCATAATTGGGATTTCAATTTCTTTGTTGATGAATTCACTTTTTGGAAATCTTTCTGATGCAATTTTCTCAATGAAGGCAAAAAGGGGTTGGCAGTAAACTTGGTATGCACCAACAAGGTGGATTACTATGGCAGCGTTGGCTATATCGAGAAGCCAGTATGGGTTATAGAAGCCAAATCCTGTGAGGAGGTTTCCGGGGGCCATGTCTCCGAATGCAGCATAGCCCATGCAGCCGCAGAGCATGTAGAAGATGGTAGTTACTGTAACACTTATTAGAGTGGCCTTTTTCATAGTCTTTGATTCTGATGGTGGGGATTTGATTGTGTCCTGTTATATTTACAAACCATATCAAAATCGTTTAATAAATGAATCACCAAAAATAAACAAATAAAAAGGCTGTGTTTGTCTGTTTGATGAATTTAGGACTAAGAAATATACCTGAATTTCAATGAGAATGAGGGAGTAAGAATAGGCAAAAGCTATGTCTCCAAGTGCTTGGAAACTCCTCCATATTTTTTGGGTTTGAGTCACAGTGCCAATACTAATTCCAGTCAGACTTCCCCTGACTTTCCCAGTTTCTGATCATCAAGCAAAAAAATAAAAAACTGGGTAAGCTTTTACAGGACAGAATAAATTTAAGGAGTAAAAGCACAAACTAGAAACATTTTTTTACCAGCAACTTTGGCAATTCCAAGGGCGAGACCAACTGTAGAGTAAGTAAAGGACATGACTGCGGCAACAATTGAAAGCCACCATATCTGATCAAAGTCTTTGATTTGAGAGAAAATGATTTCCGCAACTCCAAACATGATCATGTATGGATTGCTTGATACTTTGCAAGGACTTTTCCCGCCACTCTCATGGAAACAATTTGACCTCTTGATTGCCCTGTTTTATTAAAACCCAAAAAACCCATTAGGCCAAAGACTTCCAAACTCCAATAAAAAGATTCATAAAGGCTAAAGCTGTTTTTGGAATTGAAAATTCATACTCACATCATGCTTATGGAAGCTGCAATAGTGTACCCAACGGCCACTCCAAAAAGGTTGAGATACTGAATAAGCCCACAAACCTTGACCTTGACACCACCTGAAAAAATTAAAAAACATAAAGAAAGGTTAGTTTTTTTGAACTTTTGAAAGGAACCCACTATTCAATTTGTCTCAAAATTTTGAAAAATAAAGAAATTTACCGAGGTTGGATTGAACTGCGTCCATGTAAGTATAGTTTCTCTTGCCGGTGACCGGGTCACCGGAACGGTAACATGCAGCCAGAAGAGCAGAAGTGTAGTAAGTCACAAAGGAGAACATGAACAACACAGCTGGACCAGCAATCCATCCAAGCTGAGCAGTGGCCCAAGCCAGGGACAGAACTCCCGACCCAATCACAGCTGTTATTATGTGAGCACTGCCAGTCCAAACAGTCCCTAAACAAAACAGACAACAGAACAGAACTATAAGTAACAAATACGTGCACAAAAAAAAATAATAATAAATTAATAAAGAAGCTACCATTAATGGTAAAATTTGTTAAGAACTTTGGAATCTTTATATACCAGTTCTTTTGAGACGGCCATCATCGTCGAAGCATTTGGAGCCGCCTGGCGGAGGGTCGGTGATGGAGTGATTGGAAGCTTGGCTCTTTGTAGCAGTGTTTCCATTCATCTCTGCTTTGAAAGAGAACAACACAGATAAGTTTGTTTCTGCGTTAGATAAATGGCTTAAAGCTTAGTGCACACTCTTATATATAGAGCAGAGTCTGTGGGTCTTCTTCTATAATGGATCAGTGTCTTTAACTGTTTCTTAGTACTTTAAACAACTGACACACTGAGATTAAGAAATTGACACACTTTTCAAGAGTTACAAAAGCTCAAATGACATTCAAAACAAGACCAAACTAGAGAAGAGAGAGAGAAAGGGGAGAGTTGAAGCTCTGGTTGAGACTCTTACAGTTGAAAGTAAGAGAGTTGGGAAGAGAATTGAGTGGGATACACTTGAAGGGAGGGCAAGGAGGGGTATATATAGCTCCAACGAGTTAGAAAACAGAAGGCGCAGAGAGACCACGTGCCCGAAAGACCCCAAAAAAGGCTTTTTGTCACCACCCACTGTCACTAGTGACAGGTACACCCCCGCTTCCAAACACCCCCACTCTACAGGCATGTCCAAATTATTTATTAGTTTGGTTACATTGCATCGAAACATTAATCACATCAGCAAGTGGCCAACTAATTATGTTGATGGATTCAATGTTTTTCAGCGGTTGCAATGTTTTTGGAATTAATAAATACTTATTTTTCGAAGAACAGACTCAAATTAAGTCTCAAGCATATCTCTCTCTCTCTCTCTCTCTCTCTCTCTCTCTCTATATATATATATATTATATAAATAATATTTAGTTACAAATTAAGTAGGAAGAATGTATTCTTATTCATAATTTATGATATATGTAATAAATATTTACTTATTTTATTTTATTTTATTATTTATTTTTTAATTAAAATTAAATAATCTTATAATATTTATATAATTATATATGTGATAGATTAAAATTATTATATATAATTGAATAAGAAGAGAAGCTTCTCTTATTTAAGTTAGACAAAATATCGTGTATCTATTTGTATCTATATCTCTTTGTGTCACAAACTTTTCCAGCAATTACCTTCCTCTTCTGAAGTTAGACGAAAATTAATACATAATTATAGTAGTTAACAAACTGACAAAAGAAAAAAATTAAGCAAATGAAGGGTTGAATATATTACTAAAGAACAAAAAATAAAATAAAAGAAAATGGGAAAAAAACCTGAATTGAAAACCATTTATAACTTTAACAAATACAGATGTGTTGTTAGGAAGAAGACGAAGGGAGCAAGACAAGTGGGCATAGTAAAATTAGTTCAAAACCATTAAAGATTCTATATTTGCTGTACTTTATTTACAATGTGAGCTTAACTTTATCATTTTTTTCATTTTATACACAAGGTTAGAAGGTGCATTTGCATTTATTATAATGAGTTTCACTCTTTTATGTTTAAGAGAAAAAATAAGATGAAAAACAAAAATAAATAAATAAATAAATAAAATAAAATAAAAACAAAAACTCGCATGAATTAACAAAAACAAAAACAAGCATGATGCTTAACATTTTTAGAGCACTTTTCTTATTAAAAACTAATACTTTTGGCGAGGACGAAGGAAGCAACATATCAATGTGGGCACGACTCTTCTTAATTATTTTTTTCCTCAATTTCTTTTATATTATCTTGAATGCATGTCACATCATTTATTATTTAATAATAGATGTACGATATGGCATACATCCAAGGTTACATTGACAAAAATGAAAAGAAAAATATATTAAAAAGGATCTTGTTCCTATGTGACTGCACCAAAATAATCTTGAACTTGTTATTTTGAAATTCAACATCAAAGTAATATATATATATATATATAGAAGACAAAAAATAACTTACAAAATGTTAACAAACAAAAACCTTTTTATATTTGTAAATAAGAATACTTCAACAAGAAGAGAAAGAAGAAGATTTTGGAGTTTCTTACCTTGGTTTCCACCACCTTTTTTTCAAGACTCTCCCTTTTATGATGAAATATATAGAAACCAACCCTACAAGGGGAAATAGAGGGTAGCAACTGATCTGCTGTGTCTCCCTTTGATCAATCTATTGAGCTATATATAGTAGAGCACAAAACAAAAAATATAATATTTTAAAATAATTTCTCGTTAAAGGACCGCCTTAGAATAAAAAATATTCTCATCTTAGCCTCCTCATCCATCCTTACTGCAAAGAGAATAAGGTTCCTTCAATAACCAGCCTATAGATCATAGCTCTTGGTGACTGATGTATGAGCAACTGAGGACATATCAAATATCAGTCAAGACATTGTGTAAGATATGGTTTTAGAATAATACAAAGATGGTGTGACCACTTGGGATTTCATGATTATAAGTGCAACTAATTGCCATTCATAGATGAACAATCAGTATCCTATTCCAAAGACTGTGGAAGGAGAGGTTATTACACAAAGGCACCTAATAGCTCTTTTTGAGAGAGCATCATTGAAGCTTGAATTCAATTTTTCCTCCACTTACTTGGGCATTCCCTTTTCTCTTTCTTCTATTTTAAATTGAGAGGTTGTGGTTTAATGCAAATTTAGGTCCGTCAATGGTTAATTCGAAACTGAATCATTTATTTTGATATGACACAAAAAATTTGATCCGATGATCCAATCTAAATCCGACAATTCATTTAGTTAAATGAGTCGGATATGAATTATACAAATCTGATCTATTAATATATACAAATGCATTAAAGCCTATAAGATTCATTGTCCAATTTTCACAAGTTACTATGTTTTTTTTAGTTGTGTATTCTTTTCTCTATTTAATTTTTTTTTGTTTTTATCAATGTTGGAGTATTAGCACATTCTTAATGAATAAATTTTTTTTTTTGATGTATTGTTAAAGCATGTGTAATACTTTTTTATTTAAGAAATTTCTCAAATTTCTCTATTCGAAGATAGAATTTTTGACAAAAATTCTTAGTTGAAAAATAAGAGTTTTTTGACATAAATTTTAATTTATTTTTTTGTTTTATCAATGTTATAGGATTACCACTTTCTTAAGGAATAAAAATTGTTTGACGCATTGCTAAAAACATGTGTAATATTTCTTTTTGTTAAAGAAATTTCTCAAATTTCTGTCTCGGGACAGAGACATCTCTGTCGAAAAGACGAATTTTTTTTACAAAATTTCTTATGCAATATGGATCTAGTTTGATTGATCCCAATTTTTAAAGTCCAAATATATGACTTTTATAAAAAATATATTTATATATTACAAGTTATTTAATTTTGAAATTTCGAAAACAAATGATTGATGACATGGCAGCGATAGGCGCAGGAAATGGGAACTTCACCCATTTCTTTAATGTTTTCACATAAAAGGCTATTTTGGTCAAGTAAAAAATAAGGAATCTTCTGGGTTAAGAAAATTTAGACTGGACCTTATACCAATTATGCACTTATTCTGGGATCTATGGACGAATGGTCCTAGTAAGTATTGCCATAATGGATCAAAGAACCATAGCCTGTTGAAGTGAATTTTTTTAATTTTTTTTCTATTTCTAAAAATATTTTTAATTACATAAAATATGACGAGGACAACTAGCTTGTGTTTTCTTTTCTTCAATAACACTAATGAATCAAAATTTAGGGTTCAACTAATCATCAATTGGGGTGAAACAAATTTGGGAATAGCAATATTAAGTAGGTTTCCCCTTTTAGCCTAAATTTTGCAACCCGCAACTAGAGAATCTATAAGTAAAAAATATCAGTTTGGTTGAAATTTCTTTAACAGGTCTGATTTTGGCCCTAATGCGGAAGAGGAAGGGGGGGGGGGGGGGGGGGGGGGGGGGAATGGGCTTACATATTGTTTTGTTTATATTACTATGTGAAAAAAGAAGTCGAACTCGCGTTAATTGTGTGAAAAATAGATAATTTACACTACTTGAATATAACCTCGGTCTACGAGGCTTATATATTGTTATTGAAATCATAATAACACAATGATAAAATGCTAACATGACACTACTTGAATATAACCTCAGTCTCACGTGGCTATTTGTTGTTTTGTTTTGCTTTTTTATTTTTTTTTCTAACTTTTTTATTTTTATTAAAATTGGATTTATTTGAAGGACCAAAATGATGAGAAAAATTTGATAAAATTCACAAACTATTAAATTCTTCACTTTTGGGATAGTGTGGAATTTTACACTTTCATAACTAATGAGCTTTTAATCATCCGTGCTTCAAATTTATATATATATATATATATATATATATTTAGGCAAATTCTCACACTCTTAAAAGTTAATTTTGAGCATCTAACACGTGACCAAAACCTCAATAAAACTAAATACACTTATGAATTTTCTCAATTTTTATAACACTGTAAAATTTTACCTTTTTAGGAAAATTACTTAATGGTGTTGGCTTTGCTACTGGATCAGTGATGGCACCTACGGTTTAATCGCAAGCTGTGAAGGCATTGCTAACCATGGTTCCTAGAAAGGTTTTCTTGGCTTCACTTGAAGTAGTCAATAATTAAAGTCCAATTGCATGCATACTTTTTGAAAACTAAAGGTATGATTTTAATTAGACTTCAAGACTTCTTTGCACAAGAATGCTTTATAACTTTGATGAGCAACATTTTTGAAATGATGAAGTCACTCTCTTTGATGAGCAACATTTTTAAGTACAATGTACAAGAATGCTTCATGATTTTTGAATTTTGAAAAAGTAAATAAAATTGGTAAAAACCAAGGAATTTATAGTGAAATTGAATTTTCACATTCTTCTTTGAATAGTAAAATTTTACAGTTTCTTTCTTTCTTCCAAAGACTATAATGGTTTGTTTGGTTAGGTTTTTAAACGCAGATTTTGAATTTTAAAATGTGGAATACAAGTTTGAGAAGCTATTAATTTTAATTTTTTTTTAATTTTTTTAATTTAAATTATCATATTTAAATGTATTTTCACAGTTTTTAAAAAAATAATTACAAATTTTTTAAAAAATTATATCTGAATCACTATCCAAGCATAGCCTAAGATTTTATAATTTCTTTTAGGAACTATAAAATTTTAAACTTTAATTAAGAAGCAATTTTTTTTCTTCAAAATTTCATATTTAATATGGATTTTATTTGATAAATCTCGAATTTTAGAGTCCAAATATACAAATTTTATTAAAAACAGATTTATAATTTTTAAATTATTAAATTTTACAAATTATTTTTTTGGGGTTTTTCAAGTTTCACGCGATGTGAAAAATATAGTTGAAGGATGTTTAGGGACAAAGTTAGGAAAGGACTTGCAGGGTAACATTTTTCAGTGTGAATCCAATGATAATTTATATTTATTATGTAGACCTCTGCCGAACAGTCCTAAAAGATATTATCTCTTATTCCAAATAAGTATTTCATTGATGAAATTAGTCTAACAGGTTAATTATAACTTCAATTGAGAAATTAAACTACATAAATTATTTAAGTGGAGAAACACAATTCATTTTGTGGCTACACGTGGCCGAAGAAACAACGCACTTTTTTTCGCTTACCTGTGCTTTATATTATATTATATATATATATATATATATATATAAAATTTTGATAACCTTTGCTTTATATTATTAAGAACCCATTAAGCCTTTTGGTGTAAGCTCACTTTATGCCCAAAGTACATTATTTTTTTCTTTATGTTCTTTTATTTTGGTGCATCTTTTTCTTTATGTTATTTCATTTTGGTACAAAAAGAGCTTTAATGTGTAATGTAGCCAGTTGTATTATTTTAAGTGGTGCTTAAGCTTTTACCACCTCACTAATTGATTCTATTCACTGCAACAGGGTTATGATTAAGAATTGGAATATTGTAAATTATGTGTATGATTTTACACACACACACACACACACACATACTGGAATCTCCTATTAAAATACTATTACAATTTTATAAAATATATGTTTATTAAAATTTTATAATATTAATATTAAATAAATAAAATTATTTAATATTAAAATATAAATAATAAGGCCTCATTTAAGTACTTATTACTTTGTCCCATTAGGCCTTCAATTATCTTGAATCAACTTGATACATACGAACACACACACAAAAAAGCTGTATATTATTAGTACACCTGGAAACAATAAGTGTTAGCTGTTTGGATGTGCACAAAATATTAAAGCAGACAGCTTTGCTAGGCCAAACTTAGCATTCCAGGTAATGGAGGTAACATATATATATATATATATATATACACCTTTATCTTTATTGGTGGAGCTTGAAAATAAATTGATAATCGGTCTCACGTGCAGATAAGATATGCTAAAAGTGTTAAGATTTGATTAATTTAGCATGTGGATTAATGGAAGCAAGGTTTAAACAAAAATAAATTTTATTTCTTATAATACCCACTAGACCTAGCAAAACGGATAGGTTTGGGCGGGTTATAAACAGGTCGGGTCATAAATAGGTTGAATCCTTATTTGACCCGAATTGGTAGGATCGAATAAGGGTCGGGTCATAAATTGATCGGGTCAACCCGAATTTGACCAGCTACCCAACTTTTTTTTTTAAAAGTAAAATATTATCTAAGATTGTCATATATCAATTAAGGAATATGACTAACAAAATTTATATATATATATATATATATATATTTAAATTTTCTTACCTGTAATCAAGTAGGTATAATTTGCCTGAATTTGGATGATAAGGAAGAGGAAGGAGGACCCACTTAGCTCTAAAATCTTAACAAAAGTTGTATGAAAAGAACAAAAGAAAAAAAAGTAATGTTATTACACAGATTTGATTTATTAAATTGATTTACTTTATTTAATAAATTAATTCAATAAATCAAATCAAAATCAGTATATCAAACATTTTTTAAAAAATAATCATATACCAGTTAGCACACTTCAACTTGAATTTTTCCGTACAAAAAAGCTGTATGTCCATAGAGTCAAGAAAGTTTAAATACGGAAAGCAAATTCACTGGTTTGGAATACTTTTTTGATAAAATGTAGGAGTTCGATTTCATGAACTTAACTATCATCTTTTGAGAAGACAATATCAAACCAACCCTGGAATCAGTCAAAAAGCCTTCTAGGCACAGCTGATATATTTGACTCTGATATTTCTTGGAGGGTAGAGACTCCTCTCTCTCTGATATTTCTTGGAGGGTGGAGACTCCTCTCTCTCTCTCTCTCTGATATTTCTTGGAGGGTAGAGACTCTCCTCTCTCTCTCTCTCTCTATATATATGTGTGTGTGTGTATTAGTCATTTCTAGGTGCGATAATCCCAATCCAACCTTAGCCCAACATCTCAATGTGAGGAATAATATTATGAATTGTATGGATGACAAGCTTTCACTTTATTTTATTTTATTTCTTAATCAACCAATGAGATCACAATATAAGCTAGCACTAGAAGCAGACATGTCAAAAACCAACTGAGAAAACCTTCCATATATAAATATCATAGAAATAGGTGGTAGTCACACTCTTGTACAACAAGTGATTAGAAGTTCTTGGCAGATAAAATGGAATGTGTCATTGTTATGGCTTTGGGTATAATACTGTAATTGTGAGGGTTAAGCAAACGCTTTGAAGCGATGCGACTAAGACAAGCACAGACATAGCACTCTTCACGAGTGATAGATATCCACAAAGCCATTGAAGATTGCCATCACTTTCTTTATTAAAAGCTATTGGATAGGTGTTTACTTAATCCTGCTTGAATCAATTCGTCAATGACTGATCCAAGAAAATATCTAAAATATATATATATAAATATATATGAATATATGTTTGTATGTATATGTAAATAAAAGATAATATGATGTAAATGGTCCCTATTCTACATTTATGTTTCTTAATTCTAAATTCTATGTGAAGTCTATCTCCACCAGTGAACAATGAATTTGGTCTAAACAAGATACGCAAAGGATTTTGATGAAACAATTGTCATATATAATATGAAAATGTTTTGAAAAACTTTGTCCAATTAATATTTGTAAAATCGACCCAGTTGAAAAGCTGGATCAAGTTTTAGAAAAAGTAATTGATACAAACAAACCATGGTTACTTTTTAATTGTAGAAACACCATGGTCACTTTATTTGTTGATTTTGGGGGGTTCTATCATCACATACACAAGGACCAAGATCCCTCCTTAGTTGTGTAAGTACCTATGAAAATGTAATTATAATAAATTCGATTATCACTCTATCAAAAAATAAAAAACCTATAAACAAATATCTAATATCAAGCTTTTAAATTATTATTTTTTTATGTGTCTAGTTCATTCGAGTTTTGAAAATCATTCTCTCTACCCTACCAGGCGCAAGGTGTAATCATTTTATGAAGAGAATAAGACATGTAGTCTTCCCATATAAGTCTGATTATTCAGAGCAGTGTGGTCTACGTGTTCTTTGGACAGCAGATACTGTTAGGTTATATCGCACCTAGTGACTTTAAAACAAGAAATTGGCATCAAAGATTGACTAAAATGAAATCAACCTTTGATGATTGATGACTCTCAAGTCCTTGAAATATAGCTAACAACCCCGGGAAGAATTATGTTTGCCCGACTATATATATATTCTAGCTTTAAGTGTGAAAGGAACAACTCTTCATTCTTTTTAATTAAGCGGCGAAAGGATAGAGAAGAGAAACCTTTTTTGTTTGAATTAATTGAAGAATATCAGTCAATGTTTTTGAGGGACCATTGCACTCTATATTATTCCATGGAGACTGAAGACTTTCTTAGAACCAATGTCTCGAACTACGTTGACTATTCAGCAAAAAGTGTATTGTTTTCGTCATTGTATGTTAACATAACCTATAGTATATGTGTGTGCGTCTAACTTAGTTTTCTACATTATTATTCTGTGAGAAAACACCATCGGCTTGCTACATAACTATCGAATCCAGTTTAAATAGTGTAATCAACTTTGTTTTCCTGCACTGCTCAATTCTAGAAAAAAAAGGAAAAGAATACATATATATATAAATATATATATATATATAATGCTGCACTTTTTGTCGGTATGGGCTCCAATCTCCGTTGCCTGAGGAACACTTAAAGAGAAGGATCAGAGGGCCACCGGATTGGCTCTGGCGATTGCCACTCCGATGCTTAAGTCAATAAAATTGAATTGAAAGACTGTAATTGTGAACCAAAGAATGAGCATGAATGTGACAACGTACCTTAGGATTTTATTTATAGGCTGCGAGTTTCCTAAGTTGATTAGAATTTGGAGCTATAAATGTAGGGATTTGATCATCGGAGAATGGCGGTTACCATGTTTGATACTGCACTTGATAGATACCCGTAGGTGGCAGTTTCCTTGTTGAAGACTGTTTCATTTTCCTTAGCTCGGTAGGATATTCAAGGCGGTGACGAGCTCTGAACCCTGAGGGATGCTCTGAAGGCCTTGTGCTCGGTCCTATGAGTTCTGGAGGCTAAGTGTTTGAGTTTGCTCTGGATGGCTGAACTTTAACTGGTCTGTAGTCACATGAAGATTGGTCTGTCACTATATGATATATCAGTTACTCCCCCCCCCCCCCCGAGCCCTAGTTTGAGTTCAACGCGTAACTAGGGCTACGAGATCCCGAAAAGTCATGCATCCTGTCTTTCAGTTTCCCAAGGTGACTGTTGGTGCATCATTTATTACGCAACCAATGCTTTGGGCTTTCGAGGCCATCATTACCTACAACCATCATGACGGTTTGGCTTGGTCGGCCCCTTTTTCTGAAAACATATATAAAGAGGGGAAAAGCTTAGTACACCCTTTTCTTCACCATTTCATTGCCTTCACAAGTGAGTGAGATATACTGCCATTGTCGACCAATGGAGCTTGAAGACTGTTCGTCGTTCGGAGCTCTTGTTTCTGGTTGTTTTCAAGTTCATCCTTCTTCATTTCTGCTAGTTTTCAATTTCATTTCTTATTACTCTTCCCCAACTTTGCTTCTTCTCTTCATTTTACAATTTTTTGCCAATGTCGGCATCTACTGTGTCTTCCGGTGCCAGGAATGGTACCGGAAGTTCCTCAGAGACTTCTATGTCTCTCCAATCCCAAACTGTTGGTGGTAGTCCTTTCGATAACGTCGGAAGTAGGTTGATAGAGTCCCTCTCCACTTCGGAGGTTAGGATTATAGATGTTTTCATAAAACCCAAAAATAGGGCTAGGGAGGCCTCTAACAGGCCCTCCTAAAGAGAAGAAGGGGAAAGTGCCATAACTCAAGGCATGATAAATGAACTGAGGGAAAAATTATGATTTCCCCTCAAACGTTACCTGTAGAATACCAAGCCCTTTAGATCGCCCATATGATGTTCAAGAGGGCAAAATTTGTGTCTATCTCGTTTGGTTCGAGATGGGATTGAGACTCCCTCTTCTTGATCTGGTTGTTCAATTCTTCAAATAGTTTAATATTTTCCCTGCCGACCTGAATCTTAATAGTTGGAGGCATTTTCTAGGGTTTATAGTGTTAGTGTACCAGAACGACGTCGAGGTGACCCTCGATTTCATCCGTAGTAATATGGATCTAAAATATATGAGGTCGGAAGGCCTTTTTATATATTTTTTTTTTATTAGAGGTTCAGACATCTTTTCTTTGTGCCAACCTCCAACAAAACTTGGAAGAAGTGGTACTTCTTTGTAGGAGGAGGATGGGAGATGGAAGACTTCCAGGGTCAAACTTCAACATTCCCCCGAAGTACGGGGTTTAAGGGTGAGACCCCCTTTTCTTGTGACAACTCTGCTTCTGTTTGTGCTTTCACTTCTGAACTCGCTTAACTAACCATTGTTTTTATGTCTTCTATGCAGACAATAGTGCTTGGAAGAGGTCAATTTTCACAGTTGATCTTTAGGACAAGTATCGTAGGCTCCTTCAGACTAGGAACAGGGACTTCAGAGCCATCCTTACATCAAAAAAGTTGATGGCTCCTGATCAGAAGAAAGATCGGGCAGAGAATTTGAAGAAGTCCTTGCTGGGCAGTTGGGTTCCCATACAGAAGAAGATGGGGGAGCCTACTTCCTCTGTTGGTCCTCCTCAAACTAAGAAGAGGAGGATCCCATCTGACCCTTCTACATCGGGAGCGCCTAGGAAAAGGATTATCATAAAAGAGCATGTTATTATGCCTGCTCCTGTTCCTGTCCTTGAAGTCTAGAAGAAGGGGAAGGTGAGGATGGTAATCGACCCTGCTGCGATGCCAAACGGTTATAAGGCCGCAATGTAGGCTATTGATAAATTTTAGACGGAAGTTCCCCAGACACACAAGGGGCAAAGTACTCGAGAGGCCATCACTGAAGTGATGAGCATCCAGATGAAGGTAACCACCGTAGTGTCTTTTTCTATGCTTTATTTCATTTTTTGTTCTGATCTGCCTGTCTGTTATTATGCATTCCATGCACAGCCTTACCACCCTGATGGAGTCTGTCTTAGATCCACAAGCCATGGAAAAACTTCAAGACGAGCTGTACGAGGCCAGGCTTCAGCTTGGCACAGCCCATTCAAATGCCTCAACAGCTGAAGAGAGGCTTAAGGAGGCGAACAACTCTCTCTCTATTATGGAGTCCGAGAGGGATTCCCTTCTCCGGGAACTAGAAAGGCTGAAGAAAGAGAATAATGAGCTTCAAGCCTCTATTGCTCAGAAGGTCAAGGATGCCAAGGCTGAGACTGAAGTAGAAATGAAAGCTAATGTCGAGGAGATGGGTAAGGAGCTTATGCAACATGGCTATGATTCCTTTAAGTCCAAGCTCCTCTCCAAATTCCCAAACTTCGATTTATCAGCAATTGAATATGATAATAATGGAGCCAGCCCTCTAGTTTAGGAGATGAATTCTTGTACTCCCTTTTTCTTTTTGTTTTTGAACTGATGTACTTAAAATATTTATCAATGGAATTGAATTTCTTCAAAGCTGGCCTACTAATTTTATTCTCCTGAATAACAATACTCACAAATTTTGTAAATTGTTGTGGATGCCAAGTAAATTCAGTACTGTTCCAAGTCATTGTTGCTCTGTAATATAAGCTTAGCCTTCAGCCCTTTAAACTTATAATTAGTGTAAGCATAGATGTTCATAAACTTGTTGTATTCCAAACCAGTCCTTAACTGGTAATGATCAGGAAGCTATCTTTCAAGTAAAGCAACTTGTAGCAACTTGATTGAATCTGCTTAAGAAGACTTGATAATAACTGAGCTTGAATCTGATAATGGAGGCAATTGAATCAGAAATTGTACTTGTTGGAAGACTTTGTGATGACAAACCGTTCTCAGTCAACATTTGTGTCTACCAGGAATGATAATAACCTGGTAGGAAGACTTATAGTAATTTGAACAGATCAGAACTTTTGTCCTTGTGTAGAGATGATCCAGACCTATAACACTTGCACAAGCTACAAGGTTTTTAGGGGTCTGTATATTGAGATGGATCAGACCTAAAGGACTTATAATGAATAAAAGGCTTTAGGGGTCAATAAGATGGACTAGACCTGGGGGTCTGTACATTAAGAAAACCAGACCTAAAGGACTTATAAGGGATACAAGGCTTTAGGGGTCAATAAGATGGACCAGACCTGGGGGTCTGTGCATTGAAAGGACCAGGCTTAAAGGACTTGTAAGGGATACAAGGATTTAGGGGTCAATAAGATGGACTAGACTTGGGGGTCTGTGTATTGAGAGGACCAGGCCTAAAGGACTTGTAAGAGATACAAGGCTTTAAGGGTCAATAAAATGGACCAGACCTGGAGGTCTATGCATTGAGAGAACCAGACCTAAAGGACTTGTAAAAGATACAAGGCTTAAGGGGTCAATAAGATGGACCAGACCTGGGGGTCTGTACATTAAGAGGACCAGGCCTAAAGGACTTGTAAGGAATACAAGGCTTTAGGGGTCAATAAGATGGACCAGACCTGAGGGTCTGTGCATTAAGAGGACCAAGCCTAAAGAACTTGTAATGGATACAAGGCTTTAGGGGTCTATAAGATGGACTAGACCTGGGGGTCTGTGCATTTGATATGAGGTTGCCTTTTGGAAGAATAAGAGAGAAAAACTTTTATTGATAATATTTTTGTAGCTGTTCTACATTCTATGGCCTGGGTACAAGATTCCTAGCTACGTCTTCCAACCAATATGTGGTAGGTCAAACAATCTTTGTTACCCTGTAGGGCCCTTCCCAATTGGGTGACAGTTTTTTCATAGCGGGATCTTTGGTATTTGGGAACACCCTTCTTAGAACAAGATCCCCAATCTGGAAGCTTAGGGGTTTCAGCCCTGATTTGGAACTATTGGCCATCCTATGTTGATATGCTTCCATCCTGATTCTGGCTTGATTACGCTTTTCTTCGAGTAAGTCCAAGTTCTCTACAAGCTGATGATCATTGGCCCTTTAGTTAAAAGCTTCTATCCTTAAGGTTGGTATACCGATCTCCACAAGAATTACTGCTTCCGAGCCATAGGCTAGTGAGAATGGAGTTTCAAAGGTTGGTATTCTTCTGGTGGTTCTGTAGGCCCAGAGAACACCAAGGAGTTCTTGAACCCATCTTCCTTTGGCTTCTTCTAACCTTTTCTTGAAGGCATCAAGGATGGTCCGGTTAGTGACTTCTGCTTGCCCATTGGCTTGGGGATGACCAGGTGAGGAAAAATGGTGACTGATGTGCAGGTCTTGGCAGAATTTCTTGAAAACTCTCCTTGCAAATTGTGTACCGTTGTTTGTGATGATGACTCATGGTATACCAAACCTACAGACAATATTCTTCCAAGTGAAGTTTTTGACTTCTGTCTCTGTGATATGCGTGAGGGGTTCAGCATTCGCCCATTTGGAAAAATAGTCAATGGTGACTATAAGATATTTCCTGTTCGGTGCGACTTTTGGTAGTGGCCCAACGATGTCCATTCTCCATTAAGCAAAGGGCCATGGACTGGCAATCGGAATGAGCTCATAGTGGGGCTGGTGCTGATATGGAGCGAATCCTTGGCATTTGTCACACTTCTGAACATAC
This sequence comes from Nyssa sinensis, assembly GCA_008638375.1. Lineage (NCBI taxonomy): Eukaryota > Viridiplantae > Streptophyta > Magnoliopsida > Cornales > Nyssaceae > Nyssa > Nyssa sinensis. Next base: position 6,362,326 of record CM018032.1, on the reverse strand, counting down.
TCTTTTGCTTACTTCAACATGCTAGGCCAATAATAGCCTTGTGTTAGAGCTCGGTGGGCTAGAGTTCTACCGCCATTGTGGTTGCCACAAATCCCTTCGTGAATTTCAGCCAAGACATGTTTGGACTCTTCTGGAGCCAGACACCGTAGCAAGGGTTGAGAATAGGATCTCCAGTAGAGCTTCCTATTTAAAATCAGGTACCGAGCTGCCCTAATTCAGATTCTTCTGGCTTTGTTCTTGTCTTCTGGGAGAAGTCCTCCTTCTAGGTACTGGAGAATGAGAGTCATCCAATTTTGGGTTTGTTTAGTAACTTGGGCGACCTGAACCTCTTCTATGCTTGGCCTCGGCTGGTGAGAGATCTTTAGAGTAGAATTTCCTTCTATCTTGAGATGAGATGCCATATTCACCAAAGCATCAACTCGGGAGTTCTAGGTTCTTTCAATCTTTTGGATTGTGAATGTTCGAAAGGAGCGCTTCAGCAAATTGACCAATTCTGAATACCAAAGCATCCTATCATCTTTGATAGAAAATTCTCCCAGAACTTGGCTTACCACCAATTGGGAATCAGAGAAGACTTCGAGGTTCTGAGCCTCGCATTCCAGAGCTAGCTTCATCCCAAGGATAAGGGTTTCGTATTTGACTTCATTGTTGGAAGCTCTGAACCCTAGACTAATTACCTTTTCTACCATAAGCCCGTTAGGGGATTGTAGTACCAAGCTGACGCCAGAACCATGGTTTGTGGATGATCCGTCAGTGTAAAGCTGCCATATGCCCGAGCTTTCACAAAATTGTGCCATATCTTGTAGTGCCGGGGTGAACTCAGCAACGAAATCGGCCAAGGCTTGCCCTTTAATGAAGGTCTATGAGACATAAGATATGTCAAATTTCCCAAGTTCCACGGACCATTTGACTAAACATCCTGAGACCTCAAGCTTCCTTAAGACTGATTTCAGTGGATATATAGGTTGTTGGAATCTCAATGGGATGCGTTTGGAAGTAAGGTTGGAGCTTCCGTGCAGAAACTATGAGAGCAAAGGCCAGCTTTTCAATTTCAGGATATCTTTTCTCTGTGTCTAATAGAGCTTTGCTGACATAGAATATGGGCTTCTGAACACCCCTGTCATGTTTGACCAGTACAAAACTGACGGTGTTCTCGGAGACAGTAAGGTAAAGGAGTAGCTTTTCCCTCTGGACTGGCTTTGATAAGAGTTCAGGGGAAGCTAGGTATTCCTTCAGTTCTTAGAAATCTTTTTCACATTCCTTTGACCACTGTAAGGCTTTGTTACCCTTCAAGGCTTTGAAGAACGGTAGGCAGCGATCAGTGGACTTGGAGATAAATCTGTTCATAGCTGCAATTTTTTCGTTTAGAGCTTGAATGTATTTCTTGGTCTTTGGTGACTCCAGCCCAATCAACGCCCTGATCTGAATGGGGTCTGCTTCAATACCTCTCTAAGAGACAATATACCCCAAGAACTTTCCCTTGGTTACACCGAATGTGCACTTCGAGGGATTCAATTTAATCTTGTGTTGCTTCAGGATGTCAAAAGTTTAAGCCAAGTGCTGGAGATGGCTACTCTTCTGTAAGCTTTTGTCCAGCATATCGTCTATGTAAACTTCCATGGTGTTGCCGATCAGAGGACTAAACATCTTGTTGACCAGACGTTGATATGTTGGCCTAGCATTTTTTAGTCCGAACAGCATTACTCTATAGCAATAGAGACCTCGTTCGGTAATGAAGGCTGTCTTTTCCTGGTCTATCGGGCACATTTGGATCTGGTTGTATCTAGAGTAGGCATCCATAAAGCTCATGAGTTCATGCTCTGCAGTGGCATCGACTAGCTTGTCAATCTGTGGGAGAGAAAAGCTATCTTTGGGACAAGCCTTGTTGAGGTCTGTATAGTCAACACATACTCTCCACTTGCCATTTTTCTTCCTGACTAGAACGGTGTTGGCTAACCATTCTGGGTAAAATACTTCTCGTATCATTTTGGCCTCAAACAGTCTCTGGACCTCCTCACTAATAATATGATGTCACTCTGGAGCGAGTGTCCTTCTTTTTTGTCTCACTGGTGGATGGTCAGGATCTACCATCAACTTGTGAGTGATGACGTTTGGATCTATGCCCTCCATATCCTTCGTTTCCCAAGTGAACACAAAAAGGTTGTCTTTCAGGAATTTTTTTTATCTCTTCCTGCTCGGCAGGCGTCAGGTCTAGACCGATCCATAAGTAACGCCTTTGTTCTTCCAAGCTAACCAACACTTTGATGGGGTCCCCTACGGGTTTGGCCTTGCTGTCCCTTCCTCTAGGGCTCAGAGGCTCATCAATTCTGGAATGGCAGTCTTTTGCCTCGTGATGGTGGGAAAGGTCTGGATCCACGTATACATGAGCGTGCAATAATTTCTATTTGGAGGCCCTTTCTTTGAGAGCGAGAGTGTGACACTCTCGAGAGGTCGGTTGATATCCTCTGATGGAGTAGACAGCATGATTATGGACGTACTTCAAGCATTGGTAGAGGGTTGAGGTGACCACTCCCATTTAGTGTAACCAAGGTCTTCCAATTATGACATTGTAAGGGGACTTAGAGTTCAAAACCTTGTATTCTGATATCGTGGTCTTTTGTCCATCTCCCTCTCCTGTTGTGGTGGGAAGATCAATCCTCCTCAATGGCGTACTAAGGTTCCCGTCAAATCCTGCTATGATTGCAACGGTGGATTTGATGTCATTAGGATTAAGCTTTATCTGTTTGAGGGGTTCGTAGAATAGCACATTCGCAGAACTCCTTGTGTCCACCAAGACTCTTCGAATCTCAAAGTTGGCAATCTTGAAAGAGATGACGAGGGCATCACTATGAGGATAGTGCACCCCTGCAAGATCTTGAGGGGTTCGTAGAATAGCACATTCGCAGAACTCCTTGTGTCCACCAAGACTCTTCGGATCTCAAAGTTGGTAATCTTGAGAGAGATGACGAGGGCATCACTGTGAGGACATTGCACCCCTACAAGATCTTGATCTGAGAACTGGATCTCAGGTACTGGCCTCAATTTCTTCTCAACATTAGTGATCTGTAAGATACTGGGAGTGACTCTGGCCTCTCGAGCATACCGTTTTCTTGCTCTATTAGACGTTCCTGATGTCGAGGTGTCTGCATGAAGGATGAAGATAACCTGATTGTTCTGCTACTGAGGCTTGTTTCGTCCATCTCTTTGTTCCAGCCTCTGCTCCAGCCTCCTCTGCTGAGGTCTGTCATCACGGGGTTTTGCCTCCCATCCTGCTTGACAAACTCTCGTAGCCGTCCTCTCCGTATGAGCTGCTCAATTTCCAGTTTAAGGGACCTGCATGCATCAGTTGTATGCCCGTAGTCCTTGTGGAAATCACAATACCTACTCCAATCCTTGTTGCTAGGATTGCCTCTCATCGGCTCTGGCCACCTTAGGTTTTCACGTGTTTGGACTTGCTGAAATATGTGAGCTGGGGAGGCGTTAAAATGAGTGAAGGTGGTAAGTCCCCTTGGTCCAGTGCTACCTGGAGTTCTGGAGGTCGTTCTTTTATCTGGGCTTCTGACCCTCTTCCTGGTTGCACTGGAATCCTTCTTCTAGTTGTCCTGCTAGGCTTGCTCTTTAACCTTTTGAGAGGTGTTCTTTAATTCCTCTAGGTTTATGTACTTCCTAGCCCGATCCATGAGGGCTGCCATGTCGGCAGAGGGGTTCTTTGTTAGAGAATCCCTGAAGCCTCCTTGAGCAAGGCCAGAGGTCATAGCAGCCACGAGAAAGCATGGGCTGCAATCTGTAATTTTTGTAAGCTCGGTGTTGAAACGTGCAATGTAATCCCGAAGAGGCTCCCATTTGAATTTTTTTTACGTTGAGCAAGAACTTTGGGCCGTTCCTTAACCTTCTACTAGTCATAAACCTGTCAAGGAAGCGTTTGCCGAGCTCATAGAAGCTGGTGACTGAGCTCGGTGAGAGGTGGTGAAACCACTTTAGAGCAGTACCTTTGAGGCTAATTATGAATGTACGGCACATAAAAGCGTCGGAAGTCCCATAGTGTGATGGTAATGAGATAGATGGTCGACTAGGTCCCTAGTCCCATCATAAAGGGTGAACTTTGGGACGACAAATTTCCTAGGCCTCTCCTCAGCCATGATAGCAGGAGTGAAAGGCGTGGCAAATCTTTTGACCAGCCTAGCTAGCTCATCTTGGTCTAGAGGGATTTGGATACCTTTCACAACAGCAATATAGTCCATAGAATCCGTAACCTCTTCAGTCCTCCGTGGGTCCCTAGGCGGGATTTGCTGTGATTCTTGTCTTGCGGTTTCAACTCCCGTATAAGCGGGATTATCATATCCCACGGTTGGAGGAGGATTTTGGTGTTCCTGAACTGGGGTAACTAATGTTGCTTGTGACTGGAACTCATGGGGTACTGTGTTTGCCCCAGAAGCCACTGAAGTTGGGATCCTAGTGGTACTGCGATAGTGAACGTCTGGAATAAAGGTTGGTATCCCCCTGCCTGCGGTTGCTGATGGCTGGTGGTCTCTGCCAACTGATGCTGCATTTTTTGGTCGGTATGGGCTCCGAACTCCGTTACCTGAGGAACACTCAAAGAGAAGGATCAGAGGGCCACCGGATTGGCTCCGGCGGTAGCCGCTCCGATGCTTAAGTCAATAAAACTGAATTGAAATACTGTACTTGTAAACCAAAGAATGAACATGAATGTGACAGCATACCTTAGGATTTTATTTATAGGCTACGAGTTTCCTAAGTTGATTAGGATTTGAAGCCATGAATGTAGAGATTTGATTATCGAAGAATGGCGGTTACCGTGTTGGACACTACACTTGATAAATATCCATAGGTGACAGTTTCCTTGTTGAAAACTGTTTCCTTTTCCTTAGCTTGGTAGGATATTCAAGGCAATGACAAGCTCTAAACCCTGAGGGATGCTCTGAAGGCCTTGTACTCGGTCTTATGAGCTCTGGAGGCTAAATGTTTGAATCTACTCTAAATGGTTGAACTTTAACTAGTCTGTAGTCACACGTGTCACACAGAGATTGGTCTGTCACTATGTGGTATATCAATATATATATATATATATATATACACACACACACACGGTGGAGTTAAATGCATTACAATTCAAACCAATGACAGAATTAGAAAAAGTTTAATATTAGATACATCGAATTAGTTTATCAAATAACATCATCTATTATAACTTTTTTTTAAAATTTAAATAAAAATACTAAACACATTCATTAATTTCAAAAAAAAAAAAAACTGACACAATAAACCAAACCGGTATATTAAACATTTTCTTTAAGGTTAGGAAGATTATTATAAGAAGGTTAGAAAGTTTTTGGAGAAAATTATAGTGAGAATTTTTGGTTGGGCGAAAATTGTGGGGACCCAAAATTCTAGGGTAAAAAATGAAAAAAATAATGGGTAAAGATTGGAATTAACCTAAATTTTGGGATGAGCTAATTTTAAAAGGGCTAAAATTCTACATGTGTATATATATATATATATATATATATATATATATATATATAAATTCTAGGAAAAAATACTATAAAATCCTTAAAATAATTTTTTCAATTCAAAAAGTTCATGATATATGTTTTCTATCTAAAATATCCAAAAAAGAAATTTTTAATATAAAAAAATCTAATTGTTAACTTACATTTTAACACCGTTAAAAAATATTATTAATTAGACCAAACTAACCTTCAAAATACATTTTAAAAAATACTAAATAATAGATACAAAAAATTCTTTAATCCAAAAAAATATATAACATTTTTTATTTATCTAGAATACCTAAAAAATAAATTTTTACTTTATAAAATATTATGATTTTTTTTGGATTGAATTTTTATATATATATATATGATATACCACAAAACGACAGACCAGTCTCCATGTGACACGTGTGATTACGAAATTCGGCCATCAAGAGCATACTCAGACACTCGGTTATTCAGAGCATACTTATCCCCTTTTCCTCCAGAGCTCACAGGCCTGAGCATAAGGCCTTCTAAGCACTCTCCGGGTTTCAGAACTCATCACCGCCTTCAACATCCTACCGAGCAGAAGATAAGGAAACAGTCTTCAACAAGAAAACTGCCACCTATGGTTATCTCTCAAGCACAGTATCCAATAAGGTAACTGCCATTCTCCGGTGATCAAATCCCTACTATCATGACTCCAAATCCTAATCAACTTAGGAATCACTAAGCTTATAAATAAAACCCTAAGGTACGTTTTTATATTCATGCTCATTTTTTGGCTTACATCACAGTCTGTTCAATTCAGTTTTATTAACTTAAGCATCGGAGCGGCTACCACTGGAGCCAATCTGGTGGTCCTCTGATCTTCTTCTTTGAGTGTTCTTCAAGGAGCAGAGTTTGAAATCCACACCAGCCAAAAAGTACAGCATCAGTTTGGCGTCGTCTGTGGGAAACGACAATTGCTTATTCCACCAAGTGCTCTACTTATGAACAAACTCATCTTCCTTCTCACTGGAGGATTATGGCTCCCAATCTCCGACCGAGAAAGAATACTCAAGATCCTCTAAACCCTCAACCCTGACCACCTGCCAGACGAGGAAGAGGACGAACAAATGATCCCGTGCGACAAGAGCTCGACCAAGTCAAACGGCAAAACCAGTTGATGCAAGAACAACTTCTAGCCATGTCCAGAACTCTGGAAATGCTCACTCAGAATCGTGAAGCTAATCCTTTGAATCCACCTGTCAACACGACTAATCAAAGGACGCAACCTCCTACTACTGCTCACATTCATGTAGATCTCTAGTCGTCGACAGCCGCAGGCAAAGGGATACCAACCTTTATTCCAGAAGTCCATTATTGAAGTACAACTAGGGCTCCAACCCTTAGGACTTCTTGAGTGAATCTAGCACCACAAGAGTCTCAACCTTAAGTAGTTCCTGCACCTCTAGTCCAGGAATACCAAAGTAATCTCCCGGCCATGGGCCGAGATCATCTTGTCCATATAGGCCCTGAAGCCGCGAGGCTTGAGTCGTAGCAACCAATCTTGCCTAGGGGCCCACAAAGAGCTGAAGAAGTTGCAGAGTCTATGGACCGTACTATTGTTATGAGGGGTGCTCAAATCCATCCAAAACAAAACGAGTTAGACAGGCTGCTCGGAAGGTTTGCCAACACCGTTCTGATCAAGAAGAAAAATGGCAAGTGGAGAGTCCTTTGCCGAGGATAGATCAGCTAGTTGATACTACCGTAGGGCACGAACTTATGAGCTTCATGGATGCCTATTCAGGATATAATCAAATCCAGATGTATCCTCTAGACCAGGAAAAGACAGCATTCATAACCGAACGAGGTCTCTATTGCTATAGAGTGATGCCGTTCGGACTAAAAAATGTTGGGGCCACATACCAGCGTCTGGTTAATAAGATGTCCAGCCCTTTGATCGGCAGTACCATGGAAGTGTATATTGATGATATGCTGGTCAAAAGCCTATGGAAGAGTAGCTACCTCCAGCACCTGGCTCAAACATTTGACATCCTGAGGCAATACAAGATGAAGCTCAATACCTCAAAGTGCACCTTTGGTGTAACGAAAGGAAAGTTCCTGAGATACATTGTCTTCTAAAGAGGCATAGAAGTAGACCCCACTCAGATTGGGGCTCTGGTTGGACTGGAGTCTCCAAAGACTAAGAAAGACATTCAAGCTCTGAATGGCAGAATCGCAGCTCTGAGCAGGTTTATCTCCAAATCCACTGATTGCTGTTTACCGTTCTTTAAAGCCTTAAAGGGCAACAGAGCTCTACAATGGACAGAAGAGTATGAAAAAGCCTTTCAAGAGCTAAAGGAACACCTAGCTTCGCCTGAACTCTTATAAAAGCCAGTCCATGGAGAGAAGCTACTTCTCTATCTTACAATCTCCAAAAACGCAGTCAGTTCTGTAATGGTCAGACAACATAGGGGGGTCCAGAAGCCCATATTTTATGTCAGTCGGGCATTATCAAACATAGAGAAAAGATATCCTGAGATTGAAAAGCTGGCCTATGCACTGATAATATCTGGCCGGAAGCTCCGCCCTTACTTCCAAGCGCATCCCATTGAAATTCCAACTGCTTACCCCTTGAAGTTAGTTCTGAGGAAACCTGAGGTCTCAGGGCGGTTAGTCAAATGGTCAATGGGAATTTGACATATCCTATGTTCCACGAATCTCTATCAAAGGGCAAGCCTTGACAGATTTTGTTGCTGAGTTCACCCCAGCACTGCAAGACAAGGTACAGGTCTGTGAAAGCTTGGGAACATGGCAGCTTTACACTAACGAATCGTCCACAGACCATGGTTCTAGTGTAGGCTTGGTACTACAATCCCCCGACGGGCTTATAGCAGAGAAGGCAGTCAGCTTGGGGTTCAGAGCCTTCAACAATGAAGCAGAGTACGAAGCCCTTATCCTCGGGATGAAGTTAGCACTAGAATACGAGGCTCAGAACCTTGAAGTCTTCTCTGATTCCCAATTGGTGGTGAGCCAAGTTCTGGGAGAGTTTGCCATCAAAGATGACAGGATGCTTCGGTATTCAGAACTTATTAAATCATTGAAACGCTCTTTCCAAACGTTCTCTATTCAAAAAATAGAAAGAGGCCAGAACTGCAGAGCTGATGCTTTGGCAAACATGGCATCTCACCTGAGGTCAAAAGGAGATTCCACGCTAAAGATCTCCCATCAAACAAGACCAAGCATAGAGGAGGTCCAAGTCATCCAAGCTACTGAGCAACCCTAGAACTGGATGACTCTCATCCTCCAATACCTGGAAAGAGGGCTCCTTCTAGAAGACAAGAACCAGGCCAGAATGATCCGAATAAGATCAGCTCGGTACCTGATCTTGAGCTGGAAGCTTTACAGAAGATCTTATTCTCAACCCCTGTTGCGGTGTTTAAATCCAAAAGAATCTCAATATGTTCTGGCAGAAATACACGAAGGAATTTGTGGAAATCATAATGGGGGCAGAACCATAGCCCACTGAGCTCTAACACAGGGCTACTACTGGCCTGGAATATTGAGGTAGGCTAAGCAGTACATCCAAAAGTGCAACAAATGTCAAAGGTTCGCTCCCTACCAACACCAGTCCCACCATAAGCTCATTCCTATGGTCAGCCTATGGCCTTTTGTTCAGTGGGGGATAGACATCATAGGCCCATTGCCTAAGGCTGCACCAAACAGGAAATACCTTTTGGTAGCCATCGACTATTTCTCTAAATGGGTAGAAGCAGAGCCTCTAACACACATTACTGAAAAAGAAGTCAAGAGTTTCACTTGGAAGAACATAGTTTGCAGGTTCGGCATACCACGCATGATCGTCTCAAACAACGGTACACAATTTGTTGGTAAAGTTTTTAGGAAATTCTGTCAAGACCTGCATATCAATCAACATTTTTTCTCTCCTGGCCATCCCCAAGCCAACGGGCAAGCATAGGTCACCAACCGAACAATCCTTGATGCACTTAAGAAAAGGTTGGAAGAAGCCAAGGGAAAATAGGTTGAAGAACTCCCTGGAGTACTCTGGGCCTACAGAACAACTAGAAGAATGCCAACCTCTGAAACTCCCTTTTCGCTTGCCTATGGTACCGAAGCAGTGATCCCTGTTGAGATTCGTATGCCTACTTTGAGGATTAAAACTTTCAACCAAAAAGCCAATGACCAGCAGCTTGAAGAAGATTTAGACTTACTTGAGGAAAAAATGGATCAAGCCAAGATCAGGATGGAAGCATATCAGCACAGGATGGCCAACACTTCCAAATTGGGGCTAAAACCTATCAACTTTCGAATTGGAGATCTCATCCTGAGAAGGGTGTTTCCAAACACTAAAGATCCTACTATGGGAAAGTTCTCACCCAACTAGAAAGGCCCCTAAGAGTAACGAAGATTGTTAGAACTACCACTAATTGGCTGGAAGACATGGTTGGAAAGCCTATTCCCAGACCTTGGAACATAGAACACTTACGGAAGTATTACCAATAAAAGTCTTTTTCTTTAAAAGTGTTTTCATATAACGTACAGAACTTCAATTCTGGTCCATCTTAATTTACAGACCCTTAGGTCTGGTCCATCTTAATGTACAGACCCTTAGGTCTGGTCCATCTTAATGTACAGACCCTTATGTCTGGTCTATCTTAATGTACAGACCTTCAAGTCTGGTCCATCTTAATGTACAGACCCTTAGGTCTGGCCCATCTTATTGTACAGACCCTTAAGTCTGGTCCATCTTAATGTATAGACCCTTAGGTCTGGTCCATCTTAATGTACAGACCCTTAGGTCTGGCCCATCTTATTGTACAGACCCTTAAGTCTGGTCCATCTTAATGTATAGACCCTTAGGTCTGGTCCATCTTAATGTACAGACCTTCAATTCTGGCCCATCCTAATGCACAGATCCCCAAGTCTGGTCCGTCTTATTGACCCCTAAGTGCATTGTACCTAATACAAGCCCTTTAGGTCTGGTCCGTCTCAGTAAACCTGCTCGGTTACTTTCCAAACTGAAAACGAAAGATTTGATCCAGCTGTTCAGCTATGTGATTACAAACATCTTTTAGTCAGATACCAATTCTGGCCAACTGTTATGAATCTTCTTAAGTTCTTATCAGTAAGTTTTGACCTTAAAGGTCTGATTATCGAAAATTTGCTCAATTACTATCCAGAAATGATCAGTCCAAGTATTATCACAAGTTACTTTGCTCAGCAATTAAAGCCTTGGACGGTTTGCTTTTAGAAAAGCCTGCTGAGCAAGTCATTCAGTACAAGTTCTAATTCAGATGCCTCCAATTTCAGATTCGGTTTTACTCAGATTATTACAAGTTCCTTTGTTCAGAAGATTGATTCTTATGACTGATCTGAAAGACAAAAAGCTCTTGAACAACTTTACTTACGATAATTGCAAGTTTTAAGGGCTAGAGCCCATCTACTACAGAGCAGCAATAACCTGGGACAATACTGAATATACTTGGCATTCACAACGATTTTCAAAATTCACAAGTGTTATAAAAAGGCAAAGGCATTGAAAGATCTGAAGAAAAGGCAGTTCCATTGACAAAAATGTTTGTATACATCAGAATTCAAAAATAAAAAGAAAAATTATGCATAAGGAATCCTAAGCTTTATCAGTAGGGACAGGTCCCTCTGCTGAGGGAAGTTCAGAAGGGGTGGCTTCGGCATCTTTGCTCGGAGCAGCAGCTTTAGGAGGAGCAACTCCAGGACTCACAATCGACGGCAAGTCGAAATCCAGAAACTTAGCAAGAAACTTGGATCGGAAGTTGTCAAAACCAAATTGGATCAGCTCGTCACCCATTTTTTCAACTTCCTCCCTCATCTCTGCCTCGATCTCGATCTTGGCATGATCAACAGCATCCTGGAGCTTTTGATTATAGAGGTACCGAAGATCGTGCATTCCCCCCGAAATCTTTCTGCCTCCCGAATGTGAAGATCCTTCTCAGACTCCAGAACGGCCAAGGAATTGTTGGCCTCCTTCAGATTTTCCTCGGTAGCATGAGCAGCAGACTGGGCCGTACCGAGCTGCAGCCTAACCTCGTCCAATTCAATTTGAAGTTTGTCAATTTCTTTTGAATTTGGAGAAATGTCTGTCAGAGCTACAAATGTGTGCATGCACTGCAGGATATAAAACAGGAAAGTGAATTATAATAAAAGAAAAAGGAGGGAGAAAATAGGAGAAATCAGAAGTTACCTTGATCTGAAGGGAGGCAAGCTCAGCCAGTAACTTTTCCGGCTTTTGTGACTTGAACTTCTGATGGCCCTTATCCCAGAACTGCTTTAGGGCCCTCTTAGTGGCTTGGTACCCAATATCATCAGAAGCTTTGGTTGGCTTCCCCTTGCTTGTTCGACTAACAGGGGCGGGAAGAACCATCGTGATAGGGAGGGGAGCCTCCCTCTCGCCCTCAGAAGGAGGATGGTCGGGAGAACTAGAGATCAACCTCCTCCTTTTCATTTGTAGGGAAGGCTCAGGCTCAATTTGGGGAGAAGCCTCCCCCATCGACTGTGGCTCTAGCTCTGAGGCCCACTTCGTCATCAATTTTTTCTTAAGCTCCTTAGTACGGGCTTTTGCAGCCGTCAGATTCTCTGGGGTAATGATAATGGTGTGAGCTCGTTTAGAAGTCTTAAGGAGCTAACGGTACTAGTCTTGAAGGTCGGTAGTAAAAATGGACCTCCTCCAAGCACTCTTATCTGCATAGGAGAAACAAGCACATTAGTTAAGCAGTTCAGAAGAGAAATTATAAAACAGAGCAATAACAGTTACAAGAAAATGGGGTCTCACCCTTGAAACCCGTACTTTGGGGGAATGTTGAGATATAGCTCTGGAAGTCTGCACGCTCCCATCCTCCTCCAACAAAGAAGTACCACTTCTTCCAAGTTTTATTGGAAGTGGGTACAGAGGATAAAGGTCTGAACCCCCTATCGAAAGACATATAGAAGAGGCTTTCTGACCTCATATACTTCAAACCCATATTACTATGGATCAGATTGACTGACACGTCTACATCGTTCAGATACCCTAGCACTATGAATCCTAAGAGATGCGACCAACTATTGAGGTTAAGGTCGGCAGGGCAAAGATCAAACCAACAAAAGAATGGCCTAAGTGAATTAGGGAGTGGAAGCCTCAACCCCATCTCAAACCAAGCGAGATAAACACAGATCTCACCATCTTCAATATCATAAGGGCGATCTAGGGGGCTCGGTACCTTACATGTAACATTAGAGGGGAAGTTATACTTCACCCTCCACTCATCTAACAAGCTCTAGGTAACAGCACTTTCACCCTTTTCTTTCTGGGAAGGTTTACCAGAAGCTTCCCCAACCCTATTCCTGGATTCTATAAAGGCATCAACTACCCTAACCTCAGAACTGTAAAGGGATCCTACAGACCTATTTTCAGTACTACTGGCGGAAGGACTACTTACATTTTTTACATAAGACGACACAGTCGCCTCCAAAGGGCTCCCTGTGCCGTCACCAATACCAGAAGACGAAGAAGAAGCAAACATTGCTTAAGAAGAAAATGGGGAAAATGGAATTCTTAATTGTAAAAATGAAAAGAAAGGGAAGACTAGTCGAACCTGTTCTAAACCAGAGCCTCAGATAATAAGCACTCTTCAAGCTTCAAGGAATCACCAGATGCACAAATCCAATAATGGCAAAAGCTCCTTCGATACAGTGAAAGCAAGTAAAGAAAGAAGACATGTAAAGCCTTTGCCTCCTTTATATATGATTTCAAAATATGGGCCCAACAAAGCCGAACCGTCATGGCAGTTGAAGGCAATGATAGCCTCGAAAGCTCAACCATCGGCTACGCAATAAATGACGCACCAAACAGTCACATTGAAAAACGGACAGACAGGACGCATGGCTTTTCGGGAGTACATAGCCCTAGTTACGCGTTGAGTTCGAACTAGGGCTTGGGGGGGAGTAACTAATATACCACAAAGCGACAGACCAATCTCCATGTGACACGTGTGACTACGAAGCTCAGCCATCAAAAGCATACTCAGACGCTCGGCCATTCAGAGCATACTTACCCCATTTTCCTCCAAAGCTCACAGACCTGAGCACAAGGCCTTCTAAGCACTCTTCCGTTTTCAGAACTCATCACCGCCTTCAACATCCTACCGAGCAGAAGATAAGGAAACAGTCTTCAACAAGGAAACTGCCACCCATGGTTATCTCTCAAGCGCAATATCCAATAAGGTAACTGCCATTCTCCAATGATCAAATCCCTACTATCATGGCTCTAAATCCTAATTAACTTAGGAATCACTAAGCCTATAAATAATATCCTAAGGTACGCTTTTATATTCATGCTCATTCTTTGGCTTACATTACAGTCTGTTCAATTCAGTTTATTAACTTAAGTATCAGAGTGGCTACCACCGGAGCCAATACGGTGGTCCTCTGATCTTCTTCTTTGAATGTTTTTCAGGAAGCAGAGTTCGGAATCCACACCAGCCAAAAAGTGCAGCATCAATATATTTTTTAGTATTTTTTTCTAAAATGTATCTTGAAGATCATTTTAGTATAATCAGTAATTTTTTTAACGGTGTTAAGATATAAGATAACAATTAAACTTTTTTGTATTAAAAGTTTTTTTTTTTTTTTACTTTTTAGATAAAAAAATGTATCATGAGTTTTTTGAATTGAAATTTTTATTTTAAAAACTTTTTAAAACTTTTTTCCAAAATTCTATAGTTTGGAAAGTTTCAGCCCAACCCAGGCCTTTCACCATTGATTTAAACTCTTTTTATACTTACTTATGCCCTCTCACTCATGTATTATAAATTGGAGTGCATGAGTATGGAAAGAGAGTGCATTTTGTCTCAACCCCCCCTCTCCCACAACACACACACACACACATATATATATATATATATATATATACACGAATGTATATCTTGACACAAATTATAAGATTGTTTCATTATGACTCGAAAGTCACGAGTTCATATCATGAGTTCAAGTCGTAAAAATAATCTCTTTATTTATGGAGATAAATGTGTATACTATTGTAAAAAATCGAACACACACCAATTAAGCGAAGAGTGAAAACTCTATTTGTCAAAACTAAAAAATAAATAAATGAATATTTACACCATTTAAAGAAGACTTCAATATTAAACTAGTAGTCATTTCTTAAATTTGAGATTATCTACTAGTCCTAAAAAGTATTTAATAATCCTAATTTTATAATGTGTCAATATAATATAATATGTTGTTTATATTTTATTTTTTTATATTTTGCTCTCTCATGTATTAGCAGAATTTGATGTGAGCGTTTGGGCAATAAAATCGTGCTTCCATCATTACCATTGAATTATTTCTTCCACAATAGACGGTCAACGATTTGGTGGGGGAGAGAAGTGGGCCCAAAGGAGGACCATGAGGGCATTTATGGAACGCCGGTCAAGTCTGGCAGCCGACTATCATTGGGCGCCCCTTCTTTCCGCATCTAATCTGATCACTAATCTAATCACTGATTGATAGCCCAACCCGACTTTGCTAGCAGTCCACTCGCTTTCGCTCACCCGCTCGCTTGAACTCAACTCATTCTCTGATATAATGGGTCTGTGTCGGTTGACTATTCACCAGACAACCACCCAACATTTGCTTGCTTTTACTTTCACGTGCGGAGACTCGGGATTTCGATTCACATTTTCACGCGGCGAATCGGCCTTAGTGGAGGAGTCGCTATCTCATTGCCACGTGTCTCATGACAGCCTGTCTCAAGGTTTTGGTCGTGTACGGTTGGTATAAATAGGCCACTACAAAAAAGGAAGGGAAATGTCTAAAGTTACAGCCGCCTTAGACAACTTGAACTGTCAGCTTCATTGCGGAAGAATATTTATCTCTTCCATTCATTTGATTAAGTTTTAATTTTATTTAAATCAGAGACAAAATAAAAACAATATCCATGTTAACTAAAACTCATATTTATTTTGATTATGTTTGAGTAACGTTAGAGTTAGTCGTGAAATTTAAAATTTTTCAATATAATAAACATATATTAATCACGTTTTCATTTGATACAAATAATTTTTTTTTTTAAATGTCACGAGGATATATCATTCTATCACATTAATCATCATTTGACAATCAATATGAAAAAATTATACTTTAGCCCGTGATTAATCCTTTTTTCATATAATCCTTTGTAATTTAAAAATTAATAATAAATTTCTCTGAGATTAAGACTAAAGAAAAATTAATATTTTTTTTGTCAAAATATGCGACGCATTTTTTCAAATTCTAAATATGCGAGTTATTACAGTTTGAATAATACTATAAGAGAGTTATGTGCATTTTTATACCCTAAATTATATAAAGTAGACGAATCTATTTTGATCTTTTGGTATTTTTAACGACAGTAAGAAATAAATGTTCACTTTTATATAACAAAAACAAACTCAAACCCAATGCGCGAAGCCTAACCACAAGGATGGTTATGACTAATTTCTACATCAAAATTTGATATAAATAAAATAAAAAGTATAGACTTACTACTATATTACAAAGATTGGCCTAAGTTTGGTATTTCATAAGTCATATACATATATATATATATATATAGAGAGAGAGAGAGAGAGAGAGAGAGAGAGGAGTTTTTCTAACTCTTCAAATTTATAAATGCATAGAGACATTGATAAGAGTGTAAGTGGATATAAGATGGGATATTGGAGCGAGAATAGCTCCACCCTATATATATATATCTAATGTTCATAGTTTTGAAATCTCAAATTTATAAACAATTCACAAGTTCAATTGGGATTTGAATTTTTAAACTTTTCATCATTTTTGAACAGATCCATTTTCTAAATTTTTTTATGTATTTAACCAATTTTATCAAATTTTACAAAATTCAACCAAATTTTTAAAAAAGTAAGAGAGTCTTCATCTAAATTAACAAATAAAATAAAACATTCTTCCTTAATATTGAATTCAAGTTTTTCTCAAGACCAATTTTTTTTTAAATTTTTTCTAAAGTTGTCCAAATATATATTTCGTTTTTAGTTTCAATATTTTTCATCCAAACTCTTTTCTATCCAAAATGAGTTGTCAAATACCAACTCAAATTTCAACAATTTAAACTGGATATTCAATACATTACAAAAACAAAAACAAAAAATTGTTTGCAATATAAGCAAAATGATCTTCATATATAACAATTATTGTGATTCATGCAACTGCAAGGTATGTGCCTCCATATGCCTTGCAAGGTCATTGAAACCATGGGTTCATTGTGGGTGTACTCAAAGTTGCAGAAAGTGTAACTACGTACCCATCTTGTAATTAGTTGATGGTGGAATTTGTCACAAACATGAACCCACTAGTAGCATGTGGCAGGGTAGATGACAATGGAATTAGGCACAGGAAGGAATTAGATTCACCCCTTTTGCAACTTCCTTACATTCTATCACTCCCCCACCACCCAACTCTGTCCTTGCTTACATAAAACCCCAAGCATAGTGCTACATATATATATGTATGTATATGTATGTATCTATGTATCTATGTATATGTATATATATTACTAATGTTTGATATGATTAATCTAGGGGAGTTTTGGTTCATTCGGGTTATCTTTCAGCTGTTTTTAGTTCTAAGATTTTAGTCCTGTTAGTCAGATAAGTTACAATAATCTCTTTGTTCCCTGCCATCATCTAAAAATCCCATCAGGAATTACAAAACAACTTTATATTTCTATTAACCTGAACAAGTAAAAACAGGAAAAAAAAAAAAAAAAAAAAAAAAGAAAAGAAAAGAAAACTACAGTCTATATATAATGATTTTAAGTTTTTGTTCTGGTTATCATATCAAGTTTTTTTTTTTCTTTGAATTCCCTGGTTACATTTTAACAAAAATAAACTTGCCTCTCCATAACTGAATTGGATGAGATGGTAATTAACACAAACTCAACTCAACACAATTTATCTCAATTATTTGGGGTCGGATGTTAACACATGATTAACAATTTTTTCTTAAGTTGGTTGTAAATGGTCATGAACAAAATCCCACTACAAAACTATGTTTAATATTGCTATAGCAAGGTAGGTCCCTAAGGCAAAGTTGGTACATGAAAAACTGAAACACAAACTACAAAAGGGATGAGGAAATTATGTTACATTTCTTTTGAAGAGGAATTGAAAGTAGTGGCTATACTAAAGCATTTGGTGAATGCCTTTATCTAAAATTTTAGGAGACTTCATAGCAACTAACAGTAACATTTGGTGATAACAAGAATTTGTACAAGAAAACCTACATCATAAGGTAAGGCAATAGGAAGAAAAATGGGAGAGAACCATATCAACCTGCAATAATGGTAAGAAAAAGAAAGAGAGATAGAGAGTTATAAGGGGAATCTAATGTCTATTTAATTGGAAAGAAGTGCATCAAATAGTTAAGGTAAGAGCTATGGTGAAACCTTCTCCTTTTTTTTATTAGTCAGAAAGAAGTGCATCAAAATGCTTTTAATCCTATTATGATATACTTTGTATGCTTTTGATGCATTCATTCTTTTACTATCTTCTTTTTTTTTCTTTTTTTTCCTTTTGGGTATGGCTCCAAGTTTTGCTTTGAATTATGGGATGTTTTGTGATTCCTTTGAGTGAGGTTGAGCTGCTTTTGGCTTTCCTGAAGTTGGTTGGGCTTGTTATTCGGATTAATTTGTTTATCTGTTGTGAAGGTTTGTATGGATATTGTCCTGGGCAATTTTGTTTGTAAGTTGTGTTGGCTTGGTTGTTATTTGGTGTTTTAATTGACAGTTGTTTTGCCTGTCATTTGATTTGATTGTGATTGGAGTTGTTTGCTGTTATTCTTGTATATTTGTACATATCTTTAATTAATAAAATTCTTTTACAAAAAATGATTCTTTTATTGTTTAGCTTTGATGGGTAGTTAAAATTTTGAATTAATCTCGGCATATGTGTTTCTTATATATACATACATATATATATATATATGGGTCTTTCTCTAGTAGTATATATTTACTTCATTCTTTGACCTTCAATTTATGTCTGCTTGTGTAGTAACAATAGCAGTTGAAGTCTCTGCACTTTCTGGTGAGATTCTCTCTTTATTTGAAAATTTGTTAGCTTTATGTGTGCTTGTTAGCTCTTATGATATGGGGAAGAGATTTATGACCATTTTGCATACTTAATATTTGTGGTTCAACATGCTTGTTAGTTTTTATTTTATGTTAACAAGTAGCATCGGTTACAAACTAACCCATATAAAAAAAAAAAAGGTGGATTGGGTAATTGGGTCAAATACTAAAATGATCAGCTAATCGGGTGAAATATTGAAACAGTCGGGTAATTGGGTTGAATATCTACCTCTGAACGGATTAATACAATTTACAATTTTATTTTGATTAACAACTTATCTAAATTGAATTTGCAAAGAAAAAAACTGCCGCAACTCAAAAAAATGGGTCAGGTTCTCCGACCTCCAAAAGTTCGGATCATACTGAGACAGGTCCTAGTAAGTCTGGGTCAAGACCCAATAAGCTTAAAGAGTTTGGGCTTGTTCAAACTAGGCCCGTTGATAAGCCTACTAGGCGGTAAGTTATATATTACAAAACATTTAAAAAACAGGGCCTATATTATGACTAACAAGGCCACTTAGATGGTATTCATTTTTCACAAATAATGTAGTTCAAAATCAAAATTTAAGTACAAAAGTGTTTCCATAATCACTTTACTTCCCCATGCACATGAAAGTTTAAGTCTCAATTTGTACCAGTTACGTATAAAAAATTAGTGTTGGTATAACTTAGTACCATTTCGATATTAGTTGGTATCATTTTAGTGTTGCTTTGTACCATGCGAGTGTACAAATATGTTTCGATCAGCACATGATAGCGTTTAAGGGAAGAATTTTCCTTCAATGTAACTTGGAATCATACAAGTGTAACTTAGTATCATTGTATCTAAATTACTAACATTTTAGCTTGTAACTTGATACCATATTAGTGTAACTTAATATCATTTGAATCCATGTTGATATCATTTTTGTTACCATTAATTTGTTTGTGAACAAAATGGGCCCAAAATGAAGTCAAACCTCAAGAGAAGACCAACACAAATGAAGAGGCCCTCCAACTATAGAGATGACATGATTGATATCCACAAACTCTCCCTGTATCTAGAGGTCCATTTGTACTATAAGTTCAAAATGTCAAACTTAAACAAATTCAAAGGGACCACATACCCAAAAACTATCTCAAGCTCTATATTCAGGCAATGCAACCACTAGGTACTACAATTGAAATGATGGCTCAAATGTTCCTTCAAACCCTCACTAAGGTAGCTCTCTATTGGCTCTTGGATTTGGAAAAGCCCATGTCCAAAGATTGGAAATAATTCTATAATGCCTTGTCACTTAGTATAAGTACAACAATGAATTGGACATCACACTCAGGGACCTTGAACAAAAATTTGAGACGGTCAAGTCCTATTTTGTTAAAAAAACTAGTCAGACCGCATCAATCATAATCATTTGAGTACACACTAAAATAGAGACATCAAGCCTTCTCTGCATAATGTAATCCTAAGGGCACAATAGAAACGAACCTAAAATGATTCTTAGAACTCACAAATAGTGATGAAGCAGGGATAAATTCAGTCACTCTCTACTAGTAATTGAATCCATAGCAAATGCATTGTGTAATATATGCTACAATGGAACTGAAACACAAAACATAAACATCCAACAAATCATCCTTAATTTAAACAAGCTCATGATAGTTCTCTTCATAGTACAAGCAAATCTTCCGTAGGCCCTGTTTCTTGTAGCTTATCAACAGCTTCCTAAAAACAACTTATACCAATAAGCATGCTAGCAATTGTTTATCAATAACTTCTTTTTCTTGTGGGTTATTTATAAACAATTTATTAGAAGTATATTATTATAAGGGTGTACCTAAATACACTCCAAATGAAGTTTTTTTTATACATATGCACACCCATTCATCACCATGAATTGGAGTGCTTGAGTATAAATGGGGACTACAATTAGCCTCACTCTTTTTATAATTATACAAACTATTGAAAATGACCAAAACATTCTTACACGTTTGTGTTATAGGTTTTATTATTTTTATGATAAGTGATTATATATATTGGGAGCTTGTGATAAACACACTTTGTCACGACCCCAAATCCGGCCCACGCGGATTAGCGGTTCGTGATCGGCCACCGAGGCCTTTTTGCCAATGATCATAATTCTCATTAATCAAACGCAGCGGAATAAATTTTTCTTTTTCTATTGCGGAAGCGCTAATCAATACACAAGTCAACATCAGTCATCTATTTCTACATTCCATAGCAATTACAAAAGTACATGATGTAATTTTTCCCCAGCCTGTTGATGTCATATTCAATATACAGTCCAAAGTTTCCAAAAGTAACTACATCATGACTAGCAAAATCCTATTACAAAAAGGGTCCATAGCTTTACAAACTTTCAACTAGTTTGACTGAACCTGCTATTTCTTGTCCGATATCATCACCTGAAATAGGATAAAAATATCCTATGAGCTCAACAGCTCGTGAGTATCACAGCTCGTAAGCATTCCATAACATACCAGGGGTTTCAAAACTACTATGTAATTTAATATAGAAATGTCAATGATCAGGTATCATATGTTATCTTCATTTATTGTACAGGATAACGGTATCAATATTCAGTTCCAATATATCTCAATTCAAAGATAATGGTAAATCGATAATCAATAATATAATTCAATAAATCAAAATCACAGTTCAATATCATGGTTCAATTCCCAAATTCATAGTTCAATAATTCGGATTCATGGTTCAATAACCCAAATTCATAGTTCAATAAATAATAGTTCAATATCTCAATTTCATAGTTCAATAATTCAGATTCATGGTTCAATAGCCCAAATTCATAGTTCGATTTTCAATATTCATATTCAAATCATATATTCCACTTCTATGGTCAGCAAATTAGAACCTCGCTGACTGAGATCGATAGGCTAGCTAGTTCGATATGCCGTATCAACACCGGCTCACCACAATATACCTTGTGGGATGGGTTCGATAAATCACAACCTATTCGATAGTGACCAATCATAGAAGAGTGTTCTATTCAAAGCATCAAAATCATATCCAA
This sequence comes from Nyssa sinensis, assembly GCA_008638375.1. Taxonomy (NCBI): domain Eukaryota; kingdom Viridiplantae; phylum Streptophyta; class Magnoliopsida; order Cornales; family Nyssaceae; genus Nyssa; species Nyssa sinensis. The sequence goes on along the minus strand of CM018032.1, from coordinate 6,340,649 downwards.
ATCATATCTAAAATCAATAATCATCAATAGCAGTTCAATTATTTCAAATCAAGGTTCTTTATTTGACATTTAGTTCAAACAGTTCAAACATTTGTAAGAATATCGTAAAACATTTGAGTATCTTTCGAACACATTTTCTGAAGTCAAAGAAGACAATATAGTTGTCAATAGATCATTCAAAACGTACACAGTATAGTTCGATAGATCATAAAAAAGTTCAATATTTATATTTATAATGAAAGTTTCTACCTCAATATGGTATGAAACACTCACCTGAATTCCAAAGACTTAACTCCAAAATCCTTCCTTTGAAGTTCCCTAAAATCACATTTCAAAGTCCGGTCACATTCCCTAATATTATTCTGATTTAAATATAATTAATTCTTTTCCTGTTTTAGTTACATTTCTTGGGTAGCTTCTTTAAGTTTTAAAGTTTGATTTATATTACCTTATATATATTTACGTGTCATATTATTTCGTACCTTATTCCATAATACGGACCTCACCATTGAGTCCGGAACGTCGAAGAAAGTCAATTTGGACTCCCTCTGACTTCCATTTGGTTTTAGGGACACTAAGGGTAATTTGGTGATTTACACTCTAACGTGTCTTATTTTTTCGGAGTTTCGTCTCGTGAAACGGACCCTATCATTGGGTTCAGAACGTCCAAAATAGTCAAAATACACTATTTGTTTATTTTATTTGGCCTTCGTTTGACTTGGTTTAGGACTCGGGCCGTTTCATAAATTATTAATTTTTCTGTTGGGCCTTAATAGGATTATTCATAAATTCTGGGGTTGGTTTATATTTCTAACAGTTTTGGTTTGAACCAGTGGGTTCACTGGCCTAAACTATACACCGGTCTAGCCCCACACTGAACCGACCGGTTCAGTTTAATCCCAAAAAAAAAAACTCCCCACCGTTTTTCCGGTCATCCCTTCCGACCATTCGCCGGCGCTGGAACAGTGTTCTACCCACTGTCTTCTCCCATTTTGTCACCTTTTTAACGTCCAAATTTTCCCATTTCTTCATCAATTTAATCCTGAGGTTTTAAGAAAACTTTTAAACCAAGTATTGATCTTAAACTAACTGGTTTTTCCGACACCCAGATCATTTTCCGGCGAAGAATAATTGGCTATAAAACGGCCATTTCTCAACCGTTTTAATTGATTCAACTTGCGTTGAACTCCCAGAGGAAATATCTACTGATTCCTATCCTCAAAATTGAGATTAATCTAACGTACAAAAACCTGCCATTGTTGACCGAAGCTAACAGTTCCTGTTTTCCTGATTTCTCTTTATGTTTTTTGATTTCTAACAGTTCCTACTAATTCAAAACTAAAGCTACAATAACATGGAGATAATTTAAAGAAAGTCCAAACGTAGCTAGTTACCTGTTCTTAGTAGAATTTTGTTTTCCAATTTCCTTCAAAACTCAACTCCTTCTCTCTCTCTCTCTCTCTCTCTCTTTTTCTCTCTCTATTTATCCAAATCACTCGACCGACCTTGAGTCGGTGGCCTTGCTACCTGGTATTTGGAGAACACTACACATATACACACTTGAACACATGGCTGCTGCATGCAGCCACTCACAGAAACCTCACACGCACACTAACACCTGGTATCTACACGTTGCACCTCTGCTACTTCTCATTTCTTTGCTTTAATTATATATATATATATATATATATATATATTTATTTATTTATTTCTTTATACTATTATTATTATTATTATATTTATTATTATTTTATTTCTTTAATTTATTACAAGTTTATATGCCATGGCCCGGGTTTACCAGGTCGGGTATCGGCTAACTCGGGTCGATCCCACCAGACTCGGATCGGGGTATTACACACTTAATTTAAACAAACCTATTACTCAAAAATCCAATATAAAAACCAATAAAAAGTAAAAGAAATTTTTTTACATCACCATTAATAAACAAATAGAATTAGCTAAGCTAACGACATATGAACATTGCTTTTACAGAAATTAAATAATTAATGCCATGTATAATCCAAAACATTCAATGCAAAGCGACCTAAATAACAAATTTGTAAGCGTTAAATATGATTATCTCGCTAGTTGCCTTCAAGCTCCAGCACCTCTTTTTTACAGTCATATATTCTTGTGGACAAAATTTAAAAACTAAATCATCATTTACCATAAATTACCACATAGGGTGACCAGCCCTGGTTTCTGCAACTCTGCTATTTTTTTAAAGTTATCGACTATTTTTTGAGAAAAACTTCATTTTTCTCACTATTGGGCCTTCGAACATGATTTTTTTTGGGCTTTCGTGACCACAAATGAATCATTAATTTGGGCCAATAAAATAACTTTCAAAGGAAACTTTTTAGGCCCATTCTCATTACATAATTTGAAAATATTTTTGAGTGTCTTTCTCTTTCATGTCCGATTCTAGTAAGATTTAAAAGTCGAATATTCTCCCTGTTCTTTGGAAATCTTTAACTCAAAATCTAGAAGTAATTATTTTCACTCCACTAGGATTCAATTCCTTTCCATGAGTCCTCTCTCTTCTTTAGGAATCTTCTCCTCATCGACTTCTATTCTAGTTCTAGGCATCATCTCTTCTCACTCAATTATGGTCAAATCCATTTCATGACATTAGAGTGATTTTTCATCTTCATAATTTGGAATTCTTTACCTAAGTTTCCTCATCCTCTTATGACTTGTGCGCTACCTAGGCATGATGCCCCTAATCATTTTCAAGTAACAGAAAACTCAAAAATGTGTGATTTCTTTCTCGTCAATCTCTTGGACCTATTTTACTCAAAAAAGTTTTCTTACTAGCTTGGATTCAAACATCTCCACATTCATTTGGCAATCAAAGATTTGGTTTTCCTTTTCATGAACTCGTCTCAAAAACCATGACATCAAAGGAAAATCAATCACTTCACTCTGTCAATGTTACCATAGACCATGGTCCCATTCTCCAAGCCTTGGCCGAAATAAGAAATGACATATTAGATCAAAGAAAAGAATTGCAAAGGCTTTCTCAGACAGTTCAAGAGCTCTCTCAACAACAATTGCCACATCCATTGCTTCTGGTAAGGCCCAAAATTGCCCCACCAAATCCGTAATAAGTTATTCCAATACTAGTTCAAGATCCACCTCCACAACATCAACGAGTGAAAAAACTAGCTGCCTATGATCCTTTATATTGGGTTAAACAATATAGGCCTGCCAAAAAACCAAAACCCTACGATGAGGCTCTTCTTAAGAGGTTCGAGAAGATGGAAACCTAATTTACAAGTCAAATCGGGGTGATGACATGATTGATATTCATAAGTTTTTCCTTTACCTAAAAATTCATCTATTCCACAAGTTTAAGACGTCAGACTTAGACAAATTCAATGGGACCACTTCTCCAAAGACACATCTCAAGCTCTGTGTGAGAGCCATACAACCACTAGGGGCTATAACTATAATAACAGCCCAGATGTTCCCCCAAACAGACATCATACTCAAGGACCTTGAGACCATTAAGCAAGAGCCCGAAGAGAACTTATCTACTTTCATTACCAGATGGAAGGTCAAGGTTGCCCCCGTGGTTAATAGGCCCATAAAAGCTAAACAAGTTCAGATCATCAAGAAAAGTCTTCTTCTAGTCTATTGTGAGCCTTTATTCGCCCATTACTTTGAGACTTTTTGAACTCTTATAGGGGTTAGAACCCAGATTGAGAATGAAATCAATTATGGAACATTGAAGAAGCCTGCAAAAAACACCAAGCCCGACAGCTCAGTATCTAAAGTGAATGTTTCAGCCTCCCAGCAACCACACTCTTGGCCTATTAGTCTAGTTACCTCACTGCCACCAACTTCATCTCGGAGGTGCCCATCAAGGCCATTCTTATAACTCCCTACATCATTGAGCGAAATTTTTTAAATGTTTTGCGAATAAGGGATTCTCTAACCTTTGGATCCTCTGCCCACCCCAAACCCAATACCCAAGAACTATAATCTGAATAAGCATTACGCTTACCCTCAATGTGTGAGCCACTCCACTGATCGTTGTACCATGTTGAGCCACGATATCCAAGATTTGATTGACAAATAGGTCATTGGGCCTCCACCTTCAAGGATTAACAAAGATTAGCCCATAATCAATAATAAGGAGCTTGTCAAGTCAAAGATTATTTTTCTAGTCTTTATGGATAATTTTTATTTGTATTTTCTTATGTTCAATAAACGAGATTTTAGAGATGTTTTTTAAATTTCTATCTTTTTAATAAAATTTTTGGCATGATTTACTTTTTAAATCTTTAAGAAAATAAATGTTATCAAATTCAAAAGAATATTGAATCTGAGCATCATCAAGCTTCATCTATCATCTTGATTTTCTTCTTGTTCTCCATTTCACCCATTTCATCTCAAAGGATTCTTGTATGATTTATACACCATCCCAAGAAGAATAAAGAGAACCAAGAAATTATCATGACCCTAAGCAAACATCAACATCTTAAGTCTCAATACCATGACTATTTCCTAAAAGCAAGCAATTCCAAAGATAGGAGGTCATCACTTGGTAAATCAAATCTATCCTATCACTCATATCAACATATCCATTTGCAAACCCTTTGAGCCAAATTCTTTTAATTTTCAAATATTTATTCAGATGTATTTGAATACAACAAGACTTTTAGTACATTGAATCCATTTGATTTACTTGCACCTTGGATTATCTTTGAGGTATATAATTTATATAATTGTTTCAGTGTAAATTGCTCTGCTCCTACGAGTTATCTTCTACAAGACAATTTGTTAAAGTTTTGTTTGGAATTATTTCTAGTACGAGAATCTAGAGGTAAATGATTTTTTTGTAAATTTTAAAATTTAGTGTTGTTGAATCAATTATTTAAAGCAGCACTCTTGGTTGTCTTCTTAGTTTTTTTTTTTTTTTTTAATCTTATTATCATGTAGGACTGATTATGAGTAGGTGTTTTCTATATTTTTTTCATTATGCTTATATAATCGTTTTTCTCAATGTTATATGATTTGGTTATGGTTCCATTTTTTTGTTTGAGAAGATGTCTAATACTCAACCTACATCGGAACAAATGACTTCTACACAATTGATGATATAAATAAGGAAGTTCATGAAGTTCAAAGTAATTCAATTTCTAAAAGAAACAAATCCACTCCATAAGAAAACTAAGAAGCGAAAATCAAAAGTATGGGATGAATTTTCAGTGATAACAAATAAAGAAAGTGTGAAGTGTCTAAAGATGTCCCTTCACGACTTCGAAAATTTGCAGAAATTTTCAAACACTTACAGTTACCAACCTCAAAGCGTTTAATTCCTGATGTGCCTTCTCATTGGGATTCAGCATATGCAATGTTGGAATCGGCATTGGTGTTTAAAGATGTGTTTCCAAGGTATGAAGAAAGAGACCCATATTACCAGTGGTTGCCATCAACAGAGGATTGGGTACCAGCTGCAGAAGTTTGTGAATTTTTTAAAGTTTTCAATGAAGTCACAAATGTTTCCTCAAGTTCTTATCCTACTTCTAGTTTGATTCTTGTTGAAATTTGGAAAATAAAACAAATATTAAATGAAAACTCTATGGATTAGAGGGATTATATGAGGCAAATGACTTCTAAGATAAGTCAAAAGCTTGATAAATATTAGGGGGAATGCAATTGGTTGATGGCAATAGCAGAAGTTTTAGATCCTCGGTATAAGATGAGACTAATGGAGTTTTGCTTTCTAAAAATTTATTCCTCAATTGAAGTTAAGTTACATATTACTATTATTGGAGATTCTTTATATGAACTATATAACAACTATGTTGTCATTTATTCTTCAAGTCATGTTGGATCCAAAATTTCATTTAGCTCATATACCAACAACAATGACACTAGTAGCAACACTAGAAAAACTAGAAGCAGACCTGAATTTGATAAATGAGCTGCTAAGGAGATCAATACTATTCAACCAACAAAATTTGACTTTGGATATATATTTAGAAGAAGGCCTTTTTACACTTGTAACGATGATTTAGATGCACATTTTGATGCTTTACATTGGCGGAAATTGAACACTTTAAAATTCTCAATTCTGTCATAAATGGCAGATGATATACTATCCATCCTTGTTAGCACTGTAGCTTGAGTGTTAGCGTTTAGCGCTAGAGGTAGAGTGCTTGATCACTATCACAGCTCACTGCTGCCCGATACAGTATAAGCTTCGGTTTGTGCAAGAGATTGGCTTCGTTATAATTTTGGAATTGATCAGTCATTGAGTGTAAGTATACTTTAACTATAATACTCCCTCCGTCCCATTTTAAAAGTCTTTTATTCCATTTTACAATGTCCTATTTTAAAAGTCTCATTTGAAAAGTCAACGTACTTTTAACATATGAATTTTCAAAACTACCCTTTATTATACATAATGTAAACATGATTTATAATTAAATGAGGACAATATAAAAAATTTAAATAGTTTCAAAATAATAAAATAATACTTCTTAAAAATTTAGAATTCCCAAATGGAACTTTCATTTTGTGACGGAGAGAGTAATAATTTTTCTAAAATAATTTTATATGAAACTTTTCTATCATTATGGTAATGATCTTTTTAATTTGTAGGTTGATGAAGAGACTATGAACAAGTGTGCCTGGAGTAGGTTAGGATTGTTCCACATCTGATAATATCCAAATGTATGCATTCCTAATTTATCTAAATATATTATATTATAATTAGATATTTCCAATAATATAAAATTTTCTAAACTAATTTTTTTGCTTTGCAGGTAGGGAAAGAAGGCTTAGAGATGAAGTTATTTGAATATTATTTTCTGTAAAACTAGTTTTTATTAGTTTAAAAAGTATTTCTTAGAGATAGATATTTTTTTTTATAATATTTAATGTTTGTTTAGTGGTTGAGTTTTATTTTTTAGAGATTTTTTTATAATAATTTATATTTTTCTAGCATGGTCCATGCCTTGGATTTCCAGATACGCTAATGTAGACTTGAATGGGCCTACTGGGCGTTTAGAAATAACTTTTCCTTTGTGTGTACTGTATAATCTGTAGGGGAATGAAAGCTATTTGTGAAAATAATGCTAAGGTTGGAGTCTCTCTTTATCCTTTTAAATTACTTGATTGCAATGTCGTTAGCCTCTGATATGCATAATAAAAATTCTACAACTAGCTTAACAATTGGGAGAGCAGCAATGCTATCCTGACCTGTTTCTTTTACCAAATATGTATACCTGCTGAGGTGGCTGCCAACCTCAGTCATGCCACATCAAAGCTTTCTCTCCTCTTAAAGTTCATTTTTCCCTTTTTTTTCCTATTCTCAGTAAATTTCATTTCCCTCCAAATCTCTTATCCAGCTTTCCTTTCATCTCTCTTTCATTTTTTCCTCCATCTCATCCTGTAGCATCCCAGGTATCGCAGCTCTCTATCTCAGTCCTTCATCTTTTTTCTCTCCGGCAACGGCCTCCCACTCTAGCAGCATCCCACTATACCTCACTCCAGTGACTACATCCCAAGCATCTAGCGGCATCTAATCTTTCCATCTCAGTCCTTCACCCCAATTCTCTGCGACAATAGCCTCCCACTCCTACGGCATCCCATTGTATCTCACTCCGGCGACTGTATGTCCGACGATCACTTATCCGGTGACAAATTTTTGGTCTGTAAACCCATTTATCTCTCACTATCTTACACAAATTTTTTTCCCTCCATCTCTCTTTCAGCAAATATCGACTAAATACATATTATTTTGTTGAATATGACTAATGCCTAAGCTCTAAGTTGTGAATATAAGTATTTTTTTGTTGAATATGACCAATGCCTAAGCGAGAAAACCCAGAACAACCACCTTCTCCACCCCAAACCGAAATTGAAATGGTTGAAATCGAAGGAATTCACCTCCATTCAACTTTGAAATAGGACTTCAGAATAGTGACTGGTGTGTAGAAGTATCAAGTTGATCCCACAAAAGAAAAAAAATTATACATGTATATATATATATATATATGTGTGTGTGTGTGTGTGTGTGTGTGCATGCTAGTCATTTGAGCACCCAGGTGCCAGATAGTTAAGCACCCAGGTGCGAGTTAGTTAAGCACCCAAGTAAAAGCATTTAAGCACTAAAGTGCCAGTTAGTGAAGCACCCTTTTGTGCTAGTAAAAATAGCCTCTTGGTGCTAGTCAAATAAGCATTCGATGCTAGTCAAGTAAGCCTCTTGGTGCTAACATGAAAAGCATGTTAGTAATTTTTTATCCATCTTTAGACACCAACTCGTGAATGCACTGACACAAACAATAAATGGATAGTCTTTTATCCATCATTAGAATCAAACCTACACCTACATATGCATCATATTAATACACTTTATACATAAGGATCATTCTGCATTCAAGTGCTACTTAAAACAGCCCATTGTAGCTAGTCTAAGAATCTTAATTCGATGTCTATAAGTATACTATTATAGATGTTTACCATGGTTTCCTTGTATTTTTCTACTTGCTAAGGGCTAATAGCTTATTCATAAAAAAGTTAGTTCTTTAACATTTTAGGGCTAGCAATTGCTCCTACACTTCTAAATATTAATTGTCCTTTGGTGCTAGTGAAAGTGGCACCTTGGTGCGAGTCACATAAACCTCTGGTGCTAGCAAGAGAAACCAGTTAAATAATTTTTTATGTAGCACACACAAAATTTTGCTACATATTTTCATAAGTATAATTAGTCGTTTGATGTTTCATTTTTACATATTTTTAATTTATAGGAATGGAAGAGGATACTTTACGTAGCTCATCAAGTATGGAAGTAGTTGAGGATAAAAATGAGAATGAAATAGAAATAGTTAATTTGGAAGATAAAGTAGAGGCTCCCAAGCTTGGAATGACATTTAGTAGTTATGATGAATTATATGATTATTATATAAGATATGCGAAGCAATTAGGGTTCGCAGTTTGTATAAGATCGTTAACCAAAGAGGATGATAGAGAGTTGAAATATATTACACTTGCATGTTCTCGATCAGGTCATTCACAACACACTTCAAATAATATTTTCAGACCACATCCAATAACAAAAACGAATTGTCAAGCAAAGATTAGGGCAATTTCAATCGATGGTGGAAGTTGGCAAGTAAACTCTCTTTCTCTTAATCATAACAATCACGGATTAAGTCCTGGTAAGGCCCGATTCTATTGTTGTAATAGAGTGATTAGACCATATGTTAAAAGAAAGCTTGAAATAAATGACAAAGTAGGAATTAAAATAAACAAGAGTTACAATTCATGTGTTGTTGAAATAGGGGGACATGAAAATATGACATTTTTAGAGAAAGATTGTAGGAATTATATTGAGAAAGTAAGGTGATTGCGGCCTGGGCAAGGAGATGTTGTTGCAGTCCAAGATTATTTTTTGAAGATGCAAGCTAACAATACAAATTTCTTTTATGCAATGGATTTGGATGAAAAGGTGAATTAAAAAATTTGTTTTGCACTGATGTGAGACGTAGGGTAGCATACGAAGAGTTTGGTGATGTTGTTACATTTGATACAACATATTTGACAAATAAATATGGCATGCCCTTTGCTCCTTTTGTAGGTGTCAATCATCATGGCCATTCAATATTATTTAGATGTGGGTTAATTTCAAATGAGGACACTGATACATTTTCTTGGTTGTTTCAATCTTGACTTACATGCATGTCCAGTCATGCTCCAAGTGGTATAATTACTGATCAAGACAAAGCCATGAAAAAGGCAATTGAGAAGGTTTTTCCTAATACACGTCATCGGTGATGTTTATGGCATATAATGAAAAAAAAAATACAAGAAAAATTGAAAGGTTACAAGGATTATGAATCCATCAAATTTATCTTACAAAAAGCTGTTTATGATACGTTGAGTCCAAATGAATTTGAATACAGTTGGAATTCGATGATTGAAAAGTACAAGCTTCATGGTAATGAATGGTTGCTTGGAATTTATACAAAGAGGCATTGTTGGGTGTCAGCTTTTATAAAAGATAATTTTTGAGCTGGAATGTCCACCACACAAAGAAGTGAGAACATGCATGCTTTCTTTGACGGGTATATCAACGTGAAAACAAATTTGAAGCACATAAAATCAGTAAGGATCACATGATAGAGTTATATGTATATCCACTCATAATCCTATTAACTGACCTTTGAAAATAAGGATGTCATGCAACCATCCCAATACTCCATAAATTTTATCACAAAAATACCAAAGGAACCTCTACATACACCAAAGGAAAAAAAATTAATCGATCCTTTGGTAGACATTTCCAGTAGGAACAAAAAATTATCTCTTAATAGTAGATATAAACACTTACGGGTCTTTTTGTGCTTGTTGATGCAATCTGTGATGCATGATTTCAAATTCATTCACCGATACAACCCCACCACAATAAGTCAAAATGTGATGGAATAGTTCACGCTAAATATAATAGTCACGTAAATTATAAAGCTTTAGTCAATACACACTAACATTTTCTATGCATATAGTAAAAGAACTTAGTATAATAAATATATTACATCCATACCAATGACAAAACAAATTGTTCCAACTCGTTCGCTGCATAGAAAGACTCCATTGAATCTAAAATATCGATCCTGCGATCTCGAAGAATGAATACACAGCATTACCAGTGGGTATTTTATAGGATCGAGACCATTAACTACAATCCATTATAACAAAGAATAAAATAATGAGTCTTTTAGCGCATTTGTCATGATAAATGAACATAATATTATAAAATTATCATATTTGAATCCTTGATGTTATAATTCAAAAGCTTTGGTTGAAAGTATTTTTCAAATCTCTCCACACAAATTGAACCTTCACTACTAAACATTTGTGAAAATTCAACCTATTTCTCAAAGTCAAAATTAAAAAATGTTAGAAATAACAAAAAGGTTGTATATAGTATAATTTTGACTATACGTACCCCAAACTGTGGATCAAATATATGAACAAAGCACCTTGGAAAACCTTTTCGTGTTCGCGCTATATTCGATTCCCGTTCCATTATTACAATGCGAGCAATATCCATCACATATACAATCGGTATGTGCTCTATTAAAACTCCAAACAATAATTAAAATGTGACAAATACTTACTTTGAAGGACATATGCCCACGAGCTTTCATAGATAATTTCACTTCTCGTCAAAGGTGGTGATGGGCGTATGTGGATAACCATCTTGCTACACAAGTCATGATTTATAAGTATGAGTCAAATTATTATTATAAGGTTCATACACCATTGATACAAAAGATTCTCCTGCTGAGTTAGCTACTATATAACAACCACTACTACAGATTTATAAGGATCTTGTATTTGTGGGCCTGGTTGGGTAGGTCGGCGACATTGCCTCTGAACTAAATAAGTAGAACTACTGATTGGATGGCCGATAGATAGGTCCATAATAGGCTCATGGTCTTGCAATGTGACAGTAGCCTCTTCTTGGCATGGATTGAAACTAGCATGTGCGTAAACATTGTGCAATGAAGACCCTTCCACTTCTATCATTGCTTGTCTTCGTCGTTGTCTGGTGTAAACAAATTGTACATTTGAAGATGGAGCATCAGTCTCGACTCGACCTCCCTCAATTTGAAAATCTCAGGCTCCTTCATCTTCAAGATCTTGACCTCCTACATCCTGAAAATCTTGACATCTTTCATCTTCAGAATCGCGACCTCCTACATATTGGAAATCTCGACCTCTTTCATCTTCAGAGTTTTGACCTCCTACATTATGAAAATCTGGACCTCTTTCATCTTCAAAGTCTTGACTTCCTACATCATGGAAATCTCGACGTCCATCATTTTCAGAGTCCCGACCTTCAACATCTTCAAAGTTGGTTGGTGGCATATTGGGCATTGAAGATGATGGCCCTGCTTCTAAAGGTTGTAGACGTTGGTCAACCAAAAGAAGTTGTTGGTAAAGAGTGCTTTTAAATTAGTCTCGAAGTTGTTGGAAGAAATAATTAAGCTCCTACCATATAATCAAGCCTATAAGTTATGATTTGTATTTAAATTAAATGTATAATATAGTTATAAAATTGTACCGTACTCACTGGAGTTTGGAACTGTTGGGTAAAACATGAGCTTGGTACGCTAAAGAATAATGAACCACCCTTGCTCCAATGTGAGCTTGGGATAGTTTGTATCACATTTTCTATGCATTTGTCAACAAGCTTATCTGTCCACCCAATCATAGAATCTCTTTTAACATTACTTTTCACATTGTAAAACCCAATTGACGGAGATAAAATATCTGAAAAAATATAAAAATAAGTTATATATATAAATTTTACACAACTAGAACATGTATTATAATACAAAAAAATTAATGTATTGTACATAACATCAAAAAGAACAAACAATCGTCAGTCCCACTAGCTGTCCCACCATGAAGTATTTTCTTCTTGTAACTCTTTACTTGGTCTACTAATCATTTCAGAACGTAACTTGTCCAATCATATTCTCTTGCCTTAGAGGCAATAGATATTGCAAAGAGAACCAATGAGCTAGCCTCATCCTTCATGGTGGGACAGAGAAAGCATCCCAATATAGACAACAAATATGACTGCATGAAGACTTCATGAGACTCTAAATCCTCAACTGTGAGTCGATGCAACTCACGAAATGATCTATTAAGAAATCTAGACTTCAGCAACTCCATTTTCTTATTTGAAATTACTTCAGGGATGCGTTTGCCAGTATAAGAGATACCTAAAAGCTTACCTACATCCTCCAATGTAATGTGTACGGGGTTGCCACCATCAACTATAAGCGTCCGACTCTATGGGTCAAAACGATCGATAACGTGTAATAAAAATGACAACCTCAACGTACGACAAAAAATATGCAACAATGACTCAAACCCCATAAAAGTAATTAGTTGCACCTTGTGGGGTTGGTTAATGATCTCATCTTTCAATATCATGACCATTCTGAGATAGCATTTTGTTCTAAATGTCGACTGAAAAACATACAATTAGAACAATCATAATAAGAACAAGATAATGATTTATAATAAATAAATTATTTTTAATTTTTTTTACCGGTATGCATGTCTCCTGCTCTGTGGGAGGCATCATTTGTCGATGAATTTATCTTTCTTGTTCTGCGCAGGAGTTATAATAGTGTTTTTTCTCTATGCTCAAATCTTTCCACATCTGTTCTCCCAATTGTGCAACCTATAAACCATGAAAAATGTAACAAAACTATAATAAATATACATTGGATTCCTCATCTAATTCTACTAAATAAATTATCACTCACTGATGTTATACTAAATAAATTATCACTCACTAATACCATTTGTCTTCTTATGTCATTACCCATTGCACTTTGTTGTAACCCTTGGATTAGTTCAGAGTTGAAAAGCAAAATGATATAGTTACCTAAAATAAGTTTAAACATCATGTTCAATTGTTTATTAATAACTAAAAATTAATTTTAACATAATCAACATGTTAACTCACTAGAATAATTTGAACCCTGTCTATCTTCTGGAGAGCTCATTATGTTTTACATTTTCTGTTGAATCTGAATGTGTGCTACATTCACCATATTCATCCATTCTTGAATTTGTTATCTTCTGCACTCTCTCTATATTGAATGTAATGTTCTAAAATTTTTGGAAATGAAGAATTAATAAATAAAAGAATGCTTTTGAATAATCACAAATTACTTAAAGAGTAATGAGGAGAGAAGAGAATGTGATGCCTAAAGATGATGAATGCATTGAAATAGATATATGAAGGAAAAAATTTGTTATATATTTAAGCATTTTGCTAGTACTAGAGGCCTATTGGACTAGCATTATAAGCTTCTTAGATTAGCACTTGAGTGCTTAATAGACTGGCACCTAAGTGTTTAATTGACTAACACTTGGATGCTTAACTGACTGGCACTTATATTCTTAACTGACTGACACCTGGTGCTTACTGACTGGCACACAGTTCTTACTCCTTAGTTGCCAGTCAGTAAGCACCAGGTGTCAGTTAGTTAAGAATATAGGTGCCAGTCAATTAAGCATCTAAGTGTCAGTCAGTTAAACACCTAGGTGCCAGTCTATTAAGCACCGAGGTGCTAATCCAAGAAGCTTATAGTGCTAGTCTAATAGGCCTCTGGTACTAGTAAAATGCTTAAATATATAACAAAAGTTTTCTTTCATATCTCCATTTCAATGCATTCATCATCTTTAGGTATCACATTCTCTTTTCTCCTCATTACTCTTTAAGTAATTTGTGATCATTCAAAAGTATTCTTTATTTATTAATTCTTCATTTCAAAAGTTTTAGAACATTACATTAACTATAGAGAGAGTGCAAAGGATAACAAATTCAAGAATGGATGAATATGGTGAATGTAGCACACATTCATATTCAACGGAAAATGTAGAACATAATGAGCCATCTAGAAGATAGAAAAGGTTCAAATTATTCTAGTGAGTTAACATGTTGATTATGTTAAAATTAATTTTTAGTTATTAATAAACAATTGAACATGATGTTCAAACTTATTTTAGGTAACTATATCATTTTGCTTTTCAGCTCTGAACTAATCCAAGGGTTACAACAAAGTGCAATAGGTAATGACATAAGAAGATAAATGGTATCAGTGAGTGATAATTTATTTAGTATAACATCAGTGAGTGATAATTTATTTAGTAGAATTACATAAGGAATCCAATGTATATTTATTATAGTTTTGTTACATTTTTCACGGTTTATAGGTTGCACAATTGGGAGGACAAATGTGGAAAGATTTGAGCACAAAGAAGAAGTACTATTATAACTCCCGTGCAGAACAAGAAAGACAAATTCATCAACAAATGATGCCTCCCACAAAGAAGAAGACATGCATACTGATAAAAAAAGTTATAAATAATTTATTTATTACAAATAATTATCTTGTTCTTATTACAATTGTTCTAATTGTATGTTTTTCAGCCGACATTTAAAACAAAATGCTCTTCCAGAATGGTCATGAAGTTGAAAGATAAGATCAATAACCAACCCCACAAGGTGCAACTAATTACTTCCGTAGGGCTTGATTCATTGTTGCATATTTCTTGCCGTACGTTGAGGTTGTCATTTTTATTACACGTTATCGATCGTTTTGACTTAGAGAGTCGAACGCTTATAGTTGATGGCGGCAACCCCGTACACAACACATCCCTGAAGTAATTTCAAATAAGAAAATAGAGTTGCTGAAGTCTAGATTTCCTAATAGATCCTTTCGTGAGTTGCATCGGCTCATGATTGAGGATTTAGAGTCTAATGAAGTCTTCATGCAGTCATATTTGTTATATATATTGGGATGCTTTTTCTGTCCCACCATGAAGGATGAGGCTAGCTCATTGGTTCTCCCTGCAATATCTATTGCCTCTAAGGCAAGAGAATATGATTGGGCAAGTTATGTTCTGAAATGGTTAGTAAACCAAGTACAGAGTTATAAGAAGAAAATACTTCAAGTTG
Source organism: Nyssa sinensis (assembly GCA_008638375.1). Classification (NCBI taxonomy): domain Eukaryota; kingdom Viridiplantae; phylum Streptophyta; class Magnoliopsida; order Cornales; family Nyssaceae; genus Nyssa; species Nyssa sinensis. The sequence continues at coordinate 6,325,141 of CM018032.1, read as the reverse complement.
GGATAACTAGTGGGACTGGCAGTTTGTTTGTTCTTTTTGATGGTATGTATAGTACATTAATTTTTTTGTATTTTAATACATGTTTTAGTTGTAGTAAAATTTATATATATAACTTATTTTTATATTTTTTCATATATTTTATCTCTGTCAATTGGGGTTTTACAACGTGAAAAGTAATGTTGAAAGAGATTCTATGATTGGGTGGATAGATAAGCTTGTTGACAAATGCATAGAAAAGGTGATGCAAATTATCTCAAGCTCACATGGGAGTAAGGGTGGTTCAACTCACGTTCTACCCAACAGTTCCAAACTCCAGTGAGTACGGTACAATTTCATAACTATATTATACATTTAATTTAAATATAAATCATAACTAACAAGCTTGATTATATGGCAAGAGTTTAATTCTCTCTTCCAACAATTTCAAGACCAATTTAAAAGCATTCTTTATCAACAACTTCTTTTGGTTGACCAACGTCTACAACCTTCAAAAGCAGGGCCATCATCTTCAATGCCCAATATTCCTCCAGCCAACTTTGAAGATGTTGGAGTTCAGGACTCTAAAAATGAAGGAGGTCGAGATTTCCATGATGTAGGAGGTCAAGACTCTGAAGATGAAACAGGTCGAGATTTCCAAAATGTAGGAGTTCACTTTTCTGAAGAAAAAAATGTCAATATTTTCAAAATGTAGGAGATCAAGATCTTGAAGATGAAGGAGCTTGAGATTTCCAAATTGAGGAAGCCGAGTCGAGATTGATGCTCCATCTTCAAATGTACAATTTGTTTACACCAGACGACAATGCAGACAAGTAATGGTAGAGGTTGAAAGGTCTTCATTGCACGATGTTTACGCATATGCTAGTTTCAGTCCATGTCAATAAGAGGCTACCGTCACACTGCAAGACCATGAGCCTATTATAGTCCCATCCATTGGCCATCCAGTCAGTAGTTCTACTTATTTAGTTCAGAGGCGATGTCGCCAACCTACCCAACCAGGCCCATAAATACAAGATCCTTATGAGACTGCACCAGTGGTTGCTATACAGCAGCTGGCTCAGCAAGAGAATCTTTTATATCAATGGTGTATGAAGAAAGATGACTTCTTGATTTTATGGTACGTATAAGATTTTCCCACATTGACATAAATAATGAACCTTACAATAATAATTTGACTCATACTTATAAATCATGACTTTTATAACAAGATGGTTATCCACATACCCCCATCACCACCTTTGACGAGAAGTAAAATTATTGACTCTATGAAAGCTCATAGGCATGTGTCCGTCAAAGAAAGTATTTGTCACATTTTCATTTTTGATACATTAATTATTGTTTGGAGTTTTAATAGAGCACATACCGATTGTATAGGTGATGGATATTGCTCGCATTATAATAATGGAATGGAATTGAATATAGCGCGAACACGAAAGGTTTTCCAAGACGCTTTGTTCATATATTTGATCCACAGTTTGGGGTACGTATAGTCAAAATTATACTATATAAAACCTTTTTGTTATTTCTAAAATTTTTTAATTTTGACTTTGAGAAATAGGTTAAATTTGCACAAATGTTTAGTAGTGAAGGCTCAATTTATGTGGAGAGATTTGAAGAATACTTTCAACCAAAGCTTTTGAATTATAACATCAAGGATTTAAATATGATAATTTTATAATCTTATGTTCATTTATCATGAAAAATGCGCTAAAAGACTCATTATTTTATTCTTTGTTATAATGGATTGTAGTTAATAGTCCCGATCCTACAAAATACCCACTGGTGATACTGTTTATTCAATCTTCGAGATCGCAGGATCAGTATTTTAGATTCAATGGAGTCTTTCTATGTAGCGAACCAGTTGGAACAATTTGTTTTGTCATTGGTATGGATGTAATATATTTATTACACTAAGTTCTTTTACTATATGCACAGAAAATGTTAGTGTGTATTGACTAAAACTTTATAATTTACATGACTATTATATTTAGCGTGAACTATTTCATCACATTTTGACCTATTGTGGTGGGGTTGTATCGGTGAATGAATTTGAGATCATGCACCACAGATTGCCTCAACAAGCATAAAGAGACCCGTAAGTGTTTACATCTACTATTAAGAGATAATTTTTTGTTCCTACTGGAAATGTCTACCAAAGGATCGATTAATTTTTTTTCCTTTGGTGTATGTAGAGGTTCCTCTAGTATTTTTGTGATAAAATTTATGGAGTATTGGGATGGTTGCATGACATCCTCATTTTCAAAGGTCAGTTAATAGGATTATGAGTGGATATACATATAACTCTATCATGTGATCCTTGCCAATTTTATGTGCTTCAAAGTTGTTTTCACGTTGACATACCCGTTAAAGAAAGCATGCATGCTCTCACTTCTTTGTGTGGTGGACATTCCAGCCCAAAAATTATCTTTCACAAAAGCCGGCACCCAACGATACCTCTCCGTGTACATTCCAAGCAACTATTCGTTACCATGAACCTTGTAATTCTCAATCATCGAATTCCAACTATATTCAAATTCATTTGGACTCAACGTATCATAAACAGTTTTTTGTAAGATAAACTTGACGGATTCATAATCCTTGTAACCTTTCAATTTTTCTTGTATTTTTTTTTCATTATATGCCATAAACATCACCGATGACGTGTATTGGGAAAAACCTTCTCAATTGCCTTTTTCATGGCTTTGTCTTAATCAATAATTATACCACTTGGAGCACGACCGGACATGCATGTAAGCCAAGATTGAAACAACCAAGTAAATGTATCAGTGTCCTCATTTAAAATTAACCCACATTCAAGTAATATTAAATAGCCATGATGATTGACCCTTACAAAAGGAGCAAAAAGTATGTCATATTTATTTGTCAAATATGTTGTATCAAATATAACAATATCACCAAACTCTTCGTATGTTGCCCTATTTCTCGCATCAGCCCAAAATAAATTTTTTAATCAACCTTTTTATCCAAATCCATTGCATAAAAGAAATTTGTACTGTTAGCTTGCATCTTCAAAAAATAATCTTGGACTAGAGTAGAATCTCCTTGCCCAAGCCGCAATCGCCTTACTTTCTCAATATAATTCTTACAATCTTTCTCTAAAAATGTCATATTCTCATGTCCCCTTACTTCAACAACACATGAATTATAACTCTTGTTTATTTTAATTCATGCTTTGTCATTCATTTTAAGCTTTCTTTTAACATATGGTCTCATCACTCTATTACACCGATAGAATCGGACCTTACCAGGACTTAATCTGTGGTTATGATCAAGAGAAAGAGAGTTTACTTGCCAACTTCCACCATCGATTGAAATTACCCTAATCTTTGCTTGACAATTCATTTTTGTTATTGGATGTGGTTTGAAAATATTCTTTGAATTGTGTTGTAAATGACCTGATCGAGAACATGCTAGTGTAATATATTTCAACTCTCCATTATCTTCTTTGGTTGACGATCTTATGCAAACTGCGAACCCTAATTGCTTCGCATATCTTATATCATAATCATATAATTCATCATAACTACTAAATGTCATTCCAAGCTTGGGAGCCTCTACTTCATCTTCCAAATTAACTATCTCCATTTCATTCTCATTTTTATCCTCAACTACTTCCTACTTGATGAGCTACTTAAAGTATCTTCTTCCATTCCTATAAATTAAAAATCTGTAAAATTGAAACATCAAACAACTAATTATACTTATGAAAACATGTAGCAAAATTTTGTGTGTGCTACATAAAAAATTATTTAACTAGTTTCTCTTGCTATCACCAGAAGTTTATTTGACTAGCACCAGAGGCTTATTTGACTAACACCAAGGTGCCACCTTTACTAGCACCAAAGGGCAATTAATATTTAGAAGTGTAGGAACAAGTGCTAGCCCTAAAATGTTAAAGAACTAACTTTTCATGTATAAGCTATTAGCCCTTAGCAAGTAAAAAAATATAAGGACACCATGGTAAACATCTACAATAGTATACTTATAGACATCGAATTAAGATTCTTAGACTAGCTACAATAGGCTATTTTAAGTTGCACTTGAATGCGAAATGATCCTTATGTATAAAATGTATTAATATGATACATGTGTGGATGTAGGTTTGATTCCAATGATGGATAAAAGACTATCCATTTATTGTTTGTGTCAGTGCATGCACAAGTTGGTGTCTGAGGATGGATAAAAAAATTACTTACATGCTTCTCATGTTAGCACCAAGAGGCTTATTTAACTGCATCGGATGCTTATTTGACTAGCACCAAGAGGCTTTGGCGCCTGAGTGCTTAAATGCTTTTACTTGGGTGCTTAAATGACTAGCACTTAGGTGCTTAACTAACTCGCACCTAGGTGCTTAACTATCTAGCATCTGGGTTTTCAAATGACTAACACACACGCGCACACACACACACACATATATATATAATTTTTTTTCTTTTTGTGGGATCAACTTGATACTTCTACACACCAGTCATTATTGTGAAGTCCTGCTTCAAAATTGGATGGAGGTGATTTCCTTCGATTTCACCCATTTCAATTTCAGTTTAAGGTGGATAAGGTGGTTGTTCTGGGTTTTCTCGCTTAGGCATTGGTCATATTCAACAAAAAAATACTCATATTCACAACTTAGAGCTTAGGCATTAGTCATATTCAACAAAATAATATGTATTTAGTCAATATTTGCTGAAAGAAAGATGGAGGAAAAAAAAATTTGTGTAAGATAGTGAGAGATAAATGGGTTTACAGACCAAAAATTTGTCACCAGATAAGCGATCGTTAGAGATACAGTCGCCGGAGTGAGATACAGTGGGATGCCGCCAGATGCCTAGGACGCGGCCGAAGATACAGTCGCCGGAGTGAGATATAGTGGGATGCCACTAGAGTGGGAGGTCGTTGTGGGAAAGAAAAAGGGTGAAGGACTGAGATAGAGAGCTACGATGCCTGAGATGCTGCCAGATGAGATGGAGGAAAAAATGAAAGAGAGATGAAGGGAAAGCCGGATAAGAGATTTTGAGGGAAATGAAATTTATTGAGAATAGGGGAAAATGAAATTTAAGATGAGATAGAGCTCTGATGTGGCATGGCTGAGGTTGGCAGCCACCTCAATAGGTATACATATTTGGTAAAAAAAACAGGTCAAGATAGCATTACTGTAGCATTACTGATTGGGAGAGAGGAGTAATCATAATTAATTTGTGGATAAAGTATAATAGAAAGAACAATACAATAAATGGTCCGGCCAAAATGTTATTTTCTTTTTGGAATGCGGGAATACGATGTGACTAAAAATCAAAAAGTTGTTCACTAGTTTCCATAAAGTTATGAAAAATATGAGACCTAAAAGAAATTCATAACATGACAATTAAGTGTGTATCTAAATCAAGTCATAAATCGAACCAAAAATTCAAGTCGAGCCCAATTGGATTATATGACTCTAATAATAAGCTAAGCTTGAGCATTGTTTCTTTAAAATGGCTCGAGCTTGAACCAAGCTTAAAAAATAATTAAATTTGACCGAGCCAACCTTGAGCAGTTCTTTACTTGGCTCGGCTTGTTCTCAACCCTATCCGTTATAATACTTAAACTTGGGGTCCAAGAACTTCCTAGGGGTTATTTCTCAATGATTTCCTTAGAGAACAAACACTCTATCGAATTAAGAATATCCTTTTTGATTTGCCCGCTAGGTTAGAGCACATTCTTCTTGATCTCCTCAATCTTACGATCAAGGATCTTTTCAATTTCTTTCTCAAAGGGACCTTACAATTTTCGTACCTTGGAGGTTGAGACTTCGTCTTTGTAAGATCTTCTTTGGGGTGAATTCTTGCGTGGAGGTCGATCCTCAAGCCCGCTTTGGGTGGGCTCCAAGTCAACCATATGAGGTGGATCCCTATTGTCACCACCTTGTTGATCCAGCTCATCCCTGACATTGTTGTGGGTGGAAACTTGTGTTGGTTATTAACACTATATTGCTGCAACTCCTTGATTTATCATTGCATGGGCTGCATAAGCAACAACTATTGTTGCATGGCATATTGTAGCTTCCTAAGTTGCGCATTAAAGCAATGGTGGTGTCTTCTTCCACCTGCTGGTCATTAACCTAGGGTTGTTGCTCATTAATATGCTCGAGCCTCTCAGAATTGGCCCTTTAAGAGCCAGGGTCAAATGTTGCACCACGTCCACGCTTACTATTTTCACCAGCCATTAATAATTTAAGTTGTGAAGGAAAAAATGATAAGAATATAGGAGATGCTCTTTGAGAATATGACTCACATACTCTCAACAAAAGTACCAATTTATGGGGGTCAAATTCTCCACAAGCTAAATACCCTCCTATAAGACAAAAAAGAAAAAGTTAGGAGACACTAGTGTGGTGCCTGCCAAAGACTCTCCGAAAATCAAGTTAGTGTTTTGCTTAAGAAAGCCAAGAAGTATGCAGGAAAGCCAAGGTTTTAAGTGCAATAGATTACATATCTCTTTGACATGGGTTTTAAGGTTTAAATAGCGGGTGTTTGACATGGAGAGGATGTGCCCTTGATTGTAAGTAATTTTCTGATCGTGGAGGATACAAGGCCACAAATGGCACCTATGATGAGTGTAACATCCCCTAGTATCTTGGATTGAGATTCCTTTTTATTTTGGGATATTTGAATTGGATTGACTTGGCCAGACTATCTGAGCTACTAATTGGCTCTTATTGAAACTCTACCCAAGCTAAAAGTTTATCTAAGTTGGATCTTGGCTCCTGAGTTTTGTCTTGGGTAAAGAATTGTGTTTTGCTCGAATGGATCCAAGTTAGGCTATGACATGCCTAACTATGGTGATGCATCAGGGCATAGTTATTAGAATCGAACTAGACTAGTCGGTTGAATAGGGAACCGGACCTCCGATTGATTCGCATGAGACCATATTCAGATTCCAATGCATTTAATGCACGTGTGAAACCAAACCAAATTCCAATGCATTTTATATATGATCAGTGACTTTTATATATAAAAAAAAATGCTTCCAAATGTAGGCCAAAAGACTCGAACACTAATTTATAGCAAAAAAGTAACTCATCTTACCAATTGGACAGCAATTGATTGTGATAATACTATACCAAATTTAATATATAATATATTTTTAAATATATTAATTACAACACCTAGATTCAACTAGTGAACCCGGTTGCCTTTATCAATTCTTGTCTGGTTTGGTTATGATAACAATGCATCAGGTCCACTTGATGAGAATAATTCAAACACTTTATTTACATTTTGTACATGTGTCGCAAGCTTCTAGGTAGGTGAGATTATTCTCTTACACTTATCAAAATGGATTTCACCTCAAAAAATAACCAAATGAATTCTACACTATAAAAAAAATTTAAAAAAAAGGAAGACAAAGTGGATTCTAAACCAATTTATCATCTCTTTAAGGGACTTATTATCAATTAATTCTATTATTAAAAGTTCATTTAGGGATAAACAATTGAGTCATTTTTGGTTAAATATTTTTAAATCAGTTTTTTTTTAATTCCACTCACTTTTATTTTAAATTAAAACATAATTATTAAAATATTAATAAACAAAAAACCCATTTTTAAATACAAACAACTCTTGATACCATTGAACATCTTACAATAATAATAATAATAAAAAAAAAAAAGCCAAGCTATCCCACTCCTCAAATGGTTATTTGAGTTTCATAAAAAGATAATTTTAATTATTAAAAAATTATTTTTTAGGGTGCAATGAATACCCATGGGCAAAAATAAATAATAATAATTTTTTAAAAAAAAAGGAGATTTTGTTTGGATACTCACCTCATAAATGATGCCCGGTCGAGAAAATGAAGAGGCACAAAACAAGAAAGTTGAGGGGCAATAGATAATAATTGAATGGATCCCAAAATCTGGATAAGAATTTGCTTCCATTCCATTGATCAGCATCAAGACATCTACTCTATGGGCCCACGCTCGTACTATAATACTACTGATTCTTGACAAGTGGAGCACATCCACATCATGGACCCACCACACTTCATCATACGTCATCCCTTACGAAACACACCTCATCACAATCACATATCGCTAATTCGCCATAGCCATAGGATTTCAAGTAGGGAGTTCGATGGAAACTGTAAAGAGAACCCGAACAAACTCCACAGAGATGAAGCCCCAAATTCGCCTCTCTTTCTTTTTCTTCCTCTTCAGTCTGCTCTTAACACTATACCGTGCAACGGCGGACCAAGATGGCCCAAGCAGCCGCACCAGCATAGTCTTTGCTACGTTGGGCAGATCGAGCTACGCCTTCGATATCTACACCCTCCCAACGCTGGACCCACCAACCAACGCCAACGAACTCCAAATTACCGATGGCGAGTCCGTTAACTTCAACGGCCACTTCCCCTCACCATCATCATCCTCAATCCTCTCTCTCTTACCCAATCAAATCCTATCCACGAGCTCAGACTCACCATCCATCCATCTCATCTACGTTACCGAGCGAAACGGATCATCGAACATATACCTTGACGCAATCTATTCTGATAGTCCCGACCACACCAGAAAACGATCGGCTCTGCAAGTTCCGAATCGGGTTCAAATCCCTCTGGTGGGCGGTGAACAATCCAACGGTCGAATTTCAATGAAAGATAGGCCAAGTGTTGTAGATGAGTATTTGGTTTATGTGTCGACTCATGAGAACTCCTGTGTACCTCGGACAAGTTGGGCTGCCGTGTACTCGACTCAGCTTAAAACTGGGTTGACGCGGAGACTGACGCCTTATGATGTGGCCGATTTCAGCCCGTCCGTATCGCCTTCTGGGGTTTGGACGGCAGTGGCGTCCTATGGGGAGAAAGGCTGGAGCGGTGAAGAAGAGGAACTCAGTACTGATATCTATATATTAATGACTCGGGACGGGTCAAACCGAGTCAAAGTGGTTGAGCACGGTGGCTGGCCGAGTTGGGCAGATGAGACGACTCTGTACTTTCATCGGAGAACTGAGGATGGCTGGTGGAGCGTTTACAGAGCGAGTCTTCCTGAAAACGGACCAATTAGTGTTGACTCGGTGGTGACTCAGCGACTCACCCCACCGGGTCTCCACGCGTTCACGCCTGCGGCTTCGATAGCCAACAAGAGCTTCATTTCAGTGGCAACAAGAAGACCCGATTCGGATTATCGTCATATAGAGCTGTTCGACGTCGTTTCGAAAGAGTTTAGACAGGTAACCCGACCCGTTTCACCACGAACTCACCACTTTAACCCGTTTATCTCACCCGACTCTACCAGGGTCGGGTACCATAGATGTAGAGGGGGCAGCAATGGAGGGAAGAGTAAGCATTTGTTACTTGAAAACATCCAAAGCCCATTACCCGAATTTTCTCTATTTCGGATTGACGGGTCATTTCCTTCTTTCTCGCCGGAGGGTGACCGGATTGCTTATGTCAACTTTCCGGGTGTTTACGTTGTGAACCGGGATGGGTCAGGTCAGCGCGAGGTCTTCACTGGAACCGCCTTCACGACGGCATGGCACCCAAAACGGAAAGGGGTGGTCTACACCAGTGTGGGGCCCACATTCGCAACAGAGAGCACTAAGGTTGATGTAATCGTTATTAACGTCGACGATGAGGAGTTGAGTTACAAAAAACTGACCACCGGTGGTGAGAATAATGCATTTCCGTCGCCTTCTCCGGATGGGAAGTGGGTCGTGTTCCGGTCGGGCCGATCTGGTCACAAGAACTTGTATATAATGGACGCTATGGATGGAGAGACAGGTGGGCTCCACAGGCTGACAGAGGGCCCGTGGACTGACACGATGGCTAGTTGGTCGCCGGAAGGTGATTGGATTGCTTTCGCGACTGACCGGGAAAACCCGGGTTCCGGGAGCTTCGAATTATATATGGTTCATCCTAATGGGACGGGGCTCCGAAAGGTAGTCCAGAGTGGTTTGGGTGGGCGGACCAACCACCCATGTTTCAGCCCGGATGGGAAGAGTATTGTATTTACTTCAGACTATGCTGGGGTGTCCGCTGAGCCAATCTCGAACCCACATCATTATCAACCGTACGGTGATATATTCACGATTAGATCGGACGGCTCTGACATACGCAGATTGACACATAATTCCTACGAAGATGGGACCCCAGCTTGGGGTCCCACATTCATGAGACCTGTTGATGTTGAGTGGCCAATTGATGGAGAGTGCTCATTTGAGGATTGTCACTGGCTCAAGATAAGGCCGAACCATGGTCATGAGGTTGCATCGTCGGGCTCGAGTAAAATTCAATGTGGTCAGTGACTGGGGTTTTACATTGCAATATGTTTATGTCAATGCAATATTGTCGCTTGTATATGAGCAACTAGTTTATATAACTGGCCTGTAATTTAGTACTGCTGTGCTGCAATGTATGTATATACAACTGTGATTTTGCCTTTTGTAAGTCAGGCTGAGAGATCCTGTCGCTTGTGTTTTATTCCGTAAGTCAAAGGAATGTTAGATTATAGTAATGGTACTAGCACGGCATATCTTTGGCAATATGGTGCTTGTGTTGCTCAATTTAATGGGAGGATAGTCGGGTGGGGATGGTCTTATATCTCACGGTATCACTCAAGTTTGAACACAAGTACCATGTAAGACCTTGTCACGAAATTCTTTTTCGAGGAGAGTTTTAATTTTGAGACTCGAATCCCATTTGAAGCATCAAGCTCAAGAATTTAAATGAAAAAGAGAATGTTATGGAGAAATGAAAAGAGAGGAAAACTCATCTATACACAAATTGAAGCAGAGGGAGAAAAGAAAATCTAAACAAGAAAAAATAATATGACGATCTTGTTAGAGTTCATGATCGGTGAACACCACTATTCAGGTGAGACATCAGTAAATAGAAGATTAGAGAAATGGAAATTGAATTCCATTGTGCTTCAGCAGATGAAGTGCACCTGAAGTCAATCCCAACTGAGCATTGGAACGGCTACTTTCCACCACCTCTAGCTGCTTAGGTGTTCTGGAAAAACTCTGCAGGTATTGGAGGGCAGTACTTCTTCGCAACAAATTTGTACTGATTCACAGAAGACACATACCAGATTACGTTAGGACATTTGAACTGTAGGTCACATATGTGCATATCCATGATTCTCATCCATATGGGATGACTTTATGGCCTCAGTTCAGATGACAAGCCATGTTCTAAGATTAATCATCAATAACAAGGTGGCATCAGGTTCAGTGACCCATATTCCTTTTTGGGAAATGCTATGCTTTCCAAATTTGTATCCCAAATAATGTGTCATTGATATGAGAGAAACAGATTAATTATATGATTTCAAATATTGTCACAGTCATATCAATGTCACATCATTTAGAATAGAAAATTTGAGATACAATTTTGAGAAGTGTAGCATTGCTCTTCCTTTTTCATTAGAACAAGTCACAGTTTGTGCGAACTGATATAGAACATTGTTCTTTATATGATGGTGAAGATCATATTTGGGCCCAAAAAATAGTTGAAATGTTTGTTGCATGTTTAATTGCTGAACTTTATTAAAAACAGTCAACAAAATTTGTTGATTTGATCATGCTCTTTATTTGCTTAATGCAATGCACTAGTCCATTACTAGTATATGCTCCAACCAAACTTAACGAAGCTTTTATCCTACTGGTTTTGAGTCAGCTCACTAATGGGGGTTCTGTGCGTTCGTGTGTGTGTGCATATATAGAGAGAGGAGGAGGGAGGTATCTGAGAGATTTAGTTACCTTATGCTGACTGTATTTCTCCCTGATTGCAGGTAGACCAGAATTGGGGCTGTTACAGCAAAGGCTATGCAGTGCTTTAACACAATCACAAAAATCAGAAGGCTGGTAAAGTGTATAATGCCGCAAAGTCGAATTCTGCATCAAACCAAATTAAGATTGGAATATGTTAGAACAGAATGGGGAAAATTCCCGCAGAACAATATCCAATATTAATTAGTTACAAACCCAAGGTCTCTTTGAAGGGAGAAGCATATATTTGGCCAAGAAAATTGCTGAAGCAGCAATGAGTGATGGAGCATAACAAAGCATACTGTACTCTAGAAGAGATAACTCTGCAAGGTAGTTTGCCAAGCATTCCAGCTGGAAAGAGGGAGCCTGCAAAGATGACAGATAAGACCACCATAAACAACCAAGTTTTTTATTGACTGCCTTTAAAACATAACTGCAATTACATTTCAACAAACTTCTCAGTAAACAATACATGAACACCGAATGAATCAACAAAATCATTTATAAAGTGCCTATATGGATGTAATTCTATTACATTTCAAGTTCAGAGCATTAATTAAATATTATTATGTAATTTAATGGCCTTTTTTACGTCTGTTATGGCCTTCATTATTCTGGAAAATGCACTGTTCAAACTAGGAGGGGAATGGAAAAAATTTTGAATCTAACTAATCAAGTAATCCAGTCCAAGATGATACCTCACTGACCCCCTGAGCAGCACGAACAAATCGCCTGCATTATGTGTCAATAAGAATCTAGCCATCTCCAAGAGCAGAAGAGAAAATATGTTCAATAAGGATCAAGAATCTAGCCACTACCTCAAAAAACATTTAACTGTTGGGGCTGTCATCTCAAACTTCAGGTAATTTAGAACGGCAGATTCCATTTGCAAAACCTGCAAAAATTATATTGCTTAGTGCTTATCAAAAAAATGAAAGCAGAATGTAAAAATTGCACATTTCAGCAAATGAAAATAGAACTCGAACCTCCTCCTTGAAGTATGTGTTATCAGTTATGTAACAGAACTCTTCCACCTGGGGTGCACAAATCTCCTCATATTTGCTGGCAAGGCAATAAAGTTTTTCGTTACTATCCATGTTTATTCCTCCGCAAATGGATATATATATATATATATATGAGGGGAAAGGGTGAGAAAATGAGACAAGAACAAGAAGGGAAAGAAATTAACTTACGCGGCTACCATCATGCATGCAACACCAAGCAATTGTAACCGTTGCCTATCCATTACATTGCCAGAAAGATACCGGTCTATGTAGTTAACAGTCAAATACAATGTATCAGGGACAAGCCTATACTCTTCAGCAACCTGCAGTTGTAGTTGCATGTTAAGCTCACCATTTACATAAAAATTTAAACATTTTTTATTCCATAAAGAGTGATGATATTGCCACCCAGGACTTTGATAATCCAGTTGAAATCCCACCTTTTGAGGTAAAGATAATATTAGAAGATGAATCACTCCCCTAAATGCGAAGGCCAAAGGGTTTTCGGGATTCCAAGTAGGCAATACTATCACCCACCATACTTTACCTCCACAAGCCAGTCAATAAGTATTGCACGCATGCTGGCATTGATGTCTTTCTGGACCTTCTCCATGAAATCTGTGGAAGGCCTTTTCTTCGCCTACAAATCCCATAAACAAAGAACACACAAGAAAAAAGTAAAAGCAATTAGAATCAAGAGCTCATATTTAATCCACAAATATAATTATGCAACCCGGTAGGATTATCAGCGATAAAAAAACAATCATATAATTTGCTAAAAGGGAATAAACACTCCAATAACTTAATGACCAACAAACAGTTTCAGAAATCCTATTCATGTCTAGCCTAGAATTTCACAAATTTTGCTTCAAGCTAAGGGAAACTATACTACCGACCTACAATATTATAAACCAAGAATACTTGTTCCATAGGACACTGTTGTACAGTTCCACACAATATGCATTCCCACCACATTTCTTAATTTGATGGAAGTCAAAATCTCTAAGGTAGAAAAATGAAATTCTAAGATGTTATGATCTTGTAATCTAAAGCAATTGAATATTTAATTTTTTATAATTAAATTATTGATTTTTAAAAGTCAAAATAAATGTAAGCATAGCTAAAACCTAAACTGAACCTCTGAAACATGTATAAATAACATAGGGGGATGTATATATTATTTTGTGTACTACATAATATATCAAAAATATGCCTGGCAACCCAGTTAAATCTGCTGTGCCATTCACCCAACAGTACTTATTCTTTTTTAAAATAAAACATTTTTTGTTGAATTAATTTCACAGCTTTACCATGTCTTTTAACTGCATGTGATATGTTGTGCACTGAAAGTAGGTTCACTTGTAAATTATGCTTCATTTTAACATTGTATTTTTAACTAATAGTAATTTCCCCAAAGAAAGCAGAGATTGTATAGACACTGCAACAAATGAATAATTTGGGAACTGTATATATTTATTAATGCTAATGATAAACAAATAATAAATAAAATTTTTTATGAAAATATATGTTGAACCTCAGATGCTCGCAGATGCTTGTAAATGTCACAGGCCATGGTTGCACATAGTTGTGGGTCCTTAAAATTGTCATCAACATCAACAATCTGATCAGTTGTTTCCATCTCTGCAAGTATATCTCTCTTGCAGATATTTCCTGTGAAAAATACAATTGATATAAGATTAAGAAGTCCACTAGTTCACAGACCATGAAAGTCAAAACAATAATAAATCTGGCCCAAATAATTCATGAAAAACACCAGAAATCCTAATCTAACAGAAAAGAGAGAACTAAAATTTATGAGAATACAAAACCTGCTGGCAACTCATTCTCTGAAATGTAGAGTTTGTTACAGGTCTTCCTCTCAATGGAATCAATTGCTGCTACATCATTATTGTCTATATATTCGACTTCCGGACTCTTCAAAGAATCACAAGTAGACATGGTTTCATCCATAGAAACTGAAAATCCATCTGACTGAATTGGAGAAATATCCATGCTGCGTGGGACAGGAGGGGCAGTAATCCTAGAGAGAGTTTCATTACTTCTTGGGAAAGAAGTAATTTTACTAGAAGTGACCACACTGGGTTTGGCATTTGAGGATGCTGGCAAAGTACTTCCAGAAAAGACTGCATTATTAATGCAAGCAGAAGAGCCCTTCTTGGCATTTGCAATTTTAGCTATAGCCACACACGGTACCTTCAAGTATGAAATTCTGTTAATCACTTTTCTCAAATATTAAAAACAAATATAATTCAAATGCTAGAAGCTGAAAGTTAAAAATATAATGTTCCTCAAAGAAATAAAATGAAGGTCAAAGTGCAGAGTAAAAGGCGTTTGGACATTGCACTAAAATGAAATCTATCCAATTTCTTTTAATATCATGTCCCAAAATAAGATTAATTTATTAGAAAAGTTTCATCTCTTTAAATTGTGCATCGTTGAATCAAAATCTACTCACATTAGGTGCCAAGAAGAAAAATAGAATGATCACATTTCCATGTTCCCCAAGCCCCATTGCTACATGAAAACCCTAAGTCACTATCTAAACTGATTGGTTTGACAATTACTTATACAAAGAGGACCCAGTTACGTACTTATTAGTTGTTATCCCATTATGACAATGCCAGTCGCAGAAAGGCTTAATCACACCTAAAATGGCTAAAAAGCTATCCCAAAGCACTGTGATTTGGGAAATTACATCTGGTATAACAGCAATTGTTTTAGAACTAACAAATCACACAATAGTTCCTACAAAATAAAAAGCTTTAGTGTCATTTATTATGATGCAATCACAACAAAACTTTAACTACATTAGCCCAAACAAAAAATAATTTCAAAGAACTTAACCAAATAACAGTAAAATCATCATTAATACATTTATATGTGTATATATAACAGCTCATTTGTATATGCCAGTTATGAAAGACCCACAGATCAAACTTAATCATAATGCTGTAATCATTAAAAGTGAATGAAAACCTACTATATTTGACGACCCCGAAACAAAGCTTCGTGCACCATTCTGAGAACCGGGCCTCTGGTTCGTTACATTAGCAAGAGCCGGCCGTTTCTTTGCCATGTGGGACGGCGCCGCCGTGATCTTTCCATGATTCTCCGATGAAGACGCGTGCCTCTTGGCCAATGAGGATGATGAAATCGATGAACGACGATTCTGGGTTGACATTTTTTTTTTGTCCAGCTCTAACCCAGAAATCAAAATTTTCTCCAAGAAAACTCGTTCAGCTTTGTTTCTTGCTCACAAACAGAGCAAGAAAGCTTGAAAGAAGATGAAATGATCGCAAGAAGCGAACTTGAGCTCAGTAAAGATTGTTGAGTCTTTTAAAAATTAGGGTTTAAATGGCGGCTTGAATTCAGGGGTTCTTGAAGAATTCTCCAAGGTTTTTTGCGCAGAGAGAGAAGTGAACTATGAACTATCAGAGAATAAAGTGAGAGAGAGAGATTTTAGAAAGAGAAGCTGTTATTTAAGATTTGTTTATGATACTTTTGAGGCGGGCAAAGGGATTATTTGAATTGCCACCCGATCGTGACCGTTGGCTCGACTCGATAATCGTTAGGAGCGGGCGTGAGTGGGGCCCGCAGGTCTCGTATTTGAATTGAAGTCAGTTAGCGTCAGAAGTTGAATGCTACGTACCGATCAAGTGGGGCAAAGTTATGCAAAGTGGTGGTCAAACCTCTAATGGCGTCTAGTGGTCATCGGTTTTAACAACTTTTAGTGGTCGTTCACCGGTCTTCAAATCACAAGCTGTTGCGTTAGCGTCTAACTTTTGAATTCGAATTTAAACGTTAAGCGAATCTCTCTCTTGCAACCTTGCAAGTGCCACACCCACATTATCCAAATTCCGCCTAAAGATTGCGATGCAGAATAAAAAATAAATGAGAAAAATACACTATTTTATAACTTCTTGTAGTTCGAATTCTACATTATTGTAGAATAACTAGAATTAATAATTTTTACATATTTTTATTAAATATTAAGTATTTGTTATATGTAAATGATTTTTTATATAAAAATAACACATATAATACTCAATTTAGCACATAAAAAAATTATTAATTATTAGAGAGGCAAAATAATTATATAAGTATTTAAATATATCTCATTTACTACATGTCTTAGTAATTATATTTATTAATTTAACATAATTAAATTCTAAAGTATTGTAAGTAAAAAAAATAATGACATTAGAAAATATAACTTATTTAATTAAAAATGACATTAGAAGTTTTTTATGTTTTAAGTTCAACATTTTTTGTATTTTTTTATGAAAAATCGAATGTCATTATAAAGTTGCATATATGATCTTATTTTTGAAAAAAAAAAATCATTTACATATAATAAATATTTTTTGATTAATGAAAGTATAAAAAAACTTAATAATTCTAATAATTAATAAATTTTTAATCTCTCATATTTATTAATTATAAAATAATCATGTCGTTATACTTACTTATATCGTTGTTCCCTTTTTAAACTAAAGAATTTGTATTTCCTTTACTCACTCATGTCGTTGTACTTACTTATGTCGTTATTTTTCTGTATACAATAATTTTGACTATAATTACATAAAATTAATAAATATAATTACTCAAGACATGAAATAAGTGAGAATATATATATATATATATATATACACACACACACACACACATATCTCTGATAATTAAAATTATAAAAAATTGAAAGGAAAAAGTGTTAATTATTAAGTAATGAAATTATTAATTATCCACTATTAATCCAAATTAATTTTTAAAAATTTGTTAATTATTATTAATTATTAATTATTAATTATTAATTATAAATTATAAGAAAATTGACAATATTATATACAATCACGGAATCTATCTTGTACTTCTTGAAAACTCAACTACAAACACGTCTAGACCATAATTCAACTACCAACAAGCCCGGTTCATGACAGGAAGACCAAAAAACACCTCTCCTGTGGCGAGCTGTCGCTAAAGACTTTGACAACGGCTACAATGGTTCATTTATCTATTCGAAGCGGGAGATGAAGCTTTGGATTCTTACAAACCAGTCTCAAAACTAAAGTTTCTCAGTTTTGTTACACTAAAGCTGAAAATCCAATGACTAAAAAGTGACAGCGAGTTCAGCCACGGTCAAAAGGCACGAGTTCCACTGACTAAGGACACCAGCTTTGCACTCATAATCAAGTCGCCAAAGCTTTTGAAGATTATAAATCAATTTGAGTATTTTGAGTATTGATATGAAGCCCGATGTAACAGAATTCATCCTCGGTTACCATTTTTACTAAGTACATATTACATTATTACTATCTATAAACACTTCCGAAATATCCAAAATGAAGCAAAACAGCTTCCTTGCCATATGATAGGTTAATATTTCAGTACATCCAACAGAACAAGAAAGCAAATATCTAGTTGTCTAGGTCATGGAATAACTCCGGAGGAATTGAGGGAGGACAGCTTTTCTCTGCAACAAATTTGTACTGATGAAAGAAACATGTCAGTATAGATTTAGCAACTTAAATATCCATGAGAATTCACACATTTCAGCAGGATTAAAGTCCTCATTCAGATATGGAATGCACCATGATTCTGCTCCAAAATTTTCCATATCAGAGAAATAATGTGGCAAGTCAGTTACTATTGCAATGCTAGCGGACCAATTCAGTGGAACTGTGGACTTCTAATTTCCTTCATTGACTTATGACAGCATGAATATTCTAAAGAGATTGACTAATTGATGAAAGTCCACAAATTTTTTTCACCTCAACGGATCAAGATACGCAAATTGAAACTACAGGAAGTATAGAAAAACTGACCCCAAAAAATGACCTGCAGAACTGGTTTCAAAAACATCTTTGGAGCCAAAAGAAGACACACAGGGGGCTAAATTCTTGTAAGAATCTTATTTGTGTTTTGACGCGACAGAAAAAGCCTTTTTCTGTCAGTTGTGTCAACTGGCAATGTTGTCAAGTTATATCTACGACAAAAGATGTTCAAAATGACATTTGCCCTCGGGAATCTCACTTTTGAAGAAAAGGGAAAATAGAACACAACACCGCATGTATGTGTGAAATAGATAGATAAATATATGAGGGAGAGAGGGAAAGAGAGAGATGTTGATTACCTTATGCTGACTGTATTTCTCCCTAATTGCAGGTAAATTAGAATTATGACTGTTACAGCAGAGGCACTGTAGTGCCTTGACACAGTCACACAAATCAGAGGACTTGTAAAGAGTGTAATGCCTCAAGGTTGAAGTCTGTACCAAAAATAGAGCAGGATTAAGCTGTGTTGCAAGCTATCTCCAAAGAGATATAACAAACTGTCTCACTAACAAGCACGATCAGTCTGATACTTTTATGCACATTACCCAAGGTATTTCTGAAGGGACGAGTATAAATTTGGCCAAAAAAGTGGCAGAAGCAGCAATAAGAGATGGAGCATAGCAAAGCATGCTATACTCTAGCAGAGATAACTCTGTGAAGTAACTAGCCAGGCACTCCAACTGCATTGAGGGAACCTATAAAAGTAGCAGATAAATCCACCAATGAATATCGAGGTTTTAGAAACAGCTGTAAGGCAATTATTGTAAAATCTCAGAAAAATGTATTTTAAAGAAAATTAATAAAATAAAATAAAAAATTGACGGCATCAAAAAATGGGTGACTACTTTTATATCATTCAATGACACAAGTTAGTTCATTCAACTCACGTACGTAACAAAATGTGAAACAAACACTGTCACTGATTGTACATAGGTCTTGGCAATTCGTGTTCGGATGTTGTATTCGGGTCGTGTCAAGACACACCTATTCGAAGATTTGTGTCAACCCAAACACGACACGATTAATTAACCGTGTCAAAAATCTAAACACGAACACAACCTGCCAAAACTAAACAGGTTAATCATGTCAACCCATTTAACCCAAAAAAAAAAAATTTTACTATCTTACAATACTACAAGCGGTGTGCTGCAAAAGCACACCAACCATATAAAATAGTTTTTTATTTATTATTATTGCTATAAATTTATAATAAACTATTTTTATTTTATTATAATTACATTGTCCAACTAAAACAAAAGTTGATTTTTATTTTATTATAATTAAGCTCTCCACTTCCATGTTGGAGGTTCCAGAGCCCCCCCCCCCCCCCCCCAAAAAAAAAACACACCTCCATGTTTTTTTTTCCTTTTCACACTTTCTGTAAAGTAAAATATAAGTTTATAATAAAAAATCATTTTTTAAAACAATTATAACTTAAAATATTTTATTTTAATATTTATAATATAAAATAATCTTAAAATTTACATACTTATAATACAAAATAAACTATTATACACTAATTTAATAATAAAAACTATATACTTGTGTGAAAAAAAAATTGATAATAAAAATTACATAGTTAATAATTCTATTAGTTAATACTTATCAAATAATAATAATTCTGATAGTAATAATTTTTAGATCTTTCATGATTACTAATTATTATAAATGGAAATTGTATTAGAATTCTATTTTTCTCATTTCATTTTCATTTATTTGTTGTATAATCTTTATTTCAAAATATTAATGTACTAGTGGCTTTTGGCACTGAAAATGTTCATTTTTAGTCGTACTAGTGTATTCTTACATCACAAATAAAGTTTGTTTAATCATAACTTAGTAGTTATACAATTGACTCTTTAGTACTTAAACTCATAACTTAGAACTTACACTTTTGAGTTTTTCCTCTTTCATTGGATTTTTTTTTCACATGTTCATTGAAATTTATTTAATCATAATTTAAAACTTATAGAATTGACTCTTTCATATTTAATATCTTAATATATTAATGATTAGTATTTAATATCTTAATAATTTCTATGAAAAAACATAATTGGGGGTTGTTATTTAAATATAAACTTATAATTATAATTTTCTTATTACATTGTCATTTATTTAAATGCAATTGTATTTGACAAATTCAACAATCACATTATATGAAACTCAACAATCACATTATGTGAAACTCAACAATTTGTTTAAAATTGAATATAAATAAAGAATTTATGATTCTTAACATAAAATTCTTTTATTAAGATTATTAATATAGTCTAATTGAATAACATTATTTTAGGAGAATGAGGAAAGAGAAAAAATGAGTAATATATGAGGTATTTAAGTTTAATAATAAGATTTTAGAATATTTAAAGGAATTATAAGATTATTATGATTAATCAATACAGTCTAGTTTATAAAATTATTAATTTTTTAATTAGGATTTTTCATGTAATCTATATGAACCTATTAAATTTATTATTAAAGTGAAAAAGATAAATTCAACAAAAAACTTTATTTTATTTTTTAATTATTATACCTGTATTATTTTTATATTAATACTTGTGATAATTAGATTCATGGTTAAAATTAATAATTATATTACTTAATAATTAATACTTTTTAAAAAATTTCTTATTATAATAGAGGAAAAAAACCTAAAAAATCATGTTAATCGTGTCAAATTTATATTAACAAGTTAAACGTATCACGAGACAAATTCGGGTTAACAGGTTAAACGTGTCACGAGTCACTGTTCGAATAGAAATCGTGTCAAATTCGGGTCAGTCGGGTCAACCCGAACAATAATTGTGTTAATCGTGTTTGACCCGTTTATGACCTGAACTCGTTTAAGCCCAACCCAAAACCTGCTAAATTCGTGTCATTTTTGAATCATGTTCGCATATTGTCAGCCCTAATTTGTACCGCATCTAAAGGACTCCAACATCGCCACTAAAGGACAACAATAATCAAACCTAACCAAGATGTGTAACCAAAATACTAAGAGTAACCAGTCCAAGACAGATACCTTATTCATCCCTTCAGCAGCACGAACAAAACGCCTTAGCAATTCCATGCACAGATCAAGTCAATAAACAGAGCAGCATACAAAATGGTGAAAATGCAAATCAGTAATTTCATTAAAGATCAGGAAGCTTGTCACTACCTCAAAAAACATTTGGCAGTCGGGGCTGTCATTTCAAACTTCAAGTAATTGACTACAGCAGATTCCATTTGCAAGACCTGCACTAATTGACTTGCTCGATTCAGTTTAAGAACAGAAACCGTTAAAAAAAAAGAACATCTAGCATTAAAAAATACAGCTGAAGATAAACAAAAATCAAACCTCCTCTTTAAGGTATGTGTTATCAGTGATGTAACAGAACTCTTCCACCTGGGGCGCACAAATCTCCTCATATTTACTGGCACAATTTCATATTTCTGGTTATTGACTTTATTTATTATAATCATTTTTTTATAGGTATGTTTATTGTCTTTATTTGTTATCCTATATATATCTCAGGTAGACTGAGGGAGAAGAAACGAAAAGAACAAGAACAAGAACCAAGAACCAAGAACAGGAAAATTTCATATCTTACGCAGCAATCATCATGCAGGCAATACCAAGCAACTGCAATCGTTGCCTATTGAGTATATTGCCAGAGAGATAACGATCTATGTAGTTAACTGTCAAAAACAAGGTTTCAGGTACAAGCCGGTACTCTTCAGCAACCTACAGTTGCATTAGATGTCATGATAAGCAGTTGCAAGATTGATATGACTACCCTCTAACAGTTTAAAGCAGTGTGATTTGATATACCCAAGAGGGTATTTATGATGCAATGGAAAACCCCACTTTCCACATGTGAACTGGTTATAAGATCAAAAATGTATACCGTAAATGTGTGGAGAGCCATGGAGGAATTTCATTGAATAATAGAAATCCACCTTGGCAATATTACCTCTACCTTAACTTACCTCTACAAGCCAATCAATCAGTATAGCACGCATGCTGGCATTAATGTCTATCTGAATTCTCTCCATGAAGTCTGTGGAAGGCCTCTTCTTTTCCTTGCAAAATAAAATTTAAACAAAAAAAAAAAACTTGAACCAAATAAGTCTCAGAAACCCAAATATTTTTTGAAATTAAAACCCAGCTTATTGCATGTATAGCAATCGCAAAAAAAGTTTCCCTCATACAATAGACAAATTCTATAGTGAAACTTCCGGAATCTATATTTTATTATGGATAGAAGTAGATTCAATTGCTTCCAGCCAAAAAAAAGGCCTCTCCAACAGATACTAAAATAGAGCACGGCATTCCCATTATCTCCCAATATACAGGTTGTCATTATGTTTGGGCCAGCATTTCTATAAAATCTCACTTTTTAAGTTAAAACCAACAAGCCTGAATGATTTTCACTTAGCAAGTCTTGTTCAATAGTACGTGGTAGTGCAATTTTACAAAATTTACATATTGCCCAAGAGTTCCCAATTTGATAGAATTCAAACATACATACATTCATACATATATATATATATATGAAGACGAGAGAATAAATGCCTATTATGGTTAGCATTGCACCAAAAGGATCTAATTAAAAAAAAGGAAACTGGTGGCAGTAATTTCATAATATAACACCAAGATTTTATCAACAACCAAGTGTTGGCTTGAGTGGGATCTCCTCCACCTCCCCAAGAGAAGGTTGAGAACTTGAGGGTTCAATTCCCAATTGGGACAAATGGGTGTGTGTGTGTGTGTGTGTCTTACCTATAAAATAAATATTTTATATATTATTCTAATCAAATTTATGTGTTTTACTAACAACAAAAAAAAAATTCAACAATTCTCGTGCTGTTAAAACTTTAGATTAAACTTCATTAACTAAAAACAACTTGAAATTAATCAATATTATAGTTTTTTAAGATCTTTTTAGGAGACATTGCCAAAAACTGACATTCTTGCATGCTTTTGAATATGTAACTGTACTAAATTTAAAGTATTATGTTGTAGAAGTTAAAATGATAACAAAATAACTAAGGAACTAAATGAGCCTTTTAACCTGGAAGAATCATTATTGAGGAAATGACCTATCCAGAAAATATATATCATGGGAAAACAAACTGCATTGCCTTGTCATTCTAAGAACCAATTTTTTCAAACCATTTACGAGTCCTTGCCCTGTTTCAACTTCCAAAATTAACTTAAAATTTAGTTTCCTGTGAAATTACATTTGAAACCAGTATTTCTAAAGCAAACTGAACCCTTTCAAAACACCACAAGAGATGAAGTGAGTCTATTTATTATAACAGAGGAAGAAAATGACATGATGAACAGATTGCAAAAACACTTTAGCATGGAAAAAAAAGATGATGAACCTCAGATGCCCGCAAGTGCTTATAGATGTCACATGCAATGGTTGCACAAAACTGGGGGTCCATGACTTTATTATCAATATTAACAACTTTACCAGCCGTGTCTATCTCCACAAGTATATCTCTCTTGCAAAAAAACCCTGAGAGAAGAGTAACAGACCAAATTAGGAAGATCAGAAGATCAAGTTTTCACATCATGCTGTCAGAAAATTTAACAAGATATCAAGGCCACATATTTATGGCCAAATTTCATGAAGATCATGATACATTTTTTTTAAAAAAAAAGTCATGAACATCATGATACATTTTAGAATTATTTTTAACAAATGAAACAAACAGATTCAGACAAAAGAGGCAAATGAGTGGAAAACAGAATAGTGAACATGTCAAAAGAAAGAACCTGTTTTTCCCACATGATCTGATATGTTGAGACTGTTAGATGTCTTCCTCTCAATCGCATTAACTGCTAAGGTATCATCACTGTCTAGGTATTCAAATTCCGGACTATTCAAGGAATCAGTAGTAGACATTGTCTCATTCAATGAGACTGAACCACCATCTGATCGACTAGGAGAAACATCCATGCAGCTGGGGGCAGGAAAGGCAGTAACACTGACTACAGATGGATCGGCATTATTGAAATATGTACCCTTACAAGAAACGACTGCACTTGATTTCACATTCGAGGATGCAATCAGAGAATTCTCAGAAATTCTTCCGTTATAAATGAAAGTAGAAGAACCTTTCTTCGTCTTGGCAATTTTAGCAGCTTCACATGACACCTTCAAATATGCCATTCAGTTAATTTTCATGAAAATGTATGGTTAGCTTAATTTGTAAAACTATGTCTCGTGTCAATACAAAGTGAACAGTCAGATTGCCCATTATAGTAATGATTGAGATTGAGATATGGTGCACATGAGCATGGCAGTCAAATTGACTTTGACTATTTATATCCAATTTTCCATACCCTTTAGGAGCATGCATCCCTTCTTTACGACATAAACCAACTGAATGATGTCCTCCCATAATAATTAAAAACAATGCTCCCTTGATCTATACATACTTAACACTATGCTTGGATAAATAGGAGGAAAAGGAGAGGAGAGGATAACATTAGTTATGAGGAGAGAAGAGAAGAATGCAATCCCTCCGTCATACTTGGATAACAAATAAAGGAAAGGAGAGCGCAACTCTCTCATCTTGCTTGGGAACAATAAAAGAAATAAATGAAAAAAAAAAAAAGGATTATATATATTTTTATTATTACACCCTAAGATAAAGGAGTCTTTTTTTTATTTTTTTCCTTATAATTTTAAGGTTAGAATCATTATTATAAAAAAAATCATTAAAAGGTTCTCTCCTTAACCTCCGTCTCCGTTCACTTTTCGAAGGAGAGCAAATTGGATAAAATAAGGGTTAAGAAACCCTTCATCTCCCTCCATCCCCTTGCCTTTCCTTCTCTAATTTTAAACCAAACAAGCAATAGCATCTCTTTCCTTCCCCCATTACTCTCCTTTCTTTTCAAATCCCTTAATCCAAGCGGAGTGTAAAAGTTAGAATGCCATAAAAAATTAAAATGCATCCGTTAACAAGGAATGTCCAAGTGGTCCTTTCAGATTTATAGACCAAAAATGTTTGAGCAAATAAAATCAAACAACTATTTATCTTTAGAGTAATGTTTTGTGGCACATATAGCACATACACTCACATAGGTGTGGGGCCCATCATGTGAGTGTGATGGGTGTGGGGCCCATCATGTGAGTGCGATGGGTGCAGGCCCCACACCCATGTGAGTACATCTGTTATATGTGCCACAAAACAACACTCTTATCTTTGACACGTGCCTAAGAAAGAGGATGATGCAGGTGTTTATTTTGCCTCATGTGTAGCATCTTTTATTATATCATACACTGGGTATTTGACTTAGAAAATGAAAGAAAGGGCTGCAAGCTCTTCATATTATTTTCTTATTTTGTAAAATATTAAAATTTTAAGTAATTTTCTCGAAAAAGAAAATTTTGACAGTTAGCATTTTATTCAATCAATAATGCTAGGCTTACTTAAAAACTCTATCAAAAGTGTTTACCTTCATAAGTTGACAGTATTGTATTGCTTGGATATCACATAATGTCACATCATGATGTGATATCCAACCAATATAATACTGTCAATTCATGAAGGTAAACAATTTTGGTAAAATATGAAGGTAAAACTAGCATTACTCTTATTCAATACAAGCACTTTCCTACACTCTTCTTGAAAAAATATCACCAAAAGATTGAATATGTGATGTCATATAAATGATCCTATCTTCATCTAAATGACCCTTAACATTTCTATTTTATATATGTGCAGGTTGATCACAGATGCTGTATATATTTTTGTGAATATCAATTGAATAAAAAACTTTAGATGCATGCAGCAAGTTAAACTTAAGATGCTTCAAATGACAAAAAATAAAATATAATAAATTTCAGCAGCCAATTTTCACTGCAAATTTATAATATAAATTTTGTTCTACTTTTTTTAGTGGACCGAAAAAGTTACTTCACATACCAAGCCCTACAATTTACAATTAATTATGTTTTAAATATGCTCATCCTCCAAGAATCTGACTTCAATTCAATTATATATTAAGAGAACAAGGCACCCAGTGGCTATGTATTGAATTCAACCCGCCTGGGAAAAAAAATAAATTCAACAGATTGACAAAATTCAAGAAACAACCAATGGAACAGAACAAATTGATAAATGGGTACAATTTAACATAATCACGTAAACAACATTCATGCACATGTAGAAATATGCAACCACGTCAATTGATCATGACATTCTCACAAGTTCATGGAGTGTAAAAATATAAATACACACGAATATGTATATACACGCACCATAGTCTTTGATACAACTGTGGTCTGTACAGCATTCTGAAGGCCATTTCTCTGATTCGTCAAGTTAGCGAGAGCAGGCCGCTTCTTTGCCAATTGCGTCTTGACTGCCATGGCCCTGCCAGCGTTCTCTGACATCAAACGCGTAGAAGATGAAGGCAATGATGACGTTGTCGACGATTTTAATGATGAAACCGACGAACGGCGGCTTCGAGTTGACATCTTGGATGCCTGTGTCCAAAACCCTAACACCAATTCACCTGTAAGCAAGAACCATAATTGCTTAATCCCTTAATTGCTTGAAAATCAAGAAACTAAAGATATAAACAGATATGATTAACATGTCAACCGAATCATACCTGTGAACAACTAGGACTTTCTTTTTCTTTTTTTTTTTAGAAATTAGGGTTTTGATGTGATCCTGAATTCAATCATTTTGAGGGGCTTTACAAAGTTTATCACACACACATGAGAGAGAGAGAGAGAGAGAGAGGGGGGGAAGGAAATGATATATTTTTTATTATTATTTTGAGAGTTTGGGGGCGGGCAAAGGGGAATTGCCAAACCGGAAGATCAGGACCGTACGTTCGGCTTCTTTGGTAACAAATCAAGCTTGAATGACGGTCAACAAATCAAATACTCAAAAAAAGCCGAATGGAGGGTAAAAATGTCAGTTCAGTTTAATTTTTCATAGTTTGGACAATTATTGTTTGCTGAGACTAAAAAGTAAATGACAATTATTAGTTTACCTTTTTTCTTCTTTTTTTCGTTGGAAAAAAAAAGGTTCAAAAATCAAAATCGAAGTTGCGGATTTTGCCAGACTTGATGCTCTGTTTGTCGAATTGTTGCCGGACTTGATACTCTGTTTATTGAATTGCAGCATTAATTGTCTACACACAAATGGCGGAGGGGGAATTATTTGTGTGTGTGGATGGCATGGGTTGGTGAATAAGTAAATTTTAATCATTTTATTTTAGGTCTTTCTATAATTATCCTCACACAATTAAGACATAGACAAAGTATAGAATATAAATGAAATTTTGTATTACAGCCTTGAATAATACAAAAGACATAGATTGTTATTGGATAGTAATGGTAAAAAAAAGTGTAATTGGTAATAATGATAGAAAGAAGTGATGGATATGTGATAAATGTAGGAACTATAATTAGACTAAAGTTTTGTTAAGTTGTATTAAGTTATGACTACTAGTAAACTACAAATTAGACTATGATTAAACTAAGTTAAAGTTGAAAAATAATTATAGAAGGGTTTTTTAGTGATAAGTCATTTAGTAACTAAAATAATATTATAGAGTTCACTTTCCAAACAATTAATCCAAAGAGTCCACCCTTTTATTTTAGTACCAAAATGACCCTGTAACGAAGCAACATTTATTCAGGAACTATACAAAATTTGAAAACTAGAAAGGAACATGAATATCGAGAAAATGGTTGGCAATTTGGAACATGCCATAATTAGTTATCGAAATTTTCAAAACCAACATATTCCAAGATACTCGGCTAAAAACTAGGGTTTTACAAATGGAAAAAAGGCGTGATGGGTTTGTGATGGAAGAAGTGTAACAATCAATTCTCTGATAAACTGCTACTCCTAAAGCTTAGTTTCAGTTCAACAATCTTCTATTTTGTGACTCAAATAGTCTTCCTCCCCTTTCTGACGATATTCAAGCTTGTGAAGGTGTACAAAATTGTGTGATACTGTTGATTTGAAGAAATTAAAGTGTAAATTTCAAAGTCGAAGAAGTAGGCAGAAGTTTCAATGGCGTCGAAAAGTAAGATCCTTTAAAAAAATTTATAAACTCTTAAGTAATTTCGTAAAACAACAACCCCTAATCAACCATTTCTCCATTGATTTGGAATTTTATACTGTCAAATACTTCACGACTGTTATAAAGTTCCAATATACAAAGTGTGTTTTGTGATTGACTAGTTTTTTTACTATAAACGAAAAGAGTTACATCTTTCATCTTTGTATTTCAATTATGTAAAAAAAAATGGAGTAATTGTTATTCAATTTGGCAACATAATATGAGTTGTGCAACATGAAAATATTAACAAAATGTGGAGTATTTAGTTTAAAATGTAGAATGATACAGAATGATGTTTTCACCATGTGTATAATGATGTCAAAAATAATTTATCAGGTGTATAATGATATGTATAGTTTATCATGTTTCAGTTTATGGTTTAGTTTATCAAAAAATGAAATAACTCTATAGTTTTGTTCTTCTATTTGGCCTCGCAAAGGTCATGTGCAGGTAACTCATAATCCAACAAAATGGGTTGGATTACTCAAACATTCAGGAAGTTTGCACTCTATGTACAATGATACACAAATATACTTTATAAATTTTACATTTAACATTTGGAATAATACATATTCAAGTTTACACTATATGTACAATGATATAGAATGAGTTACACAGTTTATAGTTTACAATTTACTATTTGAAAAGTTAAACAGTTTACGGTTTACTATTTGAAGTGTAGTAATGTTACAGTATATGGTATATAGAGAGAATTATACAGCTTACAGTTTACAATTTGAAGTGTAGTCATGTGTACAGTTTAATATTTGAAGTGTAGTAATGTTACAATATGTGTTACAGTCTTAATGTAGTTTCAAAACATTATAGCCCAATGATACATGAACAGGGGAATATTGTGTAATCAGTTACATTACTTATCTAATATGTAGAAATATAAAGTTTACAGTGTTCTAAATAAAACCAATTAGGTTGTGTAAATTTATAGAGATATTGGTACTTCGTAGTATTCTGAATTCTAAATCATTTTGTGAAAATTACTTGACTTCTTATTTTGGATAATGTATAAAAAATATACGCAGACACATTCATAAAGGAAAGACTTTGTGTAACATCTGCAAAAGATATTTCAGTATCAATTCCAAATTTGGAAACGATACCAAGAGCAATAACAACTTGCCCACAATAGACTAGTGGATCATAAGACACAGCTCACACAAATTTTTTGCGCAGCAAATCAAAACACTAGTATTTACCACTTATTTCTTTCAAATGTTTTTTTGCATGCTTGATCGTGGAATTGTATTGTGCTATATATTGAAGCAATATATGAGAGACAGTTAGATAAAAGAAGATTTTAATATAAAAGATGCAAGAGAAATGAGGGCAATATTGATCAAGTTGTTCCTTTATGAAGAAAATAGTACAATGATTGTATGAAGACACAAATCAAATGATTGAAAAATGAAGATTTGAATGGGATAAAACAATGTTCAAAATGAGTTTTTAGTTTTTTATGTATAATATTTAAATGTTAACATTTTGAGACTGATGTTTTTGTGAATTTATAGTTTTGTTATTACACCATATGATGTATAACTAAATGAAAAAAATGTTGAATGAAAATATTATCCAAGAATCATAAACACGTGTTTCATGCATATGTGCTGATCGTGGACGTGAATGTTAATATTTTGAACAATGTATATATAGTTTATAAATAAATAACAAACTTCAAGGAAATAGAACAATTATACGCACCCTTATTCTCCCTTACATGGGTTTGTAAGTGTAAAAAACTACAATTTGTATTTAAAAATGATAATATGTGGGAGAATCATTAATGAAGTCATTAATCTATATTTCTATAGGAAAAACTGTCATACCATATATTCAGACAATTATGTATTTAGATTATATCACCATCTATTATAGCAAATGGAACATTATATAGTTTTTATTACATGTCGTATAATGTTGAGTTATATAACCATGGAATCCAAACAAACAAAAAAAATAGAGTGAGTTTTTTTTGCCGAGAACAAACAATACTACTAACGGCAATGTGAGATATTCAAAACATTATGTGTAACATTTTGTACTTTATATGGAACAAACACAAAATGACATCAGCTTATATAGAAAATTTTACACTTTATATGGAATAGCTCATCTAATATCAGCTTATGTGTAACATTTTATACTCTATAAATAGTGTGATACCACCATTTCAAAAAAGCATAATGACATTAAGAAAATAAAACTTAATATTTCATAGAGGTTCTTTACAATAAAAATGAAAATGTTGGTAAAATAACGGTTGAGGACATCATATATCTCATAAAGGTTCTTTACAGCCCTTACAATTATGGTACCCCATTCGACCATACCTACCACACCTAATCTCTCCGATCATCTCGGCCCTCGAACAAATCCTCTTTTTTTTAGGACGCCCAAGTTGTTTCTTAGACAACAATGAAAGAATTGATGGTTCAGTAGTATCAAAAGTAGGTTTCTCCACAGATACAACAAGGGAAATCGAATCTGCATAATATTCCTTAAAACAACTTATGTGAAAATAAACATCTATAGATAAATCCAAATCTCGGCCGAATTTTCGAATGGCAAAAACATCGTGAACATAAGGGCAGCCGTTAAAAAAGAACGATCCATTGAACCTGTAAAAACATGCAAAATAAACATGAAATGAGGATACTTTACTAACTGGACAAACTGTATACTTGTACAATATTACACAATATAATGCAATGCTAATAAATATGCACACAAGTTAATAATGCTTTTAAGATCAGTAAGCAAAATGCTACAAAATTAAAAAAAAAAAATGTACCAAATGTGAACAGGGGTGTCAAACAGACAACGAACGAGACAGACTGTATAATTGTACATAATATTTATATAAAAATCAAATAGAAACAAATGCCTATTGAAATAAAAGAAAGAACTGAACAATATTACTCGTATCAAATTAAATGAAAGAACTGAACAAAACTTGGCAAAACTGTATAATTGTTCATATTACTGTGAAAATCTTGATCACTAATATCCAACATAAAATGAAGGGTCTGGTTAAACCGTAGAATTGTACATATTACCTGTTGGAAAATAATGGGTTTGAGCATAATAAATAGCTAACTTTGAGCTAAAATTAAAGTGGGTCCCACAAATTAATTTTAGTGGGTCCACATGGGAATGTGTTCTCCTCCATGAGGAGATAAAGATTAAATATTGGGTTGCTCAAAACCATTAAGGGGTGAATGAGAAATTGCCTCCAAACATCACCACTTGGGAATGGTAACTAAGCCTTGAAACTTGTGAGCCTTGAAACTTGTGCAAAAGCTTGTGTCCCACATAGGATGGAAACAAGGCTGTTAAAGAGTATATATACACATACCTTGCTTTGGGGTTTGGGCCCCAAGGGGCACCCCAATTTTGTGGAAGAGGGAGGACCTAAGCAAATGCTTGGACCACCACACACGCGCGCGCACCGAGCCGGGCTTGGGCTTGGGCTTGGGCTTGTATATATATCTTTTTGGAGAAAATTTATTTAAAATTTTCAAACCAGAAAACGCAGTCGTTTTAAATTTGCGTTTAAGTTACCATTCGGATTCCGAAACGCTGTCGTTTTACGTCAAGCGTAAGGTTACCGTTGGGAGTCCAAAACGCAGTCGTTTTGTGACATGCGTACGGTTACCGTTGGGAGTCCTAAACGCCGTCGTTTTGCGATGGTGTTGGTTTGACTGAACAGTCATCTTCCCTGTGTCTGTTCATGGCGAACAGACACAACTGAACCTTCATGACTGTACCAAACAGTCGTGAAGAAGCCTATAAATACCAGACCTCCATTGCATATCATCCCATCCGATTTATTGCATTCTCTCTCTCTCTGCATAGTCTGTATAAGTCTAGTTCGAGTGCTGCCATTGTTGTGTTCGTAGGGTTCTAAAGATAGAAGTGCTGCTTCTTTAGAATCGAAATCCGTTCTATCTTGGGAGACGATTGCTCATCACCTTGAGCACCGAGAGGGAGCAAATTCGTCTTAAGGAAATTGTGAATTTCACAAGGCTCGGATTTACATTCTGCTTAATTCTAAATACAGTGAGTTTTATTGTATTTCCATTCTGTTTTGATTATTATAACAGTGTTTATTTATTCTGTTTAATTCATATTACAGTATATATACATGTATGTATTTATTCTCAGTATATATATATAATTCAGATTACTACATTACCAATGACGACCCATTACGTTGACAATTATACAAAACCGAATAGAGCTACAATTATGAAACACAAAGGGAAAAGCAGACCGTACATATAATAAATTATAACAAGGTATAATAATATGAAAAAAAAAATACAGAACCAATGAAAATATTAATAAAAAAGAATTACAAAAATAAAAAAGAAATAACCTGAACAAAAACTGATTACGTAAAAAAACCGAAGCGATTGATTAATCGCTAACAAAATAAACGTAAATCATAGAATATATAATAAACATACCCGAAATCTATTCACCGACAATTAAAGATGAAACAGAACAAAAAAAAAACATAAAAATGGAAGAAGAAGTTGGAAAAAACAGGAGTACAACAAAACGGAAAGAATTTTGAATTCAAAAAAGCGTGAGAAATGATCCTAAAATAACTCAAAATGACATAAAATCGAATCCTAGAAGCCATGGTCCCCAAAAAAATTGAAATTGAAATTTTTATCATTTAGGTTCTTATAATTTTTTTTTTTAAAATAAGACTCTTCCCTCCCCCCTAAATTCTTTTTTATAAGAATTCTTCATAAGTTTTAATAGTCACACTTTTGCCCATCCTAACTCCAATTTCTGGATCCACCACTGTAAAAGTGGGTTTAATTTTGACATGGTTCATTTGATATCACATGTCCCTAGTCATTCATGCTTGGTTGATCTAGATGTGATTTGCAAAAATGCTCTCTTTTGTTGACTAATATTCCATGATATTTTCAAATTGACTTCAATTATTGTTCAAACAAGTGTCCACGGCTCTGGACTCCTTGGTTGTCCAAGACTTAGGAATTGGGCAAACTCCATGGCTCTTGCATTCTTGGTCGTTTCACCTTCCCCCTAAACAACCCAAGGTTGTGTCTCTTAACTTCTTAAATCATTCACCATGTCACCCATCAATATTCCAATGGGCTAATATTAACACTTAGTCCATCGTTTGTTTCACAGTCCAAGGCTTCTCATATGTGACCAATTACTCGTATCATCTGATCAGCTTATGAGAATACGTAGACATTGTTCCCTCTCAAAAATAAAAAATGTTCGCATAGTGTCTCGCCCTTTTTGTATTTTGAAACTAACTTTTTTTCAGGTTTAAGGTTTTGATTCAGGTTGACAACCATCATTATGAATTATTATTTTCCAATTTTAAAGTTCTCCAAAAGTAATATTTGATTATGAAATTTTATTTTATTATCTTGAAAAAACATAACTTGTTACTTTAGCAACGAGTAATCTTACTAAAAAATGCTTTTAATATGTAGGAATCATTATAATGTCATCCTTTATTCATTTTCAACTAAACAAAAAAAATCATGTTTTTATTTATTTCTCATTTTTCTTAACAAGACACAATAATAATAACTAGAAATATGCACTCAGTGTGCGCACTTGTGTGAGAGAAAAAAAGAAAAAAAAAAAAAAGAGGATGAGTAGGGATGTGGGTGCTTATTTTTTCATTTTAATACTTTCAAATGTCGCCGACAAGCAACAATGAAATTAGTATTATTGCCTGAATTTTGAGTCTTAAAAATTAATATTTATAAAATACAACTAAGTTGCACATCATCGAATATTTTATAATTCAAAATTTAAGTTTTGAAAATTAGTCTCCACAAAATAATAATAAGCGGTATATAAATCTCACTGTTGGCTAGTGTTATGGACCGAATTTCTAATTCAAAAAACTAACTTGTTAGGTGGAGGTATCATACTTGTTTTACGAGCAACAAGATACTCTAGTGCCTATTTTGACATGGACTTCATGACATTCTTCCTCACCCCGTCCACCTTATAGATAAGTAGACGTACATAGACAATTCTATATTTATATTTGAATAACTAATGAAAGAGAGAAAAAATAATAGTATAAGCATTTAAGTCCAGGAAACTTTACTTAAAGTTTGGTCCTAAGAAAATTTCTTTTGGTGACCTTACACGAACTGTTTTCTCAAAATGTTTAGGATTAAATTGAGGGAAACTGACACAAGACTTAAACTCAAAAATATACCCCGAGACTCTTCCAACTAAGTTACCCCTTGGGGTTAAGCAAAATGATTAATCACAAATTCTCCTTCCACTTTTTAGAAAGAGATTTAAATAGGTTTAAAGCCTCTGCCTCTGCCTCTCCCTCTCCTTCCCAATTTTGTTCTTATTTTTTATTTTTAAATCAAGCATAAAATTAATAAGCTGTTAATTTTTCTTTCTTCATTTTCTTCCCTTTAAACTCCATCAATTCGAACGGACCAATTCCATCAAGTCAAACGGACCGTAACATACTGGGAACAAGCCCAACCCAAATCGCCAATAATTAACTAGCCCTTTTCTCGGAGAACAGCTGGTCGGCCTCTCTCTCTCTCTCTCTCTCTCTCTCTCTCTCTCTATATATATATATATCTATTTATCTATATCTATATATAGCATCTGCTCCTTCGATTAAAGCGGGAAAATCCCAGAAAGAGGGAGAGGGAGAGAGAGCGTAAGATGGCGCCAGTATTGCAAGACTCTCAGCCATGGGTAGAGAAATAGTAACGATCCTCCTCATCCTCATCCTTATTCATTTAATTTTCTTTTCATTCTATTATGATGTGTGTGTATATATATATATATACATACACTCTTGTATCTCAATCTTTGGATTATTATTCTTTGATTCTTTTTGTTCCTGGTCAATTTCAGTCGACCGAAGCAAGTGAAGGACGTGGCCCACCAAGACGAGGTCGTTCGAGTCCTCACGAACACACTCGAGACCGCCAATGTAAATTGATTCACTTCAAAATTTCAAATTCGAAATTATCATCAATTTGGTATATGATTATTATCATTATTGTTTAGTTTCAACCCTATTCTTAGGCTATATGGTTATTGGCTGAACTGTATTTGCTGCTTTCACTCTCTCTCAAGCTACAGTCTCCAATCTGTTGCTTTAATTGGTTGTAGAAGAATTAAAAACAAAATAGACAATAACTATACCTCTGATTGTTTATTGTTCTGATTTCCTTAATTTTTATTATTGTACAGTGCCCCCACATGCTATTCTACGGTCCACCTGGTACCGGAAAAACCACAACCGCACTTGCCATAGCTCACCAGCTTTTCGGGTACTCTGCTATAATATGTCTGTTTTGATCTGAAACTACATTTGCTTGTACAAATATTGTGATTACTAAATTCTATTTGGAAGTAACACCTATAGGAGTAAAATGAGAGAAAACTAGTTAAGGAGGTATGACTATATACAACAAAGACTACTAAATGTACCTATAATGAGGAGTTACATGGTTCATATTGAGGGTTATGCTAGGGGGCGAGGGCAAGAGTGACCAAAATGAACATTGGTAGAGATCATAAAAAAAAGATATGTATGATCTAACGGAGGAAATCGTCTTAAATAGAGTAGAATGACAACCCCTTAAGTTTTGTTGAGTTGAGTTTGTTTTAGGGGTGTAAATTGGTAAAAGTTACATTTTCTATTGAACTCATAATCATTTATGTTGTTATGGGTTGTGAGTAATATCAATTACATATAATGTTGTTGACATGTTGTCTAGTCAAAGAAGTTACTCCAAATTATAGTAGAAACTAGACAGAGATATTGTTTTGATTGGTTGATTGGTTAATATTTGTTATCAGGAATTCTTAATTCGCAAAGAAGATAAAAGTTCGGTTATTGTTTGATAACATTTATTAGGTAAATAACGCCCATGGCCATTGCAATTCCCATTATGGATAGAAGTCCTAAACCCACTTTCATAGTTCAAAAGTTTGCAAAATCCCACTACTCTTGACTTATTTTGTATTGCCAAATAGAATTTAAGTTCCTTTTCTTTTCCATTTTTTGATCCCCCACCCCCTCCAAAAAAAAATTTTTTTTTTGAGTTGTTTTCGACAAAAAAATGGCTGTGTTGAGTAAAGGAGGCTGGTTGTCATTTAAGAAAACTTCAATCATTTGCAATATTGAGCTTTGTTAAAATAAGGTTTTCTTTTCCTTTTTTTTTTTTTTGGGCTGAGAATGGTGCGCGATACCACAAGGATTATTTTGGTGAATGCAGTATGATAAAAATGAAGGTCCGAACTTAGGAGTAGTAGACAAGGTCGTTTTTGTACAACTTGAAGTGGTAGTCATTTTTAATCTTCCTAGACAAGAAATTTATGTTTGTAATTACATATACTTGTGAATTGCATTATATTTCTACTTCTAGTGTTTATTACAAATAATAAGATTTTAAACAGTCTAGACTTTAGAGTATTTAATTCTTGAAGTTCTTAGCAAACAACCAGGACTTGTGAAAATCGAATGAGATAAACAAAAATGAAGAGCTTGTCAAATTTAGAAAATGAAATTTCATGGTCAATTAATCTGTTCTCATCTACGGTATTCCAACTTTTATTTTGGAATAAGTGCACTCCAATTGCCTAGTTTTAGGGGATAAGGTAGAGGGATCCATTCTCCCCTTTCCTATTTATTAAGATGATGGAAGTTTTGGTTGTGTGATAAGGAAGGTATTGGCGGGCCGAGGGTGTTTTGCTTAGAGGATTCTAAATTGGGTTGTTAAGGGGAACTCTCTGCAGTGTTTCTCATTGATTTCTTCACGATGATATGATAGTATTGAAGCAGAGGACGACTGGCTAAAGTATTTGAGGTGCATTATCCTTTGCTTTTAGGCAATATCAGGCTTGAAGATTAATTGAGTAAGAGGGAGATGATTCCAGTATGAGAGGTGGATAATTTGGACAACATATTGGTGTGTATGGTGGGAATCCTATTGGATACTTATTTGGGATCCCTTTGGGCTCTTCAATCAAAGCTATTGCATTATGGGATGCAGTGAGCCGGTGATTGTGAGGCTTGAGAGAAGATTTGCGTTATGGAAGAGGCAATATTTCTTCAAAAGGAGGCTGCTAATCTATATTAGGAGCACCTTTGTCAGCGTTCCCATTTTATGGCTTCTATTTAAAGGATTTCCCTATGGGAAGGAATTGGAGATGAGCTTAAGTATCATTTGGTGGATTTGAAAATGGAGTCCTTCACTGTGTATGAAAGAGGTTTAAATGTTAGGGAACCACACTTGTTCAACCAAGCCTTCTTGGGTAATTGATTGTGCTTTGTTTCATAAAGTTTAGGTAACTTGAAGGTAGTTCTTCCATAGTCTTTAAAAGTTGAAAATCTTCACTTTGAATTCGAACCATTTCATGGAAATTTAAGCCAAATCATGAAATATTGGTTCAAATACATATGGAATTAGATGAAGTTAGAATGAATTTATTGTAACTTAAAACAATTTAGAATTATTTGTTTGTAGTTGTATTTGTCAAACTCCCCCCCCCCCCCCCCGGCGCGCTCTCCCTCTCCCTAACCTTTTATCGTTTTGCTCGACCAAGTCCCTTGCAAGAGTTGCATTGTAATCTAAATTCTTTTAATGCATTGAAATGTAAATAATGCATTAAATAGAGGTGATCAAAATAATTTTTGTTAGTAAAATTTCAACAAAACAATTACAGGTCCAGTTTGGCATTTTAGGCTATCAGCCCAAGAGTTTCATATTGAGGGGATTAGATATGGAGCAGTTAGAACTCTTACATTTAAATTTGTGATATAGAGCCATAGGACTTTGGCATTTCAGAGAGTTTAAAATAAGTAATCCCGAGCTCCAGTGCAAAAATGCCTTTTTTGGGTTTTGAAGTGGTCTGTGAAGCGAAGCATTTTGGAGCAAACTCTTGAAGTTCTTCAAACTCTTGAAGTTCTTCAAGCCATGCCATTTTTTTTTAGTAGTCCTAGGCTCCAGCGCAAAAATTCATTTTTTGTGTTTTGAAGTGGTTTGTGAAGCGAAACATTTTGGAGCAAACTCTTGAAAGTTCTTCTGGCCGTGCCATGTTTTATGTACATAAAATTTGAATTTATTGGCCAAGAGGAAATTCAAGTAAGAGGTGGTTCTTTGGCTGAAAAAAGGCTAATAGATATCTTCAAGATTAAAGCATGAGCAAAGAAAAAGGAGTTGAAAAATCTATGGAGAATTAAAAGCAAAACCAAGGCAACAAATGTGTGCTAAAACTCTCAAAATGTTAAAATGGCTCATTTTGCAGTTAGACTTGGCTTCAAGTTACTCACTCTCATTAAAAGTACCTTGGGAAGCCTTTCAACGTACTTTATGTCCCTTTTTCTCATGCCAATGTCAATGGAGAAGAAATTAGATAAGATCCAAAGAGACTTTTTAAGGGATAGATATGAAGATGAGAGAGGCCCTCAGTTAATTGGGTCAAAGTGAGGACTCTAATTTGGGAAGGGAGTTTGGGAGTGAAGGATTTGAAGATCTTAATATGGCTCTGTTGCCCAGATATTTACCCTAGAGGGGGGTGAATAGGGTATTTAGCAAATATTGATAATTTTTACAAACTTTAAAAATGTATGTTGATAATGCAAAAGTATGAAAAGAGTAGAGAGAGAGAGAGAGCAAACACGACAATTTTTACGAGATTCGAAAAACTTCTTATGTCCTCAACTCAAGCATCTCCACATGGGTTTTTCTATTATCTTGATCTCCTTGCAGGTGGAGGTCAAACCTTTACAACAAGAGCTCCTCACTCTTTTCCTTGTAAAATATCCCCTTTTGCTTCACAAGAGTAGCACCTACCTGCGAATCTCAATGCAATGAGAATATATAAAGTTTGTTTGCCAACAAACACTCTCTTCAAGAGTAGATTGGTGCAATATATGCTTACTCTCTATAGATAGATCTGGTGTAAGCTCATAGTATTTAAGATGAGTAGAACTTTTAGATATAGGTTTTCAATGGTCAGATCTAAAGTCAAGAATAGAGATGTAGAAGTATAAGCTTGTAAAGAGATAGCAATAAATGCTTTAGTGAACCTTTATTTATAGCCCCCAAAAGAATATGGCCGTTGTTTTTCAAAATAGAGTCGTTTCCCCCTTTTTTGTTTGTTCAAAATTTGAATTTCGAAGTGCCAGATTGACGAATTCAGTCGACTGAATCATCAACCTATTGACTAGATCAAGATCTAATCGACTGAGTAGATCAACTAAATTGTCCAGAAGGTTTGAGGTTCAATTATTCAAGAATAATCAGCCGACTGGTTTTTAGGATCAGTTGACTGGTTCTGATGTACACTGTTTTAGCCTTTAAAAGATAGTCGACTAAATTGTCTATGAGGTCAACTATATTGGACAGTAGCTTCAGGCTGTTTATGAAAAAGGTCACTCAGTCAACTAGTTTGATCAATGTAAAAATAAGCTTTAAGAATCAGTCAGACTGGTTCTTGAACTGGTCAACTGGTTTAAACAGAAGGCGCCTTCTTGCTTATTTTTCGCAGTGTACTTTTATCAAAGTCTTTTGATCTTTCAAAACTTAAGGTGTGGCAATGTGTGATTTTGAAAAATTATTTTAGGATAAGTTCTTACTTGATCATTTTAAATAGTAAGAGCTTACGACCAATGATCAATCTAATCCTAAATCACTCAAAACCCAAAACAATAAAAAGTCTTTTCTTGACTTGTCTTGATTCCTTGGGTTTGAGTGTGTCCATTTGTTTGAATCGTCATGAGAGCATTCCACTTGATTTGATTTCAGCTTTGAAGCATGTATTTGAGCGGAATCCTTTTGCTTGATGGACTTTGTCATTTCTTGGTCAACACTCTTCTTTGATGTAGATGACCTATTTGCATTGTCACTTGAATAAAACATTAGTCCATATGGACAATGTCTTGTCATCATTAAAATTACTAAGATGTCATTGGTTGAAAACCCTTAGGGCTAACATGCTTTTCTTGGGAAATTGTTGTGGCGCTTTATGAAGGAGCCAAAAGCTAGATGGAGGATTGATATTGAAGCCTAGTTTGGTTGTGAAGTTGGCAAGTGGTGCTCCAAAGAGGTGGAAGGTTCTTATGGTATAGGTTTGTGGAAATCTATAAGGAAAGGGGGGATGAGTTCTTGAAGCTCTTTTCCTTTGTGGTTGGCAATGGGAACGATTAGGTTTTGGAGGGATAGATGGTCTAGGGATACAACTTTTGGAGCATCAATTCCCTCACCTTTTCCGAAGTACCTCTCACCGGGATGCCTTAGTGGAGCATAATGATAATGGGATTGTTTGGGCTCCTTGCTTTAGAAAAGATCTTCAAGATTGGGAGGTAGAGGAAGCCATGAGGTTAATGTCTCTTCTTTATCGTGTTTAGGTGGATAGGAACAAAGAAGATGCTCTTTTTTGGAAGGCGGGCAAGGGAGGGAAGTTCTTGGACCATGAGGAGGAAGAATCTATAAGGATTGAGGACTTTCAAAAACATATTGGTTTTGATGTGGGGAGGGCACTATAGTGAAGTTTTGGATGGACACATGGTGTGGGGATTTAGCTCTAAGGGAGAGGTTCCCTCTCTTATTCAGTTTGGCTGTCAATAAAGAGGCTCGGGTGGCTGACTGCTGTAATTGGGATGCTGGGGAGATAATTTGGGTCACCAAGTTTCAGAGGAATTTCTTTGATTGGGAAGTAACAAGCCTGCTGGAGCATTTGTACAGGTTTAGAGTAACAGTAGGCCGTGGAGATTCTATGATCTGGATTGCTGCCCATGCCAAAAAAATTATAATGCAGTCCTTTTTTCACGTGCTAGTGGAGAGAAGGCAGACCCACTTCCCATGGAGGTTGATTTGGCACTCTCATGTCCCAACCAAGGCAGTGTTTTTTTTTTTGCACTTGGGAGGCGACTTGTGGAGCGATCTTGAAGGTTGATAATCTCCAAAGGAAGGGTTTCGGTTGGCCAATAGGTGCAGCATGTGCAAGAATGAAGCGAAGACGGTGGACCATCTTGTTGTTCACTGCACAGTGGCAAGGGATTGTTGGTACCTTGTGTTCTCTATTTTTGGTTGTGAGTGGGTACTTCCAGCTACATTGAAAGAGCTTCTTCTTAGTTGGAAGGGCTGTCATATGAGGAAGGATGTGCACTTGGTCTGGAAGATGGCACAAATTTGTTTGGTGTGGTCTATTTGGAGAGAGAGGAACAGTCGGGTTTTTGAGGGGTTAGAGAAGCCCTCTTATACTATTGAAGAATTATTATTTATTTAATTTTTTTTTTTTGTGTTTGTTACACTTTCGGGCCAAAGAGGTTTTTTGTTTGTATGTAGGTTCACTAGTATATTGTTTTGGGGAGTTGAAGGCTTTAGTTGTTGTAGCCC
Source organism: Nyssa sinensis (assembly GCA_008638375.1). NCBI lineage: Eukaryota > Viridiplantae > Streptophyta > Magnoliopsida > Cornales > Nyssaceae > Nyssa > Nyssa sinensis. The sequence continues at coordinate 6,283,018 of CM018032.1, read as the reverse complement.
CTCCCTTGTAATTATGGGTTTGCCCCCCTGGGGTACTCTTCTATATATATATATGTACACACTTTTACTTTTTTTTTTTTTTAAGAAGAAAGATCTTCCTTGGAAAAACAGTATCTGAAACTGTGATACTGTTTTTATTGGAGGCTGCAACTTCTGGGCAGTTTTTTTTTTTTGGTGACCCTGGGCATATAATTTCTTATTTGAGTCAGTTATCTAATGAAACATCTCCCAGCTGAATATGACTTTCGAGTTTCAGCAAGTATTTGGCTACCTGCTGATAGAGGAGGCACTCAGTGGTTTTCTTATTGACATTTCGGGCTGGTGGACGGCTCTGGCTTGTTCTTAGCCACCTGAGGCAGTTACCTTATCAAGCTTATAGTGGCTTGGTTCCCCTGAATTTCTAGGTTTTCCTTGTATAGCAAATAAATGATTTCAATTAGATCATTTTTGGCTTGAACCATGACCTTGCTTGGTCTGAACTAAACCATTTTCTTCAACAGACCTGAACTCTACAAGTCTAGGGTGCTGGAGCTAAATGCAAGTGATGATCGTGGGATCAATGTAGTTCGCACAAAGATAAAGAACTTTGCTGCTGTTGCTGTGGGTTCAGGTCGTCAAGGGTATATATTCCTATCTTATAATCACTTTATTTTGCTCATGTTAGTTCATATCTGCTCCTTTCTTCTGTACTTCAGGGGTTATCCTTGCCCACCCTATAAGATCATCATCCTAGATGAGGCAGATTCAATGACTGAAGATGCTCAGGCAAGTCCATTTTTTTTTACTTTTATTAATTTAATATTATTGTATGATGAATATAACATCACTTACCTTTTATTTTACAGAATGCCTTGCGACGTACTATGGAAACATACTCTAAAGTTACAAGATTCTTTTTCATTTGTAATTACATCAGCAGGTGCTTCTTTTTTAAGCCTTTTCCTAGTTCCATTTTGCAATGCAATTTTTTCTTTTAAAAGGGCTAACTAAGGATCAAAATTTTATTTCGTAGTGTTGTTTCGGTCACCCAAAAAATGGAAACATTTCTGAAACATAGTGGAAATAATAAAAAAATTAAAATATGTAGAAACACTTGGAAACATATAGTAAAATTAAAATATATGAATGTGTGAAGATAAATATTATAATTAATTAATTGAAAATGTTTTAGGGTACGTACTCATCTACAAAAGAAGATACTAGAGTGAAATTGAAAAAAAATCGTAAACGTAAATTAATGATTAATACCAAATAACTGATTACTAGTTAAAATATAGTAAAAAACATTTAGAGCTAATTTTTTATGTAATATGAAATTATTACATATTTGTTATAAAATATCTAAAATTATTATAATTAAATACAATACAATACCATAACATAATAGATATGTATTGTATAATATCTACGAATTAGACAATTAAACATAAGTTACATATAAAATAATAAGTAAAACAAATAGCAATTTAAACCTATTAAAATAAATTGTTTATCTAGATTTTTTTTTTCTATTATTTCTACTTTTCCTTGTCTACTGTTTTTGAAAAAAAATTGAAATATTTTCTTGTATTTTTAGTTCTAAATCCTTCAAACTTCTTTTTCATTTGAAGAACAAATAGATATTATCTTTTACCAACTTCTATGATTATTATTGATACAAAAGAAATGTTTCCACTCTTTTAGTATGTTTCCTTGGAAAGAACTGTGTTTACATGGAAATATATGAATTTCGGTATTCCACTAGTAGTTCGTTTCGGTTCACCAGGAAACGGAAACGAAAACGTTTTGGTCATTTCGATGGAAAAGAAACAAAATTTTGATCCTTGGGGCTAGCCCAGTGCACAAGGCTCTGGTTATTTTTAAAGAACAATGAGAATTGTGTGCCCCTTATTTCCAAAATTTAATTTAATGGATAAATTACATTTCTCTTGCTTTAAGTTTGGTTTGAATTTCACTTTGATCCCTATACTTCTAATTTGAACAAATTGATCTTCTTCAAATTATTAGTATAGGACCAAAGTGAAATTCTTAGCACTAAACTTGAGGGGTGAAACATGTAATTTACCCTTATTTATTTATTTTGGGGGTGTGGGATGAATGTAACTTGGAAGATTGTCTATTATAATTCCTTGTAAGGATGGCTGTGATATAAATCTGGATACCTTATTAATTACTATATTATATACTGATATAACTATTGGACTGAAAATGTTAGGATGATTGAGCATTTCAGGTGTACTCTTAGAACAATATCTTTTCTGGTTCTCCAATAAACTGTGATGTATAGTGGTCTTTCCATGTATAAGAAACATGTGACCCTACAACTCTTCTAATGTGTTGACTCGGCTTCTTTACTAATCCAACTTGTCATTGCACTATAGGTCAAATTGTTTATAGTTTCGGATAGATATATGTCAGTACCTCGCAAGCTTCATTACTCTCGAGTACATATTGTTACAAGGACATACTGCATTATCAATCTCTCCTATTTTTTCTTGGCCTGGAAGAACTTTAAACATCATTTTAAGTAGTCAGTTTCCAACACATTAAATTAAAGATGAAAATGGTACAATGTGTCGTCAATATATTTCTTAATGTTATAGAACAAGTTTCTAGTATTTAAGATCAATCTGTTCATAATGGAAGTGAAAGGAAGCAAAAGAAATGGCATAAAGAAAAAAAACCTAAATGTCATTATAAAAATAATAAATCCACAAATTGTTGTTGATGTTCATATCAATTTCAAATAATGGGTTCAGTCTAATATGAAATGTAGAAACTAGAAACCTTCTTTTTTTTTTTTTTTTTTTTATTTTAAATCCGTACAAATTACACTTCGAATATGGGCCCAAATATATGGCTCCTTTAAACTAGGAGTGTGGACAAGATCACTTTATTTTTGTAACGCCCCTCACCCGCAGGGCTAGACCACGGGGTCATTAGACCCCGAAAGGTAGGTGATCGAGACTAATCAATCTAGTTATGTGTGTAAAATACAATCCATTTTTTTTGAATTGAATTGAATTAATTTCTTTAATCACTTTCCTTTAATTGATTTCGTTTTGTTCTCCTGTTTATACTTGATCAAGTCCTATAACGGGATTAAATGAAATAGATTACTATCAGGTGCAACTATACCAAAATATCCATCAACAGTGTATACTAAGGCAAGTGTCCAGAGCTGACTCTAATGGCCTAATATACATGTCATATACATCAATGCTAAGGAGAGTACATGCACTCTTTATAAATACAATTGAACAAAAATGCTACTACGGTTTTCATCCATCTCGTACTACCCCAACAACTGCCATCTACCAGTCCTGTACTTGCCATTTCCATTAACAACAAGGGTGAGCCATAATATTAGTAGGGTTTCCCAAAACACACAAGCATACGTGCAAAAATTAATGCAAGTTCGAAGAGGACAATCCCTAATACCCAGTATGCAACCACAAGCACACAACAAGTATCATCTATTAGATCACAGATGTAGATATAATAATTGAGAGGATAAGGTACAATTCCATGTGGTACAACCACAATAATAAAGCATTCAACATGTGTCTTAATATGAAATATGTCTATATATACTAATCCCCACGATGCATCTTCATTACCCGTTTAAGGATATAAGGACAATATCCAATAGTAATGTACCCAACAAGAAGTCAATAGTGCAGTAAGACAATAATAAAATGTGATCACTATATCATCCAAATATGCACATAAAAAGTTCTAACCACAATCACTACACTTTCATATAAGTACTTCATTATCTATTAGTATCTACACTTTACTTATCATAACAACATTGTATCCCCCCTATCAAGACCACTAGTATCTCCCCCACCATTCATCTTGATAATAAACATATTCTACAATTCAATCATCAATATTCTTTAATAGATTAGACTTCACGTTCCAGATTACTTCCGTAATTTGTATCCCATCATTCATTCACTCCACACAAGTCTTTCCTCTCATAATCTCACATTATATACAAAACCTAAGGCACTTTACAAGTAACTTCTCTCTTAACTCGTCAATTTCCATTAAAGGATCACGTCAAACATATTTTGCATTCACATTCATCTCATACTAAGGCTACCAAGAAATAACATTCATACATAGTACAACACAGTTAATATCAATGTAATTACATCTCAAGCATGATTATTAAAATCCCAATCTGGATCTTACGATCCTACAATTTTACGATCCAAAAATACAAAATTGATCCAGATACCATCAAAAATTCCTAAAGTGTAGGATCTTATGAAATCAATATAAAATCACTAGGATCCCAAGTTGACTCCCGATTCTAACGATTTTAACGATCCTACAATATAGCCATATAATGTTATTTTTGCATTTGTCTTTAATAAGTTACAACCCGAGACCATAATAATATTATGAAACAAATACCAAGATTTACTTAAACATCCTAAGTGAGACAATTATGTCAAAACTTGCTCACGTTTTTGCTTCATGAATAACTCTTTTAATTTTCTTCAAACTAGTCAAGTGTTGTACTAGTTAATTTAAGTCATTCAACTCTTTATTATGATTAGTATGGTCCGATATTGTCATTTAAAAAAAGTACTTTACTCTAATTAGCTTCTCTCCCTCCCCTTCTCTCTTACATGTACACACAAAAACTCAATAAACTTGTTTTGAACTTATTGATCTCTTATACTATATAGATCCTAGAGCTTTTCCTATATAATAAGTTTTGTTATAGAACTTTTCATGGCCGAGTAACCCAACTATTTTAAAATAAAAATTTTCTTCTAATCTAAATCTAATATTTTAATGTGGTATTTTAGTTAAATTTTATATAAATGAAACATTTGTTATACTAATTTACTAAAAAAATATTAGGATTAGTAGAAGCTTTTGTACTCTAAATGTTTATTTTCGTTTTTTTTTTCATATTTTTCACATATTTTAAACTTATTTATTTTGTATTTTTAAGGATTCTTAAAATGCAAAAATATTAATTGGTATTAGTTTTTTTAAAGTGTAGAATCTTATGATTCTCGATCTGATCCTACGATATGATTCTGAGAACCCTCCCATCGATCCATTGTATGATCCTGATTTTAACAACCTTGATATCAAGGTAAGCCACATTCAAGAATAAAAATCACATCTCTACCACAACACCCATAACCGAGTTTTCAACACACAAGTGCATGACAAACAAAATGCATGCTATGTCCTCAGAGTGGCTTCTATATGATGGGAAATGTATAAGTTATCACTGGTATTGGCCTGTTGGGCACCCTCTAAGCGGGCTTCGCATCCCTCAGTCTCAGAGACTCTTTTCCTTGTACTAGACCCTTACCATCCAGGGGATGGTGCCACCTTCGGTATGCAAACCTAACTTATGCACCATTATATATTTCAAATCCCTAATCCGGCATTCACAATACCCCATCATGAGTTTATCAAGATCTCACAATCCAATCCAAAACAATAGTCATGGCCTCTGACTGAAATTTTCCCATAAAAAAGGGGCTTCACCCCAAATCGTACAAAACATCACCTTTTTTCCACATTTGATATCCATATTTATATAATTGATTATTTATAAGCACACATGCTAATAAAGTCACGGATTACCACCGTTTAAGAACCAATATTACATGGATCATCAATACTCTTATTTTCATCTGGTGTAGCTCATATGATCTATTCACATAGTAAACAATCTAATCTCACGTACAACGCCTTAATTTACTAAGCAATATCATGGTCCCGTACTTTGAGTAATGTCTCTCTATTTCAATTATTTGAATCTTCCTTTCATTTTTCTCAATCAATCAAACATTTTATAAGGTCTATTCACTACATAAAAATCAAGATCTCAACCTTTTCTTTCCCACAAGTTTTTCATCGATATAAATCAATTTTTCTCAACCTCAATGTATTCAATTACAAGCCTCCAATATCTTATTCACACCTCAATGTATTCAATCTCAGTTTATACTCCATTACATTCATTCACAATTTCCATCCCATTTATACATATATATATATATATATCTATGGTATATCAATTTCTGACCAACAAGTTTGTACTCAACAAAATTAAAAAATAATCTAATTCTATTTTGCACTAACACATACCATATCTACATACCTTCAAGAAGCATGGCATTAGTAAGATCAAGTTACACATTATATGATCAACCAGCCTTATATCTATCAAAGGATGCACTAACATATCAAGGATTATCACACACCATAACACATCTTTCCCACACTTATTTCAAATACGTGCGTCAATCCATTAATATTCAGTTCATGTCCAAGAAAAACTCTATTTCATTAACAATTAAAAATCACAAAAACTACATCACCAAAAAAAAAAAATCACAAAAACTAGAAATCATCGAAGCAAGATTAACCAAGAATAAACAAATAGGCTAATCTATCCCAAGGGATTGTCTATTTCAGACATTCTTTTCCAATTTCTAGGTTCTTTAGACATAGTTTAAATTTCATTAAATTTGGTTCATTTATGTCCAAGAAGATTTCATGAATAGGGTTCTCCCCATTTTAGGTGTATACATACAAGATCATACATCAACATGTCCCTATCCTAATATCTAGAATTCATGTACATTTTACCCAAAATCTCGTTTGGGCATTAACAACGCTAATACGTGGAGGCCCATGTGTGGATTTCCTTCCCATATCATGCATATATATATATATATATATATGTACACACGCACACGTATGCCCAATTTCATCCACATATAAATATACCATTATATATACCAATAAATGCACCAACATACATCTACATACATTTATATACCAATATTCCATTATACATGCCAATAAAAAAGTCACAATGCACATACTAGCGCACACATACCAATATATATCATAATATATATATATATATATATATATACTTGCATCTAGAACTAAATGAAAGGTTCTAGAGTCCCTACCTTAAACCTTCATTGTGAAGAAACCCTAGCCTTTGATCTCTACCATTTCTTCTTCAAATCTCCTCTTCATACCATCATCTTGCTCCTCTTGTGGCATAGAATTTATTTTGTATGAAAGCCCCAATTTTTCTCAACACACACTCTTCAAATCTAAGGAATGAGAAGATAATGCAAGGGAAAGAGGAGAGAGAGAGGTTTCAGCCCAAGAGTGAAAAAGAAGAAAAGAAAATGAGAGAGAAGATTAAGAGTTCGCCAAGAAAAAAGAGAACAAGCAGATTTCGGGATTTCCGTCACTCGTTCGAACTAACTAGGCCTCGTTCGAACAAAGCCCTCTTCGTTCGAATGAATTATAAAATGAACATCGCACAAAAACATTTTGACAAGTTCATTTGAACGAACTTGAGCTCGTTCGAATGAACTCTAGTGTTCTGTCCAACCGTCAGCTTTCGCTGCACAGTTCACCAAACTTCAAACCTCAATATCTCCTAAACTGTACTGTGAAACCTTATGAAGTTTTACAAGCTTGTTCTACATTAAGTCTGGTTTCATATGGCTTTGGAAGCACTCAAAAATTCCTCCTAAAACTCAAGTTATAGCCCAAACAGTCTGTTGAAGTCAGTTTTCGTCCACCTTTGGTAAAATGATCATAACTCACTCATATGGAACCCAAACAAGGCCATCTATTTATCATTTTAAAGCTAAGACATATAACTTTAATTCTATATAAGACTCACAAATTAATTCAATCAAAGTTGGGAGATATAAGCTTCTAAAGTGGATCATTGTGTAGGTTCTTTACTGAGAAAATGCCAAAACCAAGCTAATCGCCCTCATAAGCGAATTTACCAATATAAAGTGTATCCCAACACTTCCAGAACATGATGTTTTGTCCTAAATGCATATAATAGGACTCCCTACGAGTCTCAAGGTCAAAGTCCTATTATTAGTCGAAGTTATTAACATTATAACGCATCATTTCAACCTTAGCTATTTATTAAATATCAAATTTTTTCTGGGACATTACAATTTTTTTCTTCAGAAAGTTTCTTCGGTTTGATGGAAAAGAACACCAACAAATTCCTAATAATTCGATTCAACTGTGGCAAATCAAAGGAAGTAAAAATGTAGATTAGATCACTTTGATCCATGAACTTTTTTTCGTATCTATTCTTTTTTCCCCTCTAGAAATGCAAGTGCTTCTTGTAGCACTCTCATTTAAGCAAACATGTTTGGAAAGGTAATCTATGTTGTACTCGTGTTTTTTTGCCCCCCCAATTTACAACAAGATCTATATTACTGAAGTGGTAAGCTGAGGATGGGTGATTTGTAGCGGAACCCAATGGTTTTCTTTGTAACTTTTTTGGCAAATGTTTAGAGATACTTATAGGACTTTATGATTTACATTGTTCTATGTAGGATCATAGAGCCACTTGCTTCTAGATGTGCAAAGTTCAGGTTCAAGCCACTTACTGAAGGAATCATGAGCACTCGTATATTACATATTTGTAAAGAGGAAGGCCTCAATCTGGATTCAGAGGTGTGGATCTAATCACTTGATGGTTGTCCCAGAAACAGTGGCTGTGCATAAAATGGCTTTTTACTAGCATCCCATGTTAACTAACAATGATATTTTCCCTATATGATTGTAGGCTCTTTCAACCTTAAGTTCCATCTCACAAGGTGATCTTCGTCGGGCTATAACATACTTACAGGTAAAAGGAAGTTCACATTTTAGCCATCCATTTATTAACTTTCTTATCATTTATTCTTGGTGATTTTGATTTATGACTACTTGATGCTGTTTATAAATGATTAGATGCATGTTCCATAATAAATTATTTGTGAGGCCTTTAAATTATAAAAATTAGTCTTTTTTTTTAAAAAAAAAAAATTTGGGTCCCCCCCTCTTTTTTTTCTAACATAACTATACATATGAAAAGAATTTTTAACAAGGATTTAAAATGTGATTTTATGGAGGACTTTATACTCTTGAGGATTTGACATTTTATGAGAAAGTATGCATGAAAGTTACTTTGAACTGCAAACTGGAAGAAATAAAAATCTCACTGTAATGACTAAGGTTATTTATTCTTCATTTTGTATGGATGTCATAGTGGTGTGATCTTAGCATTAGTCCAGGAGGATCATAAATACGTTTTAACAAAGATAGTTCTGTACCAAACCAATTATACACGGCAATTTTTCGAACTAAAGTTTTTGTTTTGTTTTACCAGTTCCATGGACAACCTCTAATGATGGAGCTTCACAATTGTTTGTCATTTGCCAACATTCTCATTCCTGAATTAACTGAACTTTTGTTTTTTGGATTATTACAGGGAGCTGCACGGTTATTTGGATCATCTATTTCTTCCAAGGACTTGATCAGTGTGTCTGGGGTAAGTTAATAATTCTTAAATTTCCAAATTTTTTAATCCTGCTCTAAGAATTTATTTTGTAGAAACAGATTAATATTTTACAGCGTTAAGAACTCGGAACTGTTGGCCTAAATATTTCAATATGAACAATGTACAAAAAGAATTCTGTAGGCCAGTAATTAAAGAGGCTGGTGGCATCTCATCTTTCTTTTTTGTGCTAGGGTATAGTGTACACTTTTTAAAAATGCTCTGTTCACTATAGGTACTCAAAGCTAGGTGGTTTCAACATTTACTCTGTTGGCTCTTCCTGCTATTGTCTTCAAAATCCTCAAGGAGTGAAATATGTGTCTTCCGTATGAAGCTTGTAACCTATTTTAACACGCACGAAGTTTGACGCTAGGAGGTTTAGAGTATGGAATACATATTAGATTCAAGAACACTCAATCTAGATAGCTTTAGTACACAAAATCTTTAGAGACATTGAGTGTAATGAGCCACTTAGGCCATTACAGGTTCAAAATTTGATATCATCTTTATATCACCTGGTGAGTGGTGGCACTTTAGTGAAATGTCTCAAGTAACCATGTGATATTGTAAACAAAGTATGTTTCAACCTAAGTCTAATATTCTGTTGATTAAAATTTTTTTCAAATCTAAGTACATATTTTGTTTTATAGGCGAGTGAAGTCATTGCATGTTTAATTAGTTTAGAGTCTAGATTAGTGTACTTCATTATTTCACGTATTGTTTGATGAATATGTACATTGTTCATGCTCATGCAATGCCTGTTTAACCAACACCAATGGTAGATTGAATGCTTCTTTATTTAAGTTCTAAAACTCAATGAGGTGTATACCTATCTATATATATATATATATTAACATCTATTATGCGGGGAAATAAAGTCATGCATTTTCTCACTTTAGGGTCTGGGGCATTGTTGTTAAAATCTTCCTATTCATAATTTAAGTCTTACGATTCCAGTTGATTCCACCCATGTTGGATACAAATTGCTGGACAGATCCCAATTTTTAGAAATTCTTAAGTGAATTGAGAAGGAATTAGATGATTCACGATTAGGGAATGATTCATGCATTACTAGCCTGTTAAGTTAGACAACCAAAAAGAGTCCTCTTTTTTGATTTTTTGTATTTTTTTTAGGGTGGGCTATGGTGCAATGGTAATGTTACTCCATTATGACCTGGAGGTCATGGGTTTAAGTGGTAGAAACTACCTCTCTGCTTATGGGGGTAAGGCCGCGCACATGTGACACTCTTCAGACCCGCAGTGGCTAGAGTCTCGTGCATTAGGTTAGCCCTTACTATTTTTTTTCCGCTCCAAAATAAGATTCCCATAATCCTTTAAAGGGATTTTGGGTTAAAATATAATATCTTTTGCAATGCAGGCCTGCCCTGTGCTTTGACCTTTGATATGGGTGTTATTATTTAGTGTTCATAATCCCGCATGGTATCATTTACTTGTATCAATGATTATCAGGTGGTAATGCTAGAATGCATTTAAAGTGTAAGTATTATATCATAATATAAGTTGGTGGTTTTATTGGATGAAGCATTAATAAGTCAGAACTAAAGGTAATGTTTTTGACTGTTTACAAGTTTGGAAGTTGTTAGAAAGAAATCTAGATGAAATAGAAAGAATAATGGAATTAACAGTGATTGAGTGAATTGTCATGAAGAAGATCAAATTCTGGTTACAAAGGAAACCAGCATATGTTACTGTGCTACGAGGAAAAACCGTTGTGGTAAGGTCAAGAAACTTTGAAATAGATATTAAATTAGGGTCTTTTAGTAACTCAAAATATATTTGTAGACTTTTTTTGATAGGTAAGTGGCCTTGGGATGAGAGTTAAACCTATATATTTGTAGATTTTTCTATGGTAATGCTTTGGATTTTATTTAAATTAAAGTCATGTTTGCTGAGATGGTGAAATTGGTTGGTGAGTATGGTATGGACAGTCACTTTTTTAAAAAAGTATTAATGTCTTTTTTTCCCTTTTTTATTTATTTATTTTTTATGTTTGAAAGTGAATGAAAGTTGTCACATGATGGCTGGGCTTGCTTGATTACAGGTATGGTAAGAGTCGTAAGACTACTCCAGCAGTGCAGGTATCTTGGTGACAATTGGTTTGGTGATTTTCTGATATATCAGCCTGCCCCTTTCCAGCCTTTGTTTGGGGCTCTTGGGGTAGACCTGCAAGTTGTCTGCCTTGGGACATTGTAGAACAAAAATTATGGTGGTAGATGAAATTATTTTTTTCTTCCTTTTTGGGGGGCATTTGGGATGGAGCATAAGATAACTGGTGAATCGTAATCAATTTTTGTACAAAACATTATAAAAAATCTGAGGCCTTGCAAGAGGAAGTATCCTAGAGGGACCGGCCATCAACTCCTTAGCAGCTATAGACAACATTAATATACCCTCAACAATATCAAATTAATAAATGCACTTTAAGGAATATAACATTGCTTTGTAGAGAAGAGTATAAGATACTCACAAGAAATAGCACACTGAGGTTATCGAGTGGGAAGACTTATGAAAGATAAGTACACTAAAGAAAAGTTAAGAGTAATAGTATAAACTGATAACTTAGCCAATGCTAACCGGGATGATTTGGAAACCCATGCTTGCAGAGATGACTAGATTGATTTGGTAAAAGGATTATTTTGGAACACAAGGCATATTTCATTCCGAATTAAGTCAAGGCAAATCCCTTATGATACACCAGAGCCAGCTCGGCTATTGATAGAGTGAATAGATCTGCCATTTCTTGAAATCTCTCTTATGACTCAAAATCATGGTGTAATGTGTAATCTAAGTGTGCTAGCAGACCAGAACAGATGAAACTTTAGGAGGTAATTGAAGATATGGCTTGTGACAGAATGACTTGGTGAAACAGGATTCTACCTGTCTTGAGTAATGCATTCTATATTGTTTAATAAATATTGATTGACTTATTCAAAGCACCTTACACTGCATAAAATTTGATACACAACATATGGTTGTCCTCGATGGTGTTATATTGGTCTTTATGCTATTCAAAACAGAATGGCAAATGAAGATTCATGTGGCCGATTCCTTTGTGCCTTCCTGACTTCTAACACACAGATGGAAATACTTGGGGGTTTGGGTTATGTTTCTAATTTTACAATGCTGTAAATAGAAATAGCAATGTGTGCTTACATGACTTCCGAAAATAGAATGTCTAAGAATCTGACTGCCTGATGTTTGGAGTTGCATCTCCAGATCACCCCTTACCTGCTTTCTTGATGCCACTCTTAGTACCACTGATATGGCTAATTATTATGCAAAACAAACACAAATCCTGGTATCTTTGACTTGCTTTGCTGTAACTTAACAGCATCTGAGGAAATTTTGATGTTATTTTTTTCTTCCTATCATTTAAACTTTCTTCCATCTGCTGACTCCTGAAGCTTCAATTAATCAGGTCATCCCACAGGAGGTGGTTCGGGCTCTTTTTGCAGCTTGTAGAAGTGGTAATTTTGATTCAGCAAACAAGGAAGTCAATAATGTAATTGCAGAGGGGTATCCCGTTTCTCAGATGCTTTCTCAGGTTCCATTTTTCGCCATTTAAATCCATTATATATTATCTCAGTTGCTGGTTATTGCAAGTACTGATGTAATGTTTCTTCCAGTTATTTGACGTGGTTGTTGAAGCAGATGATACATCTGATGAACAGAAAGCGAGGATATGCAAGAAATTGGCTGAAGTGGATAAGGTTAGGTTTCGTTTATTATTTACTACAGAGTATGCACTCCACACCCATACTTCAAAATATCGGGATTTGTATGTTATTAAAATTGAAATTAGATTTGGAAATATCAGTAAATTCTCAATCAAGTATACATTGCTTGAATCAAAAATATGTTCTTTAAAATTTCAAACTTGCCCGATTCTGAAACAAAATCTAGATATATCAAGCTTTAAAGGAGCTCTGCCATTCATTTTATACTGTTTGATCATTACTTTTGCTCTTTGTGGGTCTGTTGCAGTGTCTTGTTGATGGAGCGGATGAGTATTTGCAGCTGTTGGATGTGGCCAGCAATACAATGCGGGCACTTTGTAACATGCCAGAAGAATTTTCCTTTGAAAATTAGTTCTCTAAAGGGACAAGATTAAGACACAGCTTATTTATTAAATGTAGAAACAAGCCTTTCATATGGTTTATAAGCAGTTCAGACAGTTTTCTAGAACTAAATACCTCATTTGATGAGGACCTTGTATTAGTCTCTTGTTGTTTCTGAGTAATCAAAGTTTTGTATCTTTGGCGAAGTCTTTTTGCGGCGCATTGTTGCCACTGACGATGGCCATTTGGGATGTGTCATTGATCTGGGAATGGCTGTCGACCCAGTTTGTTTTTTCATTCCTTGTTCTTTGGTTATCTAGGATTTGAATCCCATAATGACCCATTGGCTGCATAGATGGACAGCATAAGTTGTGAGGCTCTAATTTGAGAATCCTTGATGCTGCCAACTCTGCTATATATATCTGACTGTACATAACTTTAGTATGCTCCCACAAATTTTCTCTGGGTGAGAAATTGTGAAAAGAAAAAGGGCCTTTTACGGTACATTTTAGAAGGGATGCTATGGATACTTGCAAGTGATGTGACTGTCCAGCTGTCCAAATTTGTCTGTGATCACGCGGCACGTGCAACATACTAGCGATCGGATTTGGTATAAATATGAATTGGGGTTTGTTGTAGATGATGATGCAACAGATGGATTAATATCATGCAAAATCGTATCCAAAAGTAAAGATATTACAAAATTTACTTTTATGTCAAGCACTCTGGTTCTAGCAATTTGTTGCTTGTTGCTAACATTCAGTTTATATTAATATTATCTCCGGACATAGATGAGGTGTGACAATGAATAGCAGGCAAACCATGCTTACACAAGCTAATATAGTTTTTAAATTTCACAAATTTTGTATTGAGTGTATCATGAAATGGATTGATTATGAAAACATGAAACCCCAAAAAAAATATAAAGTTAATTTTTATTTTTCTCAAAATATGAAAATTTTGGATGAATGATACATATATATTTAACTATGTTGCCATCCCTACTAATTTTTAAGGATAATTATTGCAAGTCCAACCCCAAGTTGATTCCCTTTTGTGTCAGCTTCTTCCTCTAATGTTTCTCTTTCTAAGATGAAATCCGAAGCTATACAGAGCTTTCTGAGATAAAATCCGTGAAAAAGTGAAATACATTGGAATTGTTGGTGTACATCCCAAATGAACTAGTGCCAAACCTATGGTTATTGAGTTCCATCATAACAACATCCCAAGCATGCAAGACATAAAAAGGTCAAAAAGGCAACAAAGATAAAAATACACCGTGGATGTAGAGAGCCTTTATGAACTTTTGACCATATTTTTTTTACAGAAAAGTAAAGATGGTAACATGTGAGCACTAGTGGCATGAATTTTATTGATAGCTTCAAGAAAAACTATCTTCTTGGAAGAAAAGATATTTGTGCTTTGGGGGAAGAATCACTCTCATTAAATCAGTCTTGTAGAGTTTTTTGGTGTTCTACATGTCCTCTTTAAAATGCATGTATCAATTGCAAAAGTGATTGACATGATTCGATCTAGTTTTCTTTAGGGAGACAATGAAACTTGAAAAAAGAATATTCATCTGGTCAAGTGGGAAAAGGTCACGATGGGCAAGGGGGGTTGGTGATCTGGGAATCAAGAAAGTAAGATATCTTAATGATTTTCTTCTTTTGAAGTGGTGGTAGAGGTTTGGTATTGAAAAACGACTCATTGTGGAGAAAAAACTTATGGAGTATATATCCTTTTGTGGGCGGTGATTGGTTGCCTAAAGTGGATTGTCTCTAATATCTCTAGAATCTGTTTGGGTATTCTTCTAGTGTTAAGAGTCAAATTTTTCGCGTGGCTAGCATGGAATAATAATCTGCGGAACATCTTCTAAATTTGGGGATCCTCTATGATGTATTGTCTTGTGTTTTCATTTTCTGTGGTAAGGAGATTGAATCCTCTAATCATGTTCTACTCACGTGCCTGGAAGTTTGCAAGGTTGGGTTTGAGGGCAAGAGCTGGTAGGCTCTTACAACCAAATTTGTAAAAAATGGTGTTTGTGGTGCTTGCTAACTAGGGAAACAAGTTAAATCCTCCTTCAAAAAGAAGGAGGATATCTCATCAAGTACCATATGACTTATAGAAAAACAAAAAGCCAATCATTAGTTCTTTTTATGTTTTTGGTTGCAAATGTTATGTGTTAAATGAGAAAGAGAAGTTGAAAAATTTTGATGCTAAATTCGATGAAGGAATTTTCATTGAATACTCTACCATAAGACATATAGAATTTTCAATAAAAGAACTCTAACTTTAAAAGAACATATATTTGATGAATCTTCTTCTCACTTCTCAAAGAAAAATATGGATGATGATGATGATGATGTACATAATGACTCAAATACAAATGAATTACTTCAAGATAACAATGATATAAATCATTAAAATCTTGAAGAATGAAAAGAAGTAGATAAAATAGAAAATGTAATTATAACTCAAGATGTCAGACTAGACCTTTCCAATGAATGAAAGTTTGTCAAAGAGTATCTGTACACAACTCATTTTGTGACTCTTGATTAAATAGTAGTCTATTTAGACTTAATTAGGACTTTCTACTTTTAGAGATTTCATAAATCTGGTTGCAGGATATTTTTTTAAATGAAGATACATCGAACCTAGACGTTCTTATTTTAGAGTTTATTTTCTAATTAAATTCTATTTTTCTTTATCTCATTAGCTCTTGCATGTAGACACCAATTCTATTGGTTCGTGCATTGTTATAATTATTTTTTAATTCATTTAGTTAGGACATTCATTCCTTAAGATAATTATTTGATTTTCTATTTATTTAATTGGATGATTATTACTCAAGACATGTTCTAGCCCTTCATTTCAGAGTTTTATCTTAGACCCTTAGATCAAATATTTATATTTTCTTATAAATAAAGCCCTCTGGCTATCAGTTTTAGAAGGCGGAGAAAGTCACAATTTTCATAGCCTCATGTTGTTAATTTAATTCTAAAGTTCTCTCTATAAGAACTCTTCCTCTCCCGAGGTCGAAGCCCTGCCGAAGTGGCAACCTCCCTTCACGAAGAAAGCTGAAACGACGCTTTCCAAACCAAAAAACAAGCCTTTGATTTGCCCAACTGAAGCTTTCGATCCAGACTTTCTTAGCCAAAGTTTTACCCGAGCACCACGACGGAATAAGATACGTTCTTAAACCCTTAACCAATTTCTTCAGATCTGATTGATCTCGCCTTTTTTATCATTCTTGATAAAAGAGGGTTAACTAGAAAAGTATATGACTCTGATTCTGTTTTTTGAACAGATATATAGGAAGCCCTTAGACCGGAGTCAGATCTTTTTTTTTGTCTTTTCTATTTTATTTTATTTCTTTGTGCTAGATTTTTTTATTATTTATCTCTTCTGGACTCACATCTCTCTTTTCAGTTTTCTCATGATAAAATAGTCTTACAAGTGAGTATTTGAGGTCGATCCCTTCAGATCGGGGGGTGGGTGCCTAACACCTTCCCACTCCGTACCTTAGTCCCCGAGCTCGTTTATCTGGTGTTTTCGTTTTATTTCAGTATTTTATTTTATGTTGATCCATGTCAAGGGATCTTTAGAATGTAATTAGGAGACAAGGCAATGTAATTTCAATTATTTTATTTCTTTCAGTTGCCTTTTAATTATGTTCTGTTGTAACGAATTTGCTTGTTTCTTACCCAACAACAAGCTAGCGACTCCTAAATTTTTCTATCTTTCATAAGAGGCGTTCATTCTCACCTTTAGGGAAGGAGACGGTCGGGATCCCTCTAAATCCACAAAAAAGATGACATACCATTCTTCATTTTTTCCAGTGTTGGCGCCCACAGTGACGACTTCACTAGGAAATAAAGGGGGTTAGACTCGATGAAGTATTCACTTCAAGGTTATTTTTGTTTACTTGTTTTACATTCGTTTATTTTATATTGTATGATGAATATATGGATGGATGAATAAAAAAAGGAATTAAAATTTGAATGCCTTGCACACACATCACTTTATACATTGCATTTGCACTACATACCCTCTAAACCTAGGACAATTAGTAGCCCTCGCCACGTATGCTCAATCAGCTTGATGGGTGTCGCCAATGAAAGCCCTCCACTTCTTGATCAAATACTGTTTAACCAAGGTTACTACATTCTAGTGACCTTGGGATGGTATGCAAAAAGGCAATGTAGTACCATTTGACCATAATCATTACGATCTAATGGTTGTGGGAGGTATATAGCATGTCCTGTCAGCAATGATCAAAATTTCGTTTCTTTTCCATCGAAACGGCCGAAACGTTTCCGTTTCTTAGGAAACCGAAACGAAATACTAGTGGAATATCAAAATTCAAATGTTTCCATGGAAACATATCGAAACTAGTGGAAACATACCGAATCAGAGGAAACATTTCTTTTGTATCAACAATAATTTTAGAAGTTAGTAAAAAATAATATCTATTTATTTTTTAAGGATTAAGACTCAAAATTATACGAAGATATTTCTATTATTTTTCCTAAAATAATAGAAAAATAGTAGGAGAAATAAAGTGTAGAGAAACAATTATTTTAATACTAAGTTACTAATTATAATAGGTTTAAATCACTATTTGTTTTACTTTTTATTTTATATGTAACTTGTGTCAAATTATCTAATTCGTGGATATTACATAGTATATATCTATTATGTCATTTATCATGAATTAGTATCATTTATCATGAATATGATGTATATGCCTTAAACATGCACAAATATTCAATAAATAGGCTTATTTGTATAAATAAATAAATTTTAAGTTATGTTTTCACATGTTTCCATTTTTTTCTCCGTTTTCATTATGTTTTCGAAATGTTTCCGAAACTTTTCCACTTCCAGACAGATCGAAACTATACATCGAAACGATATTTTGATTCTTGCCTGTCAGAAAGGAAACTTTGGAACATTTACCTGATCAAATCGTCGTGCATATAATCTGCTATAGATTTATGATTTAAGAATTTAAACCCATTTTTGATAAGACACACATGGATTTTTTTGCGCAAATTCGTGAAGTTAGAAAAATCCAAGAAGGTCGAAAAAATACCCTTTTCTATTGGCCAATTGACACATAGGTTGAAAGCCTCTATGTGCTGATTGACACACAGGTAAGTGCCGATCGACACACAGAGATCTGTCATCTCGCTCTATAATTTTTTTTTCTATTTTCTAAATTTTTCCAAAAAACTTTAAATTTTTCCTGAAAAACCAATTTTGCAAACTACAACGGGACTTCAAATAAGACTTTCTTAGCTTTTCTGTCACACCAAACAAGTTAATAACATAGGTCTTTTCCAAAAAACAAGTACCCACAACTGGTTTGGAAACGGGCTAGTCGAAGCCGACAAAATGACTTTCAAAAGAAACTTTTTGGGCTTGTTCCCATCACACAATTGGAATCAACTTGATTTCTAGTCATGTATCACACTTGATGGTTTGATTCTAGTAAAGGTCTAGGTCATCTTTATTAGGATTCGAACCTTTGAGAATCTTTCCCTCAAAATCTAGAAATGACTTTCATTCAAGTCCCCTATTATGCCAAAATTTAGGGGCTAAGGACGACTTCCGAGATTTCATAATCCAGATTCTTTAGTCATCTTAAGAATCAAGTCGGGCTCCAATCTGTGGACCTCTTCTTAATTCTTCCTATCATGTCAACCACCCGAGATAAGTTTTCAATTCATTTTCAAAAGTCACCTCTATTTAGGATTTTCATCTCATCAATCAAGGTTCATCTTGACCATTCTAATCAATTCCATTGGGATTGCAGCTTCCCAAACTTTAGGAATTATCTCATCATTCAAGAAAATCATTTAGGGACTACTTAGGCATTATGCCCTATCCTTTTTCAAAATTAAAAAAAAACTAAAAAAATTTCAAAATTCACAATCATTTATGCTTCATTTTCTAATGAATGATCTTCATTTCCATTTATATTAGAGTTCATCCTACTCAAAAGTCTTGAAATAAAAAAACTCTTTGCACTATTGGCTTAGATTCAAACTCCTCTACACTCATTTGGTAATCAAGAAATTCATTGAGGTTTCTTAACCTATTACAGCTCTTATTCCTTTAGTTGAGCCTGAAAACCATGGTATCAAAATCAAATCAATCACTACACCTTGTCACTGTGGATCAGGATCAATTACTTCAGATTTTGGCTCAAATCAAAAAAGACATGGCTAATTATAGAGATGAAACACAGATACTCTCCCAGACAGTCCAAGAACTATTACAACAACGGTTACCACCACCTTCACCACTCCTAGCAAGGCCTAACAATGCTCCCAATAACAAACTACCTATACCTCCTCAAGATCATTTCCCACAAAATCAACAGGCCTAAGATGCAGCCATACATGATCAGTTTGTTTGAGTTGAACAAAATGGGTCTCAAAATGAAGCCAAACCTCAAGAGAAACCCAATACTAATGAAGAGACACTTCTCAAAAGGCTTGAAAAGATGGAAGCCCTTATATGCAAATCTAACTGTAAAGATGACATGATTGATATCCAGATTCTCTCCCTATATCCAGAGGTCTGTTTGCCTTACAATTTCAAAATATTAGACTTAAACAAATTCAAAGGGACCACAAGCCCAAAGACCCATCTCAAGCTCTATGTTTAGGCCATGCAACCGATAGCGACTAAAACTGAAATGATGGCTCAAACGTTCCACCAAACACTAACTGGGGCAGCTCTCTATTGGCTCTTAGACTTGAAAGAGACATATCTAAAGACTAGAAACAACTTTTTAATGCCTTTGTCAAGCAGTACAAGTATAATAATGAGTTGGGCGTCACACTCAGGGACCTTGAGACCACCAAACAAGAACCCAATGAGACTCTTTCCACTTTCATCACTCGATGAAGGGCAAAGCGGCCCAGATGGTCAACAGGTCGAGTGAAGCCGAATAGGTACAAATGGTGAAAAAGAACTTGCTTTACATATACCGTGAATCATTGTTTGGCCACTACTTTAAGACTTTCAAAGCACTCATAGGGGTTGGAATACAAATCGAGGATTCAATCAATGATGGAACATTAAGGAAGCCCACACAAAACATCAAACACAATAACTCAGAGATTGTAGTCAATGCTTTAACTCCACAACAGTTTTTCTCTTGGTTTGTTAGTTCAACTACCTCACCGTCACCAAATTCATCTCGAAGGTGCCTATCAAGGTTATTCTCATAACTTTCTACATCATTGAGCGAATTTTTTCAAAAACTTTGTGAAGAAGGGCATCTCCAACCTTTGGATCCTCGACCTTTTCCAAACCCAATACTCAAGAGCTATGATTTGAGTAAGCATTGTGCCTACCATTAATGTGTGGGCCACTACATTGATCATTGCAGCGTGTTGAGACATGCTATCTAAGATTTGATTAATGAACAACTCATTGGGCATCCTCTTTCAACGATCGACCAAGATTAGCCCACAATCAAGAATGAGGAGCTTTCCAAGTCAAAGATATTTCTTTTGTTCTTTATAGATAATTTCTAAATGTCTTTCTTCCTGTTTCAATAAAGATTCTCTTGGAAAAATTTTAACAAAATGTTTGCATGATTCATCTTAACTCTTTAAGAAAATGAATGTCATCAAATTCATAATAAGATTGAATGAGTTGAATCCAAGCATCATCAAACTTCATCAATCACTTGATTTTCTCATTGCTCCCCAATTCATTCATTTGTCTCAAAGGCACCTTGTTTGATTCAATCACCATCCAAAAAAGATAATGACCACAACTCTAAGAAGACATCAATATCTTGAGTCTCAACAATGTGATTGTTTCTTAAAAACAAGCAATGATAGGAAACCATCACTTGACAAACCAAATCTATCCTATCACCCCTATCAAAATATTTACTTGCAAACCTTTTGAGCCTGATTGATCAACCTTTCTTTCTTAAACCCATCTATTAAACCTTATGGGGGGAAAAGCCTACTATGTGTGCACTCTCACAATGCCATCATAGAAGAATCAAAGAGAAAAGAAAAGAAATATCTTTGTCCTATGTGAAAGCAAATATTTTCAAGCAAGGAAGTGAGAATCATCAAAGAAGAATAAAAAGAAAAAAGAAAAAATCTTTGCCTCATTGAAGGAAAACTTTTTCAAGCAAGGAGGTGACAAAACAATCATCAAGAAAGATTCAAAAAACAAAGAAATTAAAATCTTTGCCCTATCAAAAGAAGCATTTTCTAAGCAAGGAAGCAAGAAATTGGTTAATCAAGCTTTGAATGACTTAAAGAGCTTCAAGCAAGCAACGAACTATGTTAGACCTGATTCTATAAAAAAAAAGATACGTAGGTAGCCTTAGAAGTCACTTTAGGCTCAGTCGTGAAGGTTGTTCTTAGAATCGGCTATGCATATCAAGGTCATGCACGTCAAAGCTATTCACATCAAGGAGATGCACACAAGGGGCTTTGTATCATAAACACGGGATTTTAGGCCTTATATACCTTTCATTTGGTAAACCTTACCTTAGCCTACGTTTCGTCCCTAATAATAAGACCATCTTGAGGTTTTGCTTACTTAAGGGAATTGTCACATTTCAACTTAGAGCTCTTTCAAAGGGTCTTACAAAGAGATGAATCATATAACAAACGGTTTCAGACAAGGGGCTTCCTCGTTACCAGTTTGCACCACATTGCTTTTTCATTCTTCACTTATTTTTTAAAGGAACTCATCAAGGGACTCCTTACCTACCTATTTGCACCACATTACTTTTTCATTCTTCACCTATTTTTTGAAAGAACTCATCAAGGGACTCTTTACCTACCTATTTGCACCAAATTGCTTTCTCACTTTCTAAAGTAACTCACCCTTGCTTCTCAAGGGACTCCCATATGCCTTGTTCATTCTAAAAGTAACTCATACTCTTACAAATCATATAATTTATCCTAATCAATGGGGCTCTTTCATGCAAATATACGGACCTGTCTTTTATCTAAAGGGTTTCATTTTACTTTTGTCTTGCCTTGACAACTTTGCCCACATATTGGATCAATTTTTCATCACTTTGGCTCACCTAAAATTTCTTTCATTCAATGCTTTCATCCAATATACTCAGTTAACTGCACAATCTGTTGTTCATCAATGATTTTCATTTTCTCAAATGATCAGATTGAATCATTTTAAAAATAATACTCTAAAGTTTTCAAAGGAATCTCCTAAATCATTTGAAAGGGCAAAAATATTTTATCCATGAACTTGAAGATAAGTCTTTAGCTGATCAAGTCTCCTAAGCCTTCATATCCTCAGTTCACAGCTCGAGCAAATTTTCCTAAATCATATTCAAAGATGGTAAACCTCACTATTCGAAACCAAGCAATGGTTCTTTTGACCTAAGCAACCAACTTGATTGCCAATGATCTAAGGGATAACATAGTTCAAACCAAAAGTTAGAATTTTCTCTAAATGAAAAAATCTTTTCAAAAATGAAAAAAAACATGTTTTATAGCATTTTTCTCTCATCCAATGAGAACATATCTTCACTCCTATCTAAGTTGAGTAAATCATCTTCACTCCTATGTGAGTTGAGTACATTCTTCTGATTTATCTCTAAGTTGAGTAAATTTCATATTCATCTAACTGAGGCAAGAGTTGTTTATCAATATGATTTTTTTCATACCTTTTCACACTCCTATCTAACTTGGGTTCTACCTCTTTCTGTCTAGGTCAAGGTTGCTTCTTGCATATCTTGTTTCTTCCCTATCTAAGACAAACATTTTCATCAACTCGTATCATTACTCTTACAAATCATACAATTTACCCTAATCAAGGGACTCCTTCATGCAAATATAAGGATTTGTCTCTTATCTAAAGGGTTTCATTTCACTTTTGTCTTGCTTTGACAACTTTGCCCACATCTTGGATAAATTTTTCATCATTTTAGCTCACCTAAAATTTCTTTCATTTAATGCTTTCATCCAATATACTTAATTAACTGCACAATCTATTGTGAAAATCAATGATTTTCATTTTCTCAAATGATCAGACTGAATCATTTTGAAAATGATACTTTGAAGTTTTTAAAGGAATCTCCCAAATCATTTGGAAGGGCAAAAATATGTTATCCATAAACTTGAAGATAAGTCTTTAGCTGATCAAGTCTCCTAAGCCGTCATATCCTCAGTTCACAACTCGAGCAGATTTTCCTAAATCATCTTCAAAGATGGGAAACCTCACTATTTGAAACTAAGCAATGATTCTTTTGACCTAAGCAACCAACTTGACTGCCAGTCATATAGGAGATAGCATAGTTCAAGCCAAAAGTTAGGATTTTCTCTAAATGAAAAAAATCTTTTCAAAAATGAAAAAAACATGTTTCATAACATTTTTTTCTTATCTAATGAGAACATTTCATTACTCCTATCTAAGTTAAGTAAATCATCTTCACTCCTATACGAGTTGAGTACATTCTCCTTACTTATCTCTAAGTTGAGTAAATTTCATATTCATTTAGCTGAGACAAGAGTTGTTCATCAATATAATTTTTTTCATACCTTTCCACACTCCTATCTAAGTTGAGTTCTATCTTCTTATGTTTAGGTCAATGTTGCTTCTTGCATATCTTGTTTCTTCCTTATATAAGACAAGCATTTTCATCAACTCATATTATTAGTTGAGTGTATTTATTTGAGACTCATTTTAAAATTGAGTACATTTTTTGTTCTTTTATCCTAAGAAAGAGTTAGGAAAAAAATTATGGAACATTAATTTTGTGATTATCACATAATATGAAGATGAGAAAGATATGACGTGGAGACAAAAAAAAAAATGAAAGAACTTCTGATGCTGCACTTTTCGGCTCGCAATAAGTATGGACTCCGTGACCTGTAGAACACTCAGAAGAATGATCAGAGGACCACCGGGTTGGCTCCGGCGGTAGCCGCTCCGATGCTTAAGTAAGTAAAAGAATTGAAAAGACTGTATTGAAAGCCAAAGAATGAGCATAAAAAATAAGGCGTACCTTTAGGGTTTAATTTATAAGCCGTGGCTTTCCTAAGTTGATTAGGATTCAAAGCCATGAATATAGGGATTTGATCACCGGAGATTGCAGTTACCTTGCATAGAGATAACCATAGATGCCCTGAATATAGGGATTTGATTACCGCAGATTGCAGCTACCTTGCATAGAGATAACCATAGATGGTAGTTTCCTTGTCGAAGACTGCTTCCTTATCGAAGACTGCTTCCTTATTCCCTGCTCGGCATCCGCTAAGGCGGTGATGAGTTCTGGAGTGTTGGTCTGGACCCTATGATCTGTTCTAGATATATATATGTTCAGCCACTTCTGACCTTGTATGATGATCTGGATGCTCGAGTTTTTCATCATTGGCTGAATGAGAATCATGTTGGCTGAGCATAGGTCGAACTGTGGTTACACGTGTCAAGTGTTGATTGGCCTGCTCTTTTATGGTATATCAGTTACTCCCCCCCCCCAAGTCCTAGTTTGATGCTAGCAAGCAACTGGGGCTAAGCCTTTTTCGGAGAGTCATGTGTCTTGTCCGTTCGCCTTCCAAGGCTTTTATTGCACAGCCGGAGATTAGGTCTTTTCAAGGTCATCATTGTACTGGGCTGATAGTTGGGTTTCTCGAAATCATCATTGTTCCGAACTGTCATGGCGTTTGGGATTGGTGGGTCCCTTCTGATATTGTGCTTATAAATACGGGATGAGATTTTGGAATGACCTTTCCCCCGTCATTTTCACTGTGCTAGGAGATTTCATTTGCCATTGTTGGTTCGTGTGACCTTGAAGAATACTAATTCCCTGAATTAGAACAGGTTCAACTGATTTTTCCTCTTCTCTTGCTTCTTTCTTCTTAAGTCTGGGAATAATGTCTGCTCTTCCTGAATCCCCAATTGTAAATGAGGGAGTGGGAAATCCTCCGGAGATGGCTGTACCATCTTCTGTGGAAGATGTGGGTAATCTTGCTCCCGAAGTTATTGGGGAGATGCCTGTTGATCCTCCCTCTAGTCCTGAAGTTAGGATAGTTGATGCTTTTGAGGAGCCCCGAGATAGGGCTGGGGAGACCTCTGGTAGGTCTTCCCGTAGAGAAGAGGGTGAGAGTGCTATCACTCAGAGCCTTCTAGATGAATGGAGGGTGAAATTTAAATTTCCCACAAATGTGACCTGCAGAGCGCCAGGCCCCATGGATCGTCCCCATAATGTTGAAGCCGGGGAGATTTGTGTTTACTTTGCCTGGTTTGGAATGGGCTTGAGACTCCTATTGCCGGATTTAGTCAGGCAGTTCTTTTGTTGGTTCAAGCTCTGTCCTGCCGACCTGAATCTCAATAACTGGCGGCAGCTTCTAGGGTTTGTGGTGTTGGGACACCTGAACAAGGTGGATGTGTCTCTGGACTTGATCCGTAGCAATATGGATTTGAAGTTCAAGCAGGCAGAGGGCCTTTTTTATATGTCCTTTGAGAAGGGGTTCCGACCCCTGACCTCTGTTCCTACTTCCAACAAGACGTGGAAGAAGTGGTACTTCTTCGTCGGAGGAGGATGGGAGCATGAAGGCTTTCAGGAAGGAGAGGCCTCGTTGTTCCCTCGTGTTACGGGTCATAGGGGTGAAGCTTATTCTTTTAGTCTTTCTTTTAGCCTTGTTATGCCTTCCGAACTGATAAGCTAATATGTCTTTCCTTACTTGTGTGCAGTTAAGAGTGTTTGGAAGAGGCCCGACTTTACTGAAGCACTGCGGGATCAGTACCGAGCACTGCTTTCGACTCCTGACTGGGCTCATTCTGTCATTATAACTCCAGCAAACTTGATGGCTGCCCGTAATGTAGAGCTTAAGAAGAGGTTGACGTCGAGATGGGCTATGCCGGATGCCCCAGTGGCGGGGGAGTCTTCCTCCCGAGCTGAGCCTGATGCCCCTCTTGAAGTAAAAAGGAGGAGGTTGATTTTTGGCTCTCTTGAGCCGGCCCCTGCCGAGGCTGAGAAGGAGGCTGAACCTACCGTCTCTGTTTCGGCTGCTCCTCCTGCCTCTTCTGGTCCGAGCAGGAGGGCTAGGAAGGGGAAGGCACCTGCTGCATCGTCCGAGCTGTTTAATGAGCCGGACTATCAGATTGCCAAGAGGGCGTTTGATCAAATATGGGCTCATGGCCCGCACCGATACAGAGGGGATGACCCCTCAAAGCTGATGACTGAGATGATGAATCTCCAGATGAAGGTAGCTTCTGAAGCTTTTTCTTGACTTTTCTGTTTGTCTGTTCGTTCAATCTAACCCGTCTGTCTTGCTTTACGCAGAGTATGCATAGCTTAGTTGCTCTGATGGTGACCCCCATGGGCCTTAAGGAGGCCGAGAAGCTGCGGGCTGAAGTGGAACAGATGAGGGTGGAGCTTGGGATAGCCCGATCCAAAATTCAGAGCATTGAGGAGGATCTGAAGGAAGCTACCACCAACCTTACCGTGGCAGAGTTTGAGAGGGACATAAATGCTCAAAAGGTTGAGGGGCTTGAGGCAGAGTTGGTTAATCTCTGGAGTTCCTTCGATTAGAAGGTTCAGGAGGCGACTGATCATGCCCGGGCTGAGACTGAGATGATATTGAAAGATGAAGTTGACCAGATGGGTGATGAGCTGATCCTGTTTGGTTTTGAAAGCTTCTAAACTAGATTCCAGATTCAGTTCCCAGGCTTTGACGTTTCATCAATTGTTCCCCCTGAACCTGCCTCATCTTGTCCTGATCCGGACAAGACGGCTGGGGCTCGTGCCCTTAACTTGGAAGAGGACGAAGGCCCTTCTGGGAAGTCTTGAGGCTCTATGGGTTTTTATTCCCTTTTTGTTTTTGCTATTTGATGTAATGGGCGTATACTTCCGATCAATAAAATTATCTTTCCTTCAAATTCTTCTTGTGTTCTTCCCTTCTGTGTAAGTGTGGCTGCTCTGGGCCTTTTGCATGCTAGATCAACTGTTCAGCAGTCAATAGTCGCTTTTCCGAGCTTCGATACTGGTTACTGAATGAGGGATGTAGATTAATTTCAACTGCCTCATTATAATAAGACAAAAAAGTAAATATAATCAGATAGATAGAGCCTGATAGAGTGGGAGTAGACTCCTGTAGATCTCTTAAGGTAGACTGCTCTGAATCAAGAGCTTGTGAAGATAACCAGGCAGCTTTGTGCTTGTCGTTATGATGCTCGGTATGCTGAGTACTCAAGATCGGGATATATCCAAGCTGTTTGGGCTTTGTGATATGACTTGGCTTGTCATAAAAATAGTCAAGACTGGAAGATCTGAATCTTGAATAGGGGGTCTGTACAATTAGACTTTGTTCCCCTTTCTACCAATTCGGGAGCTTCAGTGCCGGACTGCGGTCTCTGTTTAGAGGGTTCTGTACCTTGTCTCTTGGTATATCGAAGAGGCACATTTAATGCACCATTTATTTATTCGACCGTCGTTTAGGATTTCGAGGCCACTCTCTTTTTCACCGTTGTAACGGTTCAGTTGGGCGGCTTTTGGACTTCAAGGGTCTATATAAATGGAAATAAGGGCATACGGTTGTGTTCATCTTTTTGATTTCAAATTGTCCCCTTGTGAGAAAGGCTTCATATGCTGCCGGAGTTTTGCCACTTGCCCGAAGATGATGGGTGATTCCTTGCTTGAGTTAGGAGCG
Source organism: Nyssa sinensis (assembly GCA_008638375.1). Taxonomy (NCBI): domain Eukaryota; kingdom Viridiplantae; phylum Streptophyta; class Magnoliopsida; order Cornales; family Nyssaceae; genus Nyssa; species Nyssa sinensis. The sequence continues at coordinate 6,254,894 of CM018032.1, read as the reverse complement.
ATTAAACTGTGGCCGAGAGTTAACCTTCCCCTCTTTTCAGTCTCCAAGGAAGGATTGAAGGAGGTACAAGTCTTCTTGTTTCCTCTAGCATCCGGTCGAGATTCCTTCGATTGGTGGTGGCCCTTCCTTGATTCAACCGAGGCCTGGAGCGTCGGTGATGTAGACGCAAGTGGGGTGCCTCCTCTTCTTCGTGCCTTGTCTCAATTTGGCTAGGGTGAAGCAGACGGTGTGAAGAAGAAGATTGAAGGTCCCTTGAAACTCAGAGCCCTCATCCTCCGTTGGTCGTGAGACTAGTGATAGTGATGATGAAATGGCCTGGGCGTTTCTTGATGCAGACTGGGGTTCAGGGCCCTTTCCTTTCAAATGGAGCCGGTGGCGGTGGCAATGGAAGTTGTGGTTCCTGTGCCCCTTTATCATCCTGTGAAGAGGAGCCCCTATATTGAGAATTGTATCTTTTTGTAATGGCTTCTGTAATAGATTCTGTAATGGCTTCTGTAATAGATTCTGTAATAGCTTCTGTAATAGCTTCTTTGTGTTGATGTAAATCTTTTGATTTATAAATAAAATTGAGTCTCTTTTACTCAGATCTGATGTCTTCTGTATCAAAATGTGATTTTCTGTTGCTTGTTTGACAGATAAGCCAAATAATATAAATATCAGATCTGATATGTTCTGATATGAGAAACTTTAGTTTGTAGATGTCCGGGATTTCTGTCTTTGGATGGACTGGATCATAGAGTTTGCCAATCGAAGACGGACCAGGCTCGGAAGGCCTGTGCATTAGAGTGGTCCAGGCTCTAGAGGCCTGTATATTCAAGAAATAGACCAAGTATTTAAGACCTGTATACTATGGACCAGGCTCTGGAGGCCTGTGCATTAATAGATGGACTAAGTGTTGAAACTTGTACATTTATGGACCAGGCTCTGGAGGCCTGTGCATTAATAGATGGACCAAGTGTTGAAACTTGTACATTTATGGACCAGGCTCTGGAGGCCTGTGCATTAATAGATGGACCGAGTATAAGCTCGTATATTATGGACCAGGCTCTGGAGGCCTGTGCATTAATTGATGGACCAAGTGTTGAAACTTGTACATTTATAGACCAGGCTCTGGAGGCCTGTGCATTAATAGATGGACCGAGTATAAGCTCGTACATTATGGACCAGGCTCTGGAGGCCTGTGCATTAGTAGATGGACCAAGTCCTAAGACTTGTGCATTAATAGATGGACCAGGCTCTGGAGGCCTGTGCATTAATAGATGGACCGAGTAAAAGCTCGTACATTATGGACCAGGCTCTGGAGGCCTGTGCATTAATAGATGGACCGAGTAAAAACTCGTACATTATGGACCAGGCTCTAGAGGCCTGTCCATTAATAGATGGACCAGGCTCTGGAGGCCTGTGCATTAATAAATGGACCGAGTAAAAGCTCGTACATTATGGACCAGGCTCTAGAGGCCTGTGCATTAATAGATGGACCAGGCTCTGGAGGCCTGTGCATTAATAGATGGACCGAGTAAAAACTCGTACATTATGGACCAGGCTCTGGAGGCCTGTGCATTAATAGATGAACACTCTATGGAAGTAAAAGAAATAACTCTACTGATAATACTTCCTTAAGTGTTCCACGTTCTATGGCCTAGGAACGAGTTTCCCAGTCATGTCTTCAAGCCAGTAGGTGGTAGGCCGAACGACCTTTGTTACTTTGTAGGGTCCTTCCCAGTTTGGTGACAACTTTCCCATGGTGGGATCCTTGGTGTTTTGAAAGACTCTTCTTAAGACGAAGTCTCCAACTTGAAAGTTGACTGTCTTGAGTCCTACCTTGGATTTGTTGACCATTCTTTGTTAATAAGCTTCCATCCTGATGCTGGCCTGATCCCTTTTCTCTTCAAGTAAATCCAAGTTTTCCATCAGCTGCTGATCATTGGATTCTTGCTCAAAGGCCTCAGTCCTCAGAGTTGGCATACCGATCTCAACCGGAATTACTGCTTCTGTTCCATAGGCTAGTGAGAAGGGAGTTTCAGAGGTGGGAGTTCTTTTGGTTGTTCTGTAGGCCCAAAGAACTCCAGGGAGTTCTTCTGTCCACTTCCCTTTGGCTTGTTCCAACCTTTTCTTTAACCCATCAAGGATCATTCGGTTGGTGGCCTCTGCTTGCCCATTTGCTTGCGGATGGCCTGGAGAGGCAAAGTGTTGCCTGATGTTGAGATTTTCGCAAAATGCCTTGAAGCCTTTACCAGTGAATTGAGTCCCATTGTCTGAGATAATTACACGTGGTATGCCAAACCTGCACACAATGTTCTTCCAGGTGAAGCTTTCGACTTCCTTTTCTGTGATATGTGTTAAAGGCTCGGCTTCGGCCCATTTAGAGAAATAGTCGATGGCCACCAAGAGATACTTCCTGTTTGGAGGTGCCCGTGGTAATGGGCCCACAATGTCCATTCCCCATTGAGCAAAGGGCCAAGGACTAGGAATCGGGATAAGCTCGTGCTGAGGCTGATGTTGGTACGGGGCAAATCTCTGGCATTTGTCGCACTTCCGAACATATTCCTTAGCCTGTTTCAACATGCCGGGCCAGTAGTAGCCCTGCGATAGAGCTCGGTGGGCTATAGTTCGGCCCCCATTATGGTTCCCACAAATTCCCTCATGTATTTCAGCCAAGACATACTGTGAATCGTCTGGAGCTAAGCATTTTAACAGAGGTTGAGAATACGACCTTCTGTAAAGCTTGTCGTTTAGGATCAGGTACCGAGTCGCTCTGATTCAGATTCTCCTGGCTTTGTTTTTGTCCTCTGGGAGGAGCCCGGATCTTAGATACTGGAGGATTGGGGTCATCCAGTTCTGGGGCTGTTCATCAATTGGAGCAACTCGTGCTTCCTCAATGCTGGATCCTGGCTGAAAGGAGATTTTAATTGTGGAGTCTGCTTCAGTCTTGAGGCGGGAGGCCATGTTAGCTAGAGCATTTGCTCTGCAATTCTGGTTTCTCTCAATTTTCTGGATATCAAATGTCTGGAAGGAGTGCTTTAAGTGGTTTACCAGTTCGGAGTATCGGAGCATCCTATCATCTTTAATGGCGAATTCTCCCAAGACTTGGCTTACTACCAGTTGGGAGTCAGAGAAGACATCGAGGTTCTGAGCCTCACATTCCAAGGCGAGCTTCATGCCCAAGATTAGGGCTTCATATTCGGCTTCATTATTAGAAGCTTTGAATCCCAGACTGACTGCTTTTTCTGACGTGAGCCCGTCAGGGGACTGTAGTACCAGGCCTACCCCTGATCCTTGATCGGTTGACGATCCATCAATGTACAGCAGCCAGGTTCCCGAAGTCTCGGTGACTTGTGCTTTGTTCTGAAGTGCCGGGGTGAACTCGGCTACGAAGTCAGCTAAGGCCTGCCCTTTGATGGAGTTTCGGGGTACATATGCTATGTCGAACTCCCCTAGCTCCACAGACCACTTTACCAATCTTCCCGATACTTCAGGTTTCCTTAGTATTGACTTCAGAGGATAGGCAGTTGGGATCTCGATTGGATGGGCCTGGAAATAAGGTCGAAGCTTTCGAGCTGATATGACCAAGGCATAGGCCAGTTTCTCTACCTCTGGGTATCTTTTCTCCGTGTCGAGTAGTGCTCTACTGATGTAGAATATAGGCTTCTGTACTCCTCTATCCTGTCTGATCAGTGCGGAACTGACTGCGTTTTCGGAGACTGCAAGGTACAAGAGTAACTTTTCTCCTTGTACTGGTTTTGACAGGAGCTCTGGAGAGGCTAGATACTCCTTTAGTTCTTGAAAGGACTGCTTGGATTCTTCTGTCCATTGCAAAGTCTTGCTGCCCTTCAGAGCTTTGAAGAAAGGTAGGCAGCGATCGGTAGATTTGGATATAAACCTGCTCAGTGCGGCAATTCTGCCATTCAATGCCTGAATCTCCTTTCTGGTCTTTGGTGACTTCAGTCTAATCAGGGCTTGGATTTGAGTGAGATCCGCTTCGATGCCTCTTTGAGAGACGATGTACCCCAAGAATTTTCCCTTCGTAACTCCGAAGGTACATTTCGAGGGGTTGAGCTTCATCCTGTGTTGTCTGAGGATATCGAAGGTCTGGGCCAAGTGCTGGAGGTGGCTGCCTTTCTGAAGGCTCTTTACTAGCATGTCGTCCATGTATAGCTCCATGGTGCTGCCGAGCAGTGGGCTGAACATCTTGTTCACCAACCGCTGATAAGTGGCTCCAGCATTCTTCAAACCGAAAGGCATCACTTTGTAGCAGTAGAGTCCTCTTTCGGTTATGAAGGCAGTCTTCTCTTGATCTGGAGGGTACATCTGGTTTTGGTTGTATCCAGAGTAGGCGTCCATGAAACTCATAAGCTCGTGCCCTGCAGTGGCATCAACCAGTTGATCTATTCTTGGCAGTGGAAAGCTGTCCTTGGGATACGCTTTGTTGAGGTCTGTATAGTCAACACAGACTCTCCACTTGCCGTTCTTCTTTTTCACAAGCACGGTGTTGGCTAGCCACTCGGGATAGAAAACTTCCCGTATCATCCTGGCGTCCAGCAGCCTCTGGACTTCTTCGTTTATAATCCGATGCCGTTCAGGAGCAATCGGCCTTCTCTTCTGTCTGACTGGCGGGTGATCCGGATCTACCATCAGTTTGTGAGTTATTAGATTAGGATCTATTCCCTCCATGTCCCTGGTCTCCCAAGCAAAGATAGAGAGGTTGTTTTTCAGAAACCTGACTATCTTTTCCTGCTCGATGTGTGTAAGGTCTGGGCCGATGTACAGATAACGCCCCTCTGCTTCTGAACTGACCAGTACTTTAATGGGCTCACCAACAGGTTTGGCTCGGCTGTCGCGTCCCCTTGGGTTTAGGGGTTCTTCAATGCCGGATGGGCAATCCTCTACCTCGGGAGAGTGAGTGAATACTAGATCTGCACAGTCCCGAGTGTGCTGTAATTGCTATTTGGGAGCCTTTTCTTTAAGGGCAATAGCGTGGCACTCCCGGGAGGTTGGCTGGCATCCTCTGACAGAGTGCACGCTCTGGTTGTGGACGTACTTCAGACACTGATGGAGGGTCGAAGTGACTGCCCTTATCTGATGTAACCAGGGTCTCCCAATTATGACGTTGTAGGGAGACTTCATGTTCAACACCATATACTCCGAGATGGTGGTCTTCTGTCCTTCACCTTCTCCTACAGTGGTAGGAAGGTCGACCCTCCCCAAAGGGGTGCTGAGGTTGCCATCAAAAGCTACCATTACGGCAGTGGTGGGCTTGACGTTGTCCTGGTCTATCCCCATCTGCTTAAGCGGTTCATAAAATAGTATGTTGACGGAGCTTCCAGTATCAACCAGGACTCTTCTGGTCTCGAAGTTGGCGATTCTGAGGGTGATAACAAGGGCATCACTGTGAGGGCAGTGTACCCCTGCTAGATCTTGCTCGGTGAATTGGATCTCCGGTGCTGGCTTGAGCCTCTTTTCAACATTGTAGATCTGTAGTACGTTTGGGGCGGCTCTGGCCTCCCGAGCGTATCTCTTTCTTGCCCTGTTGGACATTCCTGTGACAGGGGAGTCAGCATGGAGGACGTAGATGACGTGATTGTTCTGCCTCTGGGGCTCGTTACGTCCCTCCCTCTGCTCCTGCCTCTGTTCGGGCCTCTGGTCGGGCCGCTGCTGAGGCTTGTCTTCTTGGGGGTTTTGCCTTCCGTCCTGCTTGACGAACTCCCGAAGACGCCCCTTCTTTATGAGCTGCTCTATCTCATATCGGAGGGTCCTGCAAGTGTTAGTTGTATGTCCATGATCTTTATGGAAATTACAATACTTACTTTGGTCCCGCAGGCTGGGATCTCCCTTGATTGGTTCCGGCCACCTCAGGTTCTCCCGATCTCGGATCTGCCGGAGTACCTGGTTCGGTGTGGTATTCAGAGGAGTGAAATTGGTGAACTCCCTCGGTCCGGAGTTGTACACAGCTCTGGGTGCTGTTCTCTTCTCTGGGCTCCTGGCCCTCTTTTTGTTGGAGTCTCTTCTGTGATCCTCCTTCTTGTGGTCCTCCCGCTTTGGATTGTCCCTCCGGGTCTGATTTCTGCCCTTCTGGGATGTGTAGTTGGCTTCTTCCATGTTGATGTATTTTCTGGCCCGATCCATTAATGCCGCCATATCGACAGGAGGGCTTTTTGTCAAGGAATCTCTGAACCCACCTTGGGCAAGCCCGACAGTCAGGGCTGCTACAAGGAATTTCGGACTGCAGTCAGTGATCTCCGTGAGCTCGGTGTTGAAGCGCGCAATGTAGGCTCTGAGGGATTCCTCCCTGGTTTGCTTGACGTTTAGCAGGAATTCTGGCCCCCTTCTGAGCCTTCTGCTGGTCATAAACCTGTCCAAGAATTGTCTACCGAGCTCGTAGAAGCTGGTAACAGAGTTAGGTGGGAGGTTGTGGAACCACTTCAGAGCAGTTCCCTTCAGGCTGGTGATGAACGTTCGGCACATGAAAACATCAGAGGCTCCGTGAAGGGCCATCGTATGCTGGTAATGAGAGAGGTGATCTCCTGGATCTCCAGATCCATCGTACAAGGTGAATTTGGGCACCATGAATTTTCTGGGCCTCTCTTCTGACATGATGGTGTGAGTGAATGGGGTGGCTAGCCTTCCGAGCAGCCTGGCCAGTTCGTCTTGTTCTGGAGGGTTCTGAGGTCCTCTCAAGGTAATTGTCCGGTCTATTGACTCGACAATTTCCTCTACCCTCCGCGGGTCTTTGACTCTGACATCTTGTGAACCCTGCCTGACAGCCTCGGCTTCAGGGTAGTAGGGTTGATTACTCCTTTCGGACGGAGGAGGATTCCGAACCGGAGGGTTTGGTGCTGCATGAGGAGGCTCCTGCGGTGCCGGGTGTGCTCCCGAGGCCCTTGGAGTTGGGGCTCGAGTAGTGCTCTGATAGTGGATGTCGGGGACGAAGGCGGATGTTCCCTAGCCAGGGACTGTTGATGGCTGGGGATCTTGGCCAGCGCGAGGAACGCCTGAGGGGTGCCCAGGCTGGTTAGTTGGAGCCTGCGCGTGAAGTTCTTCGTTCTCTGTAGCAACAGGAGGTTGCGTTCCTGCAACGAAGTTGACCGGCGGGCTAGGAGAACCCGTCGCTTGGTTCTGCGTAAGTGTCGCCAGTGTTCTAGTGATGGTAAGCAACTGCTCCTGCACCAGTTCATTGTGTCGTTTTATTGCTTCGATCTCTTGTCGCATAGGATTGGCCGCTGGCCCCCTTGTGCGGGGAGCAGGCAGCTGACGTTGAGCGTTTTGCGAATTTTGAGTATTCTGTCGTGGTCGGAGATTTGGTGCCATGGTTTACCGGTGGGAAAAGAGATGAGTTTTATGAGTAGAGCACTTTGGAGATTAGTCGTTTCCCACAGACGGCGCCAAACTGATGCTGCACTTTTCGGCTCGCAATAAGTATGGACTCCGTGACCTGTAGAACACTTAGAAGGATGATCAGAGGACCACCGGGTTGGCTCCGGCGGTAGCTGCTCCGATGCTTAAGTAAGTAAAAGAATTGAAAAGACTGTATTAAAAGCCAAAGAATGAGCATAAAAAATAAGGCGTACCTTTAGGGTTTAATTTATAAGCCGTGGCTTTCTTAAGTTGATTAGGATTCGAAGCCATGAATATAGTGATTTGATCATCGGAGATTGCAGTTACATTGCATAGAGATAACCGTAGATGCCCTGAATATAGGGATTTGATTACCGGAGATTACAACTACCTTGCATAGAGATAACCATAGATGGTAGTTTCCTTCTTGAAGACTGCTTCCTTGTCGAAGACCGCTTCCTTATTCCCTGCTCGGCATCCGCTAAGGCGGTGACGAGTTCTAGAGTGTTAGTCTGGACCCTGTGATCTGTTCTGGATATATATATGTTCGGCCACTTCTGACCTTGTATGATAATCTGGATGCTTGAGTTTTTCATCATTGGCTGAATGAGAATCATGTTGGCTGAACATAGGTCGAACTGTGGTTACACGTGTCAAGTGTTGATTGGCTGTTCTTTTATGGTATATCAACTTCAGTATTGCGATGAGTTAGACAAAGGATAAGAAAGACATTTTACTTATGTTTGATTATTTTAAAGAGAAGATGCAGTTTTTCTAATTTAATAATATTTAACAATTGAGCAACATAAAAGATATTTAATTACTTCTGTTTGAATTGTGAACCTTCAATCACTGACATTGACAGAGGTATTTCTCAAATTTAATTATCAGTGTAACTTATTTATTTTTAATGATTTTCTTTGCACTGCTAGGGCTTTTCTCCTTCCCAAAATACACGACAGAACAACATAGGCGAAAAAACCTCTCGTCTGAAATCTCGATCTCACCCCTCAGTCTCAGAGTCTCAAATTCTCCAGTCTCCTCTCAGTCGAGACTCTCAAACTCTCCTTTCACTCTGTCAGTCACTCTCAACCTCAAGTCTCAGATCTCAACTTCTCAAGCCAGGGGTGAAGGGCGTCATCGTTGTTCCTGTGGCTCCGTCTCTCTCTTTGTTTGTCGGATTTTCCGGTGATAACTTGGTGGGCCGGTTGGTCCTCTGTGAGTGACGACGAAAGTTCTCCCACTATCCAACATTCCAACTTCAAGTCTTCAATTGTGAGTAGTGACCCGCCAAAATATAGAATTGGTGATGTACATTTGTACTGTTCTTTGATAATGTTGACTTGCAGACTTTGCAATTACACTTTGGTTTTTGTTCTGCTAGACCGAGCTTAATATTTTTGTTTTGGTAGAATGAGCGTAATTTTCTTCTCTGCAAACCTTCAATATTTTTGCAATAGATTAGAATTTAAAAATTGAAGGTTATATTATTAAATTTGTTCAATTGCTTTTCGCATATCTTGCATGGAATTGAGGCTTACCTTTGTGTTGAATTGAATCTTGTATGGATATTCGTTGTGAAAATATTATATGTACACGAAATCATTTTTTCTGTTTATATGCTAATTATTAAAAATTATTACTTGAAATTAGTTGTTTTTGGGTTTTTGATCCTAGTTAGTGCTTAATGCTTTTGATAATATTGTTATGTTTTTTTTTTTTTTTGTGTATATACGAATACATGAAACATATACATTAAGATAATCTAAATGATAATGCTAAAAATTTGCTACCGATAATAAAAATGCTAAAAATTTGTTATGTAACACTCGATGGTAAAATTATATAATTTTCATGAAATTTTCTTTTTGGGTACCGAAAAATGATAAAAGAACAACAAAACACACCAGGCCCCTCAGCTGGGGGGTCTTTCACATACAGCAGAGCACGCCTGTCCTGAGTAGATACTTCAGGTCATGGGTAGGATCTGGGAGGATAACTAGGCTTTCATTTTGAGCCACCCCCAGATTAGCTACAATATCAACCACCTGTTTTTTTGGTCATGTTTAAGAGCTCGTCTGGGCAACTTTTATACCGTGTTTTACTTTTTTGCCTGTGTTAGTAAAAGTTATATAAGAAAACATGTTTGACTATTCGGTCAAACTTTTAAATATGTTTATATGTTAATTTTATTTTTTAAAATATATAAAAATATATTTACAAAAAAAGTTCTGAACTATATTTCATAAACACTTTCGTGCATTTGAAAATTTTTCTTATGGTCACTAAATTTTTTTATGGATGATTTGGTGAAAACCACAGTCGTTGCTGTGGTTTTTGAAAATTTGGAAAACAACACAACAAGCTTCCTCCTCCACCAAGTCTTTACTCTTCACGGTGAATGCTTACATTGTCCAACACATCATCAAGACCAATTTCAATCTCTATGAGAAGGGAAACGTCTTCCATACCACCCAATAGGACTTCCTCAGCAACGGCATTGTCAATGCCGGCGTCCAGAACAGGAAGTTTCTGGGATAAGTTTCAAGTCTTGAATTCAACACCAAATCTTGACGCAAATTCGTGGAGATCGTAGTTGACACTTGCAAGTTGAGAGGGAGAAGGTGGGGTATAGAGATGGTTGGTCGACGTGGATTTTAATTCCATGGTCTCAATTTCTTCGTCGTCTTCTTCATCTTTTTTGACTTTTTTTTATTCCCGTTTCTTCTTTTGCGTTAACTTTAGTGTCCTTTTGCTGCTGCCCTACTTTGTGAGAATGGCTTCACTCTATTACTTGGTGTTTGCTTCTGCATAAAGTCCCACCATGGAAGGTGCATCATTTGTTAGTTTTTAGTGGAGTCCATAATTAAATAGTGGTGTCGCCCTGATTGAAGGCAAAACTTCTGTAGAAGGTATATTGTCCAGCAAACATAATTGTAATATAAAAAAAGAGGGGAAAAGACAAGAAAAAGATGCTGCCATATATGTTGTGTATTATCTCCCTTCAAAAGATTTTCTTTTTGATCCTTGCAAACATGATACCAGATAAAAATTAAAATTAAAATTAGATTTATCCTTACAATTTACTTAAAAGGAATATTTATTTATGAAGCTAAGAAGCACGGATACGAACATGGGATACAGATATGCACGACACAAACACGTAAATATGACATTTTTTAAAAATTAGAGCACAGATAAATCAGAGACATGTTAAATATGTATATTTTTTATTTTTTATATAACCATATTATAAAAACTTAACATTATTTCAATTAAAACTTGTATAAAGACACATTTCAATTATAATAACCTGGTGGTTCTCAAATCTCCTTTGTAGGTGCTGTTTGCTTTCCTTCACATTTCAATTTATATTATTTTTTAAGAAAATTTCAGTGGATTAGAAGCTATATATTTGGAGCCTTTGTGTGGTATTTTATTTTTAGGTAATAATTTGTGAATCTTGAAAGTAAAAGGTGGCTTCAACCACAGTTTGGGGGAGTTGATTGAGAAGACGATGGTTTCTTCTTATTGATTCTCTCAGTTTTCTAAACCATACGTTTTTTGTAATGAAAGATTCATATCCAAATATTAAGGAAAAATCTGTTACATAAAAGATTCATATCCAAATATTAAGGAAAAACCTGTTTATCTTTTTTATTTTTATTTTTTTGATAAGTTAGACAGTGAGACACACTTATTTGTCTCAATTGGGACTTGAGTCCCTCAAGGAAAAATCTGATTATATGAGAATATAATGGACTAATTCCTAATACCACAAGGCTGAGCAATGTTTTCCAAATTTTTGCCGTGTTTGGCTGCCCCTATTTGGTTGGATATTACTTATTATAGTGTAGGTGATATTAACCATGGATTTCAAGGAATAATCTTGCAATATTACTAGAAAAAAAGTTGATCTCTCAGTTGATGATTGATGTGCAGAAAGTATTCAAGTAGCATTTGTTTTTAGCTTCAATTGCTTAGGAAACATTAAATTTTATCAAAGTAAGATATTCCATCTTTTAAGAATTTTTAGTTTTTCTTTTTTAATTTTTAGTTAATCATTTTACATTATTATTTTGGGATGGGGAAGACACCCACTCAAGTTGTCCTGATTAGGACTTGAACCCTCAACCTTCTCTTTGAGAGGTGGAGGAAATATCACTAAAGCTAAGGTTTGGTATTCAGTCTTGTGAGAAAATTGAATGGTATTTATGGGGAAATAAGAGTTTTGGGTGGTATTTTTTTACTTTCATAAGATTGTTTTGTGTAGACTACGGGGATATGGTCTTGTTGAGGTGAGTTGACTATTGGGAAGATTGAAAATTATTGTTTTAGGTTAATACTATTTTGTGTATGGGGTGTTGTGTATTTATTTATATCTTCTTGATGTGAGAGATATTACAAGAAGTATGGTTTGTCAGGGTTATAATAAGGGTTTGCATATTAATCTAAGCTAAATTGATGACATTACGTAGGATTGAATATGAAAGATACTAAAATTGGGTTCTGCTAAAGGATCTTGTTACGACTCTTAAAGCCCTATAGTGTTTCCTATAAGTAAATTTTTGAAGGCATCACTTGAAACATGATTTCAGAGCACCCATTAAAGTAGTAAGTTTCAACAAGGCAATAAGTTTGGAGTTTTGAATTAGTATTGATACTTCACGGGAGCCAAAAAAAAAGGTGTTTTTGCTGTTAGTACTTCTCTTTGTTTAAGACAACAACATTGGGACATGTACATGTAGTTTTATTTTTTCTATCAAGATGAATCTATTCTTGTGTTTTTTTCTTCAAAAAAGATGCAATGACATTTAATTTGATCAACTGGCCGTCCATATACATTGCAGTCGGGTTCTTAAATTTTTTAGGTCGATAATGAGTGTTTTACCTGGCATTTTTTTTGTGAGATTGGGCATGTTTAAGCACAGATCACATCTTTTTATTTTTTGTTTGACAGGTAAGACACACACACTCATTATATCCCAATTGGGACTTGAACACTCAACCTTCTCTTTGGGAGATGGAGGTTATACCATTTAAGCCAATACTTGGTGGTAGGTCACTTCTTTAATCTCTGAGTGTTGTACTTAACTTTTTAAGACAATTTTTTCTGATAAAAAAAACATTTTTACGCTCTAATATATAACCTGTATTGTGAAGAGATTTCAAAGGCGGCTGGCGGGGTAGAAGAAGCATTATTTATCCAAGGGAGGGAAGTTGACTCTTATCAAAAGTGCTTTGGAAAATCTTCCTACTTTGTGTCTTTTTTTCCAATGCCAACTAAGGTAGAGAAGATCCAAAGAGACTTCCTATGGGATGGCAAGGAAGAGGAGAAAAAGATCCATCTCGTTAGATGGGATAAAGTGAAGTGTCTGCGGTCCAAAGGAGGATTGGGGCTCAAGAATTTGAAATTTTTTAATCAAGCTCTTTTGGGCAAATGGTTATGGCACTTTGCAGGGGAGGACAAGGCCCCTTGGAAGGAGGAGGTAGCAACTAATATGGGTGTGAAGATAGGAGTTGGTTTACAAAAGAGGTGATGGAATTGGAGGCTTACGGTTGTGGGATGTGGAAAGCGATCATGAAAGGAAAAGAGGGATTTTTGAAGAATATTCGTTTTGAAGTGAGGGATGGGATGCAAGTAAAGTTTTTGGAGGATTCATGGTGTGGTGAAGTGGCATTAAAGGAGGAATTTCCTAGTCTTTTTGCTATAGCTTCCAATAAGGAGGAATTGGTTGTGGATTGTGTGACATGGATGGGGATAGGTGGGTATGGAGTCCTTGTTTTAGGAGAATATTTTTGATTGGGAGATCGGGGATCTAGAAAATTTAATGATGTTGAATCGTTTTGTGCTTCATGAGGAGTGAAAGGATGGCATGGTTTGGAAAGTGGATATCTCTAAGAAATTCATTGCTAAATTGTATTATAGGAGTATGATGGAAGAAAGAGGAGGGGCATTCACTTGGCAGATTATTTGGAGATCTAAAGTGGCCACTAAAGCAGTTTATTTTTTTGCGCGGACAGCAACGTTGGGTGCCATTTTGACCATGGACAATTTGCGCAAGCGAGAGTTTCATCTCCCTAGTAGGTGTAGTATGTGTAAAGAAGCGGAGGAGTCAGTTGATCATCTTCTTGGTCATTGCACGATGGCGAGAGATTCATGGAATATGATTCTCTTTGTTTGGTTGTAGGTGGGTGCTTCCGGCTACCATGAAAGATTTTCTTTTGGTATGGAGATGCACGAGAATGGGGAAGGATAGGAAAATTATTTGGAGGATTGCCCCTTTATGTCTTATGTGGTGCCTTTGGAGAGAGTGAAATAGAAGATTGTTTGATGGGGAGGAACGCCCATTATGGCTATTTAAAGGCTATTTTTTTGCGAGTTTTGTTTTTTTTTGGTTAAAGAGAAATTTTGTATGCATTTAGATCCTTTTATTGATTTTTTGGGAGATCTTAGGCATTAACTTTTGTAGCCGGTCCCCTTTTTTTGTACATTGGTGTCTTGCTCAAGCCCTTGTTAATATATATTATACTTGACCGAAAAAAACAATAACCTGTATTGTAAATCTATGAAATGAGTAACGGTAGACTTGAACTAATGTCAATTATCAAAGTCATTGGAAAAATAATTTAAGGTTGGGTTTAACGGGAAAAAAACTATTTTGTATTAAGAAGTATCCACTTCATCTATAGCATTTTTGTTAGCAGTCATATGATATTTCAACCGTGACATACATCTAATTGATTTGAACTTTGGGTTTTGATGATGAGCAAGATTTTTCAATAGGTAAGAAAGTTGTTCCAGCAATAAACTTATTAACATAGTTGTTAGTATCTTACGATACGTTTCGATATGGACATAAAATGATACGTATCTTATAGATGTATCTTTTTGCATTGTACCTTATGATACACAATATGTATTTTACAATACATTTTGATATGCACGATACATGCTATATGGGAAATCAGGCCAAATGACATTGTTTTGACCTCTTTTTTGTTGTTTTGTTATATAAATAGGATTTTTTTGTTTGTTTGTTTGGTTTTATATTGCCTTTTTCTAATGCCTAGAGATGTTACCTCAAATAAGAAAGAAGGAAATAAGTATTTTGAGAAGATATGGATGAGGAGTGAGAACATACAAGAAGTTAAAGAAGAAAAAGAAAGTGAAAAATTATTGGCATATGATGATGGTTGTGATAATATCGATACCATTGAAATTGGATATTAAGATGAAAATGTGATGAATTATAAAAATGAATAATTTTGGATTTTTTCTTGATGAACTCTATTGGATGAATTATTTAATTTTAGTTTGAAATTCGTAGTATTTATAAATCTTGATTCTTGTATTACATGAAATTTACATTATTTTTTCATAAGTAGGTTAAAATAATTGTTTTTATTATTTTATACACTATATATATAAAACATATACAATATATTTGAAAAATGAATCTAATTTGTATGACAAGTGAATTGAAATGTTATTTATATCATTTTAAACATTATATGTATTCATGTATATATATTATATATATTTATAAATGTCCTTTTAAAAAAATAAAACGTATCTACGATATACGATACAATATGCTACGCATTTTTCGAAAAACGATATGGCTTCCGATACACGTTTTGACAACTTTGCTTATAAAAGAATAGTTTCTTAAAAGGTTCAAGTTATTAGAGCAATCAGTTATTAGCATGGTACCAAAGCCAGGTAGTCTTGCACTTGAATCCCATCTCCTGTCCAATCATGTATATTTTGTTCACATGGATGGTTCATTCATGAGAGGCCATATGTGAGGGGAAGTGTTGTAAGATTTTATTGTAGCGTTCTCTAATAGCTTAAGCTTTTATAACAGTTGACTATTAATAAATAATAGCAATATTCAGGGAATTTAATTGATTTTGATTATTTGCAGAACTCGCCTGTGTGTGTGTGTTTTATCTTTTTCCTATCCCTATAAAATTAATTTTTGGGGCAATGCAGGTGTTGCATGTGTCTAGGAGATGACCAGCATTTGCAACATTAACAGCAACCAGAGTGGCAGGAACATCATTAAACCACCGATCATTTTGGTTAGTCCTGCCACAGGCTCACATCATCTTATTACATAAATCTAGTGTTACTTTTAAAGAGATGATATCATCAAAACCTATCTACCGCTGTCACAATTCCCTTGTAAACCAAGTATTGGCTGCTATGATCCAGGACAAACCATTTGATGCTCAGCTTGCTGCCTCAGCCACCACGCCCAATTCGAATCGACCATGGAGTGTTGAAGTAGTTTCTGAGGTATTGAGATCCGTACCCAGATTGTTCTTCCAATCTGCAAGATCTGTTGGTCGTCAAAGAGGTTTCCGACACCGGGCTCCTCTAAAACAGAGAAATATGCGAGAAGAATCCAATAAAGTTCGCAAAGGCGTACTTGTTCTTGGGCCTGCTGCCTACAGAGACCCTCAAAAGGTTCAATTAGGATTGGATAAAGCAATGGGGTTCTACTATTGGGTTGAGACCCGGTTTGGGTTCATCCATAATGAGATGACTTGCAGAGAGATGGCTTGTGTATTGGCTAGAGGGAATAGATTGAAAACCCTTTGGCAATTCCTCAAAGAAATGGCTAGTAGAGAGAATGGTGGGCTTGTGACAACTGTGACTGTCACATGTTTGATTAAAATTCTAGGAGAAGAGGGGTTAGTTAATGAAGCATTGGCTGCATTTTATCGGATGAAGCAATTTCACTGCAGACCAGATGTTTATGCTTACAATACAATTATTTATGCTCTTTGTAGAGTTGGAAACTTCAAAAAAGCAAAATTTTTGTTGGAGCAAATGGAATTACCAGGGTTTAGATGCCCACCTGATACATTCACTTACACAATATTGATTAGTTCTTATTGTAAGCACAGCTTGCAAACTGGGTGCAGGAAGGCCATTAAGAGGAGGCTGTGGGAAGCGAACCACTTGTTCCGGATTATGCTCTTCAAGGGTTTTGTTCCTGATGTTGTAACTTACAATTGTTTGATTAATGGTTGTTGCAAAACTAGCAGAATTGAGAGGGCTTTGGAACTTTTTGATGACATGAATAAAAGGGGTTGTCTACCTAATCGAGTTACATATAATTCTTTTATTAGATATTACAGTGCTGTGAATGAGATTGATAAAGCTGTTGAGATGTTGCGGAGGATGCAAAAATTGAATTGTGGGACACCCAGTACAAGCTCTTATACCCCAATTATCCATGCCCTATGTGAAGTAGGAAGGGCAGCAGAGGCAAGGGACTTTCTAGTTGAGTTGGTCGATGGTGGATCAATTCCGAGAGAATATACATATAAATTAGTCAGTAATGTACTGAACTCCGCTGAGGAGCACAATTTGCTCGATGATGAATTGCGTAGGATTATTGAAGATGGTATTGAAAATAGATATAGGCAAATGATGAAGGTAAAACCAATTATGACTTGTAAGATTTCATTGTAGTATGGGAGGAGTTTGATAGTTTGGTGGAAATGGGATATTCTCCATTATCATGCTAAGAAGTCTATATGAAAAAGCTTGTGTTGAGAAATTTGTCTCTGCAGGTGAGTTTACAACCATGGATCCTATTCCAGTATTTTCTAACTTTTATTCCCCCAGAATTTATTTTCTTTTTGTATACCTACATGTTGAAGTATTTCTGGCAACTTTCTTTTTTTTTGTTTGGAAATTTTTTCCATTGATCCTGTATTTTGTGTTTATTATACTCATTCCGGTGCTCATACACCTACCAGTCAGGGCTGGCAAAGGAAAATGATACAGGCCATCATATTTTTTTTTCTTCCTCACCACCCCTAAATGTACCACGGTACTGGTTGCATTTGAGTCACATAAATGGTCTTGTCCTTATGATTTATTGCATAATGCCTGTTGGTTTAACCAAGATTTTGAATTCCATGCCATTAACAACAGTTGCTTTACATGGTGGCATATTGTTCGAGCAGAACAGAAACTGGATAAATAATAATGGTTTTTGCTGATGCTTCATGCTTGTAGTAGTAGAAGATAGTCAACACAGCTTGGGGAATGTCATTGTTGTTTTTCTTCCTAGTATGGCATATTATATGATATGAGGACCATCCGACCGAGAGAGAGCTGCCAAAAGGTGGTACATATTATTTGGAGCAAAGGCCAGATGGTGAGTCCAGTAGTGCCTATGTTGAGTGTCACCATGGATGCTGGCTGTCGAGTATGGTGATTTGTTGTGCAAGTGCTTAAAGGTTGAACTTCAATTATAAATAAATGTTTAAACGTCTAATTTGATTGGTTTTGTTGAGTTGCTGGTCTACAATTTTACACGTATATCAAAG
The DNA here is from genome assembly GCA_008638375.1 of Nyssa sinensis. Classification (NCBI taxonomy): domain Eukaryota; kingdom Viridiplantae; phylum Streptophyta; class Magnoliopsida; order Cornales; family Nyssaceae; genus Nyssa; species Nyssa sinensis. The sequence continues at coordinate 6,237,206 of CM018032.1, read as the reverse complement.
ATACCATTGGTTTAATGTACAATTAGGTTAGAAAACTTGAAACCTTCTTAACTATTTTATAGTTGACTCTTATATCCTGTTTGGAAATAATTTGTTTGCAGGTCATGCAGTCAAGTTTTATGTTGGCTACATATTCCCCTTTAAGATGTGGTCTTTTGACCGCTGGTGGGAAGGCCATTCATTTCTGGCTAATTGGATGGTCAGATTCATTGGCTTCGTGTTGACATTACCAATGGTTATGCTGCAACTCGCAAGTTTTGGCTACCTTCATTGATTGTATCCTTGAAGATATGCATGGGGAATCACAAAGGTGGATCTATTTCCATGGATTCTTTTATCGTAAACTGCTCAAGTATAATATGATGCACAACACAAGACCATCCTCATTGCTGGTAATTTCTCGAACCTGGATTCATCTGCACATTCTGCTCCATGATTTTGGATAGGATATGGGAACTGGGAATATAATGCACTGAGATAATGAAACCTATAGCCTTATACCATACAAGTTAAAGTTTTGTTGTTGGCCTTCTTGTTTTATCGCTTTGGTTGATGTAATTTAGTGCCGCCAATTTTTCTCTTGTTATAATGATCCATTGATAAAATCAATATTCTCTGGAATATGGATCGATATGGTACGCAAAATGGGAACAAAAACACACTACATTCTTTAAATGTGATATGACAGGGAGTAGGCTTATGTAGATGACATGAGTGGCATACAAGGTTGGTCTAACAACCAGAGTGTTTTCTTCTTTTCGCTCAAAGATGAGTAAGGAGGATTAATATTATTGAAGTGTACAAGTTTTCCATATTGTTATAAAAATTTATTATATTAAAATGAAGTATGTAGAGGTATTGAACTAAATGAATGTATTTACTATTTATGTTAACCTCTTGATTGTGTTAATCTTTTTTTTTTTTATTACTTTTCTCCGGAAAGGAAAATTACGGAAAGATGTAAGAAGAAACTTATTTGATCACTAAAGTTAATATTCTGAAATGCAAGTGTTCCCTATTTTAGAACGACCGTGCCAAAACGGGAATTACTAGTACTAGTGTTCTCTGTCATCACAGTATGTTCCATGAAATTTGTTTCAATATATCTTCCTTGAGGGGGAATTTGGCTCCTTTAGTTCCAAACACTTGTAAACACTAAGCAGAACCAACTTTTGGAGGCATTACTTTGTTTATGACTGTTTCTTGTCAACAATCTCGCAATGCTGATAAAAGTTTGAATCCACGATCTATGCTCTGTGTAAGAATCAGTTGCTATCAACGGAAAATTTGACAATTTTGATGTTTTATTATGATATAAAGCAGTTTAATACATGTATAAGATCAAAGGTGGTATTCATAGCTCAACAATTGTTGTGATATCAACTTTATGGCCCATGTTCTACAATTTCAGGGGACATGAATTCAGCAAAGACAGGAGACATGAAACAAGCAAAATGTGATTTGATGTTAGAATGTATAAATGCTCATATGGTAATAAGGTAGGTGGGTGTGGGTGAGTTTATCTGTGTATTTTGTGTGTGTATTACATGGTCCCTTGAGAGTTACTGTGGTTAACTATATAAAAGACAAGTTATTAATTAGATATATTGATGTGATATAGAAAATGTATGATGAAGTAAAAACTAATATGGCAATAGGATTAGCAGTGAAGGGTTAACTTTTTTTGAGCCCCTCATAAATTTACTTGGACTTAATTTAGAAGGTGGTGTGGTCCCATGGTGTGCGCTGTTTGTTAATCATTTACTTCTAATGATGATACTTAACTATGACTGGAAGCTAAATCGAGATAGGTTTGACGGTGCACGTGAGGTGACTATAGATTTTATTGGATGAAACTATAGCATGCGTTATTCCAAGTTGGAACCATACAACTCTTTAGGATTATAAAAAGTTATCTAACATGATGTGATAAAATGGGTGAACTTACAATAAATAAAAAAGGCCATTCTACTGACTCAATGTTCGCTTACACCTTTGGATGAAGCATCCACACACACACACACACACATATATATATATATATATTCACTCAGAACATCTCCAATGCTAACACTTCGTTTGGATTGAAGGATTTTTTAAAAAAAATGAAGGGGGATGAAGGGAGATGACAGAGTATTATTAAAAAAATATATTAACTCGTGATGTACTGTATATATCCAATAACTTTTAGAAGATAGAATGCTAATAAGGGAAGCGTTTTTATGTGTCACATCTGAGTCACATGACCACCAAAAAGAAGTTATATGTCACAGTCGAATGTGGACTGGCAAGTTTGTTCCATTTTGTATGGACCGAGTTTGGCGGACTGAAATTGATGGTTATCCATAGTCCCCACCTGCTACCTCGTCATCTTTTGTTTTTTCCTTTTCTTTTATAAGGTAATGAGGGGTGTCTCAGTCTCAATCTCAATCGCTGTCGCATGTGTGACTAGTATCCTACGTGCTTCCTTCCCTGACTCCTTTTTCGGTGCATTTCGAAAAATCTCGTGGGTCTGGCCTCTGGCCAAGTGAGGGACAAAACTGACCGTGTTTTATCGGGCCGCAGTCAGGAATGAGGCGGAATTTAGATTAGGAAGGATAAATTTTTTTTTTCATGTTCCATCTTAAATTTAAAAATTAAAAAAAAAATGTATAAAAATGGTTAATAATGATTTAAAACATTTTTGATAAAAAAATAAATTTATTGATATAAAAAAAAGTTAATAAATTAAACAAGAAATTCAATAAATAACAAAACACTCAAACTTTGAACTAAACAAAAAATTGATAAAAATTTCATAAAAGAGTCAAATTAAACTAAAATGGGATAAAGTGAAAATTTTAAAATAATGAGACAATACCTTGAATTAAAGGGGTGTTTGTAAAATTATTTTTTAAAAGTATAAAAAAATTGAGAATAGTAAGGGGCATGGCCATGGCCATGGCCATGGCCATGGCTGCAACCGAGTAACATTTGAGTTTTGAAACTCTGCTCAAGCCCAAGTTCAAATACCTTTAAGTTCAGTAAATATATATATTATTGTTTCGGTTAAAGAAAGTGGTAATTCAACTTTTTGTCAGATTAATCTAAGACAAATCTATTTCCACCTATGAAGTAGTCCGGAAATTTTATTAGTTGTAAGATTAGTGAATTATACTTGAATTTTTTGAATTTATTACATATTTTTCAAGTCAACTCACCTGCTATCTAGACTCACTCATATTAATATTAGCTATGTTTGAAATTGACTCGGCTTAAATGACTAACCAAGTTGAAGCTCAAGCTCAAATTCAAGCATTGACTAAGTGAGTGGTATTGTATTTGATGTGTGAGACATTATCATTAAAATGGATGATTTGAGTCCACCTTTTTTTTAAGCGCGTGCGCACATATATATATATATATATATATATATATATATATTCTAATATTGAGTCTAAATGAGCCAAACAAATAAGCCTAAACAAATATACAAGTTAAAATATTAAAGTAATTTAATAAATTAATGTGTCGTATTAACCTGGCTTGAGTTTGACACTTTTATTAAACTAATTGAGTTTGAACGAATTATAATCGAGTTAAATTTGAATTTGGTTTGAGTTTGACACTTTTATTAAACTAATTGAATTTGAACGAATTATAATCAAGTTAAATTTGAATTATTCACGAACAGCTTGGTTTGTTTGTAGCACTATTTTTTGAAGACCCTAGTTGCTTAGTTTGTCCTTGAGGCTTACTATGTTCATACGTACTTAATGCTATATGTTTTGGAAGATCTTATTACTAATTAATTAAACGCTTGTAATTTAGGGATTTATGAATTGTTACTAGCTAGAAAAAAAGTTATAGAAGTGCTAATGCAACTTTTTTCCCCGTGTTTCTTACTCTTTTTTTTTTTTGATAATCAGGTGTTCAGATCGACTTACGCGTGCCTCAACTAATTTCGAGATCTTGAGATTAACGATCAGATAAATCTTCAGTGACCTAAGAAAGAGTAGAACTTGATTATTTCTTACTTTTATTATCCTCTAAAATGTGTGAGAATATGATAATGGCTTGGGTTATGTTGTTGTGTGGTGTATATTGCATGAAAACTTGTTCTTTCACTCTTTTTAGTTTTATTTTTTATCATTAGCGATGAGAATTAAACTTTTAAACCTACTCATTTTAAATGTCATATTAATATTTATCTACTCTACCTATACGTCATGGTAGATAGAGTGATGAATTATACTACGTATTAGAATACTGTCCTCTTGCTTTCAACGCTTCGAGGAGTGGATGATTCATGCTTTTAAATTTTCCTCATTAAGTAAACTGATGCAAGTCAACCACGTTTCATATATGATACATGTCTCTTTCTCTCTCTCTCTCTCTCTCTCTCTCTCTCTCTCTCTCTCTATACACACACACACACATATATATATATGTGTGTGTGTGTGTGTATAGAGAGAGATCGAGACACACACACACACACATATATATAAATACACACACACACACACGAACTCAAAATTCAACTTCGTTCATGACCATTGAATTTATCATCAATGGCTTCTGTATTTCAACGGTGTCGAGGGGTAACAATCTTGTGACTAATTTTCTGCATATTTTACTATATAAGACTAGTTGGATTTTATGTTTTATTTTTTTAAAACCATGAAAATACAATAAATAATTATTGGCTCTGATGCATTTATTTAGTTGTTTTTAAGGCACTTGTCAAAATTGTTGCAATCATGATTTGGACAATATCTAGTTGAGGGCAAGGGATGTCTAATGGTATTGGTATTGGTATTGGCATTGGCAAACCGGGACAGTGAAGTTTGGGAGGGCAAAAAGATAAAAGTCAAAATTTAAGAGGAGTTTTTATAAAAATATGAAAATTTGGGGGGGTAACTCTTAATTTTTTTAAAAATTCCTATAAAAATTAAGGATAAAATGTCTAAATTCCAAAACTTTGGGTGGGGGGATAGCCCCCTCACCATACATGTAGGTCCGCCAATGGGTATTGGGACTGAAGGAGTGTATCTATTAAATTTTAAATTATGAAAGTTAAATAAACATGAGTGAAATTATATGAGATGCTTGTGTTATTTTTCCTAAAACTTATAAATTGATGTTCGTTATTTTACCAAAAAGGAAGAAAAAAAGAGCATGAGAGTAGGGGGCTAGAACTTGCCTCACGATATGATTAAGGCTCGTGATGAGAAAAAATAGTGTAAAGTCAATGATAATCACAAAGATGGACGTGTGTATCTCTTACTCGGGTAGAACGATAAAGTTGTTGATCAGTAGTGGAATCATTAGAAGAGGGGTTGATGCATGTGGACCAGCGTTAGTGGTAGGATTAGTAGACAGAGCAAATGACTCATGGGAGACCACAAGGGTAACCTTAGATGTCTCATTAGGAAAAAAGTCAACAGAGAAATCAGTAAATAATGAAGAGGTCGGAGGAGAAGATAAGTGAAACAAAAAAATGGAGGAAAACATTTTGTATTCTCAAAATATGACATGACGAGAAATACAAAGTCTCTTGGAGGTTGGATTCTAACACCTATAAATTTATGTTCAATTCCATAACCTAAGAAACAATAGAGATGAGCTTGAGAATTTAACTTGTTGCTTTCATGGGGTTGAAGAAAAATAAAACAAGCACAACTAACACCCTAAAGAGGCTATAATTAGGAGAAGCTCTACAAAGGCATTCATATGGAGACTAGTTATTGATGATAGGAGAATGAAAGTGATTGATGGTATAGATAGAAGTGAGAGCGGCTTTGCTCCAACAATGTCCAGGGCATGAAGCCACAATGAGAAGAGCCCGAACAGTGTCTAAGATATGCTTATGTTTTTGTTCAGCATAACCATTTTGTCGAGAAGTTCCAAGACAAAAACAATAAGAAAGTGTACCGTGTTGACGAAAGGCATTTAAAAACCTAATTTCTTTATATTCTATGGCATTATCAGTTCGGAAGATTTTGTTAGTATGAGAGAATTGCGTTTTTATCACGTGACCAAAGTCAAAATAAATTTGGGGTAACTCCGATCATTTTTTCACGAGATATGTTTAGGTACATCGAGAATAATCATCAATAAAAATGAAAAGTATATGGACCCTCCTATTGTAGGATCGGGAAAAGGTCCTAGACATCGGAGTGCACTAAATTAGAAGGAGCAGAATAAATAGAATCACTTTTATTAAAAGGTAAACGAGGTTGTTTTACAAAATGACAAGATAAATAAAAAACATTTTCTATTTTAACTGAACCTAACAACCCACTAGATACTAAAGTTTGTAGATGGCCAAAAGAAGCATAACTAAATTGTGAGTGCCAAAGTTTGGTAAGAGAAATAGTGTAGATAGAAAGAACACATGAAATTGGATAAGTGATATGAGAAGGTGGATATGGATGAGCTCAAACAAATGGCTAAGCTTACGACCTATTCCAATGGTCTTCCTCGTTTATGGATCTCGCACACAATAACTAGAACCAAGAAAATAACATTTAGTCCAAGATCACATAATTGACCCACAAAAATTAGATTTAAAGATAGTTTGAGTATGAGATAAGCGTTGGAAAGGAATGTATGAGAAGTGGAGACCTTTGTGATGTGACTAACAAACATATGTGAGCCATCTATAGTGTAAATGGATGGAATATGGGAACCAAAAGTTTTGGAAGAGAAAATACTAGAATTTGAAGTATGTAATTGTACTAGGCGGAGTCAAAAAACTAAGAAGACTTACTAGAAGTGGAAGACATAGCAATGGAGAGTGGACGAGCAAGAACCTATTTAAGGTTGGCTTCACGATTAGTAATAGAGAAGGATGGAGAAGGAAAAACATATGTATGAGAACATTCATCAACAACATATGAGGATGCACACCAAATCTTGGTTGATTACTAGGTTTGCCTTTTAACCAGTTATTACTAGGTTTGCTTTTTAACCAGTTTTCTCATCTCTATCGCTTGGGATTTTTAGGGAAAACATCTTGATAATGCCCAAACCCAAGCTTTTGATAGAAATTGCATACTTTGTTAGGATAATCCAACAAAAAACCCCAGATAGGTGGTAGTACTTATAGAAAGTCTGGATAGATTGACTTCCCTTTGTGTTGGTGAGGCCTGAAAGCTGCAAGTACTATATTTGTTGATGTGGAACTAAGAAGACCAAAGCGTGCTTTTTTAGAAAAAAATTTCGAAATGGCTTGCTCTAGAGTGGGAAGAGGGATTTAGTGAAGTACGTATGCTCGAACTGGCTCAAAGTGATCATTGATAGTCATCAAAAAGTGAATCAAACATTACCAATCGTGATAAGTGGCAAACTTCTCAGCATCAAGATGATAGCTTCATGTGGGTTCTAAAGGTGTCAATTGATCCCAAAGTGTGTATATCTAAGAGAGAAAATTGTCGATTGACTGTCTAAATTAATGTTGCATACGATGAAGGGTACTTATAAGCTGGTATTGGTGAGTGAGATCAACACTTGTGTATGAGCTACTAAGAAATCCCAAACCAATTTGGCAATTGTGAAACGACCAAACTAAAGATTGATATAAGTGACGGTAGTGTTGCGAAGCTATGTGATGATATGATGATTCTTGTTATCCCACTCTAAAAACATTTTGCAAATTTTTCACTAGTCTCTTCCTTTCCTTCTTGAGGCTCAACTATACTAGTAATGCATTGCCATAGCTTGCGTCCTTCGAGAATGATAAACATTGTTTGAGCCTAAATGATCTAATTTGGGTCATTTAGGATGATTGTAATTGGCTGGGAAGCATCAAGACACTTCATACTATAGAAATTATGAATGAAAAGTGACAGAAAGAGATTGTAGAAAGTAAAGTAGGCAAAATTGGGGCCAAATTGGACTTAAAAGGTCCAAATTAGTTAGGAGCCGGTCTGAACTGGACTTGAATAGGCCAAAAATAGGTGAACCAACTGTGTTAAGTTTTGAATGTTGAACCAGTTTAGGGGTAAATCACCTCTAGATTGAACTAGTTGTGACTAGCATGATGTAACAATGGAAGCTAATGTGGCAATGATGATGTGGTTGCCGACGTGGCAATAGGGCACATGTGGTAGGACTAGAATGAAGCAATGCGTGTGACAGCTCGTGGGAAGTGCATGGATGGTACATGCAAATGTGTGACATCACACGAGATTGGTGGCATTTGACAAATTCATATAAAAGAGTTGGGTGGTTATATAAGGCAAGTACAGAAAAAGAAAAGGGAATAAAGAAAACATGTCAAAATATTCTGTAAACTATACAATTATCCCCAACCCTAACTTATACATCATTATATACATTAATAATATACATCGAACAACCATTATCACTGATAGTTAAGCAACAAATAACAAATTTGGCAAATTGTCAACTAGTAATGGTCAAAATATATTGAAAAATAGTAACAATTGAAATTGTATAGGATAATAAAATGTATCAATCATTTTATTTTTTTATTAATAAAAGGAAAAAATTGAAGGATTGAAACCCAAAAAACATCGGCGGAGCCAAAAAAATTTAGGGGGCTAGAATTTTCGGTTTTTTTTTTTTTTTTTTTTTTTTTTTCTAGTTGGGTTGGGGGGATTTTAATAGAAACATTTTTTATTCTCAAAATCGGAGATAGATTTACATGTAATTTTTATTTACAAGATTTGAAAGAAAACATTTTTTTCTTCTCAGAATTAGAATAAGGTTTATATGTAAAATAAAAAATGGCAAAATGTTAGGGGTTATAGCCCCCTAGTCTACATGTCCCTCCACCCTGGCCGAAAAATACAGTAAGTTATTATTGACTTTTTTTTAAAAAGAAACATTAGGTAAGAAGTAAAAAAAGTAAAAGTAGGGACGTGTCTTGCTCAGATTGTCATAATACTTAGGTGGATAAATTTTATAAATTGTCAAATTGACTTATAGTTATTTTACATTAGTTGTTATCATACTTAGATATTTATGTAGTCTTATACTCGTAAGTCAACTATTATATTTAATTATAATATATAGTTTACTAATAAGTGAGATAAGTGTCTTGCTCAGATTGCATGAATTCTTCCAATCTATATGATGACATTATAATATATAACCTGTGTATTTTCATCTGGGTTATAGAGATAAAATGAAATAAGATAAGATAAGAAATTATTTGCTTATACACAAAAATGTAAGACAACTCTCTCTCATACTCATCTCTTCAGTATTTCCTCTGTCTAAAATTTCTCTTTTCTTGGGTTATACACAAAAATGGAAAACAAAATTGGCATGAAACTTTTGCTGTGTGTTTTGCGAAAGAACACCCTTTGGATGCAGGGACAAAGACAGTATTTTGCCTCAATAGGGGCAACTGAAACTTACAAATAAAATTATATTTGATTATGTAAAATCTAGAAAATGTAACAACGTTTCTACATGTATTTTGAATAATTAAAAAAATAAAAATTTGAAAGTTTGATCATATAACATTTACAAAAAAAATATAATAATAATAATAATAATAAGTAGAATTTAATCAATTATACCTTTTCCGTTATAACTAAAAAAATTCGCAACTTTTGCACATATATAATTCATACTATTGCATATAAAAATATTTGCACATGATTTTAACATTACTTTTATAAAAATGGTAATTCTTATTTCATAATTCCTTAAATTAGCCATAGGAATTATTTAACAATTTTATTTTTGAATGAGTTATAAAAGAAAAACTAACGATAATTGTTTACTTGGAATTTAAATATCTTTTAAAATCCTTTGAAGGCACTTTCGTTATATTTTTCAAGTCAATTATTCTTCAAACATCCTTAAAACATCTCTCTCTCTCTCTCTCTATATATATATATATATACTTTTTATGTATATAAAAAATGTAATAGGGAAGTAATATTAAGAATCCTTGTATGACATGTGTTCCAATGGAAATTTGGAACAAAAATTCTTAAATGAAAAATAACGAAGTCTTTAATTAGGGCCTTTAAGGAAGTAAAAAATTAATTAATTTTTTTATTAATCACTAAATCATCAATAGAAGAGGTAAAATGAATTTAATAAATAAATAAATTGTCAAAATCATGCTAATGTGAAATGATAGTATAATAGGAACAAAACAATTGAAGGATTAATATTTGAAAAATGAAACAACGTATCTAATAAAGAAGATATGTAACTAAGTTATCTAAGTACATCAATTATAATTATTAGCATATGAAATTTGAGCTTAGGATTTTTTTATTACTTTGTTTTTATTTTATTCAAAACCATTAATTATTTAAAAAACTTAAATTACTACAAATGGTTTAACTTAATTATTTTATTATTAATATTTTATTTTTTTCAATGTACATCTATCCCCAAATATAAATAATTTAAAAACTTACGGAAAAACTCATTGTGGGGACAAATTAATATATATATATATATTTAGTGGGGACAAATTTAATTTTTTTTTAAAACCTCTAAAATATTTGATTAATCATAATTTTTTTTAAAATCTCAGTGGGGGCAGGTGCCCCCCTTTGTAGCTCCGCCCTGTTTGGATGTGTGTGTGTGTGTGTGTGTGAGAGAGAGAGAGAGAGAGAGAGAGAGCGAAAAGGGGGGAGTATATTTGGTGTGTGTGTATGTGTCTATATATATATATATATAGAGTGTATATATCAGACAGTTGTATATAGTCTAGAGAAGAAATGGTACGCATCAGTTGGAGAAGGTGATTTAAGGTTGTCCCACTTGCTTATAATTTAATTAACAACTGTGATCATCAAACTAGTCAACTTTTAGCGCACGTCGTTGGTGGTGGGATTCAGGCCTCTTCACATGCGGCTTGCAGGTGTGCCCAAATCTTCGTAAGCACCCAATAAAATTTGGAGGTAACAGGCATGATTAAGACCGTGAAAGAGTATTAAAAGGATCTAAGTACCGTTAGTTCAGAAAATGAGAAGTTAGTTAAGACTGCTAAATGTTATTGGTTAGACTTTAGAGCCACCCACCGCACTGAGATTACATTAATTACAAAACAATATCTTTTTAAAAAACAAATTCCAGTTTGAGAAAGAAAAAAAAAATGGATATGCCAACAAGTTCTAACTTGGCTAGTATCTCCTTTAACTTCTCATATGGGAGGTTGAGAGTTTAAGTTTTCTTGGATAGTGATAGATTCAAAAATTTTAGTTAGGAAAGAAAAATTGGAAGTATTGAAATATAAGAAGGCTCATATGAACATTCAATAAGAATTCGAGGGGTCAAATCTTATTTTGTTAAAATATTTTAAGAAGATTAGAAGTAAAAAATACAATATTAAATTTTTTTGGGAAGTCATGACCTCTTAGTCCTCCTGGATCCGGCTCTGGCCTTAGGAACAAAGTGTGTGCTATTTACCTATAAAAAAAAATGAATAGATCTTTAGGTAAGTTGACGGAGTACACTCCGTCAATACAAATGTGTCGTTATATTTAAGGTGCCCTACTCCGTACATGCAAATGTGTCGTTATATTTAAGGTGCCCTATGCATCTTGAATTTAACGGGTACAAACAAATGTGTCTTTATATCGTTGTGCACTACGCATCTTGAATTTAATGGGTACATGTAAATATTTTTTGATGTTATTTTTGCACAATAATTTTTGTTAAACTCAAACTTGTGTTCTCATACTCGATAGTCCAAATATTTTACTATTGTATCATGCAATTAATGACCCTATGCTTATATATATTAGAAACTTAATAGCCTCATAGGATTTCCATAAAACCATGTTTGGTCTAAGATTTATAACAACTTAATTATTAGAATCTGACTTGGTTATTGTCATTAAAGTTCTCCGAAGCAAACATAATTTGAGCTAATGAATTTCCTTTCTTGTTGAATTAAATAAACTATTTATTTCTATTTTTTCTTTCTTATTATTCATGCACCAAAGTTTACACTGAAATGACAATGCTGAAAGTGGGAAACTTTCTTTTTGGAACATGGTTGACATTATACAACTAACCAAATCTTTAGGGTGGTGGCCGAGTTGATTTGAAGAATATGTTATAAATTCAGAAATTCCGAATTCAATTCATCACCCTTACGGGTCATGGGGTTTCCGGCTACTTGATGAATATGAAGTAGATTAGTTTGATAAAATTGGGAACCATTTTTTTCAACGAGAAAAGAAGTTGTTTACAAGCAAATCAAGTTGTTTTCTTCTTCTTCTTCTTTTTTGTTTATTTGTTTGTTAGATTGCTTTTAACCGTCATAACCTTTTCACCCACCTTCTTCATAGAGTATGAAGAACCAATTTTTTATTGGAAAAAAATTAATTATATGCTCAAATAATATCCCTATCCAAGTATTGTCTTCTAGTAAATGTTTCTACTAATTTTGGCCTAACCGAACCACCTTTCGGTTAATCATCGTGACATCCACTTTCCTCCTTTATTTTTTCTATATTTTTTTAACAAATTAAAAAAATCGTCCAATGATTAGAGAAGTTTTTTATATTTTTATATAATTTTTTTTGTAGCTTAACACAACTTTGACCTATCTAATATTGACTATATCAATCTCATTTCACCATAATATATTGTAGTTAAGTACATTACCATTTTTTATTTCTTGAATTTTTTTAGTTGATTTTGTAAAAAATAGCCATCTATTATGCATATTCACCATAAAACAGCTATATATATATATATATATATATATATCTTTAGGAGCTGGTTTATTGTCGGTGGATATATGTCAACTTTTACAAATTCGATATGATCCGAGACTATTTTCACCAAAAAAACAAAAATAAAAATCTACCAATTGATAAAACTACATGTAAAATTCATTAAAATACTTATATGATACTTTTTTATGATATTTTAAAAGATTTTCAATTGTAATACTAATAGTTTAATTATTGTCATCATATATTACAGCTGTTTGCTACCGTGTATATAACCAGAAACGAACATTTTCACACTACCATAGAAGCACCATCATTGCAGCTACCCCACTAAGAAGACGTGTAATTTATTTCTTTCCCCTAATTTTGAACTAAACTTTACTTAAGCAATTCAAAATTGATAAGCAAGTAGTTCACAAAAAGTATCAGCTGAAATCACAGCGTCTTCAAACTTTATTTATTGATTGATAAGAATATAGTTTTGCCCATTAAATTCTTTTTCTAAGTGAAAACACTTAGAATCTATGTGAGATCAGCATAATATACTAATCTAGAGAGAGTATCCTTTTGAAAGTGGACATTTTTCTATCACTCAAGCATTTTCTCTATGATAAAGTAAACAAGGATCTTTTTTCCACCATGGGTGTAAATTCAAATATTCTGTAAACAGATTGACATTGAAATTCCAAATTGGGTAATCCATATCCAAATGAAGTTGAATTTAAATAGAATCTCAACCCCATACTCTAAAACTATGATGTTCCAATAATTTGTGAACATATCTCTATCTTCTTGTTTTTTTGGAGAGAAAGTGACTGCCACTTTATTATTATCTATTCAAAGGGAACTTATTACATTTTCAACAAAGAAGCTGTGTCTTTTCTAAATAAAGTGTGTTAGAAAAATTATACAATTTTATGTTTGGTAATTTTTTTTAAAAATATGTAATTCTTTAGAGGAGTAATTGTTGAGTCATGTAAATTATTGCTAGTCTTAAAGTGAAGATTCAAGAAGTCTCACAAGTACGATCAAGCTTGAAGAACTGTGTAATTCAAAGTATGTGGTCATGCATATCATATATTACACTTAGGCACTTAACTTTAGAATTGAGTTTAAGTTTACATATGAGCTTCACACTAGTTAAAATGACCTTAAATATGATTTAGTTTTGACTATAAGCTAAGTCTATTTTTAGGAGTTACTAAAAAGTATGTTGCTAAACTTATTTATGTGTTATTTAATTACTTTTTGGAAAAATCATTAATAGTAAGTCGTAAAATACTAAATTGATTTTACAGTAGCTACCCCATCTGAATGGAGAGATAGTCGCATCCGAACAGAAGTCCCGTTCAAAAAGAATAACATTTCCCGTCCGAACGCGTGTTAAAAAATTGCATTGTGATTGGCTATGATGACCTATTCTGAATTGGTTTAGGGTTTTTCCATAAGTTTTTGTTATAAATAAGGCCTTTTGTACCTCACAAAATAAACTTTGGCCTCATACACTGTGAGATATTTGCTTCAATTTTTATTTATATAGTCAGTTTCTCTGCAAGGTTTCTACTCTTTGTATTTGAAGTCAATATACCTAGTGTCAGGTAGTACACTTAGGTTCATATAATGGCCTAGCTAGGCACGTACTTCTATTGCCTATGAATTTTCACATTACTACGATAGTGAATCTGTAGATGGTGTTGTTGTTGTAAAAGGCTAATCATGAAGAAGCAGTTAACGAGAAGATTCAAGTAAACTAGCGGTACTGCACAAGTTCATGGCAAAGTAGTTGTTTGTGGTTTATCTTTGTGAACTTGTATTGTGTTTATTATTTATTAGTGGATCTTTTACAAATGAGAGAGTTTTATTCTCCGAGAGGGTTTTTTCAGGTAAAATCTCCATGTCTCGTATTTATTTTGCATGCATATTTAGTTATAATTATTATACTTTTGATATCTGCGTGAAATTATAAGATCTTAGTTATCTAACAAGTGAATTTCTTCAATATTAGTCCATCTTAAATTTAAATATGGTTATTGTAATACCCCGACCTGACTAATTATTAATTAACTTGCTAATTACTAATTAGTACCGACTTACAGAATGATTAAGGGAATTAATCATAATCTCGACGGTCGCGATCGGGTCGTGACAGTTATTAAATATGCATTCTTTATTAATAAAAACTTGATATAAATCTTTCCTCACTCTTAGTAGAGAAATTCTATCATTAGTTTTTATATCAAACTGAAATTGCAGTACTTCACAATGTGAAAGAGAATTTTAGTTTGATCATTTTATTCATCAAATTTTGGAAAATTTTGATCTAATGGATAAATGATATAAACGTTAATGTGTCAAAAATTGGTTATTGGTTGATACAAAATTAGGTGAATATTGACTATAAAATGATTGCAAAATTTATTGAATTCCGAATATAGTACAGATACAGAATTAGGCTTCGTGAGAATTAAAAAAAATATAATATGGACTCGCATTGAGGGTGTCAGGCTCAAGTCCCAAAGACCTGTGGATAACCCTTAACCTTCGGGTTTAGTGGTTAGTTAAAATCATTATCTCGATTTGCAATATGCTTGCATTGTTTAATATTTGGAAATAATGTGTCTCGGTATCTTTGATTCAATTAGCATCATTTAGTGTAGTGATCCTTTATGATCATTCATTTTAATCACCCATTAGAAGTGTTAGGAGTGGCTTTCTAACCCTTCCATAAGACCTTTGGGTAGTTTTATTTTTATACTAAGTCATAAGTAAATTTGGTGGCTATTGGAGGTACTTTGAAG
Organism: Nyssa sinensis; assembly: GCA_008638375.1. Lineage (NCBI taxonomy): Eukaryota > Viridiplantae > Streptophyta > Magnoliopsida > Cornales > Nyssaceae > Nyssa > Nyssa sinensis. Next base: position 6,221,743 of record CM018032.1, on the reverse strand, counting down.
TAAGAAAACAATGAAAGAAAAATCAAGATATTTGGTTGTCTAAGTGAGGAACTGGTTCAACTTTTGAACCAATTGCTGCAAGCTAAACTCTAACCAATAGACTGATTGCACTAAACCAGTGGTCTTATTCCTAAACTCTAGTAGACTGGAGATGTCAAATCCCCAAACCCACCCTATATGGATTTAGGAACGCGACTGACCACAAGACTTTCAATTTGATCCCAAGTTAATTTCATTCTTTTAACCATTAGTTAGCAGTGGAAATTCTTAAGTTTTTTTTAATGCAATCCCACTTGGCAGAGCAAACCTATTACATAACTTATAGAAAGTGGTACATCATCAATTTCATTGTCATAGTGAATCATGATTACAATTCGTAATATAATCGGAATATTGACTATAATCTATTTACAAAGCTACATCTCATAACAAAATGATTCCACTAAAGAGTTGTTGTCTTGTACAAAAGTCAGCTATCACCACATGCTAGCTCCACAAAATGATCTCCTTAGTAAGGCCATCTATCAATCAACATCTGTTAAAAAAATGTTTGGAGCTAGTGTGAGCTAACTTAAGATCATTGAATAATTGTTGTACTCTGTTATGAGTTTTCAACCGATAGAATTTTTAGGGTTGAAAATGAGGTTTTTAGAAATATCTCAATCGATCTATGTTTTTGAATCAACACAAGATAATTGTGAAGCATTTACAATTATAACAATCGATCAAGTTCAAGAATTTTTTATAAAACAATACTCAATATGATCATGATTAAATCAAGATATATATGAATCAATTTGCGATTCAGAATGATCAATACTATTCAATGCGATCAGATGATCTGTCGTGGAAATCAATAAAATTACCAAACTAAACTACTAGTATAGTAGAGAAGTAAGGGTCGAACCCACAGAGACTGTTAATTGTTCAAAAACCTAAGTTGAGATTAATTTTAATTCAAATTCACAAAGAGTGATTGTTTGTTGATTCTTTCCTAAAATTAAATGAGAACTGTAATTAAAATAAATATTCAGCTGAATTAATGATGAATCGAATTAAAAAAAGGATTCCTAGGGTGTTGAATCCACCACTAATCTTGTAACTAGTTTCAATTGTATTAATTCTTGGGCCATTAAATTTGGATGTAAAAGATGTATTTTAGCTACAAGCCTCAATACAATCATCAAGAAAACCACGCACCAAAACCCTAAACACGAATCATCTTTGGTCAACACAAATTGTCTACGCTAATTCTAAGGTCATAGTCACAATTTGTTTTCCCGGAGTTATGACTCGTCCTACGGTTTTGATGTATGTACACATATTACTATTGTATAACCACATAAACAAAATCACAGAAATTGATTATGTGAAACTGAATGATACGATCAATGCTTTAATAAAATCCCAACGTTATACAATCTACATCCAAGACTAATTAACCCAAAAATAAAATACAAAGAAGCAATATTACTTGACTAGGGTTTCATCTAAACCCTAGGAATGAGAGAACTTAGCCCATGATAGTGAAAGAGGAGACCACCATAACCATGGAGTTCTTCATCTTCTTTTTTAGAGTTGTCTTTCTCTTTCTTCTCCTCCTCTACATCTCCAAGACGGCCTCCTCCTTTTCCAAAACCCTAGTTCACAATAATATCCCCTCTTTTCCAAAAATGCCCCCCACAAAATAAGAATTCAGGAAAAAATAATAAAATCCCGTAATTAGACATTAGGGGCCCAAAAAGGGAGTCTAAAGTGCTCCAAAATAGAGCCTATAATGCTAAAATAGGCCCTGGTCCACCAACATATGGACCAAGCCTCTCTTCTAACCCAAAATCACTTGTTTTCCACTTCTTTTAGTACTTCAAAACCCAATATTTTCCTTTTTGCTTCGAATTCACCATGAAATCATCAACTTTGACCAGCTTTCTCTACAAAAAGATAAAACAAGAATTAACTAGCAAATGCATATAAATTGGAGAAATTAAAATAATTAAAGTGCAAGAATATCTAGGGTTAACAAAATAAGTATGCACCTTTTAACCAATTATCATCAGAACAATTCAATTTGATTACTATGATTCAATATGATAAATATGATTGATAGGATTCAATTCAATCAATAACAATTCGATATGAACAATACAATAGTTAACAATCCATCTATCGATCTATCAATTCACACAGCTTTGTTGTATGAGAAATTCACCTGGCTAATGTCACGCGAGAGATTCACATCAATCGGTCGACACAGTATCGTGAGCAATTCACTTTTGAAGTGAGCGATAACACAACAATTCACTTTCAAGGTGAACTTATTACACATCACAATATTGTGTGATGGCATGGAATATAACGGACTAGATGATAAAATCATGTTTTGATTGTTTATGACGATAACAATCACTTTAAAACAATATATGATCAATATGCCTCACATTAATTTAATCTGATTTCCTAAAATAATATGATCATGTCTGATAAAGTTCATAAAACTTTCAATAAAATGATCATGTTTAGATAGGAGTTCGATCAATTCAATATGCTATAGTCTGATAATTCAGTCAGAAGATATAAAATATGGCAGTGCAATCAATTTGAAGCAATTTGATCAATAAATCTTATGCGACAAGAGAAACATAGTTCCAAGTGCAAAGTTTAAATTTTGCACTTCAAAGTACTATATTACTCACTTGTAGTCCCTAACCAAATATTCTTAGTGGCCTTATTTCACAATCTTTTCCCTTTGATGATCCTATAATAGGTATTAGATAGAATTTAATGCCCATTCAATCATTACTTTCCTTAAAACATTACTTAGCCAATTTTTCTAGCATAAGTAGACCTCATAATTGGGCTCAAAAGCCCTCAAAACCTTAAGAGTGGTCTTTTTGAAAAAAAGAATATTTAATATTTTATTAGAATTTTAAAACGTTACCTAAACGCTATCGTTTAATGTGACTGTTAGCACCGAACAGATGTGTTCATTTGAACAATTGCGGTTGTTTGTTCAACATGAACAGAGGCGTCTTTTGCCATTATGCCTATACCAAACAGTCATGAAGATCTTTGTATAAATCAATTCGTCCCTCATTATATAGGTTGATTAATGTTCGCATTCAGTCTGCATTCATGAATGAGTCAGCTCATATACATAGAGTTTGTGAGACTACAAACATAGTACATAGTTTGTAGTGTTGCTATTATGTGAAGATTCAAATCATTGTATTTTGAGAAACAAACATTTAAAGGGCTCATAAGCACAACTGCCAAGAGCGAAATCTGTCTTAAGAACATAGTGTCAAACACTAGCATTGATTTACATTATTACTCAACTCTTTCTAGATTTGCAGCAAATTGTAAGTTCAATTTCTGATTTCTGATTTATAATTTTTATATTATATTCAAATTATTGAAATTGTTTTACTGTGAATTCTATTTTATAAACAATATTATATTTTTAGGCGAATTATTTTTAGGATATTTTTGGTATTTCACATTTTTTTTCTATTGTCCTAATACTGTGTATTTATAATTAAAAAGTCGCATATCTTGTAATCTGTAACTCTTTCAGATCATAGTGAAACCGCAACAGCCATGGACGTAACCCTATTCTATGGTGAACCATGTAAATTTTTGTGTTTTTATGTGTGTGATTTTAGATTCGTTTTCTTATTTGTTTTTGTGTCTCACTGATCCTAATTAGGTGATTATATTCTAAACAGTAAATTGGTCACTATACCAACAATAAGTTGGTAGTAATTGATAATTGAACAAGAAGTTTAGCTTCTTATTAAACTGGTCACCCTTGAGAGAAGGGAGCAAATTTGAAAGAAGATTTGCTTCATCTCTTGAAACTCACAAAAGTGACATGACCCATCAAAAGTGAGTTTCTCAAAAATTTGCTATTTCCCATGGAAATGGTCTTAAGAGTCCCTAATATGCAGGGATACTCTTGCTCAGGATTGTAAGGTCTCATTGGTACTGCATGCTTTCTTGGTCAGGATTGTAATTGGTATTGTATGCTCTCCTGAACTGGTTTGGGGGTGTTCTCCTCCTATTTTGGTAGTAATAAAAATCATTTATCCCAAAAAAAAAAAAAGAAAAAAAGAAGAAGAGAGGAAGGATAACGTCAACTTTACAAAAGGTAGGATAGCCGAGCAAAGGCGAGATGAAGAAGGAGAGGTGAAGACGGTTAAGAACGAGCTTGCGACATAAGGATTCTATTTTCAGGGATTGGAGTCATTGAAGGGGCAAAATCATCATTAAAAATTAACTTAATGAATAAGTTAATTTAAAAACACTTATTATGACAAACTTAACGATAATTAACCCCATTTTTTTGGGTTAGTGGGTCGTGTTGTTGTTTATTTGAAAGAAACTTAATGATGTCCGCTTAACCACCTAATCCATTAGGTTTATAGATTTTTTACTAGGAAATCACCATGAATGACATAATGTATAGTAAATTAGAATTAGAATTAGATCAAGGCAAAAGTTTTAAATTGGGGGCCAAACCTACACACCACTCCGCCGTTGGTTTCAAAGTTAATGGATGTTATGCAGAGGTGGTTTTGGAGTCAAATAAACAAAGTTTTAATTTTAAATTTGCACAAAGATGTTGTTTGCACTTGTTTGTTTGTTTTCCAAAACAATTCTCTCATACAACCTTGGCAGCTTAATTAAATCATCTGCATATCATTTTCCTGTAATCTCTACATACCATTTATTCATGATTGCTCCTTGAAGTTCCTCAGCAAAGTTTAAATCCCCAACTACTTGAAGTTCCTACATGAATTCCTCTTAACATGTGGTTACTAAACATAGTAGGGTTTTTAACAAATTATAAATTTCGTATCTTTTCGAACTATATCAACTCACAATCCTTTTTATTTTTTCTTCTTTTCACTCTTAAATATTACTAAACTAAGAGCATGTTTGACGAATATAAATGAAATCAAGATTGGGGTCTAGGGGATTAGGGAGGGAAAAGAGTGGTAAATATAAACGATGTCAGGACTAAGATAGTGAGCTCCAGTTGAATAAGAATGGTAGTGGAACGGGTTCGGGGCTGAGGACTCCTTCCCAGTCCCATTTAAAAATAGCTTCCCGATTCTCGCCCCACACCGTTTATTATGTTTCCCATCCTCGGCCCAGCCCCCCAAACCCTGTTCCCGACAAGTTTTACTTCCATTTAAAAATTAATTTTAAAAGTTTTTATAAATTAAAACTAATCAACTAATATTATTAAAAGTATAATTCTATATTTACATATACATACAAATAATATATACATAATATATATACACATATTTAGATTTATAAATGTGGGAGTATTTAATAAATTATGAAAATATGTATTTTATCATATATGTTGATGCACATATACTCACATAAGTTAAAATCTATTATCATAAAACTCACATGACTTGCATGTCCATGTAAATATATATGTACAATATGTACACAAACAAATACAACCAAACATTACTCATATACTGCGTCATGTCTTCTCATGAATGAATTTAATTTGTTCATTTGTCATTTGATTTTTTTATTACAAACACTTGTTTCCATCTCAACTCAACAGTCTCCTTTCAGAAACAAACCCAAATTTCCCCGCAATTTCCTTGTTCAAAAGAAACACAAATTTAAGAGTTGAAACTCTTTCAACAATATTGTCAAATGAAAAGGGATTATTTTTTTTATAGGAAGAGAATCCGACTTATTGTTTTAATTTTGTTAATGAATAAATTTTTCAACTTTTATAAGTTTTTTTGAAACAAGAGACAAGTTGGTTTGTTCGAAATAAAAAAAATTTATTTCTCTCATACATACGACTCTTATTCGAATCGCTTCACACATACATAATATTTAAGATTTTTCTCTCTTTCACATTGCTTGTATCAAAAAAAAAAAAAATCTAAATCTTTCCAAGCAAGACTGGTGATTAATTCCAAAAAATATTAGGCATAATGAAAGTCAAATTAGAAACTTGTGATTATAAAACGCTTACTTCCACTCTTTTTAAAACTAAACGAAAAAAGGAGACTAAAGTAAAAACATATATAATAGAAAACTGGAACTATATATCATATAATTATGGAGTTAAAAGTGGAAATATAATTCACAAATTTTTTAATCTTCACTTACTTATGTTTTGTCATTATATAATTTGAGGGAAGTCAGTGGACCTATCTTTCTTTACCCATTGCATGCATAAGCCATGATGGACTGCTTAGATGTTCACTTTCATGCCCAAACCAGTGTGTAATTCAAAACACATTACTTACGCACTATAAATAGAGGACGAAGGAGTGAAGGACAGGACAGTGTTAAGTAGTGGAGAGAGATAGACAGATAGATAAAGAGAGAGAGAGAGAGAGAGAGAGAGAGAGAGAGATGGCGAGCCTGCAGCAGCAACAGCACCCTGCTGGAGGGAGTAACCGCATCGTAGCTGTTGATTTGGAGGGAAAAATCGAACCAGACATTACTAATAACGACAACCAAGACTATGATGATGAGGATCAAAAGCATCATCACCTGGTCTCTCTCTCTCTCATGTCTAATTTATCTAAATATACTTTTCAAGTTTTATTTTCAACCCATCTGAATATCTTTCATGTATATATCTTAATTTTGATGATTAGAAACCTGGATGGAGAAAGTTTCTATCATATGTAGGCCCTGGTTTTCTTGTTGCAATAGCTTATATTGACCCCGGAAACTGTAAGTAACTCTCTCTCTCTCTCTCTCTCTCTCTCTCTCTCTCTCTCTCTCTCTCTCTCTCTATATATATATATATATATGTATGTATGTATATATCTGTTTCTTCTTTATCACGGTCATTAACTTCAAATATATTATATGTCATCATGTCACAGTGGAGACTGATTTGCAAGCAGGAGCAAACCACAGATACGAGGTATAATATAACACGAAGATCATAATTTCCAAAACAAATTCAGAAAAGACCCATCATTTTCTGTTTGTGTTCGTGATAAATTCGGATGAAAGAGAGCCAAACTAATCAGTGTCCATGTCATATGTTATATATATTCAGCTGCTTTGGATAATACTTATCGGATTGATTTTCGCTCTCATAATTCAGTCACTCGCAGCAAATCTTGGTGTCAGCACTGGTAAGACACTATACATACACACACACACACACACATACAATCACATATATATTGTAAGTATATGGATATTTATATCATGATTATTTAATTATTTTTCTTTGATAAATTGGCAGGCAAACACTTATCAGAGTTATGCAAGGCCGAGTACCCAAAATATGTAAAGTACTGCCTATGGTTGCTAGCAGAGGTTGCCGTCATAGCAGCGGACATTCCAGAAGGCATGGCCTCCTCCAAATTATCTAATGATTACAATTTTTCTATCTCATACACACAGATATGTGTCTTTTGTGCAATATAATTGTGCGGACATATATAAATATATATATATATATATATATATTAGGGGGCCCTTCATGACAAACATAAATCTTTGTATTTTTATATTGGCAGTGATTGGGACAGCCTTTGCATTGAATATATTGTTCCATATCCCAGTCTGGGCTGGAGTTCTCTTGACTGGTTCGAGCACTCTCCTGCTTCTTGGTCTACAGAGATACGGGGTAATTTTATAGTTTGTTTTTTTTCCAACAATTTCAATTAATTAAAGCTTACCTTTCAGAATTTTGAAATGCTCCTTTTAACTTTCTTTTTAAAATTATCAATATATTTTCTATTCAAACGTGTATGCATGTGTGTGTGTATCTATATAAACTTTATCTTATGGATAACTTGAATACAACCTACCCACGGATGGATTTATCTACTATACATGATCGATACTACACCAAGAAAATATGAAAATACATAAATTTATTTAAGATCCAAATTTTGAGGAGTAATTTGACTTTTTTCTCCAAAATATCCTCTTAATTTTTTTTATATTATCTTGTCTCATTCATTATATTTATTGTAAATGACTATTCCACACCTTCATCATTTCTAGACCCTTTACATCCCAATGTTCTTCCTCCATTGATGACTTTAATTCCTATGTTCTAACTATTTTTATTAATATATCTCCTTAACACACACACACACACATTGGTTGGTTTTTATTTTTTCTTTTTCTTTTTTCTGTGGACATAATTGGTAAATTATATTTTATTTTATTACATGTATTGTTTCTGTAACACCTAGCAGTACATGTGCAGATAGATTCTTGTTACGGCCCTTGTCCTTTTTGCATGTTTTGTTCTTATATACGTATATATAGCAGGATATTTCAATTTCTGTTTTACTTTCCCTTTCTATTATTAAAATTTAATCGTTTTTACGTGTCAATAAAGACAGGATACCTGTATCATCACAAATTTATAAATAAATAAATAAACAAACTATTTTCAACAAATTTAAGAATGTTTTCACACATTATTTTCTTTTTTCTGTACAACACAAGATAATGAAATATACATATATTTAATATAATAAGTCATATCACCCTGTACGTAAAGAGTAAAAAAGTCATATCTTTAATATTTTCATATATCTATTATAGTTCCTGTGTATTGAAGAGTGAGAAAATAGAATAATGTTATATATATTATTACTCTTATAATAAATGCGTGTGAGAAAATGAGGTAATAAATCCGTTATCTATTATTTTCTCATTCACATACATATTCTTAACAAAATATCTTTCAAAATCATGTATATTATTATATTATTTATTAATATCCTGATATGTATATAACTGAAATTTCAAAATTCTCAATTCACTCCAAAAAAAAAAAAAAAGGGAAAAAGTTCATACAACTTTGTATTGAATCAAGTTTTGTGTACTATAGCATTTATTTGCAACATTTGCTGCTTGGGCTTTATTTATAGAACTGGTTGACCACGTCCCAGGAGGATTTTTACTTGTTTTCTTGTCTTCCATATATTCTGGTGTGTGTGTGTGTGTATATATATAATGCAGGTTGGTAAATGTCCTTAATATGCCCATACGTTACAAGCAAGCTGATTAGGGACATTTTCCAACCTGCATTTTATATATATATAGTTCCGAGAGTCATACGGTTATTAAATTAGAAATTCGTATGTATCGCATTTATCAAGTGGCAGATAAAAATCTGGACCTCTTTGAAGTGGTCCTGCAGTTGTACCTTATTAATATGTCCAAAGTTGCATCCCAATGATTCAAAATCCTGCTTGTTTATTGGGAAAGCACAAGAAAATGAAAGAGAAAAATACTCGGAATCATAAATAAATTATTCCTACCTCATATTTCTAGACACAATTTTGAGACTGAAATTTTAGACGCGCCAGAAGAGTATTACAACAGTCCAATATCAAATACTCGCACAATAAATGCATTTTTTTTAAAAGCATAATTTGAAAAAACGGACATCACCATACTCTTATTGATGATTGATACCCCATTTATGTAATAAATGTGAATCATTCACAAATATTATGAAATTTTGCTTTGAGATTTGAATTTTCTTTTTGCTCTAATTTTCTTTTTCTTTTTCACTGTTTAACTGGGGGACTAGGTGAGAAAGCTGGAAATAGTGATAACAGTGTTGGTGTTAATCATGGCTGGATGTTTTTTGGGGGAGATGAGTTATGTGAAGCCTCCTGCAGGAGATATGCTCAAGGGCATGTTTATCCCCAAGCTCAGTGGTCAAAGCGCCACCGGCGACGCCATTGCCCTACTTGGTGCCCTTATTATGCCGTACGATCTCATCTTCTGTATACACGACTCTTTTCTTAATCAGTTATCCAACTGTCAACAATTTATCATTTGATCGATCAAATTTTTTTTCTTTCAAATGTGTTTACGTAATTAGGTTCTTCACTTCTCTTTTTTGTAACAGACATAACCTCTTTCTTCATTCGGCTCTTGTACTTTCTAGGAAGGTACCAAATTCCGTCCGTGGCATCAATGTAAGTCGAAAGTAGGCTATATATTTGCATTATCTGCATGTGTATATATATGTGCCAAAGAGAAATATAAGTACTTTAATATTATATATATATATATATAAATAAATTAGTTCAATACTCTCAGTTACTGTAAAATTTAAATTTGTGTTCAAAATTTCTGTTGCTACAAGATCTAAAACCGTGACTTTTAAATTATAATAAAATAATATTTATGTCCTAAAACTGTCAAACCTGTCCTCAAGTATATATATATATACACACACACACACACACACAAACATATACACTCATGTTGAGGATTGAGCAGCACTTAATAAAAGTGTTCCATTCATACATGTTTATAATTAAGAAAAAAATAATAAGAATTATAAAATACATATATTTTCGGATCGTTTTTATTTTTTAATGAATTTAAATTTTAAAAACACAAAAATTTCTTTTAATGGTTTCCTAAAAATAGATCGTCTGAGAAAAAATTGAAAATAGTTTTCTAAAATGCCTTACAAAACACATTTTATGTTAATATTTGTGTTTTTTTTATTTTAAAAATAGAAAACAATTTTTGAAAACTTACCAAACCAAACGGACTCCACACACAATATGTGTGTTTAATATATATATATATAAAACACTGGTGAGTGATGCCACTTTAACACAAGTGCCACATTTTTAAGATTATCAAACTAAGTGATTGATCTCATAATTATGCATCTTTGACCTTGATATTGTTAGATGAATTTTTATTTTCCTATTTTCTTTTATTAAAGTGTACACGTACACAAATCATTTACAACTTGTTTGAAAGTTTTAGAAATAATAGAAAATAAAATAAAATTTTAAATAGAACAGAAAAAAGAACACTTTATTTGAGTGTCTAATAAAAAAAAATTTAAAAAAAAATCATTATCTCTTATTTGAATAATTTAAAAGTAATATATATATATATATAAACTATTTGACTATTATACCCTTTTTCATTTGACAACTCAAAACTTTTTTTTGCCTCATCTTTTATTTTTTCTCTGTCATCAATATTTAAACGAGGGAAAGTGATATAATTTTATTTAATTAATATTTTCTTTTCTTTACAAATCATCTCATTCAATTAGCTGTTAAATATATATATATATATATATATACACACACACACACATATACATGAATGCATGCAAGATCGAGTACGTGGAATATAATTGTGTTCTCTTACTTGTGTAGGATGCATGTCGATACTTTTTGATGGAGAGCGGCTTCGCCCTTTTTGTAGCATTTTTAATCAATGTTGCAATAATATCTGTTTCGGGGACGGTTTGCACAGCCACCAACATTTCAAGCGACACGATGCAGCAATGCAGCAATATCACACTTAACTCTGCATCATTCCTTCTCAAGGTCTTAATTAACCACCTTTTTTGAGTCTCAAAAAAATCTAACAGCTGCATGATTCAAACACAAACTCTGAAATAAAATTTTGGTTCTTTCTTTTGCAGAATGTGTTGGGAAAATCAAGCTCAATTGTTTATGCCATTGCATTACTAGCCTCAGGGCAAAGTTCCACAATTACTGGCACTTATGCTGGACAATTTATCATGCAGGTTCTGAATTTATATTTGTTTGGATATGTTTTCGATTTCATTGTTTTTGTTTTCTGTTTTTAATTTTTATGTTTTCAAGAATAAAAATGACAAGAGTTTTGAAGATATGTGTTTCCAGTGGCAGATCCACTTGGAAGGGCCAGAATTTTTCCTGTTTCCGAGATTAGAAAACAGTTTTTGAAAAGATAACCAAATAGTTTAGTTTTTGGTAATTAACTTAACCTGAGCCTATTAATTGCTTAATTGGGTGGTACAATTTATAGGGTTTCTTGGACCTTAAGATGAGGAAATGGCTTAGAAACCTTATGACTAGGTGCATTGCCATTACACCTAGTCTCGTTGTTTCGATCATCGGTGGACCTCAGGGAGCTGGTCGTCTCATCATCATCGCATCGGTTTGTAACTCATTTCTTACATGCATTCTTGAAATTTATGTTTATTTAATATTATAAAATTTAGTACATTATTTTTTTATTTTTTTAATGGGTTTTGCAGATGATACTTTCATTTGAACTTCCATTTGCTCTCATCCCACTTCTAAAATTCAGTAGTGGTACCACCAAGATGGGTCCTCACAAGAACTCAATCTATGTGAGTTATTTATAAGCTTCAAGGTCGTCCCTCCAACCTCCTCCCCCCCCCCCCCCCCCCCCAACACACACATATATTGACTTACATATCATTTGTCTACCCTTATAAAAGAAATTATTTATTTAGTAAAAAATTACTCCGTCCCAAAATGAAAGTCCCATTTGAGAATTCTAACTTTTTAAGAAGTATTATTTTATTATTTTAAAACTATTTAAATTTTTCATATTATTTGTTGGATTGTCCTACATTGCCCGTCTCTACCTCCTCTGATCTATATATAAGGGCCCTCTCTCCCTCTCCTTAACACCTAGGTTTTAAAGAGCTAATTTAGAGTTGGGCCTCAAATTTTCAACATGGTATCAGAGTTAGGCCAGACATCCAACCTTGAGCTAGAGGAGTCGGGGCCGCTCACCTATTTTCCCTCCGCGGGCAATGTAATCCAGGAGGCGTGTTGGATTGTCCCACATCGCCCGTCTCTAGCTCCTCTGATCTATATATAAGGGCCCTCTCTCCCTCTCCTTAACACCTGGGTTTTAAGGAGCATCGCCCGTCTCTACCTCCTCTGGTCTATATATAAGGGTTCTCTCTTCCTCTCTTTAACACCTGGGTTTTAAGGAGCTAATTTAATCATGTTCACATTAGGTGTAATAAAGAGTAGTTTTGAAAATTTATATGTTAAAAGTACGTTGACTTTTTAAATGAGACTCTTAAAATGGGACAGTATAAAATGTAATAAAGAACTCTTAAAATAGAAATAAGAGAGTAATAAATATTTTAAAAATGTGCAACTCAAAGGTGCAAAACGCAAAGGGTTGACTTCTCGTAATACGACCCTTCCCATGATGAAAGAAATGTTTTCCAATTTTTTCTGTTTGATTGTTGAAAGAAACTTATTCTAACTCTAAATAATAAGCACTGGGCCCACAAATCTTATCAATAGTAGCCCATTTAGTAATCAAAATTCACAATAAAAGTCAACTTCTTTTTAGGAGTTGTTTAATTACTCAGTGTTAAACCATTTGTTTTAATCCATATGTGGTGGCTTATTCTTCTTTTTTTCTGGGCTTCCGGCCCTATATTCAACTGACTTTTTCAAACTCGTGCATGCAGATAATAGTGGTGTCATGGATCTTGGGCCTGGGAATCATTGGCATAAACATATACTACCTGAGCACTGGCTTCGTGGGCTGGATAATTCACAACAGTTTACCAAAAGTTGGAAATGTGTTCATCGGCATTATAGTTTTTCCACTCATGGCCATTTACATTATTGCAGTGTTGTACCTAATGTTCCGTAAAGACACCGTCGTGACGTTCATCGAGCCAACCAAGTCCAACCCTAATGCCCAAACGCAGATAGAGAGCGGGTATGGTGACGGTAACGGCGATGGCGGCAAGGATGTATCCGAGTTGGACCACGTTCCTTATAGAGAGGATTTGGCTGACATCCCTCTACCAGAATAGGAGGATATATGTCAAATGAAAATGAATCGAACGTGATAGTTTTTGTCTAGCATTAACATGTTAGTGGTGTAAATCTCATGTTCGAATCATAACCATCTGTAAGATACAATGTTCATGTTTATATAATAATATCAGTGTCGTGTACTTTTTCCCATGTTTGTGGTTTGTATTTAGAGGAGCTGGTTTTTTTGTATGACAAATGACGTGTGGGGGAAGCTTTCCATCTCTCTTTTTCTTTTTTTATTTATATGCAAGGAGTGGAGATTAAATGTCAGGTAGTTAAGGGATGTCATGTCAGGGAGATGTGAAGAATAAAAGTAGAGACAATTTAGGAAGAGGTAGAATAAGGCAAAGGTGTGCCGCGAGAATCCTGGAGCAAACGTAGAAAGATTCTAGTGTGTAGTACCCATGAGAGCATGAATGAATTTTAAATCGTGAGGAGCTGGTATTTATAATAGTCGGTGCGCGTGACTAACTTAAGACATGTAATAGATTGTTAAGATTGAGCGACAATTACAATGGTGACTTCAGGTGTCTGAGAGGACACTAAAAAAATTCTTCTCATTCTTGAATGACCAAAGTATACAGCACAAAGGTCATTGTGTGAAGGTAATTCTTAGTAAAGCCAATACTTTAGTCACCTAACCACATAATCTTAAGAATTCTATAGAAACTATGTTACAACATGACAGTCTCACTATAGTTGTGCTCCGAGTTCCAAGAGCCCCTTAAGGTTTATCCTCAGCCTTGGGCAATAATTGGGTGGTTGGGTGTAAAATAGTATTGAGAATACAAAGTGGGAGTAAAGGTGCACTGTGCTGAGCTTGGAAACCAGGTGTACCATGCAACAAAGTGTGGAACATCCTAGAGTGGGGCAACTCCGAGGGGAATGACCCAAAGTGGAGCGACCAGAGTACAGAGTGACCAAGTGTAGGGCCGAATCCAGATAAGTCTATAATAAACCAGATACCACAAAAGGATTGCTTGAAACCCACACAAATTGGTACTTCTTTTTTTTAATACAACTATGTCAGGAAAATAAATCAAACTCATACCAATTGTATGAAAAATGAATATCTGCTCCACTAGGTTTAGCAATGAGTGCATTGGTGATAGGTAGAGTTTGGTTTTTGCCTTTGTTTTTACATTTGGTTTTTTGTTACCCAGTTAATGACTTTCTTGTTCATTTAACCTTAGAAAAGAACTACTTCGTCTGGTTACATGGTTGGTATCTGTTGCCCCGATACCTAAGAGAGAGTGAATTGGATATTTGGCAAATTTATTAGATTAAATTTTTTGTTAAATGCAATCAGCATCTAACATTGCCCTTAGGTTGAAATTTTCTCTCGTCATGGAACAAAGGGAGAGATCATAGTATGAGTTAGCAATGGCGGATGCAAGGGAGATTAAAGAGGGGGAAGATGGCCCTCCCAAAAAATTTGAAATTATATTTTTTTATTACTTATTTTGTTAGAATTTAATTTTAAAAAAAAATTAGGACATGCCCCCCTCCCCCAAAATTCTTTTATATATTCATATGAATCCGTTCTCTAAATCCAGCACAACACTACATTAAACAAGGCCTTCCTTAGTAGACTTTCTGGTAATATGCCCAAATGATATTAGTAAGTCGGAGATTTCATAATTTTCAATGAGCAAATTGTTTAACAAACCCAGAAATACTATAAGTAAAAAATGATTTCAATCCTTGATTTGTTAATGGAAATACTTGAATGATGATCCCGCCTTCACCACTACTCTCTCTAGCCTTTTCCTCTGGATTCAACCCTGTACCCACCCACCTTCTAAATCTCACAAAATGTCCCATGCTTAGATCCTTTTATGGTTGAGCTCCATCCACAATGGCTTAGGACAAGATATATGTGAATATCATTTTTTTTGGCCTGATTGGGTTACCTGGACTGTTCCATACAAAATCAGCCCTGCTCATGACAGGCAAGTCAAGTCTGATGACAACTGGATCATCTCATTTTCAATGTGTGTTCCTGCACACGCACATAGGAGCTGTGAATCCTGCATGGGGTAGCAAGTGCTGGCAGTGCATAAAAGAGGGCAAAAACTGCAATAGCTTGCTTTTCAGATGCAGTTCAGAGAATAAATTCATTTGAATCAAAACACAACTTTTTCGACAAAGTATCAAGGAAAATAAGCAGATTGTAAGGAACTGCTATTGTAATTGGAAGACACTTTTTCCATTCAAAGGAACATAAAACAAGGCCAGATCAAGAACCTTCTTTTAATCTGTCCACTTTAAGATATGAAATACCCTAATTTCTCCATTAGCTTTCCCTTTTTTGATAGATCCTTCTTAAAGTCAATTCATGGAAGCATAACGGAGCGCAGCAAGACTAGACAACAAAGGTAAACAGGCAATATACAAGGCAAAGGGATACGATGATAATAAAATCATTACTCATAGGGATATGATGCATCAACATGTTAGCTAAACAATTACATTTTTAGCTTTGTAGTTGGGCTTCAATGCTACGTTCAACGTTGCTTAAGCTTTTTATGATCAATTGTGTATTCAGAACAGACTCAAAAGGAACGTGATGTATTACAGTAGTTGTAAGGGTCAAGACGGATAACGATATCAGGGGGGTAACACATGGTTCGCGGACACCAGGGTCTCCAAACAAACCAAAACCTCTTTCAAAACATTTTTGTTTTTCATTTTCATCTAGTGTTTTCGAAAATGAAAACAATTTGAGAATTTTGAAATTACAAGTTGTTTTCATTTTCTAATGTCTTCATAGCACCCTTTCTCCAGTTAGGAGGAAACTATTGAATTCCTTCCATTAACATACAGGCCTGGCTCTTGGGGCAAGTGCAAGCTCTACAATCACACCCCTAATAGTAGAACTTATTCATTAAACGCCAACTCTGAAAGAGAATCAAATGAAGTTTACATGCCTAAGCATTATATTAGCACATTGATTTAGGAGTAGGAAGCACAGGAGATGGACAAACTAAACTCACTCCATTGAAAATCAGAAGTCATTCTTGCTTTAAGTTACTTCCCATCCCAACAAACCCCAAATCACTTGCATCCTAGGATAAAATTGATTAGATTCGTGGCGAAAACAATATTATGTTACAACATATGAAAGCAAGTACTAAAACTATCAAATGAACCTTAATTTCTCTGGTTCCTTGCTCCTGCATTATCTGTACAGCAAGACGGTAACACTCTTAGCACCCTGATCAACTTCTTCCACATCTTCAGAGTTTAGAATCACAAGTGAGAAAGAAGATTCAAACAAAAATGAAAAGCATGTTGCAACCAACCCAATTTAGCCACCCTTGCTTGAAAAGTCAGTTCATTTCACAATCGATCCCAGCTGCATCCTTGGCTGCATGCTATGCTGTCCCCGGTAATTCCTATCCAGATCAAAACTTAAAAATGTGAGGGAGACAAAAATGTCACATCTTATCGGTATAATCTTCCCTGCTCTCATTGTAGAAAGTGGGAGAAGATTTGACTGAATTAACCACCAAAATTCCAATACTGAATCATTTTTTTTCCGTAAATTTCAACCTAAACCAGAGCTAGTCCCTGATACAGGCCTCAACATTGGATTACTGACAGCAGACTGGGCATTTGCCGCAGCATTGAACATAACATTAGGAGAAGCCGATGATGATGGGTTAATAGTTGAGAGGGGCAGCCGCGGGCCAAGTCCATACACTTGCTGTCGTGGCATGAATGATGTGTGGGGATGAATTGGTTGGTTATTGCCATACCCAGAAATAAATGGCTGAGAGGGCGAGCCTGAGATGACTTGTTGCCTATTATTGCTAGTGCTATTAACAATGGCAGGACCAACGCCTGGTAGGCTTATTGATGAAGCTACTCCAGCAGCTCCAAACTGAGTTGACATCATGCGGGTCCGCTCAGCAGCAATCCTCTGCCTCACCCTCTCCACTTGCTCACATTCTTTCATTAACAAGGTTTCCACTTCTGCAAACTGCCTCAGTTTCAGCTCTAGTCTCTTCAACTGTATCAACCAAAAAAATATATATATTAATAATAATCCGCACCAGCAGATACAAGGTCACCAATAGTTGTTTCTTTCTAGGAGAAGTTGATGCCTGGTAAAGATACTAATTGCAGTCCAATCAAGAGAATGTTCCTAAGAAGGTAAAAACAGGCGGAAGCTTGGGCAGTTAAGCAAAAGACAACAGAATGTTAGGCCAAACTGTGCTTTCCTATTCTTCCAATATATCTGCACAATAGTTTAATGTCAATTGCGAAAAACTGATGCAAATATATCATCACAATGAACTACAACAATAAAACAGCAGTCCAGATAACAATCCATTAGCGGTTCGTAGAAGTCATGGCTTGCTCCCATAGTAAAGAAACAGCTTTAAACCTTAAAACAGGATTTACAGAAAACTATAAACCATAGCTTGCTCCACAAGAAACTGTTAGATAATATTTAAAATGACAACCCCCCCCCCCCCCTCTCTTTTCTCTCCTACTCATCCTGAGATTAATTGACTAAATGCAAACCAAAAGTACTAAAAACTAGGCATGAAAATAAGTTGGACCAGCATTGGGTAGGTCATTGACAATCTCATGACTATGTCTGATACACAACCTGCCCTTCTAGCCAATTCTACAGCATGTGGTCCTGCCTAGAAGAATTTAGGCCCAACAGTTATTGGATTCATCAATAACTGGGGAGGAATAAGACCATATAATTTCAACCTTACTAGAAACAGCCAGGAACTTATATACAGAAATTTAGACAGTAATCAAAATACTGATCAAAAATGTTTTATTTATTTTTCTACTGATTATCCAAAGAAAAGGGGCACAAAGCTGTATATATCCAATCGCCCACCCCAACACACACTAAGGAAAAGGGGAAAAATACTTTTTGAAGAGTAAGGACCTATGTCATGTTAAATAGCATTCAAATTCCATTAATGAAGTCCTAAACCACCCACTTTTCATCACAACTAGAGTCACTTTTGCTGGTTGAAAATTTCAACCATCCGACCAAACTGGACACAAAACAAATTTTAAAATAGATAAAGTATGATTTGTTACCAAACTTTTTGAAAAAGAGAATAATCTACTGTAAATTAAGAATATAATGATCGAATAAACTATGTTGAGTTTTCAATAGTTTAAAAAACAATCAATTTTTGTAATCAAGGGCATCAAAGCAAGAACCAGGACTGGTCAATGGTTACAAGTACACCTCTCAAATTTCTTACACATCGATAACTAGTAGAAACCAATTATAGGCAGAAAACAATGTAATGAAATTCTAAAGTTTTCAAAGAATAACAACATTAGCAACAAATATACCTGATGATTTATGATATTAGCAGATAGCCTTTGAATTTCGCGTTCTTCATGATCAGCAAACAGTTTCGCCTTCGTTGCTGCGGCAGAAAGACCAGCTTTCACGGCAGCTCTCACTTTTTCAGTAGATAATGGAGCAACCTCTCCATCATTTTGACTACATGGTCCTTGTGCCGCTGAGCTTTCATCTGAAAATGTAATGCATAGGAATATTTAAGGAGGAAAATTATTAGAACAAGGCAAGCAAAATTGACAGCCTACCTCGCTGCTGACTTGAGTTTGTAGTTTCTCCATGAGAACTGCCTTCCCTACTATGCATACCCTCCGAATTCATCCTTCATAGGTGGAAAACGAAATTTTAAGTTTGTTTCCAAAATTTGTAAGCTAAAATAACAGAAGTACAGCATTTACTATCAAAAAACTATTAGAAAGATCGTAATGAGTCATGACAATCAATGTTTCACCATATCTCATGTTTTCTTACCAGCAGAACAGAAGCCATAATTTGTTCAAGGGAACTGGTAGTACAGACTACAGAAACACTCATTTTGAAGGATAATATTAGGGATTTGGCAAAACTATCCAACAGTTACTAAAACTATAAAAAAGAGAAAGCCGGAAACTTTTGCCTCCTGACAATCCTGTACTACATGTACTAGTGCCTAGTAAATTATGTTGATGCAAACAAGAAGCTGAAATGAATAAGACGAAAGTAGGAAAGACACTCACCTTTTAACATGCCCGGATCCTTCCACCTGCCTGATGTTTCCTGATGCAGCTAAGCCATTGTCCTCAGATAGTGTGGCCAAGGATGCATGGGCACATGCTGCGGCAACTCTAGGTCCAACAGCAGAGGCCAGAAAGGCAACCTAGAGAAATTTTCCAACAGTTGAATCCCAAAAATTCCATTAAGTGAGAAATGCAGAAAGTTCATCTAGCAAATTCTCAACAAAAATAAGATCAAAACAGAGAGAAAAAATCACCCACAAGCAAAGTATACAAGCATCTGAATGGGCATATTCAAATTACATGCAAAATCAGGTCGAAGGTCACTCTAAAACATCTTGCAGAGTATTAAGGATCCTTTTTCTCGGTGAATAAGGTATAACGGATCTACTGAGGCAGTGAGGCCTTTTTTCATACAGAGAAGTTATAAACTTTATATATGTGTGTGTGTGTGTGTGTGTGTTTAAGCATAATCCACTACAAGCACCAAATCAGGGAGCAACCCAAGCATACATGACGTAAACAGAGAAGTAATACATATAAATAGCCATAACATAAATTTTGTTATTTTTCTTTCTTTAGTATTCTTCAACCGGAGTCATTTTACCAGTTAAAGCAGACGATTTAATAACTTCACCTACCAAGGCCATAACCGGATTCCCAGAATTTGCAAAAGGAAGCCTACTTTCAGAGTCAGGGTCTTGGAAGGATCCTAGAGAATGAATGAGAAATGCAAATATCTATTGTCACAAACAGATCATTATAATGTAAAGGGAGAAAACAGTAAGCTCATAAGAAAACACCTGTCAAAACCCCATTTGAACTTGAATAAAATCTTGCAGGATCTTCTCTGTTTGACAAATTTGAAGAGATGGACATGCTTGGAACTTCAATATTTTCCAGCGGGCCATCCTCCATTGGAAGACGAATAAAATGAAGGATGCATTGTGCTTTTGACTTGGAGCCGACATGCTCTGCAATTTCATTCCAGTTCTCATTGTAGATTTCCATTGCTTCAAGCAGTAGCAATGTTTCCTGATCTGTCCAACTTTCCCCATCTAGATCACCATAGTCTTTGGAGGAATCAACCCTAATAAAATCTAAGCTTGAATGGCCAGTGACAAATCTTCCCCCATGGAAGCAATCCAAGCATAGTAGTATATCAACCTGTTGAATAAGATCCTGATCAGCCATAAAAGGCAGAACCAGAGTAGCTTGATTACATTCAGACTTCAGGTTAAGCGGATTTCAAATAGGAAGTTAGGAGATAAATCGAGTTTGCAGTTATCAAAAACTTGCTGATTTCCAATTAGAATATTATTCAGAAAATCTAGATATCAAAACATGGAGTTGAATGGGGAGTTGATGCACCAAACTTCCAAATAGCATTGGGTCCAGGGTGTCTTTCAAGAATGAGAATTACTGTCAATATCTATGCAAGCATACAAATGTCTATTCACAACTATAAGCCATTTTAAAGTATGACAATATCAAATTTGGTAACAGAAACTGTTATAAAGAGATAAGGCTCCACCTGCACCACTCATAGTTATGAATGCATTGGCATATGATATGCAAACACAATCCATTTGTAAAGTATAAACTACAAAATGCAACCATATTTTGAACCCTTACTTTTTAATAACTCAGACTGCAAAATATTATTAAAACTAGTTTGCTCGGTGGAGGTAAATGAACAGAGTTGATTGATGTGTGAGTTTAAGCAATATAATAAAGGTGGCCATTTTCTTTAACCCATTCAACCAAGCATATTCAAACTAGATTAAGTCAAGATTCAACAAAAAAAATATTATTTTAATTCATGGTTCAAGCAATTCAAGCTTTAGAAATTGATTGCCAAGTCCAAGCTGACTGGTTACAAAGGTCAACCAAATTCACCAGAATCATATATACGATAAAATAGATATTATTACAATCATCAACATCATCAAGTCCTTATGCATTCATAGGGACCCAAAATCAGTCCATGTGGTCACAGGTTACTGCCATCTCAACATCATAATTAAATTTTGGATGGTCAAATAAAATCATTCAACCCAAATAAATTCCAAGTTGTCCGATTCAATCCGGGTCAGTTTTAAATGTCCTAAGGTCAACAGAAATTCACATCAAGTTCAGGTCTAAGTAGGACATAGTTTGTAATGCCAAAAATTATCTAACTCAAAACTGACAAAATGTAAATATTTAGTATTTTAAGTTGTATGAATTACTAGTGCTACAAACCATGCAATACAAGTACATTGTGAGGCTTCAATTCCACTCATTCATTACTTACCAAAAAAAAAAAAAGAGTAGGGGAAATCCACTCACGCATTGGTTCTATATTCCAAGTTAACAATTGAAAATTAACTCGGAAGTAGGCTCATCAAAGTCAAGGGTTACAATGAATTAAGTCAATAGATGTATACATACATATACATATATATACATGTGTGTGTGTGTGGTCCAAAAAAAGATATTAAAAAAAAAAATCAAAGGGCTTGCAGATATGCTAGCATATGAATATATATATTTTTTGAAAATTAATATTTTACTCAAAAAGCGATCAAAAGAGGAAATCATCCATGTGCATGACAGACGTGCATTAAATAAAAGGAAAAGAGAAAACAAACCACTCAACTCATTCTATATTCCTCATGTTACTCAAAAAATCAACTAAATAATCTCCAGAGTTAGTGGGACTGTGCAAAATCTAAAAATATAAAGTGTTCAAAAACAACTCTTAGTGACACCCAAAGACCATACACTCTACAGCTCCTTCAAATTTGTTTGATTCCAGTTGTTCTACACACACCACGTTAGACATAAAGGAGCTGTAAACCAAAACTGAGAACTACTTTTAAACTTCCTTCAACCACACCAACGCATCAACAAATCCATAACCATCGCAGGCATAACCCACTGAACAACAAAAAGCATAAAAACCAAATTCCACAACTCACTAACCACCGAGCAGTGCAACAATAAATGACTAATGGTCTCCTTGTGAGAATAGCACAGACAACACCGATTAGCCATATTAAATCCACACAAATTATCAATCATCAAAATACCCTTAAAGACATAGACCGGACAAAGATTCCAACCTTTAAAGGGGCCCTCGTCTTCCAAACAATCCTATAAGGAAAAAAAGTCTCCTTCTCTTGTAGAAAGAACCTTGTAAAAGGAATAAACAGAAAACAAAACATTAGTAGAATGTCTCCAACAAAGTGAATCCTCCTGTTCAAACAAACATTACAATTACATCCAGCTAAAATATCCAGAAAATCTGCCAACATTGCCAACTCCGAATCAGGAAAATTCCTTCAAAAAGAAATATGCCAAATGATACCAGCCCAAGGAATAGAAAATATTCAGCAACTAAAGCATATGAAGTTGTTGCAATCAAAAATAAAGATCTGGAAATCGAAGTCGAAGAACCTCCACATAGCACAAAGAACGATGCCAAAACCGAATATTAGCCCCAAAACCCACCATAAAACCAATATGATAGAGCAAACACATCGCACCCATTCCTTATATTCTTCCAAATACCAAGCCCAAAAGAACTACCCACCTCCCTCGAAACCCACTCACACCCATACTTACCACAACCTTCCTCCACAACAAATTCCTTTCTGTAGAATACCTTCATAACCACTTTCCTAGCAAAGCCTAACTAAACACCTTCAATTTTTTAATCCCAAGACCCCCCCCCCCCCCACACACACACACACAAAGGCCTACAAACCCTATCCCCTCTAACTAAATGCACTCTATTCTCATCCATAATTCCACCACACAAAAAAAACACGTTGAAGCTTCTCAAGCTGCTTTTCCACAGAAACTGGAAGACGAAACAAGGACATAAAGTACTTTCTGTCATTGTCCTTTCAATAAGTGTCATTCCCCCCCCCCCCCCCCCCCCCCTTCCTTTAGATAAATATTGACATTTCCACCTTGCAAGCCTTCTCTAAAACTCTTCAATAACGCCATTCCACACCGCCTTCGCCTTATATGCAACACCCAAAGGAGGACCCAAGTACCTCATAGGCAAAAACCCTAAAGCACAACCTAATACCTCCGCCAAATCATCAATGTGAGGAACTTCACAAACTAGCACAGCCTCACTCTTCCCAAAATTCACTCAAAGACCAGACACAGCCTTAAAACACAATAACACACAACATAAATACCAAAGTTGTTGCTCATCCACCCCATAAAACACCACTCATCCACCCCATAGAACACCCCAGATGCGAAATAACCAATGTATGCTCCCTAGCCATCCCAACATCAAAACCAGTCAACAAACCCTCACTAACTACACGCTCGAGCAACCTGCTAAAAGCTTCCATAATCAGCAAGAAAAGCAATGGAGACAAAGGATCCCCTACGTCAAACCCCTCAAACAGTGGAAAAACCCCACATTTGAACCATTAATAAGAATGAAAACTGAAGTCACAAAATCCAATCTCGTGACTCCATTTCTCTCCAAAACCCATCAAGTCAAGCATATAAAGCAAAAACCACCACCAACAGCCTCCAATTAATCTCTTTAAACATTAAGAGTTTTCCCAACTCCCCTTTTAACTCATCTCTTATGATACTATCCTCCTCTGAAAGAGCATTCTAACTCTCTTTAACATCAAGATCATGAATACCCTGCAACGCGCTCACTTTCCTCATCTCCCCATTACCAAAAACCTCCTTATTCCACCTTCTCATATCCCCCTGACACAAGCAACCCCCCCCCCCCCCCCCGGGCCCAAAAAAAAAAAACTAAATCAACAAAACCTTTCACCTTAAGCCACATATTCTAAAAGCAAAAAGAGACTCCTCCACGTTACAACCCCCCCCCCCCCCTCCAAAAAAAAAAAAAAACAAAAAACAATCAAGAGGAATAGAATCTGATATTGGGCGAGGAAGGTAAGACTGAGGAACATCAGAAAACCGATCTTCTCAATCAACTGACACAAAAAAAAGGATCTATTTTGGACATAAACCGTGAATCCCCACTACTTTTAGGTAAATGAACCCCCCTTAATGGTAAAACTATCAATAAATGCGAAGAAATCCCTCATTGTTGATGCGATCCTCTAACAACTCCACCTCTCATCAGGAAACCAAACATCATTAATATCCCCCCTAACGCACCATGGCTCAATCCATCTCCGTCTCATGACTCTCACCACCACCAGCTCCTGCCAAAACTGAGGATGACTACCATCTGTTGTAGGCCCATACACACTAGTAAATAACAACCAAAAACCATCCTCAATCATTTGAAACAGGCATGAAACGGCTGAGCCCCTAAACTGACATCCAATTTCTACATAACCCGAGAATCCCACAGCACAAGAATCCCCATGCTCTACCATTCACCCCCAAATGCACCCAATCGGCCCATCAACCAGCCCCCAAACTTCTTACCACATCATTCAATATCCTCTCCAACTTCACCTCTTGCAAACAAACAAGATCCAGCTTCCAACGACACATCAAACCCTTTATGACTATACATTGGTCAGGGTCATTTGCACCCCGCACATTTCATGACACAATATGTACCCTCATGGGACAATAGTCAACGCCCCAATCCCCTCCCTACACTCCTTTCCTCCTTGTCCCTCCTCAGATAATAATTAATAGAGGTGGTTAAATTTTTCAGCTCTCTCCCCAAACGCCGTTGTCCCGATACGTGCTTCCTCCACTTCCTCCCTCTCTGACCATCCCTCCTTTCCTTTTCAATAGCTTCAATTAATTTTATAGAAAATATTTCTCATATTTGGCACATGATACCCCCTGCAACCTCCCCACTCCCTGAACCTTCCACAACACCCAAGCAGAAACGTCACTCATGTTAACCTCCCACCCTACATCCTCATAGCCCACAACAGACCCAATTGTCACTAGCCTCATATCAGAAATCTCACTTCGTTGCCAGCGACGTTGATCCCTCCTATACCATGAACCAATTCTCGTTGCTTCATTCACAGATGGACGCTCCATCCTCTTATTATGACAACGATAAGGCAAATATCCATTAACAGCATGGTGGGCCTAAACTGGAGTAAATAATGGTCTTGTAAAAGTAGTCGGCCCACCATATGCCCATTGAAGATAGAAACTTGGTCAGCCCAATAAGACTATGATATCAATGGTGAAAATCTGTTATGGATCAACTCAGTATTTAAGTCCTTCAAACGCCCAATAGAACAATCACCATTAAAACTGCTTTTAGATTCTTCCCCGAGTCCCTTCCAGACCCAACTATAAGATTCTCACCATTTAAAATCGCATCGCACAAATCGCAAGATTTCTAATCCAAAATCTCATTTTCCCCCACTGAACGAGTGCCATATTGCCAGGTCCCCCACGCTCACAGAGGGCGCATGTAGGCCAACCATCGTCTTCCCCGACTCCGGACCTATAGCTTGCTGCTGGAACATGAAAGAGGCCTTTGCCTCCACCCAAATTTGAATGACATAACTCCAAGATACTGCCGTAATAGACACTGAAAAAATGGCAATGGGCCCGCTGTACAGCAACGAAACACAAATCCCCCAACTCTTTGAAAATTTCCATAGACCATAGATAAATTGGCAAGCCAATGAAATGAACCCACACCAACTGATCTTTCGGAAACACCCTATTACACTACACACACCTGTCAGTGCCCACCAACCCAGAAACAATAGCATTCCTTCGAAATTCCAATGCTTCTCATTCAAAACACACCTCGCCACCTACTCCGACGGTAACTCAAACAAAAATAACCACCATATATTTCCACAACCCTTGCCCCTAAAGGGACCTTCCATGTACGATCCACCCACCGCTGCAAGGCCATCCTCTCCGGAACCGTACTGTCCATCATCCCTACTCGACCTACCAAACACCATCTCATAAACATCAATCTCATCCCACACATATCAAACTGAATATCTACGGAAGCCAACACTCCACTTCCCCCCCGAAAATAGGTGTGAGGGTCAAACGGCTACTCTTCCTTACAGGCCAGCTCCAAACACAAATGCAACGGTATCCCTCCAAAATCCTAGTTACCCTCCACTGAAACGCACATTGATCTAAAAGAAGCTGCAACCTCCATCCACCCTCCCCCCAACAACTGTTCCAGCACATAGATAGACCCCACTCCCTCCAATCCATAAGCCTAAACATATAGAAACCAACCCCAGAATTCATTATTCTGAACCACCTCCCACTTCCAATCAGCCCCATCTCAAAGTTGCATTTGCTATATCTTTTTTTTTTTTTTTAGTACAATTTCACATGAAAAAAAATGCCAGAGAAAGGCATACTAGCTACAGAAAAGGGGCAGCTTTTGAAAAACATATGCTTAAACCCTCAAAACCTCTACAAAGACGGATAAAATTCTATTACCCAAAAGTATAGAGATTTCAACAACATGTCTTTAAATTACTAAGAGAAGTTGCCTTCCCTTTAAAAATGAATAATCCTAGTTTTCCCAAAATTCACTCCAACCCGAAACAACTTCAAAGGATAAAAAGCACACTCCTCTTAAATCAAAGTTGAGATTCCTCCACACCACATAAAATTAGAATGACATCTACAAAAAGGAGATGAGAAATTTCACCTGTAGAACCATCATGGTCCCTGTCACAGGGACACAATTCGAATCTGAATTTTCTACCTTGTGATGGTACTAAGACACGCCCATAGTCAGCCAATAAACACACACAAGCACAAGAGGCTTAAAGAGATTGCAAACGAGAAGCACACACAATTTACAGGAAAAAGCTTTCCCAACCTTTACTTCTCTCAATAGTACAGGAATACAGCCTTAGAGTTACAGGAACAAGAAGCCCTTTCACGCTCTTCTGCCTACAACCCCTTTATTACATTGCATATATATAGACAAGACATACAACCATCCATGTGTGTTTGTGACACGCACATGGGTTGCAGTTACACCCCAACTGCCTAGGGTTCTGTCTAAACAAACCAGTGACAGCCATCTGTTGTTGCAGTTGACACCCCTAACTGCTAGGGCTGTCTGAAGCCACTAATGCCTGCCACATGATCAAGCAGTTCATCACACTGCTGAATATATTTCTAGCCATAGGATCAAGTGCCGACACAGCATGGTAGTTACCCTTGTCTGCCTTTAGACAACTTTGTCTTGTGCCAGACCAACAACCGCCTTCACCTGCTCTGTCTGAACCAAAGCCACCCCAAGCCCTCAAGGACAAGGCTATGAGCACTCAGCCTTTAGTCAACGAACCACATGATCCCACCAAGCTTTATTGCTAGCCCTCATTGCCAAACCATGCCTCCTCACGGCTTGGTCTTCTGTGTCCAATGTTGCCACCATATGCCGCCACCGTTGGTGATGGAAGTCAAACCACCAAATCAGAACCTGCTTACAATAACAGCAACATGCCTTGCCCCGAAGGTGCCAAGGTCTTTGGCCGCATGGGTTACTCACCCATGGGCACCTCAGGGAAGTACTCCCCCCTATATATGTCTTAGGACAATTCATCAAGCTGACAAGAGTAGACACAACTGCTTGCAGAGTCGAGCTTCTCCCCCCCTATGCGTGTACATCTTGCTAAAGGCTGTCTGTGCACGCCAAGTGTTATTGAAGTGCACTGCCTTAGCCTTTGCTACCTAAGGCATGCACACAAGCTACACCAAATCTGAAAGTATCCCTCAAGACAACAAAATCTCAAGTAAGGGTGCCCATGACAGGGCACCCCCACCTTGGCCTTGAATTGGTTAAGGCTCACCATGCCTTGGCCTTGTCAAGACCTCAAGGAGCTAACAGTCCCCCACCTCAAAGCCTTGCATAAGACCTCCCTCAATCGCTCTAGCCATCATCTTGCTCAAGGCCTTCATGATGATCACAAAGAAGAAAGGGGGGAAGAGGGTCTCCCAATCGAAGGCCCCTCGAACTTCTAAAAAAAAACTACAGAAGATCCATTAACTAGAACCGAGAACAAAACTAAACACATACACATTTCCACCCACTTCCATTATTTCTCCCCAAACCCCATCATCTTAAGTAAGAACAAGAGAAATTGCCAATTACATTGTTTTACGTCATCTCTAAATTAATTTGATTAAAATCCCCTTCTTCTTACTCATTTTCCTCACATTAATGCACTCATTAGCAATAAGAGTTGCATCAAGGAACTATCTTTGGCCCACAAATGCATTCTAGCTATCCAACACTAGCTTTTCTAAGACACCCATCAATCAGTTAGATGAAAACTTTGCCATTAACTTGTAGACCCCACCTACCAAACTAATATAGTCAACCTTCTTGTAATTAATATTCCATAAGTTAGTAATGTGTAATGATTAATAAATTTTTAAGAAACTAACTTGGTTCTGTGGTGGATAATGAATAATTCTATTACTTGATAATTAATGTTTTAAAAAAAAAAAATCTTTATAATATTAAATATAAGCGACATGAAATAATTATATATATACTTACATATGTCCCATTTATGACATGTCAAGGTAATTAATATTCTACATAATTGGAGTAAAAGTATTGTAAGTGAGAAAAACTATGACATAGTAAGTGCGGGAAATACAATTTATTTGGTGCGAGAATATTAAAAGTTATTTTTATAACTCAAGTTTAGCATTATATGTTTTTTTTTTTTATGAAAGACCGAATGAAATACGAAATGCCATTGAAAAGTTTCATATAAGGTATTCCTTTTTATACCGAAAGCTAAATTCATGTAAGGAAAACTGTTTGATTTATGAAAGTATTAAAAAAAAAACATAATAATCAGTAATTCTAATAATTAATAACTTTCTATCTCCCATGTTTATTAATTATAAGAAGGGTGACTGTAAGGCTAAAGTCCTTCATATCTTTAGCCCCTCCTTTCTAAGGCAGTAGCAATGAAAGAAACATTTAGCCTTCATTCAAAAGCCCCATTTTCATGCAAGAAGGGAAGTAAAGCCATAATTTCATGATGCTCAACCAACCAAATGACGCTCAACCAACCAAAAATGGTTGGAAAAAGCCATAGAAAATCTAAACCCGACGCTTTATCCCCCTCAAATGAATTAAGGGCTGCCACTACTTTCTCAGAGAAATTTTGGTCTAGACCACTCCAGCACTCCTTCCATCCTCATTCAACATTTTGAATCACATGTTTTCAAGAAAAGGTTTGTGGTCACACGTCTCAGAATATAGCCGCTCATAGAACATGGTAATTCCCCTCTCCAAAGCAACCGCCTCCAAAAAAACCCTTTCCATAGTCGCTTTGCTGATGTTGTTCGCTAGCCTATGAGCATTCGCTACTCAGCAGAAAAAAATGAGTGTTTCGGCCCTCTCCTTCAACCATGAAGCCCTTGACATTTGGTGCCAACTTAG
This sequence comes from Nyssa sinensis, assembly GCA_008638375.1. Lineage (NCBI taxonomy): Eukaryota > Viridiplantae > Streptophyta > Magnoliopsida > Cornales > Nyssaceae > Nyssa > Nyssa sinensis. Next base: position 6,191,674 of record CM018032.1, on the reverse strand, counting down.
CTCTTCTGTCTGCCAAACCCTACTCAACTCGCCTTTCAACTCATCTCTTTTACTCCTATCCTCCTCCGGAAGGGAACCCATTTGCTCTTTTAACATCCAAATCTTTAATATCTCGGAGGAGCCTAGCCTTCGTAACAGCAATGTTCCCAAAGACCTCCTTGTTCCATCACTTTAAATCTTCCAGACAATATTGGGTTTGAGGATTAACCTCAACAAAAGAGAATTTTTGGGTTGCAAGGTGGGGCCTTTTCTAGTTTCATACCGGGGTTGCTGCTTAGGATTCAATAAGAGCTACGGGGAATGAACCCTAGTGGTATAAAGGTTCAAGATGAGACTTTCCAGGTGGAAGGAGTATCTTTCTGAGGGTTGAGGCTTATGTTGATGAAAAGCACCTTACCCAACTTGCTTGCTTACTCCATGTCTCTATTCACCATTCTTGTGTTGGTGGTTAACAAATTGGAGAAGCTACAATGGAACTTCTTATGGATGGGAAATGAGGAATTTAAATTCCATTTGGTAGAATGAAAGAAGTATATTCACTTTGGGACCGTGGATGGGGGGTTAGAGATCATAGAATATTCAGTAACACTCTCCTGGAGAAGTGGTTCTGGAAGTATGGAATGGAGTAGTTTTTAAACTAGAGTGATAGATAGATGGTGGCCCAAGGGAGGTGAGGGCATCTTTCAAGATGGGAGTGCATAAGTGCATTAGCCAAGGGTGGGAAGAGTTCTCTAAATACAATAGATGGAGGGTGGGCAATGGGAGAAGGGTGGGTCAGATTCTGGACTGATTACTAGTGCAATATAGGGCCTCTTAACACAGTGTTCCCTCAACTCTATAGAATTGCCTCGAATACACAGGCCCAGTGGTTGAGTGTTTCAGGAGGACCAACTGGGATATCAGTTCCATCAAGTAGCTTCGTGATTGGGAAGTTTTAGAGATGTTGGAGTTCTATGGCCTACTTTATGGACAATAAATCCCCGAGGAGAAGAGGATAAACTATAGTGGCTGGAGTCCAAGAAGGAATTTGAAGTAAAATCTTAGTACAACAATTTGAAGGAAGAAGGTAGACAAGAGTTCCCTCGAAAACCACGTGGAAGTCCAAGGAGCCTCCCAAAATTGCCTTTTTGGGTAGTGTGCAACTACATAGGGAGAATTTTAACTATGAACTTGCAAAGAAGGCACCAAATTACTGTCAATTGGTGTTTAATATGCAAGGCAGATGAGGAAACGATAACCATTATTGTCAAATCACAAGGGCAGTATGAGCTATATTTATCAGTCTTTTTAGGAGTTAGTTAGGTTATGCCACGGTTTACAACAGAGGTGTTAATTTCACGGAGAGACGGCCTGGTGAGTGGAAGGGCAAGTAAGGCATGGCAGATGGATCCTTTGTGCTTATGGTGGACCATTTGGATGGAGAGAAATCGTCTAGCTTTTTGAAGGTGCAGAGTCCTCTTTATGGATTGAAAAGGCTATTTTGTTGACCATCCTTGATTTTTCGATATCAGGAGACTTGAACTCATCTATAGATAGTTTTTCTTTTTTACTTTTCTGGACTCCGTGAGAATATAGTTGTATTTTTTTATAGTATATGAGAGTACCCCCTTGGTGCCTTTTTATAAATTCTTTATTTATCAAAACAATGAGTTCACTTAGTTGATATTTATGTATGCGTTAACAAACCATGTATAAATGCCACGTCAAACAAAATATGGCACTCATTAAGGCATTGATATGGCACTTCTCTCTAGATAACATGTGGCCTCACCTAGAGGGTACATGTCATTCCGAAGTCCAAACACATATTGCACCCTGACGTCTTACGCCACCAAAGGCCAGAGGGCAAGGCCTCAGGATTAATTTCTGCCTGCTCCACTTCCACTGGTGACTCAAGTTGCCAAAGGTCATTTTACGACATCCAGAGAGTCTAGGCTGCTACTAAAGTGGGGCAAGCTGGGGCTTCTCTCTAATCCAGGTGGAGCCTAGAGCTATGGAAGTTCATCTTGGCCAAACCGGAAGGGAATGGATAGTGTCTTGGGACAAGCAGCATTGTATATGGACAGAAGAAGCCCATGCATGACATCTCATATTTTTTTAGATGGATCCAAAGGAATGACACCTACTGGCATCATGATTTGGAGTTGGGACTTGGGACACATAACTCATTTCCTTCAAGACCCTGGGTTCCTATAAATACACCAAATGTCCATCATTAATGGGCTAAGTTGAATATTACCTAACACTGAACTGGAATTCAAGCCAGATTGAGAGTCCATCCAACTAAATCACTTACTAATCACTACACTCATTCCTCTATCAGGTATGCCCCAATCTCAATCAGATCAGATTTATCTTGATGCAAGAATCCTAATCATCAATAGTATGTTGTACACATATGAATGTACATTTTTTTCTTTTTGATAAGTCACGTAGATATGGATGTACGCAATGGATGTACGCAAGTATGCACGTATATATGTATAGATTAGGAGTTCTAGCCCATGAGTATTCCTAGATGTAGACCTCAGCCATGCTTATATGACCAAATCATAATTAGGTTTAGCAGCACCTTGGGTAGTGAATCTAATCTCACCATTTTGTGCATGTATATGAGCAGGTTAGTAGCTTTGAGCCCATAACAATTCGTGGCTGAAAATAACTCGAGCTCACCCAAGCTTATATGACCCAAGCTTGAGCGGGCTTAACTGAGCTTGGGTATTGAATCTAATCTCACACTCTACCATGCTGCAAAAAGAGGAGAATCATGCACATAAGCCATAAATGAGCGATTGAAATTATACTATGCCTAAAAGAATAGCTGACTTCTCTTAATCAATAAAAAAAACGCCTGAATTCTATGTAATTCCCATTAACATGGCACGTCTTCCTATATTGCAATGTACAGATTACTTCTTTTCCAAAGGTGTTTTGTCTCAGTAAAGTTTGCAAAATGCAAATCAGCATTGCAAGCCAAAGGAAGCTGAGCCTACTGTTGCTCCAGCCTAGCTTCTCCACCACCATTTTAGAAATCAAGATTATCCCCAGTGTGCTTGAACGAGCTAATATGGCCCTGACATCAGACGCCATAGTCAGACCGTACCCAAGCCTCGCGCAGGGAACTCAGACTTCAAATTCAAATCTCGAAGATTTGGGAGATGGACGCCTGCGGATAGGACCTTTCCAGAAGGTTGGAGAAAGAGGAGTGGTAGACTTGGGCCGACTGGCATGGGCCAGCATCAAAATGAGGCAGATGGGCCAGCTCCATTTATGGTCCAGAGGACAGGTTCTATTAAGAAATGGAATATGAAGGCCCAAGATCTGAGGCGGCCCAGCTCGGGGCGCAATGAGCTCTTGCAAGCTGAGAAGAGTTCTGTAATGACCGTGTGGACTGGGCCAAACCAAACTGTTTCTGTGGCCCAAAAGGGAGGTTATGTTAGGGGCTGGAAAAAGGAGGCCCATGGAACGAGGCGGCCCAGTGCGGGGCGCAATAACGCAGCGCAGACTCTATCTCATTCCTCCATTATAACCCAGACTTTCGCTGCAAGGTCAGCAACAGGCAAAGAAAAAGTGCAGAGTGACGCGAACACTGGAGCAGGATGCAGGGGACCTGCGACGGAGCCAGAAAAGGAAGAGAAAAGAAAAAAGAAGCAGACAGAGCATGCAGATACCAGCTTAGAGTGGTCAGAGTCCGATCATAGCAGCATGATGGATGAGCGGGATTTTCTTAATTATCTGGACAGTAGCTACTGCAAAGATGTCCTCCAACACAATTGGGTTGCAGCTTGTTCTTTTGAAGCAGAGGTCGAATCGATTACGGCCCGGGAATTGCAAATTATGCCAGAAGATCAGGGAGGTGAAGTGAGGTGGCTGCAAGCTAGACCAGATGATTAGGGGGTTGATGTGCTGAGGCGCAGCAAGGAAAACTCTGGGAATCTGGAAGACTACCATCCTCTAGCAATGGTTTTGCCGGGCGGGTGTTCGGGCGGTTCCAATCAAATTCAGGAAGTGTTTTCAGACGACCAACTATATAGCCAGCAGAAGATGACAGAGGGGTGGGTACTTCGAAAATTGGGGAAGGTGAGTAAACTGCTAGGCGTCCCCTGTGCAGGATTTGAGGATCGCCTGATGGAACTATTCCAAGAAATCATGTCGCGCAATTCTCTGTCAAGACCTGGCCCAAGTAACACTGCTGTGAAAGATAAGAAGGAAAGATCAGCTAAACGAATGAAAAGGGTAATGAAAGAGTTGTCTTGCTCGATTAACTATGGGGGCAGCAAATCGGTGGAAGGCTTAGTGGAAGGCAGTGAGAGGCTCTAATTGCTTTTGCTTTATGAATTTAAAAATGTTATCTTGGAATGTGAGGAGATTAAATGATCCCGATAAGCGCACAATCGTCAAAGGTTTGTTGCAAGAATGGAAACCTGCAATCATCTGTTTTCAGGAAACTAAGTTGGAATGTATTTCAAGGAGAATTGTTCGCTCCAAATGGGGATTTAGATGGGTCAAATGGGTTGCTTTGAATGCCCAGGGCACTGCTGGAGGTATCCTCGTGGCATGGGACTCCCAATTGGTCAATTGTTTAGATCACAAAGTGAGTGAGTTCTCCATCTCGTGCAAATTTAATCTGCTCTCCAACTCTTTGGTGTGGGACTTTTGTGGGATTTACGGACTAGTTGTGGAAGGTGTTAAAAGCTCATTCTGGAATGAGTTACGGGCGTCGTTTTCCTCCTGGCAAATCCCTTGGTGCTTTGGGGGGGACTTCAATGTTGTGCGGACCCCAGATGAGAGGATAGGGAGTGGGCGGCTAACATCGGCTATGAGAAATTTCAACGCATTTATTAATTCTCAAAGCCTAGTTGATTTGCCTCTGGAGGGGGGGCGATTTACTTGGTCCAGAGGAGGTCATCAATCCGCTATGTCTCGCTTGGATAGATTTTTGGTGTCATACAAGTGGGAGGACACCTTTCCTTGTATTTCCCAAGAGTGTCTTCCGCGGCCTAATTCTGACCACCACCCAATCATGTTGTGCTGTAGGGGCTTTAGTGCAGGAAAAAGCTCCTTTAGATTTGAAAATATGTGGCTTAAGAAGGAAGGTTTTGTGGATTTGGTGCGTAATTAGTGGGTTTCTTACGTTATGACCGGATCACCAAGCTTCTGCATTGCTAAAAAGCTGAAACTTCTCAAAGAAGATCTTAGAAAGTGGAATCGTGAGGTCTTTGACTCAATTCAGGAGAGGAAGCAATCTTTGCTGAATAACCTGGAGTTGGATAAGGAAGATCAGCTGGGCTCTCTATCTGATGAAAAACGGGTTGAGAGAGATGGCCTAAAGGGCCAAATTGGGCAGATTCTCAAGATGAAGGAAATCTCTTGGAGGTAGAAATCTCGTGCTATTTGGCTTAAGGAGGGTGACCGTAACACCAAATTCTTTCACAGAATAGCCTCCTCTCACTTTAGGAAGAATAGAATCTCCTCTATTGTCATCAATGATCAAGTTCTCACCGAGGAGGAACCCATCAGACGGGGAATTGCTGACTTTTTCTCTAGCCTTTATACTGAGCCGTGTAGTTGGAGACCCGGGGTGGATGACATTCTTTTGAGAAGGTTGAATGGTGATGAAGCCTCTAATCTAGAGACCCCTTTCTCGAAAGACGAAGTTGTGAGAGCTTTAGAGACGTGTAATGAGGATAAAAGCCCCAAGTCCCAATGGGTTCACTATGGCTTCTTTAAAAAGTGTTGGGTTGTGTTGAAAGCGGATGTGATGGCGGTTTTTGGGTCTTTTCACAGGGAGGGGGGTTTTGATAGAAGCCTCAATGCTTCTTTCATAGCCCTCATTCCAAAAAAGGAGGGGGCAATAGCATCAAAGACTTTCGTCCTATAAGCCTAGTGAGCAATGTTTACAAGCTAATTGCAAAGGTTCTTTCTCTAAGGCTGAAGAAGGTTATGGGCAGTATCATTTCTCCTAGCCAAAATGCTTTTGTGGAGGATCGTCAAATCCTGGATGCGGCTCTCATTGCGAATGAATGCATTGACTCTAGGATTAAACAGAAAAGGAAGGGGCTTGTATGCAAATTGGGTATTGAAAAGGCCTTTGACCGTGTTAATTAGAGCTTCTTATTGGGGATGTTGGCTAAGATGGGCTTTGGGGGCAAGTGGAGGCAGTGGATTCAGTCGTGCATATCCACAGTGTCCCTTTCAATTCTCGTTAATGGCTCCCCTGCCGGTTTCTTCCGTACATCTAGAGGTTTGAGATAAGGGGATCCCCTATCCCCTTTTCTCTTCGTGATAGCCATGGAAGCCTTGAGCCGCTTCGTGCCGAGGAAGTTGGCATCATCAAAGGTTTCCAAATGAGGAACAGAGGGGGTGAAGGCTTTGCCATTTCACACTAATTGTTTGCTGACGACACCATCATCTTCTCTGACCCTTCTGTGCGACAGCTTCGCTTTGTCCGCTGTATTCTTGTGTGTTTTGAAGCTATATCAGGGTTGAGGATCAATTTTGCCAAAAGGAGCATTACCCCGTTAGGGTCAATCCAAGAGATGGACATGTTAGCCAGCACTATGGGATGTAGGGTGGGCTGCCTTGCCCTTGTTTATTTGGGCCTTCCGTTGGGAGCTCCTTCGAGATCCATTGGGATGTGAGATCCAGTGGTTGAAAGATTTCTCAACAAGCTGTCAAGATGGAAAGACCAACTCCTTTCTAAGGGAGGCAGGCTAACCCTGCTCAAGAGTACCTTGGCCAACCTCCCCACCTACTTCATGTCTCTCTTCTCTATGCCAAAGACGGTCAGTAGGAGATTGGAAAAGATTCAAAGAGATTTCTTATGGGGCCACGATAACAATTGTAAAAAAATTCATTTAGTTGCTTGGGAAAACATCAAGAAGCCTACGTCTCACGGAGGTTTAGGGGTGAAAGACTTGAGGATCTTCAATACAGCCCTCTTAGGTAAATGGTTATGAAATTTTGGCGAAGGTGAGACTGCACTTTGGAGGAAGATTATTGTTTCCAAATATGGGTGTGGTGAGGGGGGTTGGTGCTCGGGCAATGCGGAAAGCCCAAAGGGTTGTGGTCTTTGGAGTTACATTAGAGGTGGTTGGCGGTTTTTCATGAATAGATGCAGTTTTGTCCTTGAAAATGGTGGTAGGGTGAAATTCTGGGATGATGATTGGACTGGGGACGAGTCGTTGAGGGCAAATTTTCCTATGCTTTACAATCTAGCTAGCAATAAGTTGGCTTGGGCTAGCGAGTGTCTGGAAAAAGTTGGGAACAAGCTTATCTGGAGTCCTCGCTTTAGGAGAGATTTTTTTGATTGGGAACTCGACGAGATGGACTCTTTCCTTTGTTATCTTAACAATTTCAGGGCTATGGAAGATAGGGAGGACAGGAGAGTTTGGAGGCCGGATAAAAAATCTTTTACTGTTCGATCATTCTATAAGAGCCTGTTCAAATTGGATAGCCCTCCCTTTCCTTGGAAGCTCATTTAGCATTCAAAAGTTATCCTTAAAGCTTCTTTCTTTCCTTGGAAGCTGCTAGGAAGGCTATTTTAACTGCAGAAAACTTGAAGAAACGAGGCTTTATTTTGGCTAGCAGATGCTACCTTTGTAAGAATGCTGAAGAGAGGGTGGATCATGTGCTCATCCACTGTCATGTCTCGTAGAACTGTTAGAATATTATTTATGCTCTATTTGGCTTCTCATGGGTTATGTCAGGCTCTGTTAAAGACCTTCTGTTGGCTTGGGAAGGTTGCAATCTCCCAAATGAGGTTAACAGAATTTGGAGATTGGCCCCTATTTGCCTCTTATGGTGTATTTGGATTGAAAGGAACAACCGTGTCTTTGAAGATCGAGAACTCTTTACACCCTTCTTCAAAGACGCTTTTTTGCGCCTGTTATTTTTTTAGGCCTAAGAGGCTTTTCCTGTAAATGTTTCTTCTTTTGTAGATTTTTTGGGTTCTCTATATCGGTTGTAATCTTTTGGGGTTTTTGCCTTTGTCGCCCTTCTTGGGCCCCATGATATATACAATTCTTACTTATCAAAAAAAAAAAGTTTGCGCTGTTCACAAGATTTTTTTTTTTTTTTTTTTTTTTTGGTAGGTTGAGTTTGTGCTGTTCACAAGAAGTTTGCTTTTTGCCAAGGCCAATAAACATAAAACTTCCAGTAATCCTACATTTATCACATACGAGAGTTCCACTTTCAATGCTTATCAAAAATACAAAAAATCCCACCTTCAATGCATATTGAAATGTAAGTGATGAAAATGCAACCATAACTCCCGCCACTTTAACCAAGACTCTTGTTCCTTGTGTAATAAAATTTTCATTTTTGGATTTTAGGGCGTTATCCCAATTCTATATATCCTTTTATAGAATTTTTTTGGGATCTTACTCATACAAAAGGAGCTAACCTTTAGCTCCTACATTTTTGTATATGTTTTGCGCCCCTCTAGTGCCCTTAATACAATTATACTTGTTAAAAACAAAAATAGAAAAAGGCCAAAGTTCAAGTCCTAGTTACTAAAAGGCTCCAAGAATAGACAACTTCCACAATAAATTGAGGTTCTGAAGCAATAGAAGTCCCAGCATAAGAAGTTCTAGAAACTTCGCTTATCTAAATTCCAATTACTTAATAAGTAATAACCATTTACAATCTTCATGACAATCCACAACACCCTAAATACCAGGATCCCATTTATAGAAACAGGACTGGGTGCCTCAACAAGATTAATGCCCGCTCACAGACCAAGTCCATAATATTTAAGATTTCACTGTGCCGGCCTCTCATTGGTGCTATATGTATCGAGATGCCACATACATGGGGTTCAATCTATCCAATCAACTATCGAAACATGGAAAATTCATGTTGCAACCTGTGTCCTATTATTGAGTTGTTCATGCAACTCCATTGAACGAGTCAACATATGTTGTGCTTTAAGCATGGGCCTACATAGGAGCACTTCCAAGACCATTTTGAGATAAGTCCTCTAAGTAAATTGAGGTAATCTCCATTCGAGCAATACTCTTTTGAATCATGTTCATCTTGGGTTCTCCAGTGTCGCTCATGTTCTCCTCAGTCCCTCATGGCATACTTATTCTATGGTGTGCATATATCACTTTATGTCCAAGTCTCGGGGCAGACTTTAGGGGGTTCCTTGAGCTCAGTGTGTATAGTGTGGTTCTCATGCCACATTAGAGTCCCTCTAACAGGACTCATACAATTATACAATTTGATGGTTGAAGTTATGAGATCACCAAGATTTGACCTGCATTAGTTCCCCACTAAGTCATGGTCCTTCTAATATCCCTTAGACACGTAAAGTCACCATCGCAATTGTTGTTCAATTTATTTGCACCTATCACGTACCCTTTGAGCTAATCACATGCACCAATTACTATAAATAGGCATAGCTCACATATCTAATACAATGAGATTTGTGTTTTTTATTGAATTACACATACAAATTTGTCAATATATTTCCCAAGCTACTTTCATCATACCTCCCCAATTATCTCTTACGATCTACTTTTCCTCAACTTTCACCCTCAACAACACATCGGACAACTTAGTCATAAATCATGTTGTACACACAAATTTTGAGTCCAAAAATATAGGACTAAAAAATTGGAACAAAATTTAATTTTATTAATTTTAATAAAATGGGTTTAATTTTGTGGTGTGCACCTTTCACAACTTAACAATTCCTCTAATTCAATCTCCTTTGGAGTCCCATTCCAAAGGTTACAAAAGCTTGATCTCAAATTGCCAATGAAACTTAATCACAAATGAAAGCTTGGCAATTCTTTTGAACTGGTCAAACCACCGATGGAATTAAGAAAATACTATATGAGGGTGTGCATAGAGATTAATCTTCAAATTTACCAACACTTTAATAAAGAAATGGCACTAGTTTGTTGTGCTCGTTATCTTTCAATTTAAATAATAGAAGTTGCTTTGAATTTGGGATAAGGGTATTTGAAAGAGTTTTTTTGGCAAATTTTCGGCCTAGACTTCAAGGACTTCTATCTATCCCTCTCTTCACCCAAAAGCCTCTATTTATAGGTTGAGTAGAGAGACCTAAGATAGAAACTCCAAACCCAGAATTTAATTGATTTAGTTACCAATTGAAGAGAAATTTATCTCCCTTTCATCGAAACAATTTTGAATTTAAATTTAAGTTGTTCTGTTTCTAAGAATAGTTTTACCATTGTGATGTCACCATGTGTTGTTGTGAGACTCACATTTGTGGGTTGACAGACCCTTACTGCAGATCGATTTAAGTATTCTTGTATTGGTGTGATCCATGTCAATGGGTCAAATAACCATGTTGTTAATAGAATTCACATTTGATGTAAATTTTGAATATTTGACTTTGACTAATTAAAATAATTTTGTTTTGTTTTTTTCGGTAAATAAAACAATTTAGTTTTGTTGACCAACAAATGGTGATCAGATCACCACAAAATTTTGATGTCTACACATGTAATTGCGACCCTGGATGTAACTCACTCCCCACTATACCTTTCATCAACATATATTAAGCTTTAGCTTCTTCCCATTTAATCTAATTCTAAAAACAAAACCCAAAAAAAAAAAGGTCATGGGTGTACTAAAGAATGTAGAAGATAATAAGTGATATCATTTTTTTTAGACTTAGATTATTCATTTATTATCACAAAAAGCAATAATTCATTAATCCATGAATTTATGCATACAATTGTGTTAGTTGAATACATTTTTTATGCATTTTCAAATCCATACAAAAATTATTTTTGCCCCATTTTGATTTACATCTAATTTTATGCACAATTTTATCATTATAGAGTGGACTCAGCCTAATCCATTTTAAACAATTCACAAACAGCCTCTTAGAGTCAAGTTTTAGGTTGTGTTTAGTCTTATTTTATGTTACCTTTAAGTTAATCCATTGTTACTTTAATTATCTTTATATTTTATTAAATTTTGAGTCAAGGATTTTTTTTTTTTCAATAAGTGTGAAGGATATTTTGATAACTTCTAAATCTTCTGCGCATGACCTGTAGTAGGGCCCATTGGTCATATTTTGGGGTCAGAATATGAAATTGTGTCTTTACATATGGTTATTTTAGTAGGTTTATATTGGTTTTAGTGGTCAAAATTTTAAATTTCTATTTTTAAAAGTTCAACTCTTATTAGAGTTAAGAATATCTCAAAATTTTCAAATAACCATGTAATACATTCAATTCAACAAAGAAGTTCAGAGAATTTTTCAAAGATTTGAAGTTCTGCTTGGGATTTTGTGATGCAATTCTAATCTACGATGTGATGCCTAGCCTATCCTTCTACTTTTCTCCTTTTTCTCTTTAATAATAATTTCCTACACTTTAAATCCATTTTCAAAGATTTGAAAATCATAGCGGCCAAATCCATAGAGATAAAAATTACATGTCCACACTTTAAAATGTTTTAATAGGTAGAAAGATCTACTTACAAAATTAGTATGGATCAAAGATGATAAGATAGGCACAAGAAAAAAGATGAATAAGGAAGGAGAACAAAGTATGTTATTCACCTCCTTCTGTGACTGATAGTACACAATGGGTAGGGCATGAGAACAATAATTGCATCGGTTTTCAGATAATCTCTCTCTGATTCTGCTGTCCAAATCAGAGTCCTCATCACCCCGACACAACAATGATGGATAGACATCCGCTGCCTTGAGCCTACATTTTGGCTTGTCAAATTGGATCAAGCTATCAATGGACTTTAAAGCAGCCGATGGCACGTGAACTTCGCCGTTTGAATCATCCCTCAAATATGATCCATCATTCTGAGCCTCACGATTTGGTGCAGCGGCACAATAATTAATGATTCCCCAATGATCAAGAAACCGAACAATTCGAGTTAAATCATCAACGTCAACACAAACTACTAATCCCTGACAATCAGCAACCGATAGCCTTTTCTCTGGATTTTCCATGTACTTGGCAACAATCCGATTCCGACATTCCATGTATTTTTCCGGCATATGGTCTGCTGACTTCCCAGAAAAGAAATGTGGCACCACTTGTCTCTCCAATCTATGCACTATGTTGGGTGAAAACCAATCTGCACACAAGAGAAGCTCAAATCAAAGCAGCCAAAAATAGGAGCACTCACACAGAGAGCAATGGGCCCAGGAGTAGCTCAAAAAATAATCAAAGGCACAAATATATAGATATATATTAATCACCGGCTGATAAAGAGAGTAATGTGCACAAGAAGTCGAGAATATCTTAAAACCAACGACACAATTAATTGTGAGTGCACAGGCACATGGCGAGAACAATGTGTACAACAGTATCTAGAAACCAACAAAGCAAATTGAAGCACAAATGCACACAGAGAAATATTAACGCAAATATGCATAGAGAGAACCATAAGCACAGTAAAACTCAGAACTGGCTAAACTAAGGAATATATAGAAATGTAGAGCAAAATACAAGCATAGAGGGAAAACAGGGCACCTGCATGGATGGGCACGATATGAACTCGATCATTCCCGAACCGCTTCACCACACCACGACCTTCCATAACGGGCGGCGGCGTAATAACATAGGCTGAAGACCCATCCCCTCTCTCCTGATCGGCCACCGCCAACGCCGGGCTCCCTGCGGGCACAGCGGACAAAGCCTGGAGCTGCCCATAGGATATGTTCTCTAAAACGACGGTGTTCTGCTGATTCCTACTATCCCCACACTGAATCGCTCTCTCCACAGCTATAATTTCGAGGACTGACGAGTGAGGGCGATTCACTGTATGCTTGACCACGGGAGGAAAGTTGGATATTCGGACCCCGCCGTCCGATAATACCTCACTTTCGCGGGCGATTGGGGCTGGATCGGAGGAATTGTTGGGGCCTGATTGAGGGTTGGGCTGTTGTTGGTCATCGTCGTATTCATGTTTTAGTTCGAGGTCGTCTTCGTCTTCCTCTTCGTCGTCATCTTCGTCTTGGGGCTTTTGCCTCCGGCTGATTTGAGGCTCTCTCTTTCTCTTCCTCCACCTGTTGCGAGTCTCTGTTAAAGATTAGATGGCAAGTTGAGACACTCGAAAGGATAGAGTTTTTAGATAGAGAAAGGGGGTTTAGGTTAGGCTTACCTGAGGAGGAAGCTGGCATTGCTGAAGGAATTTTAGAGAGAGAAATAGAAGGGTTTATGCAGAGATTTGATGGTACTGTGATTGGTGCACACGGAAAGAATGGATAGAGGGTAGAGAAAGGCAACTCCTACACTGCTTGTGAGTTGCAGCCCTCATTCTTGGGCTGTGGTAGGGAAAATGCCATTCGTACCTGTAAAAACAAATTTGGTGTAAATCCAGCATAAGTTCAACTCACACGCGCTAAATGGTGCGTGGTCATGCATGCGTGCACTTTGATGTTCGTTTGTGTGATGCCAAGTTGTCATCGACTCAGTTAGGCAACCACGCAATCTTGACGGAAGGATGACTCTTTATTATAGAATTTCAAAATAAATAACTAATCAAAGTATTTAAAAAGTAAAGGATTTTTTGAAAATTTTTCAAATGTTAGAATCACCAATTTAAGTTATATGATTTTTCTCTGACTTTGTTTAAATTTTAATTATTTTTTATGTCAAATATGAATTAACATACTGATAAAAGATACTTATCAAATAACAAAAAATTTAAAATCAATGCATCTATATTTTACAGAACCAGTTCTAATATTTTTCAAATAGGTCCTAAAAATATGTAATGGAACTTGTCTCACATCGAAAAGGATATAATATTTTAAAGAGTATATATACTTTTTAGTGGTAGAAACTTTTACTTCTTCACTAATAGTTTATACCATGAAACTAGGCCAACTCAAAATGGTGCAAAAGCACAGTTTGCACGCGCGCGGACTCAGTATAATGTGTTGTGTGATTGCATAGTTGTACTTAGATGGTGCACTTTGCATTTCGCAAGCTCATCGCGATCAATGCACTAATTGAATGGGTATAATACTTCATGGTAGGTTCGTGCGAGCAATGCGGTTGTCGATTATGACCCAATACACTGATTGAATGCCTAATTAATTGAATGGGTAAAATACTTTCTGCTAGGTTCATTTGACTTTGTTTGAATTTTCGTTCAAACAAAAATTTCAAAAGACATTCGTTCGAAGAAAGGGAATGGGTGTGATTCAAATGAACATGTTTTTTATTCAAATGAGTAGTTACAAATTTGAATAAGCACCAATTCGAATGAAGAGATGCCTATTCATATATACACATTCATGGATCAAAAGTCAAATAGTAGTTTATATGTTTATGCATATATAGGTTACAAATATATATATATGGAACAATATACAAAAATTTGTCTCCTCTCTTGCTCTCAAATTATTATACTTAGTTTCTTTATGTTTATATTTTGTTAAGTTGGAGTAGCAGAATACACTTTAGGCCTCTACAAATACAATTAATGGTGATTCTTATATTATCTTCAAGTACGCAACTTGTAGACAAGTTTATTTGGCTTCATTGTATATTGGCTTCAAATTTGCAATAATTCTTATTGCGTACAAGCTCAAAATCTAGTGAGAGAAAATACTGATTTTAAGAAAGTGATCATTTCATGCCTTAGAGCATCTGATCTTGTAGTGTAGTTCGTGCAACTAATTTGCCATTTTCAACTATCGTAAAGCCCCAGAATTTCAACATTCCCTAAATCGAGGCTCCACACACACAATCAGAGTAATTGCATAACACATTTAGAAATCAGAGACTAAGGCATACTTAAACAAGAACGAGGCAACCAAACACAACCATTGCAGGGAAATTCCCAAACCTTTGCTTCTCACTATGTTAACAAATATGAGTTAATCATGCTTGTAAAATTTTTCTCCTTATTATGAGTTGTTTCCAATTCATTCAAAAAATATAAATTGATTCTGTAATTGTTAGGATAAACTATGTCTCGTTGCAATCATCATCATTAGTCAATTCACATTAATGATGACTTGTTAATAACTAGACTCAAATTATAGTTTGTATATCTGAAGAGACCTCAATGATCAATATATTACTTCAGATTACACTATCAGAAGGTAATTCATGCTCTAGCACTTTTGCATTTTAAGATAAAATTACACTAGTTTACCTAGTAATTTGTCTAAGAGATTTAATATCTCGAGAGTTGTGAAGTTAACTGAACTTACATTTTTATGAAACCAACAGTAAGATCACTTTAAGTAGTGATGGAAGTAAGTAACTCGTGTGAGAAATAGATTGGGATAACATACTTGCACATCGTTAAAGAACGAAGAAAACGTTGTCGGAGAAAGATAAGCACATCGCTGGAATGGCTGTGAGGTGGAGGAGATCGACAGCGGCTCGCGATGGCTAGGTGGAGGAGATTAGTGGTGATCGGAAGGGAAAATGAAAGGGGGAAGATGAGAGGAGGCGAGAGGCATGGGTGAATGGGAAATTATCAGACATTGAGAATTTTTTTTTTTTGTGTAGTGCAACTCTGCAAACATGGATTGGTGAGATGTTTATGTTCCTTGTCTTGTAACTCATGTGATGTGGCAATAGCACTAATATGGGCAAATATATACGTGGTATAAAACATTACTCTTGAGTTTATAGGTTCCATTCGGTATTGTTTTTGAAAATAAGTTTTTACTTTTTTTCTTAAAAATAAAAATTCATTGCATGAAAATCTATTTGATGTTTTTAAAAATTCAAGTTAACATTTCTCATTTTTCTTAAAATAGATGACTATCAAGAAACCATTCAAAGTAATTCAAAATCTTTAAAAAAAACATAAGTTCGATAAATTTCAAAATATTTTGAAAACCAAATTGTACAATTGTATGAGAATAGATACGTTAGAAAGTCTTAGGTCACGTTTGTTTCATGAATTGGATAAAGGTGGATTAGCTCTCCCCTTCACTAATTGTAGTACGATTAAAAATTTCAACTAGACTTGACAAAATGGGCGAGTTGGGTGGGTTTGGACAAGTTGAAAATGGGTTGAGTCAAATATGGGTTCAAAATGGGTTGAACCCATATTTGACCCGTAATTAAATGGGTCAAATACGTGTTAGGTCACATACGGGTCAGGTCAACCTGAATCCAATCCATTATTTTTTTTCACCCTAATGGAAGAAACATTATTTCTAAATAATCACAATAATTGTTACTTTGGATCTCTTGAAAACCCAACAAAACACTATAGCTAAAAGAAAGTCAAGAATATAATTAAAAAATTAATGGAGAATATTCAATAGTGGTGAAGAGATCACTTCCTTCACATGGAGGAACCAAAGTTATCCGCACATCAATAATAGTAGTTTTTCTTGGATATCTTCTAATATAGATCATGATGCCAACTATTGTTTATGAAGAAAAATTGTATATAAAGCTCCTAGAAAGGACAAATTCAACTTACTTTGAGTTACAAGGTTCTGATTTTTGTTTTGTTTATATATCTGATGATGTTGAATTATATTCTATAAATATTAATTTTGTTTTATAATCCATGATACAATTTTTACTATTCTGTTCTTTCTCAAATAGAGAAATATATATATATATATATATTCGTATATTATTTTGTTATTTCTCATTCTCAACCCGTCAAACACTCATATTCAACCCATATTGACCTACTAAATTAACGAGTTTCTTATTACCCAACCCATTTATAACCCGTTAACTAAATGAGTTACCCATATCTGTTAATTAGTGGGCGGGCCAAGGCGAGTTGACGAATTTGGTAACATTTGCCGTTTCTAATTCTAGCCCTCCCCTCCCAATATTTTGTGAGGTCAATATTTACTCCCAATACTGTTAGTGAGTGTAATGCCCCGATCCCAGATGGACCGGACTAAGGGGTTATCAGAACCCGAACTATAAGATAAGCAGGTGATTGAAACTAATCATCCTAGTCAAGTAAATCCAAAATAGTTCATTTATCTTATAGTTGATTTTTCCTTTAACAATTTCCATCTAATTGATTTCGGTCTGTTCTCATGTTTATACTTGTTCAAGTCTTGTAACGGGATTAAATAAAATAGATCATAATAAAGCGCAACTGAACTAAAAATATTCATCAACAGTGTATAACAATGTGAAGTTCAGAGCTGACTCTAACGGTCAATATAGAACATATACGTTATGTCAAAGAGGGTACAAACACCTATTATAATATACAACGAATGGATACAACTATCTGAAACCAATGCTACTTAAGTCTCTATCCATTCTGTGTTGCTTCAACAATTATCATCTACAAGTGCAGTACCTACCATTCCCATGAACAGTAGGGCTGAGCCACAACGCTCAACAGGGTTTCCCAAAACACATAAATAAGGAACATGTAAAAACTAATGCGAGTCCGATGAGGACAATCCCTAATATCCAACATGCAATCCCAAGCACACATAATCTTCTTAACCAGATCACAAATACAAACATGAAAATCAGGAGAATAAGACACAACTCTGTGTGGTACAACAACAGTAATAAGGTACACAATATACGTTAAACATGAAGCATATCAACATATACAAACCTCACAAAGCACGTTCATTTCCTGTTCAAATCAGTCAGAACAATGATATCCAATACCAATCAATGACACAACCAGTTAACAACGTATAATCACGTCACCATTATATAGACAACAAATATAGTCCATAACATATTAAGTTCGAGCAATATCTACTATACTCATCAATACAGTCCATGCAATGCCATGGTGCTCGATACAAAAAGGTAAACATGTATGAGTTAAACTGTGATCCAAATCCCAACTTTATCTTTCTCAATTCAAAATCCAATCACTTAATGGCTATCAGAAAAACCTGATGCTTCTCGGGCTATTAACTCGATGGCAATGCACCACCACTCGTGCAGGGTTACGGTTAGTAACCGAAGGGAGACACAATCTCCGTCACAAAATAATCTTGGTCTCTAATCATGATCTCATCATACACTATTCATTTGTTCCATCAATCCATCCACACCACTCGGGTGTGCTTAATTAATACCATAGAGGTCCGCGACGTAATCCATATCAATTGTCATGCAACGTAATACATGCTATCTAAATGTATAAGAATACACAATCATAGCAGATTATAATGATAATAAGCACCAGAATAATAATGGCAATCTCACCATACAATCATACAAGATTCAAGCATCATAATAGTTATAATAGTCACAATAAGAATCAATGACAAATATGTAATACCAACCGATCATGATGTAATCCTAGTCTCAGTCATCACCCGACTATAAGGAGACATTGTTTATGTCTATCACAGCGTATATTAGTACCTTACACACTCTAGGTTAAACTTTTGAGACCACCCCGACCCTTAACATTAAGGTTTTATAGTGTTTCTTTAAATCCGCTTAGGTTAATTATTCATTAACTTATACACCCAGTGTCCGTCGTCCCAAACGAATATAAAATTTGTGTTCTCGGGTCTCAAAATCCCTAAGGAGATCTCATTGTAAAGTTTCTTAATCATTTGAATGCCTTTTTAAACTTATGAGGGTATTTTCGTAATTTTATCGAGCAAGTTTCACGTCTACCGAGACCCTATCTCACAAAATCAACCTTGGAATCTAATACAGAAAGTCCAAAAACCCTAAGGACGCTCTCTTTGCATTTTATTAATTATTTTAGATATATGTTCCATGCTTAGGGGCATAATAATAATTTTACATGTTCGTGTGGGAACAACCCGAGTCTCCGGTTCATTAATCTAATATCATATTTAAATTTATGGCGTCCAAAAATATTAGAAACGCCTCTTCTAGATCTTAATTATGCATTCAATTGTTCAATCTATGTCTAGGAGTATAATCATCATTTTATTAATTTAGGTGGAACCATCACCTGGTCCAAATTCTTTCAATCTGACATTACATTTGAATTATCGGCATCCAAAAATATTGGACTACCATTTTCAAATTTTAATTAGCCTTTGAATTACTCAATTTGTTATCAAGGGTATTTTTATAATTTTACGTATTTATGTGGGACCACTTCGGATTTTTGAATGTCCAAAATAGCTCCGCCATTGAGTCTGGAATGCCCAAAAACCTTAAAAATGCATCTTCTCGCATTTTAATTGGCCTTATTTTTAATTTTATAAACAAATGAGCTTTTTCGTAATTTTCTAAAAAATGTTCACTAGTTTGTAATTAAACAAATCAATTCAGCCCATTTATAATTTCTCAAATTCTAATTTCTTAAAATTGTGGCCAAACAGTCCGAATTTCATTAAATTTCCAAATTCAGGAATAAGGTTATCCTTATTCCTGATTTCGTCCCCAAATAGTAGACAAGTCATAACTTGTTGCCAAATAGTCCCTTAAGTCTAAGTGGCCATTGGGCCAGCCTAGAGCCCGACCCGAATACCCAGTTGACCCATTAATTAGACCCGTAGACCGTAGACCCGAACCAACTTGACCATTGACCGGATCAACTCGATTGACCGATCAACAGTTGATCGTCGCGTGCGAGTCGTCGATCACCTTTTTTGGTGAGACTCATTGGACACCTAATTTTCAAAAAAAAAAATTCTCAATTTTTCGTACACTATTTTCGATCCTCTCTCATTCTAAACCATCCTAAATCCTTTATAGCATGTGTTTAGGTCTCATTTCACGGATCAAAAGTCACTAACTCGTGGTTTCTCGACGATGCCTGATTTTCTAGCGAGACACTTGCAAATTGCAGGATCTTTGCCTCCGGCCACTCCCTTCAATTCTTTTACTTTCCTCTTACTTTATAGGACCTTAAAGGACCATCCCCAACGCCTAAAACCTCCCCAACTAGTTAAACCGAACCATGTTTTTCAAACCTATAAAGAGTTTCTTTTCCTAGCAGCAGACATACACACAATCACATTCATGCGTATGCATACCACACATAGGTATATCCCATATATAGAAACTTAAAAATCTCTAGAAAGAACCCCTACCTTAATTGGTTCAACTAGAGAAAGAATGTTCTCAAGAGAGAAAGAGCTTCGGTTATTTTCAATGGCTGCCAACTTAGTTTTCCTCCTCTCTTTCCTTTTCTGTTTCCTTATTCTTTCCTCTTTTCCTTTCTCGTTTCTTCTTCCTTGCTTCTTATTTTCTTTCCTCTTTTTTCCCCATTTTATTTTGGCTGCTCACTGTGTGTTTAACACACACACACCTACACTATTTCCCCTCTCTTTATCTGCACATTGCATTCACTCCCTTCCCATCTCATGGCCGTTTCACAGATTTTACACATATCACACATTTATACACACATTTTTCGGGTGTGTGAGAAAGATAGGGGGAGAGAGAGAGAGAATTGAAATAGAGGAACGAGAGAGATAAGGGTTTGATAAATTGGGAGAGGAAAAGGAGAGGGAAAAAAATGAAGTTTTCTCTTTCAAGTCCCATCACGTGTCATAGTATTCTTCTATGGTGCACCTCACCCACACTAGATAATACCTCAACATTGGATCCCATTTGATTTAATCAAAATATGACACATGTCATTACCTAGAAAAACTGAACCAAGCTTCTTGAGGAAGCTTTGCACGATTTTCAATGTGTCATGTGGTTAGTTGGCCAAATGGGCTCGCACATGCGCCTGAATCCAAACTGTCTCAGAATTTCACTAAAATTGGCATCCTAACTAATTTCGACGCTTTGATTCCAAATATGTTATCCATTTCTCTAAATTCAATTATTTGTTTTTTTATAATTATTTGTGTCTTGTAAATAACTGTGTAATCCTATAACTCACACCAGTCTTAAATAAATTACAAAGATTCGAATTTAGTCTTATAACATCACACTGAGTTTTTATTAGATGATTTCATAATTATTCTGACACATCTTTAATTAATTTCATATATTTTCTTAGTCAATATTGATAATTTATCAAATTGCCCTTTATGATTTTTTAAATTCTTATAGCGAGTCCCGTCTTTTTTTTCTTCTCCAAATACCGCTTTCACAAGTTCATTTAAACTAATTTATTCAATCTTCTCCTTAAGCCGACAAACAAAGACTTTGTTCAATCATTGGATTTAGAAAAAAAAAGATATATCGAAAGGAAAGAAGAGCAAAAGAAAAAACAATAATTTTACACATTTTTATCTTGTTTAAATGAGCCTAAAAATTAAATTATTTTAAAAAAATTCATGTAAAAACTTATTTTCTTTTCCTTCATATTTTGTTTTCTTTCTAATTTCTCATAATAAGTAGGCAACAATGAAAAAAGGAAAAATATTTATGTAATATTTTTTTTAGCTCTAAATTTGCAAAACCCATTCTCTTTAGAATTACAATTACTCTCAGAATTACAATTACTCTCAACTCCGTAATGAAATAGGATAGGTCTTGTCAAATACTATTTAATTATTTATTATATTTAGAGTGTTATTATTATATTACATTGATTATATAATATAAAAACTTATTTACTATTATTTGCGAGTATAATATCTTCACTCGATTTCGCTCTAACTATTTCAAAAATTATAATTTTTTTTAAATTCATCTCAACAAAAGTGGCATATTGCAAATTTTAGTAAATTAAGTTAAATTTTCATTCCAATCTCTTCTGAAAAAAAATCGAACCTTTTTTTTTTTCGTGGTTAAGTAAAGAAAATGAACTCAGGAAGCAGAGAGAAAAAAGAAAAAAAAGAAGCAAGGAATAAGTTCAATCTGGCCGAAATGAGTCAAATGACCTAGCTAAACCGGTCTCACGGTCTAGAAAATAAACCGCCCGGCTAATCAAAGTTCTTGTCGCCCAAGACAAACAAACAGTCCTCTGTCCTCCAAAAGAAGCTCAGCTCTCTGTTTTTGCACTTTTGCAGTCGTCTTTGCATCTGTAAACTTCTCCAAATTCCAAACTCCAAGCTCCTTGCAAGCCATGTCGGTACGTTCTTCTTCTTCTTCTCTCTTTCACTGTCTATATATAAGAATCATCTCTTTTGTTTGAAACCCTAGTTTAGTTTGTTCAGATCACAATACATATGTTAATTTCTTCTTCAAATTTACAGATCTTCGAATACAATGGAAGTGCCCTAGTAGCGATGGTTGGTAAGAACTGCTTCGCCATCGCCAGCGATCGCCGACTCGGCGTTCAGCTTCAAACCATTGCCACTGATTTTCAGAAAATTTACCAGATTCACGGTAAGCTTTTCATCGGTCTCGCGGGACTCGCCACCGACGCTCAAACGCTGTAAGTAATTTTTGGATTTATATCTACTTATGTTTCGGCATTTGTCGTATATTTTTTCTATGTCTGGGTCGAAAAGAAAATATTTATTTTTTATTTGATTCTCAATGATGGCGTTAATTGATTTTTTTGAAGGTATCAACGGCTTGTTTTTCGACACAAACTATATCAACTTCGAGAGGAGAGGGATATGAAGCCAGAAACTTTTGCCAGCCTTGTGTCTGCCGTTCTTTATGAGAAAAGGTTGGTAAATTCTTACACACCCCTTGGATTGAGGGATTTGGAAAGAAAGGAGAGAAAAGGGGAAGGAGAGAAAAGGAGAACGATGGAGAGTTTATTTTGTGCTTGGTTTAAAATTAGGGAAGGAAAGGGAGGATAATGGAGTTTTCTTAATCCTTATTTTATTCAATTTGTTCTTATTTCAAAAGTGGACGGAAAGTGGACCGAGATGGAAGAAAATGAGAGATTCTTTTAATGAATATTTTATAATATCAATTATAATCGTAAAATTATAAAAGAAAAAATAAGAAAAGACCTCTATGTTACAGCATAATAGTAAAAGAAGTATATAATCATTTTTTTTCATTTCTTTCTTATCTTGTTCTCAAGCAAGATGAGAGGATTGCACTCTCTTCTCTCTCATTTGTTATCGAAGCAGAAAGGAATGATTACACTCTTCTTCCCCTCCGACGTATCCAAGCACAGTGTTAGACACACGCAAACGCAATTGTTTGTGTTTGGGATTACAATGACATTATCTGTTTTAATTTAGAAGTTTAGGTGTGATGTACTACTCTGGTATTGTTATTATAATCCTGTATGGTTCAGTTTTATGATACCTAAACCTGGAGTTTGTTCTTAATAATTTGCTTTGTAATGGATTAATAGACCTAAACCGTCTAACTTTGGTTTTGGAATATGGGGTTAGCGGACAAAGTCACCTTTTTTATTTTTTTGAATGGGTTACACTATTTTAAAGAGGGTGGGCCTTGGCGTAGCCGCGCAACAATAGGGTTGCTACATTGCAATTTGGAGGTTATAGGTTCGAGTCGTTAAAATAGTTTTTTCACTTGCAAGAATAAGGTTGTGTATATCTTGCAGCAGGTAAGACTATGTACATGTAACGCTTCATAGACCTCACATTAGCAGTATTACCAAGAAACAAATTTAGGCAATTTTATTTATGTTAAAAACTTTATTAATGATTATAAACTTGTTAAATCAAAATAAAAATTATGGCAAAGGTTTGCCTTGTAACTTGGCAATGTACTTTTGGTGGTCCGCCAATTTTTGTTGTTGTTGATATGCAATAATAATAAATTATATCAAAAAACACCAAAGGAGGTGTTCTCATGTATGGTATTATACTTTCATCCCTTCTTAAAACTTAGTATAAGAGAGGAGTGTCTTGTGACAAAAAAAAATGTTTGTAAAAGTTTATGTTTAACAACTAACAAGGGGGACTCCATGTAATGTCACAAGTCTGCTATCCCAACAACCTAAATAATGAGTCTAGCAACATGACTCAAAATGTTTAAACTTGAGTTGTTAGTAGCAAGCTTGTAGTGTTTGTTATATGCCAATCAAACCGTCCACACCTAATCGACACCCTCCCTAATTATGCGATGTCCTTATTACATGGCCTAGCCCACAAGGCTCAGTAACTTCTCCTAGCTGGCGATTTAGGACGTAGTTTCACTCCACTTACGATTCCAATCGCCCCCCAAGATCCACTATGCTACTGTGCGACATGTCCCTTCTTAGGTAACCGCAGGTAGAATATCACATCGCCACGACGCCCGTCACGGGACCAGGGTTCACTTTGACACCATTTGTAAAGCCCCAAGCCAGTTTTTCTAATGACTTGAAGAAAGAGCCCTACAATATGACTCAAAATGCTTCAGTCCAAATTGTTAGTAGCAAGTTTGTAGTGTTTTTTATATGTTAATCAAACTCCCCAATGTTGAACTGATATCAGATAGGGGTATTACGCTCTGCCCCATCAAAAGTTCGTCTTTTCCTCTTTCCCCATAATATATACCACATAAACACAATGGATCAGTCTACCACACTTCTCTAACCCTCCTCCCCATTCTATAGCTCCTCCAATGAACGAAAAGATCCTTCACAAATCGAGGCATCACCCTATGCACCCAAAAGGAGAGAAAAGAAGTACTCACAATTCCTGGAAATTGGGTAATGACGAAGCAAATGCATCACTGAATTTACATTCCTTTTACATATGCAACACCAATTAAAAATGATTTGTCTTCTTTTCAAGAGATTGCCAATAGTTAGGATCCATTCAAGTACTATAGTCCACCCATAAAAGGCTACCTTCAGAGGAGTCTTGGTGGGCAAAATAGCTTTCTATGGAACACCCTTCCTACTACCTTGTCACAACACCCTATAATAAGCTCTCACCTGAAAGTCCCTATTCGAAGAATCAACCCTTCTCCATTACGTCCTCTATCTTTTCTTGATAAGTTCCATAAGTCCTCTCTCACTCATTGTTTAATCATATAAGATACCATAAAATACTATTATCTCATAAGTCCCGTTACCATTCCTGCAATGGTCTAACAAACAGGATGTTACAAACTACTCTACCTTTTAAAAACCTTTATACGTTACTAGAGCCTAACAATTAATAGAAATCTTATAAAGAGCTAGGAAAACAAAAAAAAGGGCTTCCCCACACAAGTTCCAACCAAAAGTTACTAATCAAAAAAAAAAAAAAAAAGTTCCAACCAAAAGTTCACTCTATGGAAGTTCACTCTATGGCTTGCAAAAATTCATCCTATCCTTTCTTGATTCTCTTTCACACTCTTACTTTATAAGAAACTCTAACCTGTTTAGAAAGTCAATCTCTTCCGTCATTGTTATATTTTTCCTCCACCAACTCTTTCCAAAACTTTACTTCTCAACCACTTATCTTCACAACCATTTCCCTAATAAAGTTTGGTTAAAGAATCTCAATTCCTTGACTCCGAGTCTGCCTTCTTGGAAAAGGGAAACATAATTTTCCAATCTAGCAAATGATACTTGAACTCATCATCTATCCCTCCCCATAGAAAGTCAATATGAAACTTCTCCAATCTTTTCACCAAAGAATTGGGAATTAGGAATAAAAACATAAAATAGGTTAATAGATTAGACTATGAAGCACAGACACTCTATTTTGGCTCACGTGTCTGTGTTGGACACGTGTCAGACATCGACACTCTCAGACATGTGTCCAGACACTTGAATCATGTATGTTGATGATTAAATAAAGAAGTTCTTTAATTTTTATTTAATGATTTTGTTATTTTAATACTTTAATAATATTTTTTTTAAATTTGTGTGTTTTATGCTAATTTTAATTGAAATAACATTAGATTTTTATTATATGATTATATAAAAAATTTATATATATTCAACGTGTCAGTCTCCTACTTTTTTTAGAAATAACGTGTCTATGTGTCCGTGTCGTGTCGTATCTGTGTCCCGTGTCTATATCCGTGCTTCTTAGAGATTAGATAAGTTGCTCTTTATCAATGTAAGACCTTTGATAAACATTTTATCTTCCATACTAATCTCCTCTTGAAACGCTCAAC
The DNA here is from genome assembly GCA_008638375.1 of Nyssa sinensis. Lineage (NCBI taxonomy): Eukaryota > Viridiplantae > Streptophyta > Magnoliopsida > Cornales > Nyssaceae > Nyssa > Nyssa sinensis. The sequence continues at coordinate 6,165,866 of CM018032.1, read as the reverse complement.
GACTATATCCTATACCAAAGATGCCTTAGGAAAAGAGCCTAAAGGGAGACCCAAGTATTTGATTTGAAGAGATTCCAATAGACAACCCAGAATTTGACCTAATCTATTTACTTCCTCTACTTCCTTCTAACAAAATCTACTCACTCCTACACATTAATCTTCAACCTTGACGATGCTTGAAAATAAAGAAAGATGCATCTCATAAACCTCTACTGGCTGTCTATAGCCTCACAAAAGGTAGTCATATCATCTAGAAGAAGTAGGTGAGACACCTCCAAAGATTGGCCTCTACCTAACACCCCTAATTGAAAACAACATCAGCAAGGCCCCCCTCCAAAGCCTTCCCCATTATGCAACTAACCTCCATCTGCTTTATGAAAAGAAAAGGTGAGAGCAGATCTCCCTCTCAACAACCTTGTACTATTAAAGAATCCGACTGGCAAATTAATGAGGACTAGGCATCTAATTGTAGAAACACAAGCCTATCAATTTTCTCCAATTCACCTCGCATCCCATCCTTTTTTTTTGATAAGTAAAAATTGTATATATATGGTGCCCAAGAAGGGCATCCCATCCTTTTATTACATAAAAGAGAGATCCTTGTTTATATGATCATAAGTTTTTTTTTCAATATCCAATTTGTAAACAACTCTCGACTAATTAGTCCTTGTTAAACAACTAATTGCTCCAAAGCTTAAGTTGTTCGAGAATGGGCCAATAATGTATATCAAATTTTCAACACTCCCCCTCACGTGCAATCTCAGACTCGCACATGGAGGGGCAAAGAAATCACAAACAAAGAGAGTGATAATGCAAATGGATAGACTTGAACTCAAGACTTCCTATAACCAAGGCTATGATATCATGTTGAACAATCAATTGCTCCAAAAGCTTAAACTGTAAGAGAATGGGCCAACAATGTATATCAAGCTAATTCTCGAGTTTACACGACACACATATTTGTCACCAAGACTGCATCTAAAATATGCTGCCCTCCCGCAAAAGTATTCTTGTCTGAGATTGCCCTCCCCTTCACCTTTCTAATTCTTCATGTGAGGACTTTATCAATAATTTTATAGATATCCCTTGCCAAGCCGATAGGTTTAAAGTCTATTGCCCCACCGTTCTTATGAATTGAAGCAATGGAGGTATTCAAACTCATCCCAATATATTTTTTTATCAGTAAAAACTCATCCCAATATCTACATGCTATAAGAGACATCCCCAATTTACATGATCATACGCTTTTTCAATATTCAATTTGTAAACAACTCCTGATTTATTACTCATAATTCTCGAGTCTACATGGCACACACTCGTTTGTCACCAAGACTACATCTAAAATATGCCGCCCTTCCGCAAAAGTGATCTTGTCCGAGGTTATCCTCCCCATCACCTTTCTAATTTTTTGTGCAAGAATTTTATCAATAATTTTATAGATATCCCCTGAAAGCTGATAGGTTTAAAGTCTTTCAAGTGTATTACCCCACTGTTCTTATGAATTGAAGCAATGGTGACATTCAAACTCATCCCAATATCTACATGCTTATAAAATTGATAAATTGTCATAAAAACATTCCCTCTTCCTGTGCCCCAACAATGCTGGAAGAACATAATTGATATCCCATTTGGCTTTGCAGCTTTTTCCTTTTAAGCCTTAGCCACAGCTTCCTTTGAAAAGGATACTTGAACCAAAGCTTCTCCTTCTCCCATAACCTTCCAACTCCAGCCTATCCAATTTAGACCTCCATTGTTTGACCTTGAAGTACAAAATTTTGTAGAAGTTACAATCCCATTCCAAATCTCCTCTTCACTAGTTATCCGAACCCCATTGATAACAATCCTTCCAATATGGTTAACCTTCCTATGGGAAGTGGCCTACGAGAACGGTGGTATTATTTGTATGTGTGGGTTGGAAGTTGTTTGAGGTTGATGAGATCACTGGTCGATCGGGAAAGTTGCTTCAAATCACAGAAAGAAGGGTATGGTGTACAAGATTCAGCTTGGAATTGAAGGTTTGGAATGGGTTAGCAGAACCCTAGTGGAAGTCTTGAGGAAAAGGAAGGGGTTTTGAGTGTTTGCCTCGTTACCTCCATCGTGGTGATTGGAGATTGAGTGTTTTTGGTCAATCAAATGTTGAAGGAAGATATGTTATTGTGGAAGAGAAGATTGGTGATTGTAGATTCAAGATCATAGTTCCAGAGGTGGATAAATGAGGTGGATGGATTGATGTGGTGAATGCCTTTCGAAAACAAGGAGGTGGTTGGGGGCACGAAAGGGGCCAGATGAGGAGGTTGTACAGGGAGGTAACACAAGGTGAAGATTTGGCCAGTGAAGCACCTGAATGTGAAGAAAGGGTCAGGGGATATGAAGGAAGATGTGGTGGTAAGCTTTGAATCATGTAGTGAGGGGGCTCATTGTTTTTTTGTGGAGGTGCTTAGTAGGAAAAGTGGCATTCTTTAATGCTCCAGTGCCCCGACCGGAATAAGCTTCAGAGACGGGTGTACAAGAGGGTGTCGGGAGCTAAGGTAGTTGATATGCATGGGGCTTCTCTCTTGTTTGAGCTCCCATCGACGGAAGAGGCTGCGAGGGTTCTGAAAGACGGACTAGGCTTTCAATATCACGATTCCTGCACCCTCAACCCCACCTGCACTTCCCTGATCAACATTGTAATTTTTATATGGTTGAGCATCCTTATTTTGTACGTCCTTGTGATGCTCGTTCTCACGTGACTTCCAAATTATTAGTAGTTTAACAAATCTTAGATCTACAATGATTATACATGCTTGAACAATTTAACATAAGCACTGCATGTTTGTCTGAAATCAAACTTAAAAAAAATGAAAAAAAATACCTTTTTATTGTTAGAGATGCACAATTTAACAAACCTTTGAATGCTGCTACGAAGAAAGAAATACATAAATACTGTATTTTCTTAAACAAAAGGGAGCTAGTTGGAAATGAATTATACTAGCCTCATATTGTTGATGCTATTACCAATACTAATTAAGGAGAGCAAAAGGTCACTAAACCTCGTATGTATCAGGGAATTCAGAGAGCTTTTGTGGTTATTATTACTATTATTTGTGTCCGTACTTCTGGATTAGAATTTCAGAACTGATAACATTGGGCAATAAGCTTCAGGATTATGTAGAAGTTAAGTGCTTCTGTTATGCCTTTTTATTTACTTTGTCTCTTTTCTTTATTCTTCTGCTTCCTTTGATTTGAAAAGAAACTTTAGGCTTCATACAATTACATTATTTTTGACCAATTATATATGATGCATAAATAAGCAAAAAAATGTTTTATGTGTAGGTTTGGTCCATATTTTTGCCAGCCTGTGATTGCAGGATTGGGAGATGAAGACAAGCCCTTCATTTGCACAATGGATTCAATTGGAGCAAAGTATGTTAATTTCTTCTCTCATTCATTTTCCTCATTATCTTGGAACTACCAACACATTGAGGACTTGTAGCAGCTTCTCATTTTATTTTAAGTGTGGGATTGGCCTGAAAAAGAAATTTTGTTGCAGTTAACACATTTTGTGTTTGTTTAGTTTTATTGTGCTAATATATTTGTGAAGGATGCGTGCATTAAATTTATAAGTTTTTATTCGGATATAATAGAGTGGCACAAACATTAGCTTACCCATTAACCTGTAGTTCATTTCATGTACATTTTTTTATAAGTAAGGAGTATATAAAAGAAGCCCGAGAAGGGCAAAAGGGCAAAAACCCAAGAAGAATTACATAGTTCTTAAAGACCCCAAAAAGTCAACAAAAGAAGTAACATTTACAGGAAAAGCCTCTTTGGCCCAAAAGAATAATAAACGCAAAAAGGCGTCTTTAAGGTAAGGAGTAGAAAGCTCCCGATCCTCAAAGACACGATTGTTTCTTTCTTTCCATAAGCACCATTAAAGGCAGATGGGGGCCAGTCTCCAGATTCTCTTAATATCTTTAGGAAAGATGCATCCTTCCCATGCTAACAACAGATCTTTGACAGAATCTGGCATGACCCATGTGACTCCAAAAACGGAAAGAACTAGATTCCAGCAGCTCCAGGGGACGTGGTAGTGCATGAGAACGTGATCCACTCTTTCTTCTTCATTCATACAAAAGTAGCATCTATTAGCCATCAGGAAACCTCTCTTCATCATGTTCTCCGCGGTTGAAATGGCCCTCCAAGAAGCTTCCCAAGCGAAAAAAGAGGCTTTGGGGGAGACTTTTGAATGCCAAGTGAGCTTTCAAGGAAAGATAGAGCTTTTGGCAGGAAACAAACTCTTATAGAAAGAACTCACAGAAAAGGAATTCTTATCCGGAACCCAAAGCCTCTTATCTTCACGCCCTTCCACTGCCCGAAAATTGTTGATGTAGCTAAGAAAAGAGTCCACCTCCTCAAGCTCCCAATCGAAGACATCTCTTCTAAAAGGAGTCCAAACAAGTGTATTCCCGGTGCTCATCACATACTCGCAAACCCATGTCGCCTTGTTTGTAGCCAAACTGTATAGCCTAAGGAATTTCATCTTCAGTGGCGTAGCCCCACACCACACATCATCCTAGAATTTCACCTGGTCACCCTTTCCAATGACAAACCTACATCTGTCCTTAAAGGTCTCCATTCTCTTCGGATGTAACCCCATAGCCCACAACCCATCGGCCCATTAACGCTACCCGAACACCAGCCCCCATTCTCACTCCCATACTTAGACACAATAATCTCCTTCCATAGATCCTTGTCACTATCACCAAACTTCCATAACCATTTACCTAAGAGGGTTGTACTGAAGATTCTCAAATCCTTCACCCCTAAGCCCCCTAGAGACTGGGGTTTCTTGATTTTGTCCCACGCCACCAGGTGAATTTTCCTGCAATCGCCCTCATGGCCCCAAAGAAAGTCCCTTTGAATCTTCTCCAATCTTCTACTCATTGTCTTCAGAATCTGGAAAAGAGACATGAAATAGGTTGGAAGATTGGCCAAAGAACTTTTAATAAGAGTGAGCCTGTCTCCTTTAGAAAGGAGTTGGCCTTTCCAGCCAGCTAGCTTGCTATGAAATCTCTCAACCACCGGATCCCAAACCCCAATGGATCTTGCATTGTCTCCCAACGGAAGACCTAAGTAAGAAGAGGGGAAGCATCCCACTTTGCAGCCCAAGGTGCTAGCCAGAAGATCCAACCCCTGAATTGCCCCAACCGGAAAGATGCAGCTCTTAGCCAGATTGATCCTTAGACCAGACACAGCTTCAAAACACACAAGAATGCAACGGATAAAGCGAAGTTGGCGCACTGTGGGGTCGTAAAAAATGATAGTATCGTCTGCAAATAAAAGATGGGAGACGACAGTGCTATTTCCCCTTCTTGGCGCCCTTTGAAAACCTTTGATAAGGCCAACCTCCTCGGCCCGGCTCATGAAGCGGCTCAAAGCCTCCATAGCGATCACGAAGAGAAAGGGGTAGGGTAAGTTCTTTTGCATGTATCATATTTCTTCAGAGTTTTAGATTGTCAACTATTAATCTGTTGATTATTTCTTAATTTTTTAGTCAGATAAATGTTTTTGATGCATTGACTTTTAGAGTCATGGTCGTCAAGGAAATAAATTGCTGAATTCGATGGTCTTTACCTGATAGAAATTAGAAATGGGCTATTTCAGTCTGAAGAAGATTCTACTGAAGGTTGCTTCATAGAGGTCTGGACCGGGCTAGAAGCACACATGATAAAGGTTCTACAACTGCTTAACCATAGAATAAATATCGGTTGTTACATAACCGATTTTGTAAGTGCCCATACTGATACACATCGATTTAGTGGAAAAAATTCACGGCATAACGGTTGTTACAAATAAGTTACAGGCCAAAATGGGTCATTATAGGACTGTTATGGCCCTGCTCGACAGCTCGAGTATAGAAGTTAGATTTTGAGCTCATTTTTAAGCCTTTCTCCTTCTCTATCTCATCTTCAAGTCTCTAAAACTAATTTCGAAGTCCAAACATGTTGGTTGTTAGCTAATATATCATGATTTTAAGGTTTTATAAAAGCATTCACGTTTGGGTCTTCAAACTTAAAACTATGATTTGTTCATAATTTTTAGATCTATGTAATGCGAGTTTAGATCCACTTATTTGGAGCTTAGGCCTTGCTTTGGTGGGTAGACAATTTACTTTTGAAGGCTAAGCTTGCGTGTAATTGGTTTACAACTTCAAGTTTGAGGTTTTGAGATATGGTTGGAGGTTTTTGGACATTTTGATAGTGATTTCATGAATCGATTTGGTATAAGTTTTGGACCATGTGGTAGTGGACAAAATTAATATTTATTAGCATTTCTGTTTTAATTGTAGTATTATAGAGATCAACATTATCTTACCAACAATTTTTTACTTTTTTTTTTTAAATAAATTTTAATTTTGGACTTATGATTGCCTTAGAATTGTCTTACCAATAATTGTTACTTTTTTTGTGATTTTTTAGTTATGGACTTATAATTGCATTTCTGGTTACTATTTATATTAGTTAGTGGCTTAGTGCTATGTTATATATTCAAGAGTTCAAAAGGATTGAGTCAAGGTGATCCCTTTTCCTCATTTCTATTCATTTTGGTGATGGAGGCGTTAAGCAAATTGCTAGAAAGAGTAGTTATGGGGGGTCTTTTCTAATGTTTTGGGGAAAGGGAGGTTCTTGAAGCATATCATCTTTTGTTCACTGATGATAGTGTTGTTTTGGTGGGGCGGAGATGGTTTTGGTGTGGTATTTGAGTTGTGTGCTGATGTGCTTCGAAGTGGTTGCGAGACTGAGGGTTAACTTCGCCAACAGTATATTATCTTTTGTTCGCTGATGTACTTGGGTTTACCATTCGGGGCTGCAGCTAGGAACAAAAGGGCAGGGGATGTAGTGGTGGACAGATTTCAAGGAAGATTGGCAGGTGGAAGAGGCAGTATCTATCTAAAGAGGACAGACTTACGTTGATTTGAAGCACTTTGTCAAGCTTTCCAACATACTTCATGTCTTTGTTTCCAATCCCTGCATTGGTGAGTAAAAGCCTGACAATTTTCTTTGGCGTAGTATTGGAGATGTGAGGAATATTCATCTTGTGGGATGGAATAAAATCCGGGCCCCAATATGTGAGGTTGGGTTGGGGACTAAGGAGTCAAGGCTGTTCAACATGGCCCAAGTAGGGAAGTGTCTTTGGAGATCTGCTTCAGAGCCAAATTATGGAAGGAGGTTAGATGTCGAAGGAAGTGGAAGGTATTTTTGGATTGGTTTGTGGAAGGGTGTCAGAAGGTGGGTGGGTGTGGGAAAGGGAGGGGGGGGGGGGTTGGGGAACTTTTATGGGTGTAGAGCTTTTGAGGTGGGGATGGAGATGAGAGTTAGTTTCTGGTGTTATTTTGTGGTGCTGCAATACTACTTTGAAAGAAAGGTTCCCCCAACTCTTTCAGACATTCTCTAATAAAAAGCAATGATTATAATTTTTTTTAATATTTTGAGAGCAGTGAAGTGGTTTGGAATCCCCAGTTGAGGCGACTTCCATGACTGGAGGTTACAACCTTCTTGAATACCTTGCATTTGCATAAGACTAAAGTTAGAGTTGATTGGGAGGATATCATTAGGGGGCTGCCGGGGAAGGAAGGAAGTTCACAGTCAAATCCTACTATAAGTGCTTTCTAGAAAGGGTGATGCAAACTTTCCTTGGAGGAGTATCTGGGGACCTAAAGAACCTGTTAAAGTGGTTTTTTTTTTTTAATGGGAGGTTGCTTGGGGAACTGTCCTGACAATGGAGAATTTAAAAAGGAAGAGCATTCATATTAGCTAATTGGTGTGTATTGTGAAAGAGAGAAGAGGAAACCATGGACCACCGACCACTTGTTTCTCCATTGCCAGGTGACTAGAGAGCTTTGATAGATTTTTCATTTCCTTTTTGGATGCTAATGGAACATGCCATGTGCAAACCACTTATATTATAGAATCTTCCTTATAAAATAAACTTATGAAAGCATGCATGTTCCAGAAGATTGGTGTAACATTTTATGCGGCTGGTGTTTGTCCATCTGTAAGAGCGATGTGTGTCGGATCAGTTGAACACTTTTACTTTCTTCCTTTACCTGCTGCTGTCCCTTAGTCCCAAAGACGACACGTTCTCTTGTTTCTCTCTTTTTCTATGTATGTACAATTATATATACACCCATATACAAATGAGTAATGCTACACTTCCCAAAATTCTATCCCAAATGATGTGACAGTAACATGGCAGTCTCTCATTGTGGCTCATTAATTACATTACTTAATGCACTGCCAATATTACTGTACCACATCATTTGGGAAGAAAAATTTGGAATAGATATTTAGGAAGCATAACATTACTGTATACAAATCTCAATTCATAAAAAACTTCTTCTTTTGTTTCAATTCTCTCCATTTCAAAACCCTCCAGTCCCTGCTCTTCTATAGCTATATCTTCGAATTTTTTGAGGCCTTTTTCCTATTTTTTTGAATTATTATTGTGGTTTCTTTGGGTTTGATTTACCTCCGAGGATCTTCCCTTTTTTGTTCTGTATAATAAGCTATGCAGGTTTTGGTAATCAGACCAATCTGGTGTATAGAGATGTAGGGTTTTGAAATAATTTGAACCCTAATATCTTTCCTGGAAGTCGAAGATCTGTTCCGGTCAGACTATCAAGTGCCGAAGTTCCTACTCCAAACAATTGAACGGTACGATTCCGGATGGGTTGTGTTCATTGCAGCTCAAATTTCTCAAATCTCTGCCAGAACAGTTCAAAGGTAACTTGTTGGCTTGCCTTGCCACCACGACTCTCTCTTCCGGAATGTGCATGAAGTGGGGAAAGAAAAAAAAAACGAAGAGGTGAAGAAGCAGGCACAATGGATGAAAGTGGGAAACCAGTAGTAGGTGGAGTAGAGAGCAATGTTTTAAAAACCGGACTGGCCAGTTGGACCGGAAAAACCGGATCAAGTTCCAGTTGGTTTGACTGCTGAAAATTGTTTGTTGCATAAAACCGTCTAAACTTCCGGTTCAAGTTAAAAATCTAAGCTGGAAGAAAGTACAGTCTCACGTGCGCAAATAAAAGCTTTGACTAGTCAATCTGAATGCTTTAACGCATTCACTATTTAATTTAATTTTTTAAATATTAGTTTCATATTTTAATATTATTATAGTTTATATTTAATTTAATTTAATTACTCAAACATTTCAAAATCTATACATGAGTGGGCAGCGAGGTCCGCATGAGCTTACCACTAGATTGCCTTTAATGGGCTTCTGTTTCTTCAGCCTTTTACTTCCCATCCGATGTGGGACAACATGTATGCTTTTATAACACAAAATCTTGAACTTTTTGTTTATCACATATGATACGGGACTTCAAGTTTCAGTCCACACATGACACTATAAGACAGATCTCAAAGATGGGAAATTAAACTTCATGGTCCTGCTTTCATGATTTTATTAGTACCATTTAATTATTTAAAAAGCGAGAACATGATCCCTCATCCCATTGGAAGTCTCTCTACAAGTGATCTTTCTTCCTACCCAAATTTGCTAAGAAAAATAAAAAAAAAATGATGTTGGTCCATTTCCAATTTCCAAGAACTAGCAGCCCTCCAAGACTTCATGCTAGGAAAATAATCATATGCTATTTTCATTTATTCCATCCAAATTTATTTAGTGAAGAGCAATAGTAGGTAACATGCTAATTTTTTCATTATTTATTACGAGTTATTTAGGATTATTTTCTATTTTTAAAAATTAATAATAAATATATTTATGACGTAATTATGATGTCACGGTTTAATTTCGGTTGATCTGACGGTAGAACTCGTGACTCGGTCTTTTTCCGGTTCGCTCAACTGTCTGTCTGGGTTTCAAAACATTGGCAGAGGTGGAGAAAACCTACGATGAAACTCTCATTTTTATTATAAGTAATTAGTTTATTGAGGTTGTTTATTATAGTTTACAAAAGTTTAGAACCTCAATGTTGGCTGCTGTTATAAAGGATTGAACATCAATTGCATGCCAAACTATTCACTTTTTTTTTGGGATCGGTTTTAGACGTTTATATCTCGAAGTTTTCAATGATGTATCTTCTTAACTTTTTCCTTAACCACCCCCCCTCCCCAAATATATATATTTTTTTCTTCACTATCATGATTTAATGAATTGATAGTGAAAGAAAAGAAACAGTTGTTATAGGCTCTTTTATATAGTAAGGAGGGGTTCCCCCTACTCTTTCAAATCACCTCTTGCAAAGAGGTTAGGGTGACAGATTTTGTGCATCAGTTTGGAGGTGAGATGGTTTAGACTCCCCAGTTCAGGAGAACTTCCAAGATTGGGAGATAGAGGAGTCGCAGGGATGTTGGAAGTCTTGCACAACGTTAGAGTTAGACTTGATAGAGGTGATGTGATTGGGTGGTTGACAGGGAAGGGGAGGGGTTGAGAAGACTTTACTTGGAAGACTATTTGGAAACGCAAGGTACCGGTGAAGTGGCTTCTTTTGGGTGTGCAGCTGCATGGGGAGCATTTTTAACCGGTGAAAATCTAAAGAAAAGATCCTTCAATTTAGCTAACTGTTGTGTACTGTGCAAAATAGAGGAGGAAACAGTGGAGCACTGGCTTCTTCATTGCTAGGTGATTCGTGAAGTGTGGCCACTTTTGTCTTCCTTTTTGGGTGCTTTTGGATCATGCCACGGACAGTGTAGATGTTTTTAGAAGTTGGACGGGCAGTTGTAAATGTGAAGTGTCCTTAAGATTTGGGACGCAGCCCTACTTTGTCTGTTTTGTTGTATATGCAAAGAAAGAAACAAAAGAATTTTTGATGGGGGAAGAATTTTCCCCTTATAGAGAGTCGAAGCTTTTTTTTTTTTGGAATATTTTGTATGTATGGATTGTAGGGTCTTTTATTCCCTCAGTGGATGTTTTATAGAGTTCTTGGATGACACGGGACTCTAATTTTGGGTTGAGTCTCCTTTTGTAAATAGGTACGCTTCCTTGGGTGCTCTTTAATACTAATTTACACATCAAAAAAAAAAAAAGTTCAAGTATGATTTGATAATGGTTTTCTCATTTCCTGATATATATGAACCCTATTGATCTGTCTGTGGTGGGGGGTAGGTTCATAAAGATTCAGATGGTGCTGCAATATATTCAGCATCACTATAATACAAAAAAATCAAGATTCATTAGTAACCTCTTGTATTATTTATCTTCATGGACTCCTTCAACTTATCTTGTTGACATGATTGTCTCATTTAATGTTCAAAACAACACCCATTTTCAACAGTATGGGCTTATGTAAGCAGTATTGGGAACCTTGCTTAGAATCAACATGCAAGCTTTGCTCGCTTCTTGATTAATTCTGTTTTATAAATTCTTGGTTGATGTATATCAGCAGTTTTGGTGTGATAATGACATTATTTTACTTGTTCTATTTTTCTTCTTTCCTGTGTGCAGGGAACTTGCTAAGGATTTTGTTGTTGCTGGCACTGCCTCGGAGTCCCTTTACGGTGCCTGTGAGGCAATGTTCAAGCCTGACATGGTTTGTCATCATATTCAACTTGATCTAAACTTGACTTTCTCAATAAATGTGTACATTTGTATATGTATCTACCGATATCTTGAATTTTAAATATACCTGCAGCAAGATAACATACATGCAAAATAGTGAAACTTAATTTCCGAGAAGGAAGATACTTCAGTCTTATTTAGAGAGCTACCAGCAGCAAGATAAGATACATTCAAAATAGTGAAACTCAATTTCCGAGAAGCAAGATACTTGTCTTATTTAGAGAGCTTCGTATATTTGCCTTAATTAATAAATCAGAGAGAGATAGAGATGCATGTATATTTAAAGAATGAGATATTTCTTTATACTGGTATAAAAAAGCTGTGTTTTGTGTCGAAGGCACTTGTCACTACACAATCAAGGGTTCCCTTCTTGCTTTTAATCACTCGTCATGAATTTACTGGCAAGTGCCACAAGCACCATGTATGCATCCACTCAGCTTTTTTTTAAAAAAAAATTATTGGGGCGTCACTGTTGTTTAAGTCAATTTTTTCTTCCATCTTGTCTTAATTGGTCCTTTATCTAACATTTCACAAGCACGCGTATTATTTATTTTTAGCCTTTCTCCGCAAGTAACTTGCCTGTCTTGACATCCTTATCTCAATCATGGCCATGGTATGGGCATATTGTTCCACCGCTGGTTTAAGTCAATTTTTTCTTTCATCTTGTCTTGGTAAATGCTATCTCAAAATTTCATTGCACAATTTAAGTAATAGCAAATGAAACTCCAATAACCATAAGCTTACATGAAGGGTTGACATTGAGTTTTCGTCCTTTTATTTTAGTTATGGATGAACTTACTGGGCATATGATGATTGTTGACAATATAGTTTTGATAGAGTAGCTACTCTAAGTTAGAATCATGGTGAGATACTCTAAGGTCATGTTTGGTACGGTGGAATGGGCATTCTAGGAATGTCCATTCTCTCTTTTTCTTTCCTATTTTTGTTTGGTATGGTTGGGAATGCCTATTCCATGGAATGGGCATTCCATTAACAATCATTCCAAGCATTCTTTTGGCTTAGATGAGTAATCCTCATTCCATTCCATTTTCTATTTCATTCCATGGAATGACCATTTCATTCTAGTGTACCAAACATAACCTAAGAGTCTAGAATCTCAAGATTTTAGGCTAAGATTGGCTAAGAACAAAATACTACGGAGTGCAATTTTTGGAAAATTGGGTGTGGGAATGAAGGTAGAGTGAAACTTGATGAATAGCAATACTGAAGAGTGCCATTTTCAATATATGGAATTGATTATCCGTAGGGGAATATTGAGAATGCTGCCTGTAGATAATATGTCAGTACTTTTTTTCTTCTTCTGATAAGTAGATTTAGAGCTGGATGGATGAGAGAATACTTCGGCAGTGTGGTATGATCATAGGATTCCTGCTGAGTTGAAGGAGAGGTTTTATTAGATTACTATAAAGTTAGATATGTTTTATGGTTTAGAACGTAGGACAATTAAGAAACATAATGATCAAGAAACGTCACTTAAGTGAGGATGTTGAGATGGATGATTTGTGTTGTAAGTGAAGATAGAATAGGAAACAAACTCAGTATTCACGGGAAGTTGGAAGTGGCACCTGGTTGAAGATAATTAGATAAATTGAGTAAAAATCGTCCAAGATGGATTTAGAGTAGTGATTTGATCTAAGTTGAAGGTGCCCAAAGGACAGGAAGATAGTAAAAAAGAACATGGGTTGAAGCTTGGTGGAAGGACAAGATTGACTTAGATATAAACAAGAATATGTCTTAACAAAGAGCCAATGGATTAAGTCTTGTTAAGTCATATATACTAATTTTATAATTTCTCATCTTGTGTTATCCACTTCCTCATCTTAGCCACATTCATTTTATGGGCATGTGATTTCTTGACACCTCAACATTCATTGCTATACACCTTGTGGTCATCGTTTTACTCAAGCAGGAGTGATGGATCTGCAGCTTTCAATACCAACGTGACACAGAATTTGTAAATCTTGGAAGAATCAATAGCATTTTAGTCACTTCCCAGTTCCCTTTTTTTTTTTTGGACTTTTGGTTGTCCTCATAACTGAAGTCTTTTTTCCATCTTGTACACGAGTAGCATGTGGGGGTAGTGAGTGGCATGACTTGTGGCTCTCCTTGTTATCATAGTTCTACAGATCTTGAAGTAAGGTTTGTTGGGACTTAAAATTTTAATTATCAAATAAAGGGCATGAATAAGATAAAGATGCTATGGCTTTGGATAATTGTTAAGAGTTGGAAATTTATGCTTTTAGCAATGTTGTATTGTTACAAAGGTCAGTTTATAGAGTTCCAGTTTGGTGGATCACTCTTGATTGATGCTCAAGAGTGATTTTAGTGTCGAGTCATTTAATTATCATTTGCTCCATTGTCCACTTACATCTCATGTTTGCCAGATTTCGCTTTCTTAGTTAGGTGTTGCTTGGGTCTATGAAGCACAGAAACTCTATTTTAGCTAACATGTCCGACGGACACTTGTTGTACACCGACACTCTCGGACACTTTTAGACACGAGAAAAAAGTCTAAATTTTGTATTTTATTTGTAAATTCCAGACACGTTCCGGACACGTTATGAAAACGTTAGGACATAAGTCTTTTTTTTTTCCCTCATTTTCTCCTCTATTTTTTTAAAGTTATTTATATATATATATGTGTGTGTGTGTGTGTGTGTTTTATGTAGTAATGAGTAAATTTATTTTGGAAATTGAATCATGAATGTTGACGATGAAATGAAGTTCTTAAATTTTTATTTAAGGACTTTGTTATTTTAATAATATTTTTGTAATTTACGTGTTTTTATGTCAATTTTAATTGAAATAATGTTTGATTTTTATTATATGGTCATATCAAAAATACAAATATATATATATATATATATATATATTCAACTTGTCCTTTATGTGTCTGTGGCCTACTTTTTTAAGAAATGTCGTATCCGTATCGTGTCGTGTCCCGTGTTCGTGCTTCTTAGGCTTAGGTTTTGCTTGACAAAATCTAGGATTTTATGGATCCAATGTTTGGAGTTACTCTGAATAGACATAGACATGGAACACAGTCAATTTGGTATGGACACGTCAACTTGGTCAATTCCTTTAATATGGGATATCAATAGAGTTAGAATACGGCATAAAATAGTGTGTCTTCGTGCATGTGTTCCCAATTGCCCATGCAAGTAATTGCGACAACTCATTTTTTCTACCCATTCTCTTCATCCTTTATCTGAAACCTTCTTCATGTGTCACTTCTTTTGTTTTGAAAGGTTCGAGTTTTTAATAATATGAATAAAGTCTAATTATGGTTCATCTTTGCAATTCCTTTTTGTATACTTATGAAAAGTCATATCCCAACATCTGAGGCGTGTTGAACACATCGAGTTTTTCAAGGAGTTCTGGTTCTGTCCAATATTATACATTTTGTATTCAAATTATGTACGTATGTAGGATGTCCTGCATATATCTGATGCATCTACAACTCCTTTGTTGAATTGTCCATCCTAAATTGCTTTGAAGGAAGGGGAAAAATAGTTTTGCAGGTGTTTTCAGGAGGATTGATTTGGAAGGGTAAGAATTGACTTCAGACTATTTGGTAGGTCATGTGCTAGTTGCATCTTAGCACTTAGGTTAAAGAATTGTGTTATTCATGAGCTTGGATCAGCTCTTTATGGGGCATGCTAAGGCTCATTCACTAATCAAAAGAGCCAAACTTGCGCCCATATCTTGTTTGTGTTCTTCATGATCTGGACCCAACCTACGCTGGGGTCAGGTTCTCTGCACCCGTGAGCAACAAGTATATTTGCATGATTAAAGGCTTTATAATTTCCGGATTATGTTGCCTCTTGGATCATTAGTTTACTTATTCACCAACATTATGAGCCAAGCTCAAGTAAAGCATCAAGCTCGATTTGTCAACTAACCAAGTTGAACAATATAAAGTTCAACCTGAGGAGGCTATGATAGGTGCAGTCATATTTGAATAACTGCTTAGGAAACTAACAAAAAATAGCACCGAAAAAGAAAAGTTATGCTTAACATCTATGATGCATGGATACTCTATTTTTGACTTATGTGTTCATGTCAGACATGTTCGGACACGTCCCGAACACGTGTTGTATACGCGAAAAAAAAGTGTCAAAATTCAGACACATTTGTGACATGCTCGAACACGTTCCAGACACGTTTTGAACATATTTTTTATTTTATTTTTAATTATTTCCTCCTTTTCTGTACTTCTCTACTTTTTCTTTTTTTAGTTATATATAAACATATATATGTTCTATGTAGTAAAATTGTTTTGGAACTTGAATTATAAATGTTGATGATTAAATGAAGAAGTTTTTGAATTTTTATTTGATGGATTTTTTTATTTTAATATCTTAATGATATTTTGTTATTTGTGTATTTTTAGGCTAATTTTGATTTTTTTTTTTATAATTGTGGGTATCCAATCCCTGCTGCAAAGCATGCTAGGTTGACCGACTAGTCCCACGAGGCGAGTGCATACCACCATTTCACTCACCGGGTAAAGCGGGCCTTGCGGCCCCGGCCTTTGACACAAACAAACTTTGGATTAGGCTAATTAATAAGTTTGGTTAAGTCTTTGATTTTCTCAAGCTCAGTTGAACCTACACGCCAAACTTATTGGGTGATTTTGAGCTTGATTCTGTTTCTACCAAGTCAATCTTGATCTGCCTGGTAATTGGCTTGGCTTCGCTTGCTTACTTCCTTCATATTGGTCTTTGGTGATCGAGGATATTGATGAGCTCGACTTTGTAAGCATTCAAGATCTTCTTCTGCCTGTTTATTTATATATTTTTTGGTGGCCTGAACAAGCAAGAATCTAGATAGCCAAGCTACTGAAAACTTGACAAAGTAAATAAATGTTTCCCGAAAACAATAGTTATGGCAATGGACCTATAAAAAGAAAATAGCGATCATGACAATGGATCTCGCTTTCTTAATTTTTTGTAAAATAGTACTTCTAAACACCAGAATATTTGGAGCACAGAAACTGCTGAATTAGACTCTCAACTAGGAACATACCATTTGAACGCTCTCTTTGAGTGCATCTTTCCGGAAACAAATAAAATTCCTGTAAGCCTGGTAAGCCATTGTATGAATAATCAATTAATGATGCTAAAATAGAAACTCTTGGACACTTCTTCACGTCAAAATCTGCTTTGAAGTAGAGTTAATGGGATTCTCACTTTTGTAACACCATTCTTGAATCAAACTTTCTCAAGCCATGGTGTTTCTTGTGCTGCTGCATGAGCACCAAGAGCTCACAGTCAAGTAAGAATCTCTCAGTTGCACTTGATACATTGCAATACATTATTTTTTTTCTTTTTTAATCTTTATTTGATTTTCCCAGAATACATGCATGCTTAAGGGATCAAGTTAAAGAAACTGCAAGGTGCAAGAATTTAATTTATGTCAGTATAATAATTTGTAGCACGCTTCATAAGGTATTGGGGAAGGCTTAAAACCTGGACAGGACTTTTGATACTAATGATATAGAGAACACAGATATGTTAGCTATATATGCATCCTTTTGAATTCTTTGAACACTACTAAGAGGGAAAGATAAAGAGGGACGAAAGCTCAATTATCCAAAACATATTGTAATTTTAAATATCTGTCTATTTGTTTAAAGAGTGAAATCATGCTTTTGAATTTTCATATGCTGATGGTGCTTTGAAACATCCATATATAAGATATTGGGGATTTAGTTCCCCGAAACAATTAGGTGGTTTAAACTTTTTACTTGATGATTTTGAAATCTTTGTGCTGGTGAGTGCTGCTATAACACTGTTTCAACTATCATGCAGGAACCTGAAGACTTGTTTGAGACCATCTCTCAAGCATTGCTGTCATCAGTAGATCGTGACTGTTTGAGTGGTTGGGGAGGACATGTCTATGTTGTGTAAGCCTTCTATAGTACTTGTTTTTTTCTTCACATGATATAATTCAAATCCTGGAAGCATTATTGTTGCTTATTTTTATTTTTTTGATGAATTCTATTGATTGTGATATAGAATGCAAATGGAAGACAGGAGAGTAAATTAGGTATCATAGAATTTGTAATGATATCCTTGCCAGAAATTGTCTGTGATTTCATTGGGGGATGCAAGTGTTGTACTTATCTTGGTTGCTAGAGGTGTCAATCGGGTTGGGCTGGCCTGGGCACGTCATTTTAACGAACGGTACGGCACAGTGGTCGGTGGGCTGGGCAGGGCCGGGCCAGGCATATCATGGCACGACTGGAGGCCCGAGATGGGCACAATACGTTAGGCCTGGTTTATTTCCTATTTTATTGTCATTTATTCTTATTATGTGAATATATTCAAGCAAAATATTATAATAATTTAAAAAAAAATACAAATTTAAATAAAATATTATAATAGCAAATAATAAAGTGAATAATTATAATATTAAACTAACAAATAACAAAGTAAAAAAAATAAAAGTTAAACAAAATATTACAATTACAAATGACAAAATAAAAAATAGTCACATTATGTAATTAGAATAACAAAAAAATATAATATTTAAAAAATTCACGGTCCATATTAGTCATTAAAAACAAAAAAAAAATAAAAAGTGAAAAAAACTGAAAGACCCGCGGCCCGATCCGGTCCTCCATGGGCCGGGTTGGGCCTACTGGTTTCTAAAGTGGCCCGGCATGAGCACGGCCCGATTACTGCATGGGCTGGCACGACACGGCCCATTGGCATGACACAGCCAACTTAAATGGCCCGGCCCGACCTGACCTGTTTGACACCTCTATTGGTTGCTGAGAAGATGGGGGAAAAGGAAGGAAAATCTGGTGGTTGTGGGATTCAAGTTTTCTGTATTCTCAGCAGCCGCAATGCGCATCTGGGTCTCTGTTTTAAGTAAAGACATTCCAAGTAATAAATATGCTGCCTGTGGTGGATGATAGTAAGGAAAATAAATATGTTTAGAAGTTGGACGGGGACTCACCAACTCTAAGTTTTACTTTTACGAAAGTATAATAAGTACCATCTCTGATTTGAAATTGCCGGAAAAGAAAACTTGGAATTTCACAGTTGTGCACCTTCAACCTCAACCTTAAAAGTTGAATCTTCAGCTCCTTGTCCATGTTTTGTTTAAATGGACTGGTGACGGAGATTTTAACTCCTTCCAATTCAATTTGAACAGTTTTAACTATTAAGGCCACATATTTTATTATGTTTTTCTTTTCTTTACCTTTTGTCTTCTTTCTTTACTGTCCACTTTGTTGCTGAATGCAAATTCAACAATAATTTAAAACGTCAAGCTCTCTCTCTCTCTCTCTCTCTCTCTCTCTCTCTCTCTGGGGCTCTTCCTTTGTTGAAACATTTATAATATCACTGGTGGGGTTCAGTTTCTCATTTTCTTTTTCTGCATTGGGGATTTATATAAACATAAATGTTTGTGCTTTTCTGCAGAACACCAACTGAAGTAACAGAGAGGATCTTGAAGGGAAGGATGGATTGACCTTTTTCTTACAAGAGCTGAAAGTGAGTCGTTTGATGGATTGACCTTTTTCTTACAAGAGCTGAAAGTGAGTTGTTTGATAATCCAATTTGGTTACTTTGTTTTCTATCAAAGCCTTCTCTGTTGACTGGCAGCTCATCATCCTGTCCTCTACTTTGTTATAATCTGATAAATTTTAGAAATTGTATTCAAGTAGTTTTAATCTATATCATCATTACGTACCCAAAAAAATCTATATTATCATTATACTGAATTCTTTGGAAAGTCGAATGTGCTTTTGAGTTAATACATTTGTATGCTGTCACAAATGTCTCTTTACACTGTAATTGGATTTAAACTTTAAATTTGAACTTTTTTATACAAAATCTTTTTCAATCTCATTATCAGGTGTTGGTTTTACAAATGAGAGTGTGTTGTAGTTGGGAGGAATTGACTGGAAGTTTTATATTTGCTCTCAATTAACTGATGTGATAGTTATGAGCCCAAAAAGATTTAATCTTCTAATGATTCTATTTTTTTTTCTCTTTCATTACTTGAAGGAAAAGAGTATTTTTACTTTTTTTCTCTCGTTCCAGAAACCAAACGGGGTGTAAGGCTAAGAAGGATTCGTTAGTTTTCAGAATTTTGGGAAGAATATTTGAGGTACAGATGTTCAAGACGTGATGTATTGGGCTTACGTTACGGGCTTCCCTTAAAGAGGTCCAACCCTACCTCTTTCCTCAACAGACCTCTCTTGAAATCTGATCCAGTACATGCACATGACTTATTCAATTTAAGAAGTGAAGTGAAGCTGCTTCAATGGACAGATGCAGCAGCAGACTTGGTCTGAAACTTTGAAAGAATGCTAGTTTAGATAATGGCTCACTGAGCTTCTTGACCTGCCCAATCCAAATCTAAATTTTGGGGACATCTTCAATCAAGAGCCTTGAGACCTGGTGGATAGACTAGAGTAGACTAAGACTTGTAGACCAATTTTAATTGAGATGTACTGTGATGGGTTGATCTTAGGCATGAAATGTATGGTTGGGCCAGGAAGCCACAGCAATGTACAGTGACGACCTCTTGTCGCTAGCCGTTCATGTCTCATAGTTCATAATATGAACTTCATATGATGCTTGTTTCTTTGACAATGTGCACTTCTCTGGTTAAGAGATTGATACAAACACCAGTGAAGAAGATCATTTGAGAATGTCTTTCAGGCTTTGGTTGTGTAGTGATTAGTTGGGATTCAGCTTATGTGAGTAAGAGAAATCCCATTAAGCATGGCCATCATGATGTAGATGTAGGCACAGTTCATGACATGACATTAGGATCACTCCTACAACGAAGCCCCTTTCCAACTAGGCTGGCATGGTGAGGGCAACCATCTGCTTTAGGATAAGCTATTTTCATGAGCTCGTCACATGGCCGTCATTCATTCAGTGGCATCAATCACCTACTCATTCATTCATTCATAGAAGTAAGAGCAGCAAGTGGACAAGGGGAGGGAGAGTTAGTAGGGATATTAATATTAACTTATTTGACCATAGCAAAAAGAAAGAAAGAAAGCAACTTCTATGTGATGAGGCTTTGTCTTGAGAAGCAATCAAATCAGTATGATCTCATGCCCATTAGGGAATTCGATGAATTATAGCTTGATTGAGACACTGTGACATTACAATCCATATTTGCCAAAATGAATGTCATATTTGGTACGGTAGAAAGGGCATTCTAGGAATGTCTATTCTAACTTTTTTATTCTTTATTCTTGTTTGGTATGATTAATAATGTTTATTTCATAGAATGTAGATTTTATTAAAAATTATTCTTAAGTATTTCTTTGACTTAGATAAGTAATCCTTATTCTATTTCATATCATTTCTATTCTATTTTTTCTAATTTCATTTTATACAATGATCATTTTATTTCTACATATCAAATGTGGCCGTAGTGTTTATTTGAATTTTCATTGTGGTGGTAAAACCACCGTATATAGGTTATCCCCCAAAAAAATCATCAATTTTATTATATTCATGTGGCATTGAGTGTGCAAGCACTAGAGATGCAAGTCAGTCTTCCACAACACAGAGCCTCCAGTACTAGAGAAGCCAGTTACTCTTGCACAAATCCTGCCTTGTGCCCAGCACCACAAAATCGAAGTGCATGCCATCTATATATACAATTATGTATATCATAATACCATATACATATACATATACATGTATATTATACAAAGAGAGCCACACTCTGGTCTCCTACATTTGTGGAAGTTGCCTAGGTCATTTGTGCACGCTAAAGCATTCATTCAAGGTTGGTAGTTCTCCCTTTTGAAAAATGTTGGCGTGTTATTACGTTTATAAAAACACATTACACACACACACACACACACACACACACACACACACACATATATATATATATATAGAGAGAGAGAGAGAGAGAGAGAGAGAGAGAGAGAGAGAGAGAGAGAGAGAGAGAGAGAGAGAGAGAGAGATTTGGTACCTGATGGAAATTGGACTATAAAGACTAAAAATTTGTGTGCGCCGCCACCTGAATGCATTACACCTCTCTCTTCCTGGATGTCCAGACTTGTCTACATGACCACGAAAACAAATTTGAACAGTGAAAGTCACTTTTTCTCTCTCATGACATATAATATAATGCAAGCATGCAAGTTGATGAACATGTCCGGTGCGCACTGATTGTGCATGCGTGAATATAAATTTTTGCCACACAAAAGACGGATTAAAAAAAATATATATATATATATTTATAGGGTAACTGAAGTCTAATTAACCATTAAAATTAATCACACTCTAATTGACATAATAGAGTGCATGGGATAGACTTGGACCTAGTTTGGTCAAATGTAAATTGCACTTAAACTGTGAAGTATATAGCTTTTGGTCTTATAAGAAAGCCATATCAATTAGTAACAGTTATTCTCGTTACATTTTTCCACTTTTATTTATAAAATAATATTTATAAATATGTATTTATATATTATATTGGATCCACATGTAATACAAGCTTTTGGATATGGCCCCATTAGTTGAACGTTGGGAAATAAAGATTCGATTGATCTCTAATTTAATATTTAGCTTGAGAAACAATTTTAAAACACAAGTTATCACCACCACCACCAGTTCCCTTGATTAATCCCTACTTATTCCAATACCACCAATAGTGTGTGTACATATATATATATATATATATATATGATACATATATGAAACTAACAAAGACAAAGTCTAGTCTACATACAGAGAGTGTTTGGAGAAATTTTGATTATGATATATATATTTGAAGGTGGGTGGTTTAAATCAGATTTTGATTCTTTTGAAAAACGGCAGCATTATATATATGGATGAATAAATATATATATATATATATGTATATATTTATCGGGCGCACGCATCTTCTAGGGAACGATGACCCCCTCCTTTTTCTATGGAGGTGGTCAGATCCATTTTGCACCACTACTGATCGTTCATGCAAAGTGGGTGGTCTAAATCAGGTTTTGATTCTTTTGAAAAACGGCGGCATTATATATATATATATATATCTTTATGTAATATTATATATATTGAGATTTGGGAAGGGGGTGAAGAGAGGAATGTGAAAACATTGAATAGCTGCAGCAGCACGCCGACTCTTGGATGCATCTGGATGATCGCTTTATTTGGGCTATAAAATAAAGCAGAAAACATGCAAGTTGATAGACATCATGATCAACTCCTGTGCCATTGCATGCGTGATCACAAATTTTTGTCGTCTATATATATAGATTCAAACAAAGGCAACTCAGCTTCATGTTTAACACTTAGCGGTTATAAAATTAATGTCATAAATTAATGTCTGTTGATAAAAAGTATTGTGACATTATTGTTCTAAAATATATATATATATATATATATAAAATACTGCCTTTAGTATATATATATATAAAATACTGCCTTTAGTGGTTTCATTCACAATTTGGAGCAACCTTGTATATATATATAAAATACTGCCTTTAGTATATATATATATATATAATACTGCCTTTAGTGGTTTCATTCACAATTTGGAGCAACCTTGTACAGGTGATATCTATTTCGACCACACTATAGCCCCATATATATATATATGTGTGTGTGTGTAAATATAAAAGCCATTCCTTTTTATATTATTTTATTTTATTATTTTATTTCAATATGGGGGTGATGATTTTGTATAAAAATAATTACAACTGGGTGGTACTATTTCTATTCATATTTGAACCAAAGTTTTGAATACCTAATTGAATATTGAAAAAAAAGGAACGGATGAGAAAGTGCAGAGTGTGGACTTTCTTGAACAATTGTACAAGAAAAAATTATTTATCAATCGCGATGCATGTTTGACACATGAACTCAACATGTGTCTTATAAGCTGATATATAAAGTACTTATTGGCTTCGGGTGCATTGCTGATGTCAAGGGCGGAATCACATGGTGGCTTGGCAGGGCTCCAGCTCCCCTTAAATTTTAGAATTTTTTTTTTATACATATAAAATTTTTATTATTTTTAAATTAGTTCATTCTAAAATTTAGATTTAGTCTTGTTGAAAATTGGAGACTCAACCGAGGTGTTAAGGAAAGGAGCAGCCAGCCAT
Organism: Nyssa sinensis; assembly: GCA_008638375.1. Lineage (NCBI taxonomy): Eukaryota > Viridiplantae > Streptophyta > Magnoliopsida > Cornales > Nyssaceae > Nyssa > Nyssa sinensis. The sequence continues at coordinate 6,142,186 of CM018032.1, read as the reverse complement.
ATAAATAGACGTAGAGGGACTAGAGGCGAGCGATGTGAAACAAATCAATACGCCTCCTGGACTACATTACCCGAAAAGGGAAGCCAGGTGAGCATGCCTCGACTCCTCTAACCCAAACTAGGCTCTGATACCATGTTGAAAATTGGAGACCCAGCCCATTTAGCTTCTTAAAACTCAGGTGTTAGGGAAAGGGGCAGCCAGTTATATAAATAGACGTAAAGAAGTTAGAGGCGAGCGATGTGAGACAAACTAACAAGTCTAATTTTTATCTATTATTCTCTCATATTTTGCTTAAAATTATAGCTCAATTATTAAAATTTTTGTCTAACCTAATGTTTACTCATTATTTCTTTCAGTTTTTATACCAAAATTTTCTAATCTTACCTTAATTTTTTTTTTTTTTTGACTCATGTATAAAATATTCATTGATTTGATAAAAAGAAAAGAAGGAAAAAGAAAGGTGGGAAAAGAACTGGGAGCAAAGAGCCGCCCCAGCATGAGGGGGTGACCTTTTTCTCTCACAGCCGAGGGGGCAGTCAAAAGGAGCTAAAATGAAAAGAATATAATTAATTAGTGTTCATTTAACGTAGACGAGTTCTTGATTAGAAAGTCATTTTCTTTGCCAACCCACTCAACCTGCTTCTTTTTCTTGTCAGTTTAGTGGTGATTTGATGTTTTGTAAGCCAAATTCAATGTCATCGGCTGCTTTCACATTCCCATCAAAGTCATACTTCTGTCCAAAACCATTGCTTGAACAACAGTAATACTTCAACTGCGGCTACTTATAGAGTTAATCAACATGTGTGCTTAAAATGTCTCTCAAAAGTTTAGTATGGGAACTCGTGGGACTTGATAAAGGATATTTTCCTATGATGCTTATATTCTTTGAATCTCATTCCAATTGAATTTTAAGGTAAATGGTTGTTGAAATTTGCCTCATTTCCTCCTTTTCCTTACATTTCTCACCACATTCGAATTAAAGAATTTAACCCAGAACAAAAACGTGAAAATAAATTGAGCACCTAAATTTTTTTTAGTTAAATTCAATGGTAGATTTAGAGTAGCCAGCCATGCTAGCTCCACATGAGAGCCTTTTTCTAAAGGCTAAAAGGGCACTCATCAGTCAGCTCGGCCTCTTTCTTACTCCGATTCGTGAAAGTAATCGATCGGATATTCTCCTAACCCAACCCGGGAACGGATCAGAGGAAACTACAGCATGGGGAATGTCCGCATCTCGTGGCAAGGCTCTTTTTTTTGTTGGGGGGGGGGTGGTGTGGCAAAAATTTTAAAATTAGAATTGAAGGAGATATTTTTTTTTAAATATGAAAATTAAGGGGGAGGGACAAATCCCAATTTCTTTAAAAAAACTTCAATTCAAATTACGGGTAAAAAGTCAAAATTTAAAAATTTGGAAGAGAGGTCTCCTAGGCTAGCTTTGGCTCCGCCACTAGTTGAATCAAACAAGGTGATTATTTATCCAAACAAGAGAAATTTTTCTAAACTTGAAGCAGTATTTTTATTGATGATAATATGAATAATATGAGCCTAATATATCATATTTATAAGGCCTAAGAGTATCAATTTGAATAGAAGACTACTAATTCATCTGTTAATCCGATTAAGAAATTACTAATTTTTTATTTTTGTAGAATAATAAACTATTAATACTAGTTTGAACGAAATTAGGAAACTAAGATATTCCAAAAACGGATCAAAAAGTCGGGTCAAATTTTTTTTCGTATCAAGAATCCGGCTAGTACTTTAGGTTAGAACGAGACTTGAAATGCTTTCATTGATTCATAAAATCAAAGCTCACGTGTTCTACATCAGAATTTATCTTTTTAAGCATAATTAATATTTATCTAGCAATAAAAAATAATTTTCACTTTTCCATTCAAATTAACCTAGCTTCATGGATTGAAGAAGTACTTAATATTCGACATGAAATTGACTTCTAAGGAAAAATATGTGAGGAAACACCATTTCTATGATCAAATTTTCATTTTGATTAAGATTTAGATTGGGATTAAGATTATGTGGATTGGATTTTCCTCTCTTTGTCCTGGAGTTCACTGTCACCAATATTTCAGTAGAAAATACATATAACAAGTGGAAAAAACCTCCTCTCTTCAAAAGTGCCAATCATAATTTCCATTTTGATTAAGATTTAGATTGGGATTAAGATTGTGTGGATTGGATTTTCCTCTCTGTCCTTGAGTTCACTGTCACCGATATTTCAGTAGAAAATACATATAACAAGTGGAAAAAACCTCCTCTCTTCAAAAGTGCCAATCATAACATTGATTTTGAGTCCATCCAAATTTATTTTCTGACTGTAACATCCATCAGCAATGCCAATTGCAAAACTTTGGGTTTCAATCACATCCTCATTCCTGACTTTTGATTTTTCATTGACTTCAAGACCAGAAGATGGTTTGGTTGCAAACTCACCCATGCACCTTACAATTTTATTCTTAAATTGTTTTGGAAGATGCACCTTGCAATTTCTAACCCTTCATATTGACTATTTAATTTCTTTATCTTTCATTATCATATATATATATATATATTTGTTTATCATGAATGATGAGGTAAATATAGACCCTATCACTATAGATGTGACATGTGTACCCTCAATTTTAATTATTTTAAAAATATAAATTTAAAAGAAGAAATTTTCTAATTAGAAAAGGAATTTGATTCTAATAGAAAGGAATTTTATTCAATCACTAATTTATTAAACAAGGATTAAGGTCTCCGGGTTATTATAAAAAAATAAATTAAGTACTATCAAAATATAATAAATATTATTCGTGCATGTTAAATTGTCCTACATCGCCCCTCTCTAACTTTTCTAATCTATCTATATGACTGGTTGCCCCTCTCCTTAATACCTGAGTTTTAAGGAGCTGAATGAACTGGCCTCCAGTTTTCAACTTGGTACCAGAGTCAGGCCAAAGATCTAACCTTAAACACATTTATTATTCTCAACTGTGCACATTTATTGTTCTCTCTCATACTGATTTAATTGTTGGAAAGCCTTGAATCGACATCCTACCGGTATTTTGATAACTTCTTTTTTCTTTTTTGCAAGATAAACGTGATGGATCATGCTTATAGACAATTATTTTAGCACAACAATGAAAAAAGTCAAGGGCTATTATAATGAAGTGAAAGAGAAATAAGCTAGTGTCATCTTCTTAGAATAAGCTAATGGAAAACGAAAACTATAGTGATGTATGCATTTTACATAAAAAGATCAAGTTACACATGCATCCACTTCAATATATATATATATATGTGTGTGTGTGTGTGTGTGTGTGTGTGTGTGTATCTCTGTGCATAGATAAGTCATCTGAATTGTAGATAAAGGAGCCTTATCCACACTTAAAAATAGCACAAATTTAATACATTTGATTTTCTATATTTAATAATTTGATAATTAATAACTTTTTTGAAAAATAATCAACTTTGTTCTATGATAAACAATAATTAAATATTTTCTTAATAATTAATAATATTTATTTTAAAAATATTTATAGTACAATTTTTTTCAGTAATAAAAAAAGAAATTAAGAGATTTCTTATAATTTAAATCAGATATAATATATATTTTTATGAAAAATTATCAAGAATACTTATGCATGTGCATAAGAAAGTTTTTTATTAATAAAAATAAAAATATTAATAATTATATGTTCTATTAATTAACTTGAGTTTTAATTTGAAGATTATTAACTCATAAAGTTTTGTAATTTTTGGGTCCCAAAAAATACATTTCCAACAAAGATCCTGTGAAATCTGAAGTAACTACAAAAAGCTTTTGCAAACTTTTAAAATTTATAATTCTATTTTTAATAAAGTTTTTATATTTGGATTCTAAGCATTGATATATATATATATATATATATATATATATCAAATAAGATTCATATTAAATATGAAAAAAATGAAAAAAAAGACACTTTAAAACTGTAAAATTTCATTTGTGCGAAAGTGTAAAATTTTAAATATTTCTAGCGAAAAAAATCGTCCAAACAAAAATGTAAAAGTTTACAGTTTTATAAAAATGAGAAAATTCTCAATTTGATTTAGTTTTATTGAGTTTTTGAGCATATGTTGAATTGATTAAAACTGACTTTTAAAGTTGTCTAAAAATTTTTCAAAAAGATTATTATTTAAAGAACGAGTGATTGAAAACACATTAATTGCGAAAATATAAAACTTTAAACTGATCTCTTTTATTAGAATTGTGGAGAGATAGACATTAACAAAAAAACTATGAACTTACTATTTTACTCTTAATAATAATTACGCCGACCTTTCTTATAATGTCTAATAACTACATGGATCTCTCTTATAATCTCTAAAAAAACGAGAGGTCAGTATAATATAAAATGATATTTTAGTCATATAAAAAATTTAGTTAAAATCTTAAAACCTTCAATGATGAATTTTATATAGAGAAATAAATCTAAATGTTGTCAGTATAATAGAAAAGAAGTTAGTATAATTTAAAAAAAATATAAGATATATACCTGTAATTATCAAGTAACTCAGACGAGATCCGTGGAATTGTCCTTACAAATTTTTAATAAAAAAAGTCATTTATAAGGAATTTCTCAAATAATGTCAGTATATCCCATTTGTTATACACTAAACGATAAAATGATATATAATTAATAAAATGAGATGCATTATTTTATAAGCAATAATATTATACTTACCAAAAACTTATTCTAAAGAGTGTTTCAATGGAATTTTCAATTGACTTTCTATTGTAGCAAATGTTATTATTCACTCTTATATTTGAAGAGAGAGAGAAGTGAGAGAAAGTCACTCTCTAAATTAAAATTTCTTTAGAAATTTGTTATTTTTAATAAAAAAAACTTAAAAGAGAAAAAAAAAAAAAAAAACCTATACACACAAGTATGGGAGCGAATAAGAAAGCGCCACGTAGCAAGAGAACTCTTGATTAGGTCATGCCTTGCGACTTGTGGAGGTCATCCTTCCAGCTCTTTCAATCCGCGTGATAAGGCGGAGACTCGAGCACTTTAGTGACGTTCGTGATGTGATTACGTGGCGCAGCCTGAATCGTATTTCGTGCAAAGAAAGTTTGACCATTTCAGGGACCATTAGGCCACGTTGACAAGTCGTAGTCCCATTCCACGCTTTTCTTGAAGATGAAAGTGGGACAAATGTTCATGAGGTGTAAATAAGAAAAAGACAGGAGTGGAAGCAGCGTGATTTTTGCCGCTTATAAAAGTTGTTTAATGCTAAAAAGTTATTTAAGATATGCTAAATTAAATTTTAATAAATTATAATATCAAAAGTATTATATTTTAATATTTTTTATTTTAATGTAAAAATATTATTTTTTTTGGTAGAATAAAAATTTTTATTCTCAACTATAAATATATTTTGTATTCCAAATATTTCGATCATAAAATTAAAAATATTCAAGTTATTTATTTAAGAGTATTGTTAGTCTTACCACGTCAGGCTAGGGAAAGATTTTTACTAAGATCGTCATTCCACGTCAGGACCGGTTTAAAATTATTTGGAGCCTAAAGCGGTAATTATAAATGAGATTTTCTTTTTGAACGTTTTGAGATATAAGAAGAATTAGTTTTTAATTAAAAGAAAATTTAAGGATTAAATTTTTGTTAACCTTAAACTTCTTATTTGAATTATAATAAATATACAAAATTTTATTAACCTAAAATTTATTTATTTATTTATTTTTTTGTAATTAGATTTCTATTCATCTTACCCTTCTAATTTGGATTAACATTCAAAGGCAGACTATTCGAAGTAGATTGATAGTCACTCACAAAGTTTTCAATTTTTTTTTTTTAAATCGATAGTAAATGATTTTCTATTAATTTAAGAAAAAAGTTGAATTTTTATGAAAAATTACACCAGATCTGATAATATTAATGTAAAATAACCATCTTATTAGAGAATCATTCGAAATAGCCGAACAAAAACATATATTTTTAAGAAATTATTGAGTGATATGGTCACTCCACCATAATGTCAATGACCTTTCTAAATTTATTAAAAGAAATTATTTATGACAAGTTTCAAAAAATAATAAAATTTATGATATGTTGTGACGATTTTATTAAATAATTTATATTTTTTAACAATACTTTTTTTCTTTCGGGATAAAAAATCCTAAGTCCAGCATAATGCACTTGAGACTTGAACCTTGAGGATGGTCTGCTAATAACAATTAAATTAAAACTCATTGGTGAAAATACTATTCTTCTTTGAAAAAAAAAAAAAAACACAAAATCTCATAATATAATATATAATCAATCACATCATTTATCAAAATAGTTATATAGCACAAATACTTAAAATGTTATTAAATTTATTTATCTATTAACGTGGGTTATGAAGTTTTTTAAAATTTTAAATAAAAAATTAAAATTTCTCATTAATTTTAATACCTTCAATATATCAGAAATAAAATAAAAATAAGTAATTAAATCTATGTATACCGAATAAAAAATAATTGGATGGGGATAGTTCCAAAACCATATCATATAGTTCCAACAACAACAAAAATATTTGATACTTATTTTTAATAATAAATAAAGTCCAAATTGACATTCAACTGACAAATATTTGAGTGATTCATAAGTAATACTAAGGAGTAAAATACTCATAAGAAGGATACCTTGCAATTCGAAATATATATATACATATATATATATATCCAAATATATATATATATATATATATCGATAAATATATCACAATTTGGTATCAATATTGTAAAACTTTTTTAAAAAGTTTTGAATATTAATATCAAATTATGAAAATTGTAAGTGAATTTTTTTGAAGTATTAGTTGAATTACTAATGTAAAATTTTAAGTCATAATATCACAAATAAAATAAACCTTTGATAAGTACGTGGTATGTAAGATAAAAAAAACACATTAATGAAAATATAAATAAAATTAATCACTATAATATACAAAAAAAAATTAGGGAAAAATACAAACAAGTTCTTAAAATAAAATTTTCAATCCAAAAAATTCATTATATATTTTTTCTATTTAAAAAATTTTAAAAAGAAACTTTTAATACAAGAAAGTCTAATTGTTAACTTTTATCTTAACATTGTTAAAAAAATATTACTTATAAAACTAAAATAATCTTCAAGATACATGTTAGAAAAAAAAATATAAAATAACTTCTTTAATCTTATGAAATAAAATTTGTTTTTAGAACATCTAGATAAATAAAAAATATTTTGTTTTTTTGTTTTGTTTTTGGATTGAATAGTTTATTTCATTAACTATTTAGTATTTTTTAAAATGTATATTAAATGTTATTTTAGTCTAATCATTAATATTTTTAAAGGTATTAAGATGAAAATTAGCAATTAAACTTTTTTATAATAAAAAATTATTTTTTAATATTAAAAAATTATTTTTTAATATTTTTTAGATATAAAAAAAGTATCATAAACTTTTTGAATTGAAAATTTATTTTATGGGTCTTTTAGTATTTTTTCTAAAAAATTATTACATCATTATAAATAAAAATTAAATATGCGTAGATATCAAATATATATATATATATATATAAAGTTCATTACATTAACTAGATAATATAACAAACCATTCAATTAGTATCCCATGGAGTTCCTATTCATTTCAAATTCAAAATTATCGATCTTTATTACTATAAAAATGAGGAGTCAAAAGTACTATTAGTAAGTTTTAAATATTACTCCCTCCGTCCTAAAATGATAGTCTCTTTTACGCATTCTAATTTTTTTGGAAGTATTGTTTTATTATTTTGAAACTATTTAAAATTTTCATATTGCCCTCATTTAATTATAAATCAAGTTCATATTAGGTGTAATAAAGGGTAGTTTTAAAAATTTATAACTTAAATGTACGTTAACTTTTTAAATGAAACTCTTAAAATAAATAGTGATAAAAAATTTTAAAATAGGACGGAGGGAGTAATTTTTTTTTTTTTACCATGTATGAATACATGACAATTATATTATTAAAGAATAAAAGATGAGTTTGAAGATGTTACAAACAAAAAAAAGACACATAAGAATAAAATCAAAGAATCATTTGCTTTTTATGTGATACTTTATAATATAATGCAATATTTTGCAACATACTAAGAATATAAAAATTAATATTATTTATGCTCTACTCCTTGTTTCTTGAATTTTCATAAACCAAAACCTTTGTTGGGTTCACGAATTTTATAAAAAAAAAAAAAAGGTTATCATATTTTATATTTTCTTAATTAAATTAAGAACTTCTTTTTCTTTTCTTTAGTAAATTCATAAAGCAAACAAAACTTTTACTTTTATTTCGTATTAAATATTCAATTCAACAAAATATTATTTCAATTAATAATTTAAAGTCAATTACATAAATCGTATATCGTCATTCTTCTTTATTTAAGGTTATTCTCTTCGTTAAATCACACATTGTATATTTTTTTAACTACTTTTAGCAATGTTAATTTTAGTTGGCCTCATCCCCTAATGTAACCTAATATTAATCATGTCGCTCGTTTTAACTGGTATATTTATTAATATTTATTTTACATAATTATACTATCTTAATTGATTTTCACTTTTTTTTTTTTTTTATTATAGACGATACTTTTACTATCTCACGAATATATTCATTTTTAATTATATGTTTTCTTATTTCAGTGCACATTCATCTTAATATATTTATTATAACTACACTCTTCTTATTTTTAAAATAACATAATTTTTTAAAATCTATTTTTCCTTTCTCACTAAATACTCAAGAATCAAATTGAACCTAAATATATTAATATTCATCATTAGCTGTACTCAATACAATTCATATACAGCTGTTAATTGACAAATAGGATATATACATGATGAATGCTCGGTCAATCACGAATATCGAATTTTTATAATAACATAATTAGTACATGTGCAACTATCCTCAACAAGACACGCATTTACAACTCATATCATAGACGGTGCCACATCTATAGCTTTGTGGGGACAATTGACCCCACTCATTATTTTATATATATATGTATTATATAGTGTTATAAAAATTCTTTTGAATTATATTTTCTAAATTGACATAAATACAGAAAAAAGAAAAAAAAAAGCAATCAATTTTGTATTTTAAAAGAATAAAACAAGATGAAAACTGAGACTTGAATAACTTAGTATTTTATTTCTACATTATTTATAGTACATCTTCTCTTAATTTTCACAAATTAGCCGCAAGTATATCACATAAAATGTTTACAAAACTTTACTATTAATTATTTATATATATATATATATATATATAACAATGATAATAAGCAGGTTTGATTAAAATTTGATTAAAACGAAACCCAATACATTATGGACCATATCAGAACATTTAATAGTTTATTAAGTTGAAAACCCATAAGATTAATTAATTTAATTTGTTTTCTTTTATTTGTATTTTACTATTTTGAAATATTTTTTTAGTTTAATTAAAGATGATTTAATGTATATTCTTTGACACAACAATAAGTTATCGAACAATCCCACTTAAAAAAATCTCTACCCATGCCCCCATACAAATGTACGATTGTTAGTTAACAAATAATATATGTACACGTAGCATGAATGTTTCAGTTAATTGTGAAGGTCAAATCTTTACAATATAATTAATGCGAGTACGTGAAATACATGTACCAATTGAATCGTAATTAATATCAATCATTTACAATTGATGTTTGCACTTCTTTGTATGCATGCATGTAAACTTGATGAATGCTTTATTTATTTAAAAAGTTAAATATTTATGATATAAATAGTACGTACATGTGAAATACGTGCTCCAATCAAATTATAAATATCAAATATTTATAATTAACGTTAGTATTTCTCGGTATACATACATGCAACATGAATACAGTAATCATGAACCCATGTCATAATAGTTATCATGAAACTCCAACATCCCACGTACCTTATCAGAACATTTAACATTTATATTAAACTAAAAACCCGTAAGATTAATGTATTCATTTTTTTTTTTTTTTTTGTATTTTGAAATATTTTGTTATTTTTATTTGAGATGATTTGATGTATATTTTTTGACATGATAATAACCCTACTGAAAACATTTCCAGCTACGTTACTGACTCATATGCGACTATTAATTGACAAATACTCTATATACAAGATGAATGCTTCAGTCAATTAACAAGGCCAGATCTTCACAACATAATTAGTACGAGCACGTGAAATACATGCATTGATCAGATTGTAATTAATATCGAACATTTACAACTGACATTAGCACTTTTCTGTGTACATGCATGTGCACTTGACGAATATTAGAAAATTAAGGTCAAATCTTTATAATATGATTTATATGTATACGTGTAATACATATTTTAATCAAATCAAAAATACCGAACATTCATCACTGGCATTAGCATTTCTTGTGTACATGCATGCAACATACGCACAATGATCATGAACCCATGTCATAACAGTTATCATGAAGCCCCAATACCCTATGAACCATATCAGAACATTTTACCGTTATATTAAGCTGATAACCTGTAAGATTAATGTATTCAAATTTCTGTTCTTATATTTGTATTTTGAAATATTTTGTTAATTTTATTTTAGATGATTTCATGTTGATTTTTTATACGATAATAAATTATTGAATGACTTCACTGATTTTTTTTTTTTTTCACTATATTAGATTATATACAACTATTAATTGACAAATATATATACACGATTAATGCCTCGGTCAATTGAGAAGGTCTAATCTTTACAACATAATTGATATGATGACGTAAAACACCCGCAACAATCAATTTGTAATTAATATCGAATATTTACAACTGATATTAGCACTTCTCTGTATACATACATGCACACAGGATGAATGTTTCGATTAATTAAAAAGGTCGAATCTTTACGATATAATTAGTATGTACACGTAAAACACATGCATCAATTAAATATATAAATAGCAAATATTCACAATTGACGTATGCACTTTCTTATATTCATGCATGCAACATACGTGTAATTATCATAGAATATCATACTATAACGTTCTACGAAGATTTTGATGAATAGACGACACCTAAATGACAAAAAATCATTCATTAATTTTCATAAAATATACTTAAGTTAATAAATGAATGATACAAAAATAAAATATGTAATATAATTTACATATTTTATTTAAGTATCATTCATTTGTCTATTACAGTGCAAATTTTTTTTCATAAAGAATATGATAAACAATTCAACCTATACATGTGAAATTTTTTATAACTTTTTTAATAATGTGATAAAATTTATGTAAATATTATAAAATATAAAAATTACAACGTAGGTAACACTGTGTAAAGGTGATTTGAAATAATTTCGGCCAAAAGGACAACCTGCACATGTGTGTAAATGTGACAGGCTGACGTGTACTTCTCATCCAAGGTTAAAACTGTCGGCTCAAAATCCTAGAAATAAAAAGAGCGGGACGTGTGGAACCAAAATCCCTGTGGTCGTTGCGCGAAGCAGGCCCACACACGTCCCTCCAAAACTGATGACATAGGCAGTGACAGAATCACAACCTTCAGGTGGGGCCATGGACACGCCGACACTCCCACTTAGCCTGTCGTCACCTGTCCGGCTGCGGTCAGCCTTCCAACAACGTTATCGCCCACGTGTATTCTAGCAACCAGCCCGCCCATTACGACACGTGCCCCCTAATCCCCTCTATATATTCCCATCTCGCTCCTTGCGTTTTTAACTTTGAAAATCCATCTTCGTTCGCAGTCCAATCAACAAGTGTAGAGAGAGAAAATGGCGGAAGAGTTACAATTGCCGCCGGGTTTCAGATTTCATCCAACGGATGAGGAGCTCGTGATGCACTACCTCTGCCGTAAATGTGCATCCCAGCCAATTTTTGTTCCCATTATTGCTGAAATTGATCTCTACAAGTATGACCCATGGGACCTTCCGGGTAATTTTTTCTTTTCAAATTAAAATTTTTTTAATCGGGTGTTTTAGATTTTTTTTTATATTCATTTGTTTGGTGAAATTACAGGTTTGGCTTTGTATGGAGAGAAGGAATGGTACTTTTTTTCACCAAGGGACCGGAAGTACCCAAACGGATCGAGGCCGAACAGGGCGGCCGGGAGCGGCTATTGGAAGGCTACGGGGGCTGATAAGCCGATCGGGCATCCGAAGCCGGTTGGAATCAAGAAGGCTTTGGTGTTCTATGCTGGAAAAGCCCCCAAGGGAGAGAAAACCAACTGGATCATGCATGAATACAGGCTAGCAGACGTAGACCGGTCGGCGCGCAAGAAGAACAACAGTTTAAGGGTAAATAACCAATTCATAATATGTTAAAGAAGCTGGCTGAAATGACTATTTTGACCTTTTATGTTGGAAATCAAGCTTAAAGGACCAATCAGATCATCATGGAATCTGTTGAGATCTGATGGTGCTGAGATTCCCAGAACCCAGTGCTTGAATAACAAGGGTTCATCAAGAATGGAGGCCCAGAGTAGTGGGCCCATCTGGAATGTGGCGGCTACATTTCATTAATTATTATTCCTTCCTATCTCTAATGCCTAGTCGCCATAGTTTTAATACAAAAACTCCTTTTATAAATCAATCTGACTGCTTGATTGATCCGACGGTTGTGATTATGCAGCTGGATGATTGGGTCTTGTGCCGCATATACAACAAGAAGGGTACGATCGAGAAACAAGAAGTCAGCAGCCGGAAACTGACAGAATCATGGGAAATTGCGGAGCAGAAGCCTGAGATTTTGACCCACGGTTTGCTGCCTGCGCCGGAGAGTTCGGCGGTGGCGTTCAACGAGTTGGCATACCTGGATACAACTGACTCGGTCCCGAAGCTGCACACGGACTCGAGCTGCTCGGAGCACGTGGTGTCGTCGGAGATCACGTGCGAGAGGGAGGTCCAGAGCGAGCCGAAGCTGATCGAGTGGGAAAAGGGCGCGGCTTCCCTCGATTTTCCGTTTAATTACATGGATGCCACCATGGACAATGCCTTCGCTTCGCCTTTCCAGAATAATCAACTGTCGCCATTGCAGGATATGTTCATGTACCTGCAGAAACCGTTCTGATATGGGTCCCGCAGTATATTGAAAGCGTGTGGGGCCGTCACAATTTTAGCCGATGCATTGCGATAGCACTAGATACTCGCACGTGTCTATGGAGACTGAAAGTCAATGAGAGTGGATGCGTAAGGGTATTTATGGAATTTAGTTGGTTTAGAACATATGGTGGTCTGGTGGGTTATTAACAAAATTGGTGGGCATTGGATTAGCTTATGTTAATACAATGTATACAACATGTATATATATGTCGCATGCATGTATAACTGATGATTTTGGTTGTGGTGCTTTTCATATTCTCATATTTGTAGTTGTTTTTTATTTATTTATTATATTTAATATAGCTGAGGTTATCTTCAAATTGATTTCTCATCCCGTGGATGTGTGTGTGTGTCTATATATATATATATATATCATATGACCTATATGTTTCCTTTGTGATTAATTAGGACCAAGAACAAAATATTAAGTAATAAATCACTTTGGTCCCAATCTATACAAAGATTTTTTGAAAAAAGATTAAATAAATAAATTAAGCTTGTTCTTAAAGGTGAATAATGGTTGATTTTCAGAAATCAATCTCGTACCAATGTTTATATACACGTATGTGTGTGTGTGTGTATATATATATATATCCTATATGTTTTCTTTGCGATTGATGAGGACCAAGAACAAAATATGAAGTAGTAAATCACTTTAGTCCCAATTTATACAAATTTTTTTTAATTGTTCTTAAAGTTGAATCATCAGTAATTTAATTTATATTTTTTAAAAATTTATTTTCAAAATTTAAACTCGTACCCATGTTTAAAATAAGTTAGACATTGTTCTTGTGTTGAATAAGGACGATTTTTTTTAAAACATGAAAAAAATATATTAATTTTAAAATTCGTATACGATAATCCGAAATTATCGGCAGATATATTATTTAAAATGAAAAGCATTAGTTAAAAATTTTAGATTTAGATTTGTCAATATGAGACCTTTATATTAGAAAAAAAATTCCCTTGAAAACATGAGATAAACAAGATCATTTTCAAAGTCAAATCTTTGTCATTATCTATGCAACTCATGAGCACAGCCTTGTGCCAGCTCAAGAGTTGAATGATGTATAAACGTGGGCTTGGGAAAGTGATTGGTAACTTCCTATCCAAGCATCAATTCAATGTATACAATAAATGCAGGCAATTCATTTAAGGGACCTTACAAAAGCCCTTGGAATCTAATTGTGTAGTGATTTTCTTTGTTTGGAAAGGTGATTACTAGTTATGCAACTTGTTGGGAGAAATAGACTCGAGATAGACTTAAATTTTGATATATATATATATATATATATATATATATATATATATATTTCTTTCAATAATTGTTCTCAACCTCAAATTCACGTGCTCAGATAAGGAAGAAGAAGAAGGGTGGAGTGAAAAACAAAAATTAAGGAGGCATAAGTATGGAGAAAATTTTTTTCCCTTAAATTGAAATAATTTTTTTTAGAAAATTGGTTCAAATCTCATATGTAAAAGAAGTTACACATTTTGGGAGGACTATTTTTTTTTTCTTCTCAAATTAAAGAAATTTCTTTTCACAAAATTGCTTCATATATTACATGTAATAAAAAAAATCCCAACTTTTACCTTCAGATCTTGGGGAAGAAGTAGAAGCAACAATTACTATAGTGTACGGGAATAAAATCACCCCTCGACACACCAACATACACTTGACATGGGGTCAGAGAGAATAGACTGAAATATCCCTGCTTAATAACAGGTTCGGGGAGAGCCATTCAAGACGGAACAACATCTGGACTACGCTGGGTCAACTAGCCAACTTATCCAAAGTTAAATGCATTGTTGACCCGTCTCAACCTACCAAGACTAATTAACTGGGATTATGATCTCCGGTAAATATGATAACAGATGTACGATCATGCACAAACTGACCATGATTAGGGAATTAGCTAAGATCAAGGGGGACATCCCTAACCTCCATCCACTATTTAAATACCAAAACCTCCAAAGAGAAGATATGTCACATTTGGTATAACACTTTTTGTATGTCTTTGTCTTTCAAACTAACTCAGTGCTAATTTGATCATCAGAGATTTCTCGGTCGGCACCACATGGGTGTCCTTAATATCTTCTAATAACCTTTATTCTCTTTTTGCAGGAAGATAATTATTTGTGGAGGAATTGATCCCCCCCCCCCCCCTCCCCCCAAATATAGAAATAGGGACATTTTAACCATAAAGCCAAGAAAGTAATGACTTTAGACCCACTTATAAATAACTTTCCATTTTTAAAGTTTAAGTCCCATAAAATTATATGCCCCACAAAAAGGCTCTATAAAAATTTAAAGTTGGAAAAAAAAAAGAGAGGGTACAAAGCTCCCTTCCCCCCAAATTTAGAAATAGGGACATTTTAACCATAAAGTCAAGAAAGTAATGACTTTAGACCCACTTATAAATAACTTTCCATTTTTAAAGTTTAAGTCCCATAAAATTATATGCCCCACAAAAAGGCTCTATAAAAATCTAAAGTTGGAAAAAAAAAAAAGAGGGTACAAAGCTTCATATTTTATATATGTCTATAGTATAGAAAGCCTAACTCATATAAAAGTCTATACCTTATCTAGAAAGCCTCATAAAGGTCAAAGGTCAAAGTTCAAAGCTCAAAACAATATAATAATGATTCTAAGCCTTAAAGTAAAGATCATTACCTAATATCACAAATTATTACATTTCATCTTCTCTCGAAAGGTCACACAAAGTTAATCAATGGTAACATTAATTCGGAAAAAAAAAAGTTAAATCGTCATCATTAAACTTTTTCTTTTAAAATCTTCCATAACACCAAGAAAATATTAACGGAGAACCAAGATGTCAAATTTCAATATTTGTAAAAATGTAATTGGTGAGGTACATTCATCAATTCATGTTATTTAGAATTCTCGATTCAAGGCTCAAATTGAAAGTAAAAATAGCTTAATTTAGAAATATCGCTTTAAATCTTAAATTATTTCTAGTCAACCCTGTATAGAAAGATCGTTACTTAGAGTCTTGGGAGAAGTAAACTCGAGACATATCTATAGTTTAACAATTTTTTTTTCCCGTAACTGTTGTGAGACTCGAACTTGCGATGTCATGGAGCGAAAGAAGATAAAAAAGCATCAACAACAACTACTCTTTCTATGTTGTGTGAGAGCACTAATTTGCTACTAGGGAAATGTTTAGTATACCGAATTGAGTTCTCTATACCTGCGGATGTGTCAAGGGTACTTTTAGAATTAATTGATGTATTATTTAGATTTTTTTAAAAAAATTATGATTATACATATCATCGAATAAAACAATCTGGTGGATGTGGCATTACTTTTTGCTACGAAGGTGAACTGGGCCGCGACATAGATCAATATGAGGCCGACAAAGAAGCTGGCCCAAATGCTGAGCTCTCAGAAGTCTGCACAACCAAGAAAAGCTAGTTGGGCTTTGAAATACACTTAATACCAGAACTAGTGGCATCTTTCATCTGCTAGGCCCAAGGTCGTTCTGCCCAGGATTGGGCCAATAAGGTCTCGGGCCTATGGAAATTAGATCTTGAAGCTTGAAAGATTGCTAAGAAATTCAATGCGTGAACTGACATTTCAGTTATGTACTCAATATTATAGACGACCCATGTTCATTGTCTCGTGGTTCGGGTACTGGCATGTCCAGTGGGTCCCCATTGCAGGCCATCCCATCAATTAATTTATCTTCCATTGTCAGTATTCCATATACTATTAATTACAGCAAGCCAAGCACTAGATCCACCATCGATGGCTGCATCATGCATCCATCTATCTATCTATCTATCTATTATTATTATTATTAATAAAATAAATTATACTCATTTTTTTAAATTTTTTAATAATTACACTAATTTCTTTTTTAAGTTTTTAAAATTATAATAATTTCTTCTTTTTTATTTGATAATATACAAAAAAAAAATTTTCATCAAAATTTTTAATCAAAATTACAAAATTGCCATTTTTTTTACATTTTTTTAATTTTGATCAGTTTTTTTAAAAGATTTTTAAATTTTTTTTTATTTTATATAAAAATAAATTTAAGGTTTTAATCAAAATTTATTTGGCAAATAAAAAAAAAGTTAAAATTTAAAAATTGAAGAAAAAACATAGAAGGGATAGTTTTTTTAATTTTAAAAAATAAAATTAATTAGATAAAGATATTTATATAATGTCAGGTAAAATTATGAAGGTCAATATAATTTATTTTTATTATTATTATTATTTGAGTTAAGTTTATATTCAATTTATTTCCAAAGGATGTTAGACATGTATCTAATTAAAGTAGTTTGTTCACTGTAATTGGGAAGGTCTGTAACGCAATTTTCCCTCACTCTTCTCTATCAGGCATCACCAATTGCTTATCAGAAATTAGTAATGCATAAACAAGAGTTAATAGATGCCAGGGACATAAATTAACTCTTTTTTTTTTTTGGTTGCTATATGAATAGATACAGAATATAACTAAAAATAAAGTTAAACCGACCGACTCGAAAATGTCCAGTTAGAGTTGAGTCGGATCCAAAAATTTACGGTTACGATTTCGGTTTACTTATTTCAGAATCGTATATGATTGTGGTTTTAGAGATTTGGGATTTACTGTTTTCCTTTCACACCATACACTGTTATGGAGCGTTTAGATGGTGCATTGGCTATTATAGATTGGTTGCAACTATTTCCCAACACCTCAGTTTCTCTCATTTAGTTGTGCACTATTCTGATCATAGCCCCATATGCCTTAACCTATCTCCAGTAATTGTAGTCAAAGATTTACTGCCAAGATTCGTTTTAGATTTGAGGCTATGTGGACGTGGTTGGATAGACAGTAGAGTTCATTCTCATCATAGTATGCAATCTCTTTGCGACTCTATTAAGCATTGTCACGTTGAACTTCTAGTATGGAAAAGGAAGGATTTTGGTCATATTCGTCGGGAGAATGAACCTTTGCCGGAGGAGATGTCTATTAAGCATTGTCATAGCTCTCATCCCAAAAGTGCATTTGCCGGAGGAGATGTCTCAACTCAGACCTATCAACCTTTGCAATGTGTTGTACAAGATCATTGCGAAGGTTTTAGCAAATCGGTTGAAGGTGGTATTGCCCCATGCCATTTCTGAGAATCAAAGTGCTTTTGTACCAGGGCGTTTGATCATGCACTGACAATGTGCTTGTTGCTTATGAGCTGCACCATTACTTAAAGCGTAAAAGATTTGAGGAGACTAGTTTTGCAGTTTTAAAACTTGGTATGAGTAAAACCTACGATCAAATTGAATGGGATTTCCTTAGTTAGATAATGCTTCAACTTGGTTTCAGTCGTCGATGGAAGCATCTGTGTCTTTCAATGCTTACGGGGGGTTTAGGATTTTGTGACCTTCGAGTTTTCAATCTAGCAATGCTCGCTAAGCAAGGGTGGCAGTTGATCCAATCACCCAATTCTTTTCTTGCTCGCATGTTGTCACAAAAGTATTATCCAGGTGGCTCCTTTTGGAGGCAAAGTTGGGCTTTTGTCCTTCCTATTTTTGGTGCAGTATTGTAGAAGGCAGGGTCCTACTTCTTGAAGATCTCCGTTGGAGGATTGGTAATGGTTGTTCAACCAATATATGGAAGGATAAGTGGTTACCTATTCCTCCTTCCTTTAAAATGATGTCCCCGATCATTTTTTTTATTATCTCTATATGCTTTAGTGTCAGATCTTATTCTTAGCCAGTAGAATTAGTGAAATACAGATCTTACAAGAACACTCTTCCTTCCTTTCGAAGCTCAAAGCATTCTCAGCATTCCTTTGAGTCATCGTTGCATTCTAGTTAAGATGATTTCGCACTGCTCTAAACACGACAAGTTTATTGTACGTAGCGCCTACCATATTGGTTTGAATCTAAAGTTGTTTGATCCGCATCTCTTCCGAGCTCCTCTCATTCTCACTCGTGGTGTTGAAATTTTGTATGGAAGGCAAAGATTGCGTCAAAGATTATGGTATTTGTGTGGCAAGCCTGTTCAGATGCTTTGCCAACAAAAATCATTCTATCCCCACTGATTCTTTCTGTACATTCTGTGGGTCCTATTTCCAGAATCTCTGGTTTATATTTTGAAAGAGTGCCATGTTTGCTCGTCAAGCTTGGGCATTCTCCTTTGGAGTTGCGTTCAGATGCCTTCTCCTTTTCAAATTATAAATCTTGGATTGAAGAAATACATAATCTGCTTGATGAATCTTAGTTTGGCATTTTCCTTTCTACTCTTTGGGCGTTGTGGAAGAATAGGAATGTCACTCTTTTTGAAGCTGACAAGCCCTCTCGTTCTTCTGATGACAGCAATGTTTGGTGCGACTTATTTTTATGATTTTATTATTTCACAGTCCCCTCCTTCTTCTCTATCTACTATGATCAACTAGTCATGGACTCTCCCTCCTATTGATGTTGCTATTTTCCGAAATAGTGAGACTGTTGCTCTTGGTATTGTTGCCAAAGATTACAATAGTGCCTTCATTGCGGGTATGCTACACAGTTCGCCCTTGATATTGGTCTTCACAAAATGATTTTAGAAGGTGATTCCCTTGTGACTATAAATGGGACCTCATCATCTAATGAAGTTTTCTCCACTTTGGGCTTATCCATACAGATGTCAAGTTACTCTCTGGTAATTTTCATTCATTCCAATGTTCTTTTTGTTAAACGTTCAAGAAAAGGTATTGCCCTTGATCTTGCTAGACATGCCAAGTTCTTAGACTCTGTATTGGTTTGGCAAGAAGATCCTCCCTCTTTTCCAATTGGATCTCTCCAACTAGATTCTCCTCCTTTCTCATCGCTTTAACATCAAAAAAAAAAAAAAAACACAACAACCCAAATACAAGATCTACCATGAATGGCTGCATCATGCATGTATTTATTATTATTATTAGAACCTCCTCTACTGTTTTTGGACAAATTACAAACACTTTTCCTCAGACTCAAGTTTTTTCAAAATAACAAAAGGGCCATTTTCACGTTTTATTACTTCGTTTTTTTTTTTTTTTTACAATTTTCAAAATGCATTTTTTCATTTTCAAATAAATATGAATTAAAACCGTCTTTGGCTACAAAATATAAGTTGTTTTTCTTAAATTTATTTTTTATAAAATTAATTTTTTTAAAAAAAGTTAGAAAATTTTCAAAATTTAAATAAAATAAAAAATAAAAGGGACATTTTTCTCATTTTAAAAAAATAAATTGGCTGGAGGAGAGGTATTTATAATTTATTATTTTAAAAACTTCAGAAACAATTGTAAAAAATGTTAGAAAATATCCGTATAATTTTTCTTTATTATTATTGAGTTAATGATCATATTGTCAATGGTCGTTCAACTTGCCCAAATCATGGGGCCCATTGGGCCTGAGGTGTTTAGGAAGTTAAGTGCCATATTGTCAATGGAATTGAAATTTGAGTTTCATCAATTAAACAACTAAATCATTTTTTAAAAGTTTGTTGAAACACTCGTAAAATGTATCAAGATTTTCAATAATCAAATGACATCTTATATATATTTTTAAAAGAAATGTTATGATTTTAAAATTCATTAGTGTTAATATGTGATATTATATTAATACTCTTTCTGTTGACAAAAAACACTCTCATAAAATGTAAAATAATAAATTAAAATTTAACTTATGCATCAAATTTAAATTAATCTTAATTCAGGGGCAAAAAGTCAGCTCTAACGTGAGAATATTAAATGAAATTTGGATTTGAAATTGACAAAAAAGAGAGTAATTAGCCTAATCATTAAAAAAGAAAAGATTAAAGAAATTAGCCATTTCCAAACCTCATACAAGCCAAATTTATATTCAAATGCTACACACACACACACATATTTGTGTGTGTATAGTGTATACCATGTGACATTGGAAAAGGATACACACATCATGTCTTGTCCTCTACATGATCCTCATCTTTCACTTGCAGTCAACAATCTATATAGGCTCTCCACAACAATGAACAATCAATTCATGCATCTTGTTCTTTTCAATAAGTCACAGACAGCATTTCTTGTCCTGCCAAAACTCTCTCTCTCTCTCTCTTTTTTATTATAATTTTAGAAAGTTAGATTGGGCCGAAAAGTCTTTGGATTGCTGTGAAGAAATCTCATTCATGAAAAACAACAAAACTATTTCATCTTATCCCCAACCCAACATTAAATGGAATTGACTGCAGATATTGACAGGTTGAACAATAATTTAGATGATCAATTGATTTTGTATCAGCAAGTTTAGCAGCAGATATGACTTGGAAAGTAAAAAAGGATTCGCATAGAATCCAAATATTTGGGATTAATATTTGTGGATTTAAGTAAAAAGTATCCATATACAACTTCTTTCATGTGTTTGTGTGTTATCCCATTAAACCCAAACCATTTATATTAATTTAGTATTTTTAAAAATTCACGTCATGTTTATTTTATGAATTGGACAAAGATGGATTAGTTATTTTTTTTATTAATAGTGATAAGATTAATAATTTCATCCCTACGTTACCTGTCTCCTCGCATTATTTTATCTATGTTATGGTTAATTATTTACTTCCAGTAATATTAGTGAAACCCTCTTTTTTTTTTTCAAACACTGGTCTTACAACATGGGAATTAATTTATCCAATCCTCTCCCCAAATTAACAAACAAACATAGCCTCGTATTTTTGCCATTTGGAGCACAAATTTTCAACAAGAATGTCCTATTTATATTTTACAGGGGAGCAACTAAACAATCTTTTTCATATATATATATATATAAATATAATTCATTAACTGATAAGGATAATTTAGAAAAATACTAAATATAAGAGATTTTCTTACCCTATTTTCTTACTGTTACCGTTTGTATCGATCGAGGGATTTAGAAAGAAATGAGAGGAAATAGAAATGAAGAAGATGTTATTTTGTACTTACTTTAAAATTAGGGAAGAAAATGAATGAGAATTGAAGGAGAGGAAAGGGTATCATAACCTTTATTTTATTTAATTTACTCTTTTTTCAAAAATAGACGGAGACAAAAGGAAATGAGAGAGTTTTTAATAAATTTTTTATAATACAAATTCTAACATTAAAATTATAAAGAAAAAAATAAAAAGACACCTCTATCTAAGACCTAATAATTAAAAAAATATATAATCTTTTTAGATCCTTTCATTCTTTTATTGTTTCCAAAAAAGACGAGAAAATTATACTCTTTTTTTTTCTCATTTATTATTTAAATATGAAAAAGAAATTACACTTTTCTCTCTTTTCATCTTATTTTTCTCATAACTAATATTATCATCGCCTCTGTATTTTTTTCTTATTTATCCAAATATAATGTTAAAGATAAAGTTACAAGATTTATATGGGATCCACTACCTTATGTGACAACTTACCCACTACCTTGTGTGACAAAATACCCAAGAAATATTTTAATATAATTGCTCTGACAAATGTGAGACATGGGGCTGTGACAGTATGTTTGAATTTTTATTTATTTATTTATTTTTATTAATACAACAATGAAAAAGAAAAAACCCAATTACTTTTCTTTTAGTGAATTTTTAAACCTTGGGAGATATTCTCCTAAAATAAAATCTGCTCCTAAGATTGACTGAGTCTTACTTTTACACCAAGATACCAACACGAAGTAAAAGCAAAAACTCCAAACAGGCTTGAATGCAATCATTAAGATGCAGAAATTATTTTTAAAAAATTATTAAATGATTATTTTTTTAATTTTTACGAGTGAGTCTTGACAAAATACTAAAATTAATATGAAAGTTATAAATTTGAATTATAAAAATAGTCTCTCTATTTATGAAAATAAGCCGTGAATATCTAATCATTTTCAAATTATGTAATAGAAAGAACTCGTATTGCCTTTTCTTTTTTTGTTTAATA
This sequence comes from Nyssa sinensis, assembly GCA_008638375.1. Classification (NCBI taxonomy): domain Eukaryota; kingdom Viridiplantae; phylum Streptophyta; class Magnoliopsida; order Cornales; family Nyssaceae; genus Nyssa; species Nyssa sinensis. Next base: position 6,119,102 of record CM018032.1, on the reverse strand, counting down.
TCCTTTTTATGCCTTGTCAAGCACTATTAGGTATCTTTAATTGTTTATGAGTAAATTTTGGATATTACTAGAGTACTGTACTCTTAACGGTAAGATTAATAATAAGGGTGAAGCTAGGAAAAATATTTTTGAAAGAATTTTTAAGGAGAATCTTTTTTTTTCAAATTGAAAAAACTTTATGTGAACATGAATTTTTTTTTTTTGTCAAAGATGAAGATGATAAGGGGAAAAAAAAAATGTTTGTACTTTCTTTTCTTTCTTATCTATCCAACAATGCTAAATGAGAAAATTTTAATAAGAAAACATGAAAACCCATCAAATAAATGGTAATAAAAATTTTCTTAACAACCAAACAAAGCTTAAAAGAGAGAATTTTTAGCCAAAAAAATCAAAATCTATCAAATAAATGAAAAATAAAATTTTCTTAAGGATTAAAACAAAAATTAAGGGAGAAATTTTTAAAGAACATCAATACCCATCAAATTCAATAGTTAAACTTAAAGAATTAAGATAGTAATTAAGGGTTAGGTCAAAATTTTGCAGTGAGAAAAATGATGGGTAAAAATTAAAGCATATCAAAATTTTAGTATGTCTAATTTAAAATTAGTCAAGATTTTACATGTAAATTTTCTTCTTTTTTTTTTTATATATATTTTAAGGTAGATTATAGCCCACCTTAGCTCCTTCCTACCTCCGCCCTTGATTAATAATCACATGCGTGGAATTGTATTGTTGCTCTTAAATTGGTCATCGATCTCAGTATCATATAAGTTTTTCCTTCTTTCACATGTTATACCTGTTAACATCATTTAGGGAGGTGTGGATATGCTGCTGTCTGTTGTTGAAGAGTGTTGGATTTCACTAGTGTTATTTTCTTGATGGTGATCATTGAGCCTGAAAGTTTTCAAAGCTCGAGTGTACACAGAGAGGAGCAGTTGGAAATTGGAATCAGTCTTGTCACAACAAAGTCTAGTGAGGAGTGAGAAGATGAAGCAAAGCAATAATTAGTGTTTGTTGGCTCAAGTTTTCTAAGCCATTTGCACAAATTAAAAAGAAAAAATCTCTAACTTAAAAAGCTTCATTTAATTAACACATTCAGTAAAGAAAAAATTAAATTTTTTTTTCTTTATTTAGATAAATTAGACTGACATTTTATGAGATTTCTGACAATTACAAAAAAAAAATTTCTGAGCTTTTTGAAATGACGCCGGCTTTTCTTACTTTGACCGATAAATTATAAATTCTTCCATTCCAATCCAATTTATTTTTAAAATGGCAAAAGTGTTTATTTCATATTTTTTTTCGTACTTTTTTTTAAAAATTTTGATCAATTTTTTTTAAAAATAAATATTAATTAAAACCATCTTTAGCTAAAAAATTTATTTATCTTAAATTTGTTTTTATATAAAATAAAAAAATTCTTTAAAAAAAGTTAAAAATAATCAAAATTGAAAAAATGTAAAATATATATAAGGGACATTTTTGTTATTTTAGAAAAAAAATTAGACTAGAGAGAATGTATTCGTAGTTTATCACTAAAAATGGGGGAGATTAGTATCATTTTAAAATTTTTAAAAAATATTTTTGGAATTATCAAAAATTTTAAAAAATATTAGTAGAATTTATTCTAAATAAATTTATAAATTTATCGAAAAAAGGACTAGAAATCAAGAATAATAAAAGAAAATGACATGTAAAAGTAAGACTTTTTCATTACATGATTTATGTAGATTTTTTTTTCCTCAGAAAGGCAAAGGAGTGAAAAATGTGTTGATCAAGACACTGCCATATAATATATATATATATATATATATATAGATATAGATATACATGTGTGTGTGATTATTGGCCACCCTCTTTTGACAAAGCACAATGGCCACAAAGGAAAGCATCAACAGACATGATTATTGGCATCTATCTAATCAAGGATTGTAGATAAAAGACCTGCAACTGTGTTGTTCTCCCTGCACATATTTAATACAATTTATGAAGCACCATCTACATTTATATTTATATAGAACATGTCTGCTTTCCATGTGCATGTGATTCGGGGTCTATTTTCTCTCTCTATTCATAGGCATTAAATCTGTAAATTATGTTGATCAAGACACTGCCATATAATGAATATATATATATATATATATAATTATTATGTTGGATTGATTTAGCTTGAAGTTTGACCAAATGACTGTCTCAGATCCAAAAGTTTTCTATTTTAATGTTAATGCTTAAACATACAATATTTGATAAACTAAAACAGTTATCATCACAACATCCCCAGGAAACACAAACCATAAAAATCAGCAATTTGATATAAACACAGATTGACATGGTGCATTAAAATAATCACGACTGCAATAATAAAATGTGACAGACATACTATTCTTTCGTTTTTTTTTTTTTTTAAATCCCTAATATATATATATACACACACACACATACACACATGCATGTATACACAAAATACAATACTAATTAAGATGTGATTCAGTCGCATGGGAGTGTGGCTCATGGGTACTGTTTACTGACTGTGCATGGAAGATGCTCTTTAAACACATGGAGCTGAGGTGGAACCCACAAACTTCTACAGTCTTGGAACCTTAATCAAATTGGTATTTGATCTCAAGGTTTATCTTAAATAGATTAAATTAATGCTCGCCTTCCATGGCTTGCATTTGCCAACATTTCTGAAATTTTCATTTATTTAACTTTAAGGGTTGCTGAATGAATCAATCTGATGACAATCTCTAATTATTTTTGAAAACCTAAATTGAGTAATTAATTATCTATTGAAGAGACATCATTCTTATCTAAGCCACATGTTGCACTTAGAACAATTTCTAATTATTTTTGAAAATCTAAATTGAGTAATTAATTATCAATTGAAGAGACATCATTCTTATCTAAGTCACACGTTGCACTTTATTTCTTTTACACTGTTGATTACCAATTGGTATAATCACTTTGGCTTTTACAGGCTCTTTTATATATATATATATATATATATATATATAAACTATGCTCTTATATTTAAAAAAAATAACAAAGAGAAAGAATACTTGTTTACGTGTATAAGTTACAAACAAGTTTAACAGAGAGATGTGAATATATATTTTTATCCAGTTATGAATTAAACCAAGTTATTTGTTCAATGCCAATATTAGAAAGGCTCTTGGATTGGGTTAGTTGAGTTAGTTATACTAAAATTGATTTGATTGATATGAATTATAACACTACATCGCTTCTTTCAACAAAAAAAAAAGTTATAAACAAGTTTAACAAATGGTTGAAAAATTAACTATATCACTAACAAGATTAATCTATAGTTGTAAAATCGAACATATCACTACATAATCGTACTTGAAGAGATTTGAAAACATAAACTGTCCTTATATTCCCTAGTTCAGAAATCACAGGTGAATTTTGTTTTGTAGAAACGGGAGGGTGCTGCTCCTCAGGGACTGAAAGGCGTGGAACTTCGGGTGGTTGAAACTCTGGATTTACTAGGTTTGCTTAAGAGGTTGTCAGAATCTCGTCTTGTTTTGATAGTGCACGGTAGGACAGATTGGTGGCATACCCACTCATAGCCATTGAGGCTTGTGGGTCAACCCTTGGTTGGGCGGTTTCCTGGGGGTGTACTGTTTGCGTGTTGAGTAGTTCCACGTTAAGGCCTCCTCTAATAGCAGTAGCGGTTGCTAAGTTCCTTCGTGGATGGCGTTGGCCAGAGGAGGAAGATTGTTTTGTTGGTTTTACACAAATTTTATTGAGGTTATTTAAGGAAATGAAGACGTTACTCAAGGAAAGAAAGACTTTCCTCTTTATTCAAATGGAAAGCTTTCCTCATTGAGGAAAGGAAGACTTTCCTCTTTTAAATAGAAGACTTTCCTCCTTGAGAAAGAGAAGACTTTCCTCATTCAAATGGAAAAGACTTTACCCAGTCCAATCACCATTTTTATGGTAAGGTCCTTAAAAACATAAAAATCAAGAAAAAAAATGACAACTCAATTTAATGATTGGAGTGAGTTTACTAACAGATAAAATATTAAAAGTAAATGCTGGTGAACAAAGGGCGTGATCAAGATGTAATGTATCAGAAAGATTAATACTTCCAATGTGAGAAATAGGGACTAAAGTACCATTTGGTAAACGAATGAATTTACCATTTGTACTAGAAAATGTATTTGATAACAAATGAGTAGAAGAAAAATATGATTTGTAGCACCAATATCAATAACTCTAGAGAATTCATGTGATTGGAGATTGGTAAAAGACTTATCAATAAGGTTAATAGAGGCTTGAGAGTAGGAATGAATGTTGAGGAGAGAGACTAACTGCTGATATTGTTCGGTCGTTAATTCATGTTTAACATCATTGGGAGCTAGATTAGCATCAGATGTGATTGAGGCAGCATTAGCTTGCTTGGGTGAAAAACCATCAACCTTGAAATATTTAGCTATTATATGCCCAGGTTTATCATAATAAGTGCAATGTGGTCGATTCTGACCTTTATTTTTGGCACTACTTTTTGAATTTTTTTTATTATTCATCCTAGTGTTATGATTCTAGTGGTTGGTGAAATTTCCTTTGGCAGCTACAAGAGCAACGACATCTGGTTGGACTGGTGTGACAGAATGAATTTTCCTTTGTTTTTCTTTTTGAAATACAATAGAATAAACCTTACCAATTGAAGGAAGAGGTTCAATAGCAATAATTTGACTACAAAGAGTAACATATGACCCATTTAACACCATCAAAAATTGATAAATGTGTTCCTGCTATTCATGTTCAAAAAGCACCTTAGAAGCACCATAAATGCAATCAAGAACAGTACTATAGGAAGCAAGTTCGTCCCAAAGAGATTTCAGTTTAGTGAAATATGATGTGATGAAGGCTTGTTCCTGAATCCTGAATGGTGTTGCATATAGATCGTTTAATCTGAAAAATTCTAGTTGCACTTCCTTGAGAGAATCAGCCTTTGAAATCATCCCAGACTTCCTTTGTCGTATCAGCATAGATGACATTATTGGAAATATTTGTAGATATGGAATTTAATAACCATGATAACACCATGTCACTGTAGTGCAACCATTCAGCGGTCTTAGTAACAGAGCCACCTGGTTTTGTAAGAGTTCATTTATAAAACCCAATTTGTTTTTGGCCGAAAGAGCCATTTTTATTGCATGACACCAAGTGGGATAGTTATCGCCATTAAGGAGTTGAGAAACTAAAATAACACCTAGATTATTAGATGGATGAATATAATAAGGAGAATTGATATTAGAGCCATGTGATCCATTGTTTGTAGATATGACTGTTGTTGATTTAGTCATGGTATGTGAGAGAAGAAACAGAGAGAATTAATAATAAAAAACTTGTTTGGATGATTGTAAAAAAATGCAGAAAATATGTCTCAGAATCGGGATGCTCTGATACCATGTGAAATAAATAAAGAGGGAAGAAAAGAAAAAATAAACACAAGTTTTATGTAGAAGGCCAGACTTTCTTCTTTAAGGAAGAGAATACTTCCCTTATTCAAAATGGAAGACTTTCTTTTTTATGAGGAGAAGATTTTTCTTTCCTAAATTTGGTGGATTGATTACGATCATGAATGTTCCGTCTCAGTCCCCACTCAAATTTCTTGGCCTTCTCACGTTCAACCTCTATCATATCTAGCGTAAAACGAGCTAACTCAATGAATTTAGCTTCATATTCAACCACTGCCATGTTTTCCTGTTTCAATTCAATGAATTCCACCCTCTTTCTTTCACGGACACTCGTAGGAAAATATTTCTTGTACAGTAGTTTCTTAAATCTTCTCTAAGCCAAGGACGGGACTTCTATGGTGTAATTTCTTTTCACTAAGTTCCACTAACGTTTTGCTTCTCCTTGTAATCTAAAGGTCGCAAGAGTGACCTTCCTATCCTTAAGACAATTTATCACCTTAAATATATCTTCCATACTCATCATCCAAGTTTCAGTTTCATCTACTTTAGAAGCTCCAACAAATGTAGGTGGCAGAAGTTTCATATGTCAAGTTCGTCTGATTTACATTGTTCTTTCTGTTCTACCTATTGTTTTGTTGTCTCATTTCATTAACTAACTCGCCTAGTATTCACTTAATTCTGCCACAATCTCCTCCGGTATTCTCTTCATGGTTCGCATTAGTCCTTACCCTTCTTCTATCTCACCTATATCCACAAACAAAATATTCATAACTCTCTAATCATTTAGCCATTGAATTGCAGGTGAATCCATATCATCAAATTGTATATTCATGGAGTACATTCAAACATAAATTCAGTTTCATTTAGTCTATATTTTCATTCTTAAGTCATCTACAATGGGTAATCTAATCGACTCCAAGAGTGGTTCAAATAATCATTATCTATCATCGCTCCAATTATTAGGAACCATCAGATTTCTAACTTAACACTATTCCTATTTTCTAAGAAATATCGATCCTATAGTTCAGATAAAAAAAATCATCATACTTCAATGTCTCCCTAAGGTTTTTTTTTTCACATCTTGTTCTAACTTCAAATCCATGTACTTCATTGTTTTCCCCAAGATTTCAAAAGTTCTTTTTACTTAATCTTCTAGAATCATTAACCTTAGTTCTAATACGTTCCTAGTATGGTCTTTCCCCAAAACCATTAATCTTTGCTTTGATACCACACTGTCACGACTTGTTACTTGGCCTGTGCGGATTAGGGATTCATGATCGGCCAGCAAGGCCTTTCAATGATCAAACCATCTTCTAATTACTATTGATCAAATGTGGCAGAATAATTTTTTTTTTCTTTTTCATAAAGTGAACTACTTAACTTGAGTTACTATTCAAACTATCATCACAACACAATCTAGTTCTCATAACAAAAGATACGAGTGAGTCTTTTTGTGGTTACACAACTTAAAAAGCTCACAAATATTACATGTAGATTTTTATTTTTAGCAAAAATTTCATAAGTCTATCTTCGGTCAGAATATGTCTTAGCAAAACAACTCGCCTGCTTCCTTTAGACACCAAATATGCAATTCTTGAAGTGAGCCAATCTAACCTTTACTTGAAAACATAATAATCATCTATAATGAGTTCGAGGGCTCCGTGAGAATTACATAACATGCCAAGCATTTGAAAATTATTATTTAGTTCTATATTGAAATGTCTATATTCATTTAGAAATAGAATACATCATATCTAAGTCCATAATTAAATCAAAGTACAAGAGTTCAACAAATAGTATCAAATTTATTTCAAAACAAGTCAAATAATCTATGGGAAGAATTTAAATCAAAAGTCTCAGGTCAATATTCAATATCATAGTTCAATAATCCTTATTATGTAATCAAAATCATAGTTCGATAATCCTTAGTTCAATTATAGTCATAGTTCAATAAATCAATATCATGGTTCGATAATCAAAATCATAATTTAATAATTCTTAGTTCGATGTTTCAAAGTTCAATCATAATCTATTCGATAATGACCATACATAGAAGATTGGTTTATTTAAAATAATAAAATCACATAAAAAATCATCAATCATAAGCTCAATTACCCAAATATGAGTTTTATATCTAGTACTTAGCCAAAATAACTCAAGGATGAGTAGGGAGTTGTATAATATTTTGAGTATCTCATGAAACATTTTATTGATTTAGAAAAGAAGACAATATATATCAATGAATTATTTAAAACGTATATTGGGTATAATGTATCTATTATCAAAATTCATAAAGAAATAAACAATATATTGATAATTCATTTAAAACAATATTAAGTAAAAGACATCTGTTATTAAAGTCATAAAGGAATTCAATATTCATAACTATAACAAAATCCACCTTAAACATGACATGAAATACTCACCTGAAGTCCTAAAAAGCTTATTTCAAAATCCATTCTTTGGTCGAAGGTCCCTATAACATAATTTAAGATCTCATTAAATACTTGTTTAAAGTATTACCTAATATAAAGTGTTAACTTAGACTTCTTTCTATTTCATCTATACTCTCCCGGTAGCTTCATTAAGTCTTAAGGACGTATAGGTTATTTTTTAATTTGTTACCGAATTTCATTTTACTTAAAAGGACGTCACTATTAAGTCCAAGATGTTGAAGATAATCGGTTTAGACTTTTCTAGATCTTGATTTGCCTATCTGTGGCTTACATTAAGTTTAGGAACATTTTCTTAATTTTATATTTTCACATGTCCTATTTTCAGTACTTAATTTGGTAATATGGATCTCACCATTGAGTTCAAAATGTTAAAGAAAGTTAGAATTGACAATTTTTGACACTTAACTGGTTTTGGCGTCACTAAGGGCATAATGATAATTATAGAATTTTACGTATCTTAATTTTTGAAATCTCGTTTTGTAAAATGGACCCCTCCATTGGGTCCAAAATGCTAAAAACTGCTAGGGTGGGCATTCTTTTTATTTTATTTGGATATACATAACATTTAATTTAATTAACTAATTAATTACATAATAATATATATTTATTATGTTAGATAAATACATATGGTGGTTAGTGGCATATTGGTAGCCATTGAGCCTATAGGTTATTGTAGCTTGATGGTCTTGGGTTTGAAACTGGGAAGGTTGTGCTCCTCTTTATTTTTTGTCTGATTTTTTAAGCCAAACAACGTATAACAGCCCAAACTAGGGATAGGATATCCCACTCCCATACGATGTAATTTATTGAACGTGTAACCAAACGCTCGAAATCAAAATTTTAAAAATCCTCCCCAAAATGACATAGCTTTGGCTAACCCAACTCGTGTGGTTGGGCGGGTTCCGACCCGAACCCGAATCCAAATGTAGACCCGATCCCAGCTACAATACTCTTCTTCTTCACTGCACTTGAAACGCAACTACAAAACCTCAGAAATTCAGGTTGTATTTTCTTCATTTTCTTTAACTCTTTTCACTCCCTTTTGATTCTAAATCACTTCTATAACTCCTTTAAGCATTCTTATGTCGATCTAAGGGCTCAAATCAACCCTAATAGCTCAATCCGACCTCCCATGGTCGTTATTATGCGAGGTTTGGTTCATGGTAGTTTCTTAGTTAAATCAGGTGATTTCAATTGTGTTTTTTTATATTTTTCAAGGGGCTTTCGATCCCCGTTCTTAGATTTAAGTTTGGTTTCCATTCTACGATTTTCACTTTTTGAACTTGAACCTGCAACTGCTTCTTAAACTCTCATCTCTCTACCAAAATTTATGGTTTCACTTGTGTCGTTCATTATTTTGGTTGTATTTTTTATCCCCGTTCACCAAACATAGTTTGGTGTTAGATGATTTTAACTTATTTCTTGAAGGTCCTTCAATGGCTGTCTATTGCATGATTGCATTCTGGGGTCTCTTAGACCCTTATTTAGGCGTGGTTTTGATTGTAGTTTACTAATGAAACTAGGAGAAGAGTTGGATAGGTTATACCTTGTTCAAAGCCTGATTTCTTAGAGTTTCTTCTACTTTCTTTCTCTAGCTTCTCTTTTTGTTGCATGCACGGCTAGGGTTCCTTCTAGGTTTCCATGGTTGTAGAAACTCCTTTCCTGGGCCTAGTTTGGGGTAGCGTCACATGCAAATACTTATTCTTCTTCTTCTTCTTCTCTCTCCCTATTTGAACCACTTGAAATACACATAATATGCATACGCAAATCTGATTTGCCCCATATACAGGCAAGGTCTGATTATTCATTATGAGGGATTGGCTGTAAAAATTCTATTGGGTGGTGGTGTGGTCCACTAAGGTGATAACACCTCACTTTTGTATGACATTTTTCTAAAAAACCTCACTCTAAGTACTTTTCTTGTAGATGTTAAAACACAAAAGTGCCAGAAGCTCAATGGTAACTTTTTGGCAGCTTTTACTTGAGGTCTTTAGTTCAAGACTTGGCAAGTCCCTTTCTACTCTTTTTCTTCTTTTGTTGTGTTGGTAGAGAATTCTATTCTTTTATTTAATATTTTATTCATTCAATATACTTAATTGTATATTTCTTAATTACTTGAAGTATATTTTACGTTCATGAAAATTTCTCATTTTATATTGTTAAACAAATTAAACATGATTAGTTATATTACTAGCTTAAATATTTAGGCTTAATGTTTATGTATTGCTTTAATAATTTCATCGTTGTTTTTTCATATCAATTTCTTCTATCTTAATTCATACAAGAATTATAATTGCGACATTATTGTCATGATCTAATTGTACACTAATGTTCTCTTAAAGCTTACTAAGCATCCTTAATTATATAGTAATTAGTTCGGGATGTTACATAGTCAATGCCACGTATCAATGTCAATTTAGCCCTAACTTGCCACTTGTCAACCTTATGTCATCAAGTGCACATTCAGCTTGCCACATCAACAGGCCACGTTAGCAAGCCATCATCGATCATGTTAACAGGGTCCACATATAATTGACATGTTAGCCTACCATGTGAGTAGCACGTCATTAGTCACATTAGCAAGACCGTACATGCAGTTGTCACGTTAGTGGCATGTCAACAACTATAGTCGCCACATAGTGCCACATCATCGACACATATTTTTTATGTAGTGACATGCCATTGACCGAGCAGTACCACGCCTTCAGGGCTTTATCCAGTCTACCATGTCATCATTGCTATGTCAACGTCCACGTCATTATCACGTCAATGATTTCCAATGATACATGTATGTCACATTGGCTTCTATGGCTACATTATTTAGGGTATCACAGTTTTGCCAGTTTACTAAACTAGTTTTTGGCAGTTTCTTTCCTTTAACTGGTTCACCCCCATTTAGACCGGTCCTTAAGGTTTTTTAGCATTCTCATTCAAATCTTGAGGTTAATTTTAGCTACTTCTACTTCTAGAATTGAGTTTTTCTTTATACCTTCTCATTCTTAAGGGTAATTAGCCACACTATGGATAAGTTTGCAATTCCCCAACCGAGAAACACCAATAACAAGCCTTCATAATCCACCTTTACTCTATCCTGCACTAGTAATGCACCATCCTCTGTTCTATCCTGCACTAGTAATGCACTAGTAATTGCCAGTCAAGTTCTATCCTGCACTAGTAATGCACCATCCTCTGTTCATTCGGTCTTGTTAGGTAAACCTCCATCTTGGCTCTTCTATTCTGCTTGATGTAATCACATGACCTCTTTTCCTACTTCCTTTTCAACTCATACTCCTCAACTACACTAATCAATCATTCACACAACTAACGACTCATCTATCATAGCTAAATTTGTAGGAATTATCACTTCATCTAACCTGTCTATTCCTTATGCTTTTTATGTGTCTGCATTGTCATTTAATCTACTTTTTGTTGGCTAACTGTGTGAACTTAGTTATCATCTAATCTTTGATTCCTCTGGTTATGTTGTATAAGATCCTTAGACTGGATAGACACTTGGGACCAGGTGTAGATTTGGTTGTATGTTTGAGCTCTCATCCATGGACATTCCTATTTCTTGTATTCCTATTGCAGTTTCTTCTTCATTATCCACACCCTTTTGGCACTTAAGTCTTTGTCGTGCTTTCTTATCTCGAGTCAGATTATTAGTATTTATAGGTTTGCTAGGATCAATGTCTTTATGTTCTAGTCCTTTTGATCACGTGTTTTGTCGACTTAGAAAACAATTGACATTTTTGTTTAATAATAATAATTCAATTGTTTCTGCACCATTTGATCTTGTTGTCCAGATATTTATCCTAGAGATGATGAATATGATATTTTGTAAATATTGAAAACTTTACAAACTTTAAAAATGAATGCAAGAAAAGGTTCATAAAATTTTCTATGTCCTCGATCAAGCATCCCTACTTGAGTTTTTTTCACTATTTTGATCTTTTTGCAGGTGGAAGTTAAACCTTTATAACAAGAGCTCCTATCTCTTTGCCTCGCAAAATATCATCTTTTGTCTCACAAGGGTAGCACCTACCCACAAATTTTACTGCAACGAGAAGATACAAAGTTGTTTAATAAACATTCTTTTCAAGAGTAGAGTGGTACAATAAATGCTCACTTTCTATATATTAATCAAGTATAAGCTCAGAGTATTTAAGATGAGTAAAATTTTTAGATCTATGTTTTCAATGGTCAGATCTAAAGTCAAGAATAAAGATGTAGAAGTGTAAGCTTGTAAAGAGATAACAATAATACTTTAGAGAATATTTATTTATAACTCTCAAAAGAATATGGCTATTGTATTTCAAAATAGAGTAGTTTCTTTATTTTTCATCTGTTCAGAATTTGAATTTTTTGATTGCCAGATCGATAAAATCAATCAACTGAATCACCAATTATTCGACTGGATCAAAATTCAGTTGACTGATCAACTCAACTGATTTGTCCAGGAAATTTAAAGTTCATGTGTTTAAGAACAATCAGTTTATTATTTCTTAGAGTTAGTCGAATAGTTATGATGTATACTATTTTAACATTTAAAAATTAATCAACTAAATCTTTTTTTAGGTCAACTATATTAGATAATATATTCTGACTGTGTACTTAAAATGGTCACTCAATTTATTGACACTCGAAAGTGATAGACTGATTTTGACAGAAAAAATTTCTTATATTTCACAGTACCATGCCGTATTGTGGCTTTTTATTTTTTTTTCAAGTGTCGGTAGCCACTTTACATATTTATTCATTATAATCCTTTGTCTATTGAGTATGCTTTCATGCATATATCAATATTGGTGCAATATTGATATAAACAAATTTCTGTTATATTATTAATTAATTTATTATTATTATTATTATTTTATTCATGACCTTCATAAGTGCACTTCCGAGTTCTGGCCAATTTCATCTATAACTGCAAGTGCGATGAGTTAAAAGATTGGCAGTGATTCACCGGCAGTGGTAGATGAACGTTGTCAGATCTCTCTGGGAGGAGATATTCTATTTCCAGGCAGCATTTTGTCTATATCCAGGTTACTGTTTCTGTCTTGTGCGATAACAACAGTAATACTAAACAACTGGAGTTAGCAAAAACCCAGCGAAATCCAAAATAAAAACAAACACGAATCCCCATAAAATCAGTTAAATTTAACAGCCAATTGGCTTCTTTCCTTTCCACTGTCACACCGAATCATTCGCTCGCTATCTCCTACTGAACAAGTATATATATTTATACATATATAAAAACATATATGTGTCGATATGTATATATGTGTATGTGTGTATATGTTTATATTTATTTTTATTTATAATAAAATAATAATAAAACCAAAAAAAGAATAGACAGAGAGAGAAAATGCACACACAGAAAGGAAACGAAAAGAGTCTCACTTCTCTCTCTCTCTCTCTCTCTCTCTCTCTCTCTCTCCGTTTCCCGCTCCATTGACGACACCGTTGACAGAGCTCTCATTTCGGTTTTCTTCTGAGACAGTAAAAGTTTATATTTACTTTTTATGTTTCTTCATTTTTTAGGGGTACAATGTTTGTTGACAGTAAGAAAATAACGTTTCTCTGAGCCCTAGATTCTGCTAATGCTGTTCTGATCCGATCTCCGTATTGTTTTTTGTTTGTTTCATCCGTTAATTACTGAATTGTTTTCATTATTGGTGCTCAATTCAACACTTCTTTATTACATACATATAAATGTACATATGTATACGTGTATATGAAGATCTGATTCTTATATGATTTTGATCTTTTTGTAATTTTTTTGTTGTTGATGTTTTGCAGAGTGTTCGATTGATTTGAATTTTAACGGAAGCTTACTTGCTTGAGCATCTTCTACACCATTTATTTAATTTCTATATAGTATTGGTGATGTATATTGCTGGATTGGACTAGATGAAGATGAATTTAACCGTTTAGGGGTGTGATGCTTTTCTGGCGGAGGAGGGCGATTTTGGTTCATTTCAAAAAAGGGATTCCTTCCACATTTGCGTTTTCCGGCTGAGGTGCTTTTTCTTACTCGATTCGACCTCTTTATGTTGCTACATTTTTTGTGTATTGTTGCTTTCAATGAGAAATGAGTTACTAAGTTTACTGCTCTTTTGTCAAGTGGGAATTGGGGGTTTTTATGGACTAATTAGGTAAGTTTGGAATGGGGTTTTGTAATCATATTGTGATTTTCTCATTTTTCCCCTTTTCTAGGGAATTTGGAAGAGCCAAGTCATATAGTGATTTTGTGAATTCTAAGTTTTTGAAAAATTGGCATAAAATAAGTTCATAGGGAATTATGATTGTGAAACTTGGTTAGTTGTGCTATGGATCTTCCATTTCTAAGTGATATGGAAAACAAATTTTTGACCTTTTTGGGGGTTTCTGTAGGCAATTTAGTGTTTAGTGAATCGAATTGATTGATTACTTCTATTTGCAGGAGGCCAAGGAGAACGCTGAAGTGAAGTCTTGGTGCAAATGTCAAAGTCTCCCTCCCCTGGGCCAAGAGAGCGCATATCCTCATCTAGTTCTTGGCCTAGGTTAGTACTGTTTTCTCGGTTTGCTCTCTCAAAATGTGGTAAAACTTCACTGTTTTCACTTTAGTGATAACTAATCCATCTGTTGCACTTACATTCTGAAGACAAGCTGTTGTGCACTCTTCAAGAAAAAAGATAAATTTGTATAAAACAACCTAAAATGGAAAGAGAAGGCAGATCAACTCTAACATTCTTATAAATTGTTTTATACAATTACTTGATGTTATAACCATAAACACCAGTTTGAAATTCCCTTTAAATTGCTCTAATTGATTTTAGATTTATCTTTTTTTATTGGGGGCGTTATATGCTAAATTTTCACTAGTGGATCCACTGTTTTCTCAGGGAATCAAATGGATCAACAGAAATGGGTGATCCAGAAGGTACAATGGCTACAGTTGCTCATTTTATTGAGCAGCTACATGCCAACATGTCTTCACCACATGAAAAAGAACTTATTACAGCACGATTGCTTGGTATTGTCAGAGTGAGAAAGGAAGCACGGGCTCTTATCGGTTCACATGCTCAGGCAATGCCATTGTTCATATCTATACTTAGGAGTGGCACTCCTGTGGGAAAAGTAAATGTTGCTGCAACATTAAGCGTCCTGTGCAAAGATGAAGACTTACGGTTGAAGGTGCTCCTGGGTGGATGCATCCCACCATTACTCTCACTTTTGAAGTCCAAGTCAACTGAGGCAAGGAGGGGAGCAGCAGAAGCAATATATGAAGTTTCATCCGGTGGACTTTCCGATGATCACGTGGGTATGAAAATATTTGTTACGGAAGGTGTAGTACCTTCCTTATGGGAGCAACTGAATCCGAAAAATAAGCAGGACAAAGTGGTAGAAGGTTTTGTCACTGGGGCCTTGAGAAATCTTTGTGGTGACAAAGATGGGTACTGGAGAGCAACACTCGAGGCTGGAGGAGTAGATATGATTGTAGGGCTTCTTTCTTCGGACAATGCTGTTGCTCAATCCAATGCAGCTTCTCTCTTGGCCCGCCTGATATTGGCATTCAGTGATAGCATCCCAAAAGTAATAGATTCTGGAGCCGTCAAAGCTTTACTTCAACTTGTGGGTCGGGAAAATGATGTTTCTGCCCGTGCCAGTGCTGCTGATGCTTTGGAGGCTCTCTCTTCAAAGTCAACCAAGGCTAAGAATGCTATTGTGGATGCAGATGGTGTGCCAGTTCTTATTGGAGCTATAGTTGCTCCTTCTAAAGAGTGCATGCAAGGGGAGGGTGGTGAGGCTCTTCAGGGGCATGCAACACGAGCTTTAGCAAACATATGTGGTGGGATGGCTGCTCTAATACTGTATCTTGGAGAACTTTCTCAATCCCCGCGCTTAACAGCTCCTGTTGCTGATATAATTGGAGCTCTTGCTTACTCTCTGATGGTCTTCGAGCAGAAATCTGGTGTTGATGAAGAACCTTTTAATGCAACACAGATAGAAGATATTTTAATAATGCTCCTAAAACCTCGAGATAATAAGCTGGTTCAGGAGCGTGTACTTGAGGCCATGGCCAGCCTTTATGGTAATGCCTATCTATCGAGATTGCTGAACCAAGCAGAAGCAAAGAAGGTGCTTATTGGACTCATCACAATGGCTGCTGCTGATGTGCAGGAGTATCTGATACTCTCTCTGATAAGCTTATGCTGTGATGGGGTGGGCATCTGGGAGGCCATTGGAATGAGGGAAGGAATTCAGCTTCTCATATCGTTGCTGGGGTTATCCAGTGAACAGCATCAAGAGTATGCTGTTGAGATGCTGGCAATCCTGACCAACCAAGTTGACGACAGTAAGTGGGCAATCACAGCCGCGGGGGGAATTCCTCCATTGGTCCAGTTGTTAGAGATGGGATCGCAGAAGGCAAGGGAGGATGCTGCTCATGTTCTGTGGAATTTGTGCTGTCACAGTGAAGATATTCGTGCCTGTGTTGAAAGTGCTGGAGCCGTTCCAGCATTCTTGTGGCTTCTAAAAAGTGGTGGACCAAAGGGGCAGGAAGCCTCGGCTAAGGCACTAACAAAACTTGTTCAAACAGCTGATAATGCCACCATCAATCAGTTAATAGCTTTGCTCCTGGGAGACTCTCCAAGCTCAAAGGCCCACATTATTAGAGTTTTAGGTCATGTACTTACTATGGCATCACAGAGTGATCTTGTCAACAGGGGAGCTGCAGCTAATAAAGGGCTGAGGTCACTTGTCCAGGTTCTCAATTCCTCTAATGAAGAGACACAAGAGCATGCGGCTTCTGTCCTAGCTGATCTTTTTAGCAGTAGACAAGATATATGCGATAGTCTTGCAACCGATGAAGTTGTGCATCCTTGCATGAAGCTTTTGACCAGCAATACTCAAGTTATTGCAACACAGTCAGCTCGAGCCTTGGGTGCTTTGTCTCGTCCAACTAAGTCCAAGTCTACTGGTAAAATGTCTTATATTGCAGCAGGGGATGTCAAGCCTCTAATTAAGCTGGCCAAAACTTCTTTGATTGATGCTGCTGAGACTGCAGTGGCTGCACTGGCCAATCTTCTGTCTGATCCCCATATAGCTGCAGAAGCTCTGGCAGAAGATGTTGTTTCAGCTTTGACAAGAGTACTGGGAGAAGGAACTTCAGAAGGTAAGAAGAATGCATCACGTGCCCTTCACCAATTATTGAGGCATTTTCCAGTAGGTGATGTACTCACAGGGAATGCTCATTGTCGATTTGCTGTTCTTGCGATTGTTGATTCCTTAAATGTGATGGATATGGATGGGAATGACACTGCTGATGCTTTAGAAGTAGTTGCATTGTTGGCTAGGACAAAACAAGGGGTGAACTTCTCTTACCCTCCATGGTCTGCCCTTTCTGAAGTTCCATCAAGCTTAGAGCCTCTTGTACACTGCCTGGCTGAGGGGCCTCCTCCAGTGCAAGATAGGGCCATAGAGATCCTGTCTAGGCTTTGTGGGGATCAACCAGTTGTGTTAGGTGACCTGTTGGTTGCAAAATCAAGATCCATTGGTGCACTGGAAAATAGAATAATGGACTCCACCAGTTTAGAGGTGAGAGTTGGGGGGGCTGCATTGCTCATTTGTGCTGCAAAAGAACACAAAATCCAATCAATGGATGCACTTGATACGTCAGGATACTTAAAACCACTTATATATGAATTAGTAGACATGATGAAGCGAAACTCCTGTTGTTGCTCTCTAGAAATTGAAGTCAGAACCCCTCGAGGTTTTGTGGAAAGAACTGCCTTCCAGGAAGGAGATGAGTTTGACGTTCCTGATCCAGCCACTGTGTTGGGAGGTACTGTTGCCTTGTGGTTGCTATTAATGATTTCTTCATTTCACGCAAAGAACAAACTCACTGTAGTGGAAGCTGGGGGACTTGAGGCCCTATCAGAGAAGCTTGCAGGTCATACTTCTAATCCGCAGGTAGGGCCTGATCTAGTCTTAAGTAATCTTTAGTGTTTCAGCTTTTCTTTCATTCTGTGTTGTGGTGGCTTACAATTTATAGATTGAGCATCAATGGGCCTTTTTGTTATAGCTAGGTGTGGATCTAAGTGCTACTATATCCAGATTTTAAATTAGATGGCACATTAAATTCATAGATGTTTTAGGATTATGGCAGTCAATAGTATCTGTATGAAGAGATTAATCTGGCACTTATGTCAGCAACAAGTTTGATTACAGAAGAACTAAAAATTTAACTGGTAAGCTGTTCCCATATTTTTTTTCTCCACTTTAGATAGTGATGTTAACATGTGGAGTACCGAATGCTAGGGTCAGATGAGAGTTGCACAACCAAGAGAGAGAGAGATGACAATGGGAGGCCCAAGGACCTGAATTCCAGTTCAAAGATTCTAAGAGGTTCAAGCACAATCAGCCCACTGATACAGGCTTCTTGACCGTACATAGAGTTCCTGGAGTAGGGGACATGGGAACCAATTGGGCTGCAAGCCTTAAGTTGATCAAGACGTAGCAAAAGCTGCCATCTTGCAGGGACTGGGCCAGGCTTGGGCCAACAAGGTGTCATTGATGGTCAATCCATTGTTGGGCAGAGGATGCGTTGAGCCATGTGTCATGGAAATAACTTGGCTCCTTCCCATCCAGAACAGCCAATGCTACCCCCAAAATAGGGTGGGGGTTGAGGGTCACATCAACTAGCCCCCTGCTCCAGCCACAAAGCGAGCACCATGGTCCAGAGTCATGGTGTTGGCAAGCAACTGAGCCCCATATGGGAAACCCAAGCACTGCTCCGGACCTTGTAAGGTTTCAAGTGTTGAGATGCAGCAAGTGCTAGACTTTGCTTTTAAGATAAGTCCTCCTCAAGGAGTGTATCTAGACCTTTGGAGGAGTTTAGGAGAGTGAGCTTTTAGCACTTTTTTAGGAGTTCTCTCTGGTGTTCATGTTCTCGAAGTCTAAGAACACTTTTGCAAAGGTGCCATGTTTGTGTCAAACACGTTGTCACGTGTTAAACAATGTATTTGACACTGACACTTTGTAACACTCCTAGACATGTCTCTAACACATTATAGACAAGGGCATGGCTAGCAGGCCTGGCACGGGTCTCAATTTTTTTTATTTGAAAATTTTTACGTACTTTTAATTCTTTTTTCAATTTTCAGTGTACCCTTTTAATTTGTATTCCCCCCCACCTTTTAAAATTTTTCTCACTTTTACGCTTAATTCAAATTTCAATTTGACCCCATAATGGGACTTTGATAGACTTGGAAATTTTTGGATAGCCTTTAGTTTTTTTTAAGAGTCTCTTTCTTTAATTAGACTTCTTATATAATTTGTAAGTTTCTTTGTATCAATTAATTTGATTATTCATCCAATATCTTATTAATCAATATTAAATTTTTATACTTCTTTAATTTTTAAATTTATAATCAAACATTTAGTGAAAATTTTGCCCCCCCTTAAAGCAAATTCCTAGCTCAGCCCTAGATTATAGACGTGCCCATAATTCATAAATAAATTTCATTATTCCGGACACTTGGTCAACACATTTCAATTACTTTCCCAATCACAATTTATATTAAGACAAATACATCTTAAAAGGAGTTATATCCAACAATTTTGGGAGCAAGATGAACTTACCATGAAATGTCCAATCATTCTTTTCTTAAGAAAATTTAACATTGTACACTTAACCACTATACAACTCCGCATTCAATCTACAAATTTTAGTGTAGGTGAAGAATAAAATTGTAATAAAAAAGTACAATATGAGAGCACTCGTAATAAATAAGATAATAATTTATGATATATTTTTAGCTTCATCTTCCATATTATGCAATTCTTAGTATTGAAATCAAAAGTTAATTACAGTTCTTAGATGCATAAAAACTGAAATTTATATTTATATATTGCTGTATTTGTATCCTATTCTTTTGAGATTTCCTGTAATGTATCATGTCTGTGTCCCATGTTTGCATATATGCTAGCCACATGGTATGTCAAGGTCGTTACGTGGAGACGAGTGGATGGTTCACTTGGCAGGTTGTCATAGGATCATTCTGAGTGTCGTCAATAGGTTTGAAATGATTCGGCATTTTAGATGAAATTGTGAAAATAAGAAGAATGATTATAACCTTAGGATCAAAGTTGAAATAACATTTCCAGCATGCAGTCCCTGTATAGGATATTTAACTTTCAACTGGCATAAGTTATCTTTTACTTTCTATATTTGTGTGTAACAAAGACAAAAGTATAGTGCTTTGTTACACCTTAAATGTGGGATGTTGTAACAATGCAAAGTTGCAAACAAATGCTGACTCTATGCCCTGTCTAAATTTGTTGCACATGGCGATGCATGTGATTGAGCTTGTTTATACTATTGAAAATAGCATGGAAATACTAAAGTGGCCTAAAATGTCATAGTGAAGCAGATCTTTGGGTTTGAATTATAATGATGGAATGGGAGGGGGGAAAAAAGAGGGAAGGGGGCTTCAGGTTAGGACTTCATTTTTTATATCGGAGACTTGCCAATGACAGGTCCTTTGGGCGCATGGCTGTCCAAGAAAATTCCGGATATGCGACCCCATCCCAAGAACCTCATATCAGGTAAGATGAAGCACGCCTTTAGCATGCCTAAAACATGGATCTTTTGGAACATGGTCCTTTGTCCTCAAGACTTTACCGGCTGAGCTAACCCTGGGGGGTTGGTTAGGACTTCAATACATATGTGTGTCTGTCTTTTTTGCACACTGTAAATTGTGTTCTTATACAGTAAGGATAATGTTAAAGAGGTCACCAGAACTTTAGAAATTGACCTCTAATGGAACATGTTAGTTTCTCTATCACAGGTTAATGATGTAAGATTTTAATTCCAATTGTATTTTTCAGCCTCTATGGGCTAGATAGCTTGCATGCTTGGGTTTAAAAATGATTTGTTTAGATTTGGTAACTGAATTGAAAGATTTTCTTCATTGACAGGCCGAATTTGAGGATACTGAGGGTATATGGATAAGTGCCCTGCTCCTGGCTATTTTGTTCCAAGATGCAAATGTTGCTTCATCTCCAGCAACCATGCGCATTGTGCCCTCACTTGCACTTTTGCTGAGGTCTGATGATGTGATTGACAGGTTCTTTGCTGCCCAGGCAATGGCTAGTCTTGTTTGTAGTGGAAACAAGGGAATGAATCTTGCAGTTGCAAATTCAGGAGCAGTTGCTGGGTTAATAAACCTAATTGGTTATGTAGAATCAGATATGCCAAACCTCATTTCTTTATCTGAAGAATTCTCTCTGGTACGAAACCCTGATCAAGTAATTCTGGAACGTCTGTTCGAAATTGAAGATGTGAGAATTGGTTCCACTGCACGCAAAACTATTCCTTTGTTAGTGGATCTTTTGAGACCAATGCCAGATAGACCAGGTGCTCCTCCAACTGCAGTTCGCCTCTTGACACGTATTGCAGATGGAAGTGATACAAATAAACTAATTATGGCTGAAGCTGGAGCTCTGGATGCTTTGACAAAGTACTTATCTTTGAGTCCTCAAGACTCAACTGAGGCAACTATATCTGAACTATTGAGAATATTATTTAGCAATCCTGATCTTCTTCGATATGAAGCATCGATCAGTTCCTTGAATCAACTTGTAGCTGTTCTGCGTTTGGGATCAAGAAATGCAAGATTGAGTGCTGCTAGGGCTCTCCATGAACTTTTTGATGCTGAGAACATTAGAGATTCTGAATTAGCCAAGCAGGCAGTTCATCCTCTGGTTGACATGCTTAATGCTGCATCAGAGAGTGAGCAACATGCTGCTCTTGTTGCCTTGATCAAGTTGACTTCAGGAAATTCTTCAAAAGCTGCTCTGACGACTGATGTGGAAGGGAATCCCCTTGAGAGTCTACACAAAATTTTGTCTTCCAATTCTTCCTTGGAACTGAAGACAAATGCTGCACAACTCTGTTTTGTTCTTTTTGGTAATTCAAAAGTCAGAGCAATGCCAATTGCCTCTGAATGCATAGAGCCCCTTATATCACTGATGCAATCTGGTATCGGTAGAGCAGTGGAATCTGGTGTTTGTGCCTTTGAGAGATTGTTGGATGATGATCAAGTGGAGCTTGTGGCAGCTTATGATGTTGTTGATCTCCTTGTTGGTTTGGTTTCTGGGTCAAATCATCAGCTTATTGAGGCTAGCATCTGTGCTCTCATTAAATTGGGGAAAGATCGGACTCCACGCAAGTTGGACATGGTCAAAGCTGGCATTATTGATAATTGTCTTGAGCTACTCCCAACTGCACCCAGTTCGTTATGCTGCTCAATTGCAGAACTATTCCGCATCTTGACAAATAGTAGTGCAATTTCTAGAAGCTCGGGTGTGGTGGAAATTGTAGAACCTCTTTTTATGGTTTTGCTTCGTCCAGATTTCAGTCTGTGGGGACAGCACAGTGCTTTGCAAGCACTTGTTAATATTTTGGAGAAACCACAAAGCCTAGCAACTTTAAAACTTACTCCTAGCCAAGTCATTGAACCTCTGATTTCATTTTTGGAATCCCCATCTCAAGCTATCCAGCAGCTCGGAACAGAACTGCTATCTCATCTTCTTGCACAGGAGCATTTTCAGCAAGATATCACGACAAAAAATGCTGTTGTGCCCCTTGTTCAGCTTGCAGGAATTGGAATATTGAACTTGCAGCAAACAGCAATAAAGGCACTGGAAAATATCTCTTTAAGTTGGCCAAAGGCAGTTGCTGATGCTGGGGGTATATTTGAGCTTGCAAAGGTTATCATTCAAGATGACCCTCAACCACCCCATGCATTGTGGGAATCAGCTGCCCTGGTTCTCTCCAACGTTCTACGTTTCAATGCTGATTACTATTTCAAAGTTCCTTTGGTGGTTCTTGTGAAGATGTTGCACTCAACACAGGAGAGTACAATTGTGGTGGCTCTAAATGCACTGACTGTTCAAGAATCGATTGATGCTTCAAGTGCTGAACTGATGACTGAAGCTGGTGCCATAGATGCTCTGCTGGACCTTTTAAGATCTCACCAGTGTGAAGAAGATTCAGGAACACTACTTGAAGCTTTATTCAACAATATGAGGGTACGAGAGATGAAGGTTTCCAAGTATGCAATAGCACCTCTAGCACAGTATTTGTTGGACCCACAGACTAGATCGCAGTCCGGTAGGTTTCTTGCAGCTCTTGCTCTTGGTGACCTCTCCCAGAACGAAGGACTTGCCAGAGCTAGTGATTCTGTTTCAGCATGTCGGGCACTGATAAGTTTGCTTGAAGATCAGCCAACAGAAGAAATGAAAATGGTGTCAATTTGTGCCTTGCAAAACTTTGTCATGCATAGTAGAACTAATAGGCGAGCTGTCGCAGAAGCAGGTGGCATATTGGTAATTCAGGAACTGCTATTGTCTCCTAATTCAGAGGTTGCTGGGCAGGCAGCATTGCTCATCAAATTTTTATTTTCAAATCACACACTTCAAGAATATGTATCAAATGAGCTTATCAGATCATTGACAGGTAACTTATTATAACTGTTTAATCCTCTTTTACTATGTTTCTTTATATTCTACGGTGGTCCCTGTGCCTGCTATCTTATATTTTCAAAAACTTGTATATATTCATATATTATTCAGACATTGATCAATACACGGTCAACTCTGGTTATAATTTTCCCTACTCATTTATATACATGTATCCACATTAGACAGTTGTTTTGCATGGATAATGCTCTCAAACTGTTAGCTACAACTTATTTTTTGGTGCAAGGCTACTATGGACAGATTTTTGAATTTTGCTCAATATTTGATTTGATTATTGTTACTACTCTTGCATCCCTATTCTCTTTTACTAAAAATGTGTCATGATGACTTAGGGGTGCTAGGGCTTTTTGGATCATATGTTATTCAAAGGGCGTAGAGAACATGGAAAATCATAGAAAAGATTTGGATGGATCTGAAGAACTTTTTCTTACATTATCAAAAGTATACCTTCATCAATATGTTGTAGGGCTGCAACTTGGGCGGGCTAACCCGAGCCCGGCCCGAATTTTGACAGGCTTGGACAAAAGTATATATACATCGGGACAGGCCTGGACATAAATCTTGAAGCCCGACCTCAATTTGGGCCAAGCCTGGGTTTAAGTTTAAAGAGCCCGAATTAACCTGAGCCCGACAGTCACTGCTAAACATTTGCTACTTTGGAGGTAGCATTTGAAACTTATAAACAAACTTAAGTTTGAGTAAAATCTCGATGTGGGATGAGACTGAGTTATTTTATGTATCTGTGTACATATCATTTTTATTCTAATCATATACACCTCGTGGCTCAATCTCAGGCTCTCTTCCTCTTCTTCTCCCTCACCCTTTATTGCCATATCTTTACTGCATTTTTCCCTTTCTCACTCTCTATACATACATACATATAAATATAGTAGGATTGTGTGTGGGTTGATGTCTGATCTCTTGATACAACATGGTCACTGTGTAGCTTCATCATCCATGAAACAGATCTCTTGATACAACATCATCACTCTGCATTGCTTCATCATCCATGAAGTTGATTCTTGCTCATCATCTACAATTGCAACCACTGCAATCCGATGGGTTATCCCAATAAACCTTGGTTAGTGATTTCTACAAGATCAAAATATATAAATTGAATCTGCAAGTAAACCCAACACAATCTTCAAATGATAGTTCCTTATTTTATATATAATAGTACTTTTTTCTTCCTCTGCTCACTTTGAATTCCATGAGATCAACATCTTTAATGCATCTGCCTATATCAACTTCTCAGTCATAGCATTTGGGATTCTTTTGTTTTAATCCATGTTTTAACTCCCCCCCCCCCCCCCTTCCCCCCCTCCCCCCCCCTCTTTCCTTATAGTCACTGACCTCCTCAGTCACCGACTTTGTTTCTTTAACTCCTTTTAGGATTCTATAATCCCACATCGAAAGATAACCCATTTGTAAGGGTCATTTCATACTATAAAATAGTCCCTCAATTGTTTCTTTATCTGATATATCTTTTTGATTGCTTTTACAGCTGTCAAAAATATTTTAAAAATTTTCGTCATGGGTATTGGGCAACCCGAGTTTATACTTGGGTTGGGTCCGGGTTACGTCTTTTGGGCTTGATGTCTGGACTGGCCTGGGCACTCGGTTATTGAGTTCGGGCTGAGCTTGGGCAAGCTTCAAGCCCGGCCTGGCCCGTTTGACTTGCACCTCTAATATGTTGTGAGGTTTAGCATACCAACATGATAAAGACCATTATTTGACAAAATATATATATTTTTTAAACTTATGTGAGTTAGGATAAGGGAGTCTAGCAAGTGTTGAGTTGGATTTGAAACAAACAATCTCAAACACTCTGCATCATTGCTAGTATTTTGGGTCTGCTGAATGACGTGTATATGATTCTTGGGAACAGTAACAATCATGTCTTTTTTAAACTTTGAGTTTAAGTACCGTTAAGATTGCAAATTGAGTTGCCTGCATTTTCCAGAATGGTAAATTTTTGTATTTTTCCCTTTTCCATTTCAGAGATATGTTTTAAGCATTTACCATTTATACATGCATGTGTGCAGGGTACATTTATTATGCAGAAACACCCAGTTAGGTTGGTAATCTAAGAACTTTTTATAAAGGAAACTGTCAAAAATAATAATTTCTGGAGACAAAAGACAAAAGACTAAAGATTGTAATGAAGCATCAAAGCCTCATTTTGCAATCCATTTGGTAATATGGAAAAATGGAAGGGAGGGGGAGGAAAGGTTGAGGGTTGAAGAGTTTTTCATATATTTGGTAGAGGAAAGGAGGAAGGGAAAGGAATGGAGGGGAGGGAAGCCCCTTCACTCCGAGTCCACCATTTTATTTCCTCCCAATTTTGGGAGGAAAGGAGGAGGGACAGGACTCTTTTAAATATAGACGGGTATAATGGTAAGGCCACAAAATACCCTTTCTTACTCAACAAAACAACTTGAAGCCCCTTTCCTTTCCCTAGATATTACTTTTCCCCCATCCTCCTACCAAACAAAGCATTAATGCTATTTAGAGAATTGAGTCTAGATTTTGACCATGCATGTTATCTAAGTGGGATCAAAATGCAACTTAGGTAACATAAAATGAGCTTTAGGAGTGTTATCTAAGAATTCCATGTTGTCACTATGACAGTTGGATTGCGTACACCTAGCATGGATGATTTCATCCCATTTATTATTCTTCAATCAGTTCTTCAACACAGAAATGTGAGACGCATTATATTTGTCAGTATTTATTTTCGTGTTCGTGTTTCTTCATTCAATTTAATTCTGTGTTGATATTCTTGCTATTAGGTTAAAAGAGATGGCTTTTATGTTGATAACCCAATTTTGAGCATAGAATTAAAACCAAATATCATCTAGGTGTGGAACACTTGAGTTCCTATTCTACCTCTTGTTCTTTCTTTCTTTCATGCTATGTGTATTGAAGAAGAATATGTGCATATCTTGAGGCAGGACAGACTAGAGGTTTTTTATTCTAGGATTGTACTGCAAGAGAAAAGTGATTGTTTGTAGGATTAGAATAATGTAAATAAGGTTAAAATTTGTAAAATGATGGACCTAAGGTCTTTGGATCAGATTTTTGTAAATTAACTGCTGTTATCTGTACCCGTGAACAATATGTTGCAGCAAGTGGTGTCATTAGAAGAATAAAATGTGAGATGAGAAAGGAAATATGAAAGAGAGATCAAGAGATGTCCTACTTGGTGAGGGCTTGTTTGAGATCCACACTAAAGTAATTGAAGAGTCCCACACTGATTCAAACAATAGAGCCACTCATCAGCTCTTATCTCATTTTACACCAAGGGTCCCTATTTATATATAATAGAGAACCCTAAAAACACACATAAACCTTCAAAATCTTAGTGTGCTCAATATTAAAACCAAATAAGACTAAAGTTGTACCTATAGAAAGTTTCTTCTAATAATGGGCTGCAACCTAAGAAAGACCATAACCCTACTTGCACTAAAAAAATTTATTTTAAACTCCTAGAATGACTGAACTAATTTTTAACCACGAATAGGATATAACAAGAGCTACAATCAAACACATCTATCCTATAAATTTTCTTATAAATCATGATTATAATGATGCAGGTGCTCTCTTGGGAGTTTCCTTCCCCTTGTTCTTTTGATTTATATCGTACATATGGAGAGGAATAAAGGTTAGTCCAGTTTTTCATGGCATCGAGAGATGACTTTGAGGGCCTTTGTAGTTCTGTTCTTCATCGTAGTCCTCTTCCTTAGGTTGATTCAGTGGTACACGAGCTCTTAGTTGAGGAGGTGTGTCTCAAGGCCCTTCTAGACAAGGGTCTTCTTCCTCTGCCTACACAGACGTGTTAGCTGTTCCACCTAAGCTCTAGCCTAGCACTCAACATAGGCAGAGAGTTCAGTTAGTGTTGATGAGTGTAGTTTCTATCGTGAGAAGGGTCATTGGAAGGCCTAGTGCCCTAGATTAGTGAATAAGGGATTTTGCGGACCACAACAACAGTCTTTTCGAGGTAGGGATCGTCCCACTGTCGCTGTTGCTCCTCATCAGCTCCGTCTCTGTCACTGAGCAATTGTAGAAGCTCCTCTCTACTAATTCGCCTAATTCCCTTTCTGTCTCTCCTTCTGCAAGTTCTTTTTTCTTAGCGCCTTTAGGTATTTTTCGAAGCACTTGGGTTTTTGACTCAAGTGCTACTCATCACATAACTAGTGATTCTTCTTTATTTGTATCTACTCTTTCTGCCTCTTCTGTCTCTGTCCTTGTTGCCAATGGCACTCATATGTCCTTGGTAGGCATTGGATCTATTGTTTCTTCTCAGTTTTTTCTTTCTGATGTCTATTATATTCCCTAACTCACTTTAAATTTGATTTCTGTTAGTCAATTGTTTGATTCTAGCTCTACTTTTCTTCTTCTAGTTGTGTTGTGCAGGATCCTCTGTCAAAGAAGCTGATTGAGACAGGTCGTAGACAGGGTGGATTGTATGTGTTGGAGGAGATGCATGTTCCTGTTGTTGCTATTTTTTTTTTTGTTGATTTAGCTTCTATTCGTTTGAGTCCAAAGTCGTCTAATTTCTATTTATGGCATTTGCATCTTGGTCATATTTCTAGTAGTCGTTTACGTTTTTTAGTTTCTACTGGTAGTTTGGGGAATTTAGATAGTCTTGATATTTCTGATTGTAGTGGATGCAAACTTGCAAAATTTACAACATTACCTTTTAATAAAAGTTCTATTGTTTTTATTGCTCTATTTGACATTGTTCATTTTGATGTATGGGGCCTTGCACCTCTTTCTACAAAAGGAGGGTCCAAATATTATGTTTCGTTTGTTGATGATTATTCTCGGTATTGCTAGGTTTATCTTATGAAGCGTTGATCTGAAGTCCTTTTTATATTTTCTACTTTTTGTGCTATGATACATACTCAGTATTCTTCTGTTATTAAAATACTTTAGATGTGATTTAGGAGGTGAGTATTCTTTTACTTCCTTTCTTGACTTGTTGAAATCTATTGGCATTATTCGTTAATCTTCGTGTTGATACTCCTGAGCAGAATGGTATGGCTTTGCGTAAGCATAGGCACATTATGGAGACGACTCGTTCTCTTCTGCTTTCTGCTAGTGTTCCTAGAACTTTTTGGGGAGAAGCCATGGTGTTAAATTGCGGTCGCGGGATACGACGCTGTCGCGGTGTAACGGTGTTGGGAGTATCGGCCTACCCATAACGGGAATCGGAAACCGCGACTGTGGATTTTTTTCAAACATTAGCAAACCTCCTAAGATTTACTAATACACATGTTTTTACTTTAGTTTATTACTTTTAAGGGTTTTAAAGTAATTTTTATCATTTTTATGACACTTAAAAAGATGTTTTATAATTTTATATTATTTTTTTAAGTTAAAATACCTAAAAGTAGCATTTTTATGATTTTTAAGAATAACATTGCAACAAATAATGTAAATAATTACTTCAAAAACAATTAAAAGTTCAGAATCAATAACAATTCACGAAAGAAGGCAAATCTAAATATCTAATTAGTTGGTAGCTAGTTGGTACCTCTTGGAACTACTACCAAAATGAATGGCGTGCAGGTACTTGACAGTCTCTATCATTGTCATCATCATTATATGGTCTTTCCAACAGTTGCCCATTGAAATAATTAGAACCTCCCACTCCTATTGATGTATTACTGCCATTCGAATCTTCTGGTTGTTGCTGCATGTAATATCTAGCCCCATCCCTATAAGGCACTATAGGCCCAAAGAGGTTATTTGTAAGAGCCTCTACATCTGAAAGAAGTGGATGTGGAGTTGCATATTGTGGTGGTGGGAGGGGATAGTAATGAGGTTGTGGTTGGGGGTATCCCTATTGAGGTGGTGAGTAGTAGATTGGTGGTTGTAGTGGTAGTGGTAGTGGTAGGGGTCCTCCTGCACCTGGGGGATAGTATAATGGGTATCTAGATTGAATGCCCACTTGATGTCCAACTCCAAGATCTCTAAAATGTTGAGCAATTCCAAAGTAAATAATGTCCATGCCTACTTGTTTCACCTACATCACAGTGAGGGCGACGTGAGTAATGTCTTTTTTTTTTTTTGGGGGTGGGGTGGGGTGGATCTGAAAACTCTCCAATTTCTTCACCATGGCAAAAACCGCTATATCCAACTTCTCCATGATAAGGTGAATCATGACGAACACTACCTTCAGAAGTTCTGACTTCAACAATTTGGACTTGTCCTCCAGGTCCAAGGCCTCCATCACCTGAAGGACTAGAGCTATCATCATTTTCACTACCACTGTTGCCACTAGGAGGAGTAAAACCAACACCACTGCCCTATCCACTATTGGAAGAATTGACATTTTGAGTCTTTTGATGAGCGACGTCATCCTCATCATCATCAATTAGGTCCGACTAATTATTTTCCTGACCATCCAAAACTAGTTCTTTCCTCTCTGGGAGCCATGGAGCTAAATGATTATCTTCTTCAAAAATATAATCCAAGTTGATGGGGCTGAATTGCTCTTCAATCTCTCTTTGGGATTTCCTTGTAGCATGTCTAATCTTTAGCCTCATATTATAATATACACAAACAAGTCTGTTTAATTTGACGTATCATAGTCGATTCCTTGTCTTTGTATGTATAAGGCTAAAGGTACTCTAATTACGCTCACAATTGGATGATGATGTTGTTTGGCTCGACACTCTGATTGCTATGGTTTGAAGTTCAGGAGTTGACCCCCCATAGTGGATCCACCATTTAGTTGCATTATCAAATGATAAAATTCAATTATAATTTGATATAAAAATCAAATCTTTATTTACCACTTGGCACTTAGTCACTTACTAGGGTTGGTTAGTGATATTGCTCGTTGAGCCAATACCGTTCCAAATGAATGTTCTTTATCACGAAATATTAAAATTTACAAACATTTGAATAGATAAGTGTCCAACCTTTGAATCTTATTTGTGTTATTGATTTATTGGAAATTAAGAAAACAAACTTTTAATTCAAAAACTTACTTGGTTGATGGCTATTATTTGCTTATCAATGTTTGGCAACAACTTTTGAATTACCCGCTTAACCCCTTCCATCACTTCTCTATGATTTGACCTGTTTCCACCATACTGGAATTGGGGATTAAGAAAATAACCTAACATAAATAAAGTATATAAAGAGTTAGATATTAAGCAACTTGATGAATATATAAATAATTGATGCAACAAATTAGAATTGTAGTTTATAGTTAGTACTTGGTTATTTATCAGTCGCATGCATGTCGTGATGTAGCTGAAAATTTTATCAATTGTCAATAATCTTCCAATAGTCTAAGTAGTAGCGACAGTCTCTTTGAATGGCTATTTTCGCTCTATCAATGGCTTCATAAATAAAGCCCATGGTGGGCTTCTCATCCTCATCTATGAGTCGAAGGACCTTCACAAGTGGCTCTTGTACTTTCATGATTTCATTCGCTTTGCTCCAAAAATCATTTTCAAGTATTATATTTTTCACATTATGAGCCTTTTCATGTTTTCCCTTCCCCCATTTGCTCCTTTTCCACTCATCAGAATTAAGCATGTTTCTCAAGCCACTCTTATGTTTGACAATGCTCTCCAATGCAATAAAATTGGTTGCAAACGCTTCATGAAATCAATCACCTAGTTAGAATCATAAATGAAGCTTGTGATTTCCTTGGCCTTGGACAACACTTTCTCAACACTTTTCTTATTTTCAATGTCTTACAATATAAGATCAATGTAATGTGTTGCACATGTTGTCCAATACATATTTGGCCTTTTTTTGCATCAACTTCTTACCAGCAAGCTTCAATGCAGCTTTATTGTTAATCGCAATCTGGACAATATATTTCTCACCAATCTTGTCAACCACCTTGTCCATGAGGGCAAAATAGTAATCTGAATTCCTTGAGTTCACGTCGGTAGCATCAATTGATTTGTGTGAAAGATTGTGCCCCGATTACTATATACTAGGAAATTGATGATGTGTTTCCTAGTAGGCCTTGTCCATCCATCACACATAATGGATACACCTCTCTCCTCCTAAATAGACTTATGTGACTTTATCCAACTTCGCAATTGCTCCAACTCTCTTTTCAAATAAACTTCAGTGACCTCATATGGAGTTGGAGGAGGCACCCTTTTTCCCACCTCAATTGCAACATCTAACATTGGTTTGAACCAAGGATTAGCAACCATCCGCGCAAAAGATTGAGAGAATAAAACAAACTAGCTCACTGCAGTCCTAAGTTTCTTTTTCAAAGTCTTCATTACAACAACCTAAGTTTTAGGTTGTTCGGCACTTTTACTTTGATAAAGTGTAGGATTTATTGTAGCTAATCGAGCCTCTAGACTGTTTGGATCAATCCATTGGCGACCATTGCGTCTAGACTCACGAACAGTAGCAGATTGACTCATACCGCTAGGCCTGCCATCGCCGCCACCACCACCACCACTACTACCCCCAAAATCAAAATGATCCTTAGCATGTGATCTAAATCTTTGTCCCTCCTACATATGGTGTTCACTTAAACTTTCCTGTCATGCAACTATCATTTCTGGATCAGAATCATTACTAGAAGAGAGAACTACTCCCTCAAACTCATAATCATCTCTCTGAGATTGTCTTATATGTTCTTCAATTTCATCTCTTTGTTTTCTTTTCTCACTCTGTTTCTCTTTGTAACTCTTGAAATGCTTCATCATTTCTTCTCTTATTTCTTGGGAGACATTAGGGCATGGTGCAACTTGCCCTCTTGTATGTGCCAAGTGTTGCTTCAGTCTAGTTATTCCGCCAATGACAATTCTTCCACATAATTTACATGTCAACTTGTGCCTGTTATTTGGAAATGGAGTGGCAAATTGCCATCCAATGTCAGTACTAGGAGCTGTAGCATCACTTCCACCTCCACCTTGAATTCCCTTTCTCTTATCACGGTTAGTGCCAGAAGGCTCACCACCACCATTATGGGCCATTTTAATCAATAACAATTCTGGATTTTAAAGAAAAATAATTATGATTTATGCAATCAATTAATATTACATATAAGAATACTAAAAAATAAAAACTAATTTAAAAAATAACACATTTAATAACAAAAATAACATGTAAATTAAAAAACTGAAAGAAAATCTTAAAAACAACTAAAATATAAGTCTATGAATTTAATAATTTTATTGTTAATAAATAAATTAAACATTATAAATTGTAAATTTTTTTAGTCATTGATATGTTGTATTTTTCTGCTAGTCAATAATCATTAGTTACTAATTATTTGTCAATATAATTTTTTTTTATTTTTTTGATAGGTAATTTTTTTTAAAAAATTAAGTTTGTTGCTAATAAATTAAAAAAGAGGGCAAATAAGTGACCATAAACAAGTAGATTTTTAGAAAAAAATTATAAAACATAATTTAAAAAAAAAAATCCAAACTCAGCCTCTCTATTCCCACTTCCCAACCAACCACGGGGTAAGGGAAACAAATTCCGAAGAAAGAAAAAAATACATATTAGAAGCTATTCTAGAAGCTGTGTAAGAAAAAAAAATTGCATAAAGGACCTAAAAGGTCCTAGAGACCTGTGCAAAACAAAGACGAAAAAAAATAGGGGAGGGTCTGTGACTTGCGACGACTCCCCCAAAAACCCCCTCCTCTGTCGTCTACCTCCCTAACCCATTCCCAGGGCAAGCCGACTAACGACCACCGACAAAGATGACGATCGACGACTGTCAACGACTTTCGATGAACACTGGGGAAAGAAAAAAAAACAGAATAGAAGGTTGGAGAAGATTTTACATACCTTTGGCTTGATTAAAAGTTGCACAAGTCCAAATCGGAAGCTTTACCGGAAGCAAGCACTTTTTTTCAACGATTGGTGTCTTCAAAAGCTTATCGAAAGGTTAAATGAGAGAATAAAAGAAAATTTCTTCAAGCTGGAAGAGAGACACGGAATAACCAAACAGGTCAGCTCAAACTTCACTTCAGTTCCAGACTTTTTTTTGCTTTCTTTCACTTCAAATTAAGATTTTCAATTGCTTTAGTTAATATCTCTGTCTCTATTCTCTGAATTATGCCTGAACCTGCCAAGAATCTGCCTTTTTCTTTCAGTATTGATTGTTTCTTTGTTGTTGATGTCTATAACGCATGTTACGGGTTTGTAACGGACGTTACGGCCTTGAATTTTTTCCAATCCGATTTATCGGTGCGTATCAGTCCGATACCTTGAAAATCCGTTACGTAACGACCGATATTTAACACCACGGGTGAAGCTGTTCCTACTGCAGTTCATCTTATTAATCGTATCCCTTTTGTTCTATTCCTTCTAGTTCTACCACTTTGCACCATTCTAATCTTATTCATATAGACCATTTTCCTGATGTTGTCTCTTCTGGCTCTTATGTCCATGATGTGACTATTTCTGATGTATTTCGTTCTACAAATCATTCTATTGCTCGTCCTCCTATTTTTCATACTTACTCTCGCAGGAATACAACTATTTCTTCTGCAGATACAACTCCTATGCCTCTTTTTGCGGACTCCCAATCAGATTCTGCCCACATGGATCCTAATCCTCTCTATCCTCAGCGTCTTCGTAAGTTTCTTGATAGGTTTGGTTTCTCTAATTCATGTTATTATGCTGCTTATTGTTTTTTCCCATCTTCTGTTCATTCTCTCTCTGAACCCACCTAATATAAGGAGGCTGTTCTTGATCCTCTTTGGCAACATACTATGAATGAAGAGCTTTTTGCTTTGCATAAGACTGGCACCTAGGAGTTGGTGACCTCGCCTTCCGATAAACATGTCGTTGGTTGTAAGTGGGTGTATAAGATCAAGACTAGATCAGATGGCTGTGTGGAATGATACAAGGCTTGTTTAGTGGCAAAAGGATTCACTTAAGAGTATGGTATTGACTTCGAGGAGACCTTTGGCCCTGTTGCTAAAATGACTACAGTTCGTACAGTCATTGCAGTGGCTGTTGTTTGTCAGTGGAGTCTTTCTCAGAGATGTCAAAAATTCATTTTTTAATGGGGGCTTGATTGAAGAAGTTTTCATGGTTCCTCCTCTTGGCCTCCCTCATAACCCAAGGGAAGTTTGCAAATTATGGAAGGCATTGTATGGTTTCAAATAGGCTCCTAGAGCTTGGTTTGATAAGTTTTCTGCTGTCATCTGTGACTTGGGATTTCATGCTAGTGATCATGATTCAACCTTTTTTATTCGGTTTATCTCTGCGGGTTGTATTATTCTCTTACCCTATGTTGCCGATATGATCCTTACTGGTGATGATATAGCTGGGATAGTGTTGTTGAAATCACAGTTGCAAGACCACTTTGAGATGAAGGATCTGGGTCCTCTTCGTTATTTCTTGGGTATTGAGGTAGCTTATTCCCTTAAAGGTTATCTTCTCTCTCAGTCTAAGTATGCGTCCGATATAATTCATAAAGCTCACCTCACCGATTCTAGAACAATTGAGACTCCATTAGAGCTTGATGTTCATTGCTCTTTTTCTTATGGAGTTCCTTTGTCTGAGCCTACATTATATCTTGCTATTTTTGGGAGCTTGGTTTTTCTTACTGTTACATGGCCTGAAATTGCATATGTTGTTCATGTCACCAATCAGTTTGTTTTTTCTCCTACCACGGTTCACTAGGCCGCTGTACTTCGCATCCTCCGCTCTCTTCGAGGTACTTTGCATAAGAGTTTACTATTCTCCTCCTTCTCATTGGAGCTTAGAGCATATTCAGATGCCGACTAGGCTGGTAACACTATGGATAGAAAGTCAACTACTGATTTCTATATTTTTCTGAGTAATTTTCTTATTTCTTGGAAAAGCAAGAAGCAGATCGTTGGTGCTCGTTCTTCTACCGAGTATCGTGCCATGGCCACTATTACTGCTGAGATCGTTTGGTTACGATGGTTGCTTGTTGACCTTGGCATTTCTTTTTCTGCTCGTACTCCCATGTATTGTGATAACAAGAGTGCCATTTAGATTGCACACAACTCTGTTTTTCATGAGCGTACCAAACATATCGTGATTGTTTGTCATTTTGTATGCCATCATCTTTAGCTTGGCACTGTTTCTCTTCCGTTTCTTCCCTCTACTTTGCAGTTGGCTGACTTCTTTACAAAGTTTTACACGGTTATGCGCTTTCGTTTCCTGCTTGACAAACTCTCGTTACTTTTTGTTGCTGCATCGTGAGTTTGAGGGGGGAGGGGGGTGTTAGAGTAGTTAGCATATTAGAATATCATTAAGGGTAGTTTAGTCTTTTTTTGTTATTTCTCTCAACCCTACTATAAAGGGTTATTTTGTTATCTTTTTGGATTGTGTGCTTAGAGATTGATATGAATGAATAATACTTCTCTTCTTCTTCTTTCGCTTATTTACTTGATTGATTATGCAAAGTTATCAATATGAAGGTCAAGCATATGCTCCATATTGTGGCTTCTTAGTAATTTGAGGCAGAGCTGCATTTGCGAAAGGGTATATGCTAATTCTAAGAAAGAATGAGAAGACTGATGAAAAGACTATATTATTGACTGTATTGATGCCTAATTTGATTGAGGTGAACGTAAAAACATTATTCTAGTTCCGTTGAAGATAATTGAAGGGATGCTCTTACACCATTCTTTTCACATCTCCGTGGTCAAGCATGAGTGTCATTCTTTCTTTCTTTTTTCCCTCCATTCTCTTGTAATAGATAGTGGGGGTCAAGAAAACTTGGCCAGTCCTTGGAAGTTTTTTTTTTAAAAGTGCATTGATCGTGCAATGTACAAATTGTGAGAAAAAGATGGTCAGTGTGTCAAGATGGTGTGTTGGCAATGTGTACATTGCACTTGATCCTTACCTTATTTTTTTTCCTTTTTTCCCTCTTATTATAATCCTTTATGTTCTTTTTTATGTATTGATTGTGGTGAAAAAGTGTAATATTTCTTCTGTAATTTCTATTTAATATTGAGTTTCTGTAATGCATAACATTGCATTGTTATGCAGCTGCATTAGAGAGAGAATTGTGGTCAACAGCAACTATCAATGAAGAGGTCTTGAAAACCTTACATGTCATATTCATCAACTTCCCTAAGCTCCACATTTCTGAAGCAGCTACTCTCTGCATTCCCCATTTGGTAGCAGCACTTAAGTCTGGGTGTGAGGCTGCTCAGGATTCTGTGTTGGACACCTTGTGCTTGTTAAAACATTCATGGTCAACCATGCCAATAGATATTTCAAAATCTCAATCCATGATTGCCGCTGAAGCCATTCCCATTCTGCAAATGCTGATGAAAACCTGCCCACCAAGTTTCCATGAGAGAGCAGACAGTCTATTGCATTGTTTACCAGGTTGTTTGACTGTTACCATTAAGCGTGGAAACAACCTAAAGCAGGTCATGGGAGGCACAAATGCTTTCTGTCGATTGACGATAGGCAATGGTCCTCCACGGCAAACAAAGGTATTTTGTTGTTCAATTTAGAGTTAGTGTTGAGAGAGCTTTTACTTCCTGGCTTAGTATGGTTAAACTCCTTTTTCTTGTCATGGCTGGTATGTTAATATCTTCATTATTTACGTAGCTGAATCTTTAGAGCAATTTCTGCATTTTTGTTGTCTTAGTTTGTTAATATGATGGTTAGTTCCATATGGATGTCCATGCAGCACAAGCTGGA
The DNA here is from genome assembly GCA_008638375.1 of Nyssa sinensis. NCBI lineage: Eukaryota > Viridiplantae > Streptophyta > Magnoliopsida > Cornales > Nyssaceae > Nyssa > Nyssa sinensis. Next base: position 6,082,021 of record CM018032.1, on the reverse strand, counting down.
ATGCAATATATCTTTTTTTTTAAGGAACATTTTCATTTCTTAAATGATGTGCCGACACGTGGATCTGTCATGTAGCTCTGTCCTGCATTGCAATTCATGCAGAACTCTCTTCATACCAAACACTATCAGAACAATTTAAACGTGTTTTAGTTTTTCTTTTCTTGAAAACAGAAAGTTTGTAGAAAAAATTTCAAATTGAAAAAAAAGTCTTTACCCGGGTGCAATAGGCTTCCGTACTCAGCAGGTCTGGGAGAGGCGGATGGTAGGCAGCCTTACCTGCATTTTGCAGAAAATTTTCAATTAGAATGTTATATTTTACTTATGTAATTCTATAGAAAAAAAAAAGGAAATATTTTTTTATGACGAACTATTTAGGAAGTTGAGGTTATCATATCTGTGCAAAGTTCAATTTTTTGAGACCATTGTGTACACCATATGCTACGTCACCATATGCTACGTCAAGAAGTGTATAGTTTTTAAATATGGCTTTTATTTTTATTAGGTTGTGAGCCATAGTACCTCTCCAGAATGGAAAGAAGGGTTTACGTGGGCGTTTGATGTACCACCAAAGGGACAAAAACTGCACATCCTGTGCAAAAGCAAAAGTACTTTTGGAAAGGTAATTAGATTTTATTTGTGATGCATTTAGTTACGAGCCCCATGTGAACTGCTCAGATCCTCATACAGTTTTTGCAACGACCAAGTACCAACCCAATGGCAGTTACTGTAAACATGCCCTCATACCTTTTTGGGACATTGCTGTAACTAGCAAAAGTCTGGGAGATTGCCACAAAATGGTTTTCTCATTTTATTTACTTTTCTTTTTCCTTTCATGCTGCTGGTCCTTTTTTTCAGACAACTCTTGGGAGAGTGACTATCCAAATTGACAAAGTCGTGAGCGAAGGAGTGTACAGTGGACTCTTCAGCCTTAACCATGACAGCAACAAAGATGGGTCTTCCCGGACCCTTGAAATTGAGATTACCTGGTCCAACCGGATATCTGAAGAAAGCATGTGAACAGTTATGAGATTGTTTTTACTCAAGTGCAATGAGGGAAAATCAATGATGATCATATCCCAATCGTTTGCTGTTTTTATGCAAGTGCAGTGGGGGATAGTCACGATCATCATATCCCAATGGTTTGCTTGTAAGTATCCCTATCTTTTGAAGTTCCAGTTTTGTAGCTCTGTAAGATTTTTGTTGCCTGAAGTGTAAAATGTAAAAGGTTAAGTTATTTGCAGAGGTTAGAGGCATCAAAAGGAAAAGGTTCTTATGATGTGGGGTATTTCAAAGTTGTTTAGAAGTTTGTTGTACAGGTCAGTCTGTAGATGCTAGCTTTTAAACTTGTTAGAGAAAATGGCATAAGAGAAAGATGGAAATGAGCTTTTTCGCACGAAGTGCTGCTGTCCTAATGAATGAAAAGAGTTTCACTTGTGCTTCTATTATGTTACCTGGCAACAATTTACAAATACAACAACTGCTTGCTTTCCCAATACAACAACTGCTTAATTTCCCAGTTTCTTCACCTTATATATATATATATATATAGACACGCACACAAATCCATTAGAACCTATTTGATAAATTCAAACACTATAAAACTGTGCTGGCACTCGAAAAGCGGACAACATTACAGACATCTCTTGCTTTATCTGTGAGGTAGGTAATCCAACTCTGCTGAGCTTGTCTGATTCATGATGCTTTTTCTGGTTCTTGTAATACAGCCAAAAAGAAAAATGGGGCCGGAAGAAATCCTTAAGCCATATTGTATAGCTGACATATTTTGAGCCTTGTATTGATCATGAAAAAAGACACTACGCATTTTACCATTTGGGACTCTATTTTTCTCACACAGGTGGGTCCTGCCATCTGTGTAACCCACCTGATGGGCCCTACTTGTGTGAGAAATGGAACGCCGGACTTGCATTTTAAAAGATTTAGCAATATAGATGGACATGAGTTTACAAGTTGATGGTCTTATAGTACAGAGGCTAACTGCTTGATTGATGAACAAACCATATGCATAAAAAGACATTTAGGGCAACGAAATGTAGAAAAAAACAAATTGAGCTAATCATGCAGTTGTTATGATTTGGGTGTGCACTTTATGAATATTGTTTGTTCAGTCACTCTTATCAATTCTGCATCATTTTGCAGAAAAAAAGTTGAGCTAAATCATGTCAATGGTATGATTTGGACATCTCTCTAAGGAAGTTTTTTTTTTTTCTTTGGGTGGACAATTCTCTCTCAAGGAATGTGATATCCATATTGCTAGAACTCATGGGACTCAGTTGATTATGAAGCAGAGGAGTAGACCATCTTCATTGGTCTAGACTTTCATTTGATGTAGGTAAATTAAACACTAAAATATAAAGTAAGAGCAACAGTGACTAATGTTTCATGTGAATTTATCTGCTTCAATCAATAATATATTGGGATAATTACATTGACCTCCTCTGAACTATTTGACAATTGCAAAAATTTCTTTTATGATCTCTAAAATTACATTGACCTCTCTTTAGTGACAATATACAAATTCCCCTCTCCCTTTCCTTTCGTACAAAATTCGTTATTAACAATGTTAAAGTTTCAATTAAATTTTTTTATATGACTAAAATATTCTTGTATATTATACTAACCTCTTATATTTTCAGAGATTATATATGAGGTCTCCTTAATTATCCGATCGTCTTGTATTTTTAGAGATTATATGTAAGGTCTCCTTAATTATTCGATTTTACAAGAGACGTCGGTGTAATTTTCGTTAACATTTGTTTTTCGATAATTCTAACAAAGGTGGTGAGAGGTAATTGTAATATCAGAAATCACAAGAGATGTTCCTATAATTGTTAGATATCACAGGAGATCCTAATATTTATGGTTGAACTTTTTTGACTGTCTTCCCATCACATTTTTGTGTAGAAATGCATCCATCAATAGAAGCTGGTTTCATCTGATGAGGTATCACTGGCCAAAAACTCCCTCCAGTCCAGTGCCTCAACTTTAAAAACCCAAGTATATAAAGCAAGTCCAATTAATGCTGATAGTTGAATTCTGTTAAAAAAAATATAGGTACCTTAAACCATGCTGGTATGATGCAAATGTAAAATATATGAAGCAGGAGTCTCTGCAAACATGGCATCTAAAGAAGGTTTGATGTAAGTAATCTTACTATTGCGATAAGACTCACCCTCGTGCAAATGTATCTCTATATTGGCTTTAATTATGTATCACTAACTACTTATTACAATACAAAAAATAAACAAAATAGCTAAAAATATAAGCATCTTCAAGTTATAATAAAACAATCTAACCATTACACTAAAACCCGTACTCCAAAAAAACTAGTTGACATTTAGTTTACATTAACAAATGAAAATTGCAGTAATAAGTGACAATTGTGGAATACTTTCAAAACTAGCTCCAAATTATTAATTGAGAAGCCAGTTAGATATTTGCCCCATGTCTTTGGGAATGGAATTCCAGTGCACAAATACACAGCTTCTTCCATTATCTGCCGAGAAGCCGTATGTTCTGAGTGCATACATCAAGAAAAGCAGAAAATCTAGGTTAACAGGATAGGCACTAGACGCAGGACTAAGATTTTATTTGAGTGGTGCAAATGTCTACTCTTCACGCAATTGAATGTATTAGAAGCTCCATTTTTTTCCTTTCTCCTCTTCGTCGGAGGAGTGAAATGCACAGGATTTGGTGTTAGCAGGCAAAGCGGTAGAAATTTCATGTGACGACTTGAACCCAAGGCCTCACCGTGACATCAAAGAGATGTCACAAATTATGCTGATATCACCTTAATAAGGATTTCTTTTTTTTTCTTGTTTTTTTAATCCAAGAAGAAGAGATTCGAACCCAAGCAGTTATGCCCCCGCTACTAACTTTCGATGGTAGAAGGGAAAAAGAACAGAAAATGCATAATTGTGTAGAAAGCCTTGGCTTTGTCTCAGATGAAAAAATGACCACCATCATAACAGTAATATTTAAGCAAAAGTACTGCGCATGAAGAAGGGTATCTCAACGTGTATTGAAACCGTGCAACATCAGATAAGAAATACTTGACATTTTAAGATAAGATATTGTTTGAATGTTTCCCCTTTTGTCTACAAGTTTCGGTATGGATGCCAAAAAACAAGGGTACAGTCTCCCCTGGCAAAAAAAAAAATCATTTTTGTTGCCTTTTTTTTTTTTTGCAGATATTTTAGAAATCATGTTTTAATCAAGTGTTTGAATCTAACATGATCTACTTGGCATGATGAATTATGTTTATATATATATATATATATATATATATATGTAGTCAGTTAGAATATTTTTGTATAGAAACAGAACTCAACTGAGCCTATTACATTATCTGAATTCACAAGCGTTCTTCTGCATTTCTTCTCTGTTCTGTATTATCTTTGATTCTTAGATGGTATCAGAGCTGCAAAATTTATGTGGTTCAACAAGATGCATGTGTCAACGGACAGCGATGATTAATCCATTATGTATCACAAAGATTATAAAAGCAAAAAATACTCCTAAACCCAAAACCCTTTTTTTTCCAATCATGGCTCTCTTTTCCTCAATCAAAACCCTAAAAGATAATACCATTGTGTAAATGAATTACAACATAAGAGATAAAACGGGCCTAAAAATAAAAACGGGTCAATTTTTTTTCAATTTTTCATGTCATCTAAGATCGCAAACTGGTCATCAAGAATCTAAGTAAATTCATGACAACTGTCCAACAACTTCCTCCTCAGCATCTTTGTTCTCTTCATCTTCTTTGTCTTCTTATTCTATATATCTACAATGCCCAGTCTATCTTCTCTCTAGCATATGTAATCTCATCATTCTTGAGATTAGATTCCACAAATTACGTTCCATGGAAGTTTCAAATCTCAGCAATCCTCAAAGCTCATCAACTCCATGGATAAATTGATGGTTACTTACTTGCCTGTCCTGTCCTGAGAAGTACTTTCGAGATGAATGGGGAAAATCACCACTGAAGTTAATCCCAAGTTATCAAATTTGGATAACACAAGATCAAGCCATGACTAATGCCACACTCTCTTCATCAGCTCGCTCTCACATCGATGGTTATAGAGGTTTGGTTGGCTCTTGGGAGAAGGTTCTCTTCTTCGTCTCGACCCAACATTCTGCAATTAAAATCCAATCTATTACTAAAGGATCAGACACAATACATGTTTATATTCAAAGAATTAAGGAGATTTAGCTAATACTAATAAATGACGATGACTTGCTCATTTATAGTCTTAATAGATTTACCTGCTGGGTACAATGCGTTTAAGACTTCAATCATAACTCGTTACAATTACATGCCTTTTGAACTGAAGAATTATCAATAAAAAGCATGAACAAACATCAAGTTCAACATTTTTCAACAGCTATGATTGCTTCTCAAAGAAAACCTTTCAATAATTCAAACTTTAGAGGAAGACGACGTGAGAGATCTGCTGCTCGTAAGGGTAGATTAAATAATTCAGGAAGGTTCAGTGCTTAAAAAGAGGAAGAGCACACACTCAATTTCAACCAAAACAAAATCATTTTTTCCCCATTCTCACTGCCTTGCCAAATATGCAACAAACCTGGACATTTTGCATTAGATTGTTATCACAGAATGGATTATGCAAATCAAGGTCATCACCCACCAGCTCACCTAGCAGCAATGGCAGCTTCATACAGTCAACCACAAGCAGGTTCAAGTTTCTGGTACACTAATTTCTGACAAGGCAAATCTCAGTTTTCCAAATGATTTTCAAGGAGACGAAACTGTTGCAATAGATAGTGTGGTCAAGGTCTACATATCTCCCATGCAGGTCAATCCTCTCTGAAGACTCCTCACATTTTTAAACTCAAAAATGTACTTCGTGTTCCCTCTATAACTTCAAATTTGATGTCTATTCATAAGCATTGCTCAGATAACAGTTGCAAAATTACTTCTGATTCTCATTCCTTTCACATTCAGGACAAGGCCTGGGGGAGAATTCTCTACCAAGGTCCAAGTAAGAATGGTTTATACCCCATTAAAGAAGTTCCTGCCTCGTAAATACACCAACTGTAACAGATCCCCAACATGCAGTCCCACTTTCAACTGCTCCAGTAGCTGCAAATCTGGGCCACAAAGTGACTCATTAACTATGGCATGATAGGTTGGAACATCCTTCCAACCCAGTGCTTCACAAGTACTGTCCAATATTTCTATGGGTTGTACTAAGAATAATTCTTCAAACTCTTATGTGTTGCATTGTCTACATGGCAGGATAACTAGGTTGCCTTTTCACACTTCACAAACTATTTCCTAATTTCCTTTCGTAATTGTTCACAATGATGTCTGGAGTCCAGTCCCAGAGGAATCTATCAATGGTTTTCAATTGTGTCTCCTTTATAGATGATTGTACCAGGTACAGTTGGATATATCCCCCTTATATACAAATCTGAAGTCCCTACAACCATCTACAAATTTAAAGCTTATGTAGAAAATATGTTAGCTTCCAAATAAAGATTTTAAAAACAGATAGAGGGGAGTATGGAAGAGATTCCTTTCAACAATTTTTGTCGTCTAATGGAATTCACCATGAAAAGTCAAGCCCCCACACTCTACAGCATAATGAAGTAACAAGAAGGAAGCATAGCACATTGTTGAAACAAGACTCACATTGTTAACCAGAGCTGCTCTTCCTCCTAAACATTGGTTTCAGGCATTTCTGCAGCAACATTCCTCATCAATAGGTTGCCAAGCAAAAATACAGCAAACCAGTCACCCTATGAACTATCATTTGGCACACTTCCTGATTACGAAATCTCAGACCTTACAACACAAAACATTGTATGTTTGTAGGTTACACGCTTGAATACAAAGGTTTCTTATGTTTTGACCCAACTATAAATAAGTCGTATATATCCAGACATGTCATCTTTGATCAGACAGATTTCCTTCTGCTAAATCCTCCCTGGCACCTTCCATTCATTCTCCTCCCTGTAATATTGAACATTGGCTTTCTTCCCCAACTTCTTCTGCATCTATTTTAGGACCTGCTCCCTCTAATCCATCCTTCTCATCTTCATTTCAGCTTTCACCTCTTCCTTGCCCCATGCCTCCCTGCTATAACCTCTTTAACAGACATTATCATCATCCACACATTCATCAACTGATATAAGTTCTGCAGATCCAATTAATTTCTAACCTTTATTACCAGCACCACCAGCAAACACCCCATGCAAATCAGATATAGATATGGCATTTTCCAAAAAGAAAACTTATGTAGCAACCTCACCTCCAATTGAACCAACTACATTTACCTCAACCAATAAAATCCCTCAGTGGAGAACTGCTATGGCAAAAGAATTTTCGGCCTTTCACAAACAAGGCACATGGGCTCCAATTCCCCTTAAACAAAAATATTATTGGCTGCAAGTGGGTATACAGAATAAAATACTATGCAGATGGGTTAATTTTCAGATACAAGGCAACGCTGGTAGCTGAGGGGTTTTTATCAAGAAGCAGGTTTGATTATGAGAAAACAATTAGCCCAATAGTGAAACAAATTACATTCAAACTTGTCTTATGTATAGCAGCACAGTTCGGTTGGCAGCTTGGGCAACTGGATGTTAAGAATGCATTTCTCCATGGTCATCTCAAGGAAGCGGTGTAAATGACTCCACCCCTGCTTTGTTGATCCTGCAGTACTTGAAATAGTTTGCAAACTGCAGAGAGAAATTTATGGATTGAAACAGGCCCCTAGGGCCTAGTTTGATAGATTTACAACACAAATATTCACCTATCAGTTCAAACAATCTAGTGCATATCCTTCTTTATTTGTTCAAAAGCAACGTTCTTCCATCACTATCTTTTTACTCTATGCCTGATGACATCATTATTGCTGGAAGCCTGGAAATGATTCTACTTATATTCAAACTCTTATCTCCCAAACTCACATAGAGTTTAAAATGAGCTGGAATAATCAGTTTGAATATTTGTGTATAATTCAGCTGTAGTCGGTTATTCAGCAATATAGTGAATTACAACTTAGATCACAAATAGATTAGAGATTGGATCAGTTGTATATATATACATATTTATCAGTAATGTAATCAGTTTGAATATTTTTGCATATAAACAGAGCTCAACAAAGCCTATTACATTCTCTGAATTCATAAGCTTTCATCTGCAATATCTTTGTTTCTTACAGCTTCTAGCAGCACTTTGTATTTTTACTTTAATTTGTGACATTTTTACAAGATTAGATTAGATAATTGGCATACTTCAGTACAGTAATATTTCAAATAACAAATAGAGACAAATAAAGGAAAAAAATATCTAGACCTTCGATGTTAAGTCGATCAAATATATTCACAAGAAACATGAATTTGTTTATTTACTATTTAATTTGGTTAATCACTGAAAAGATATTTAAAAATATGATAAAAAGGATGACAATGGTAGAATAATGAAGAAATATCAGTCATATATATAATATATTTTTTAAACCAAACTTTTAACTTGTATCATGTACAGGTGCATCTCTATTTCCGTCCTCTCATTCTTGTTCTGTTTTTTCTTTTTTTTAATGTCGAGCTCTGCATTGTACTTTTGAAGAAAAAAACCATAGGATACCTGTACTAACAAATCATTTTTCCCTTGTCGCATTTTTGACTAACCATGATCTAGCAATTGGTTGGAGTACAGACACCTCATGCCACTTTGGGTATAGAGAAGGATTCTGTGATGTGTTATAGCTATTTTCTAATGTAATACAGAGAAAGGGCCAAAAAATTATAATGAAGGCCTATATGAGTTATGGAACATAAAATATTTTCAAGAAATTGTTACATACTAAAGTTTTAACTGTGGCAGCTTCTTAAAGAGTGGAGTCCTTGAAAGTTCTAAGGCACCATTTGGTCAAGTGCCTTGAATAGGATATTAGAATTGATTCCAGTAGTTGTTATCTTTCTTCTCTGAGATATCTTCCAAACACCTGCTAGGTGTCTCTGAATCATTACTGTTTTAAGACTACATATTCATTATTAATGTTTGAGGTGATGATCTCCTCAATATCAAATCATATGTCCAGATATCTGATTAGAAATAATCATGAATAATACATTATATGTAATGCCATTGACGATGATTTTCGCACTAGCATTTCTTGCAGGTATTATGCAGGTGGATGTATTTTCTGAACAATCATGCAAATACTAACAATAACCATTCATGTCTCAAGCAACAACAATGCATTTTGCCTGAAACTAAATTTGTGTGACTAACTTGTAGTAGCAATGGAACAACTCAACAAGGAAAGTATTATAAATTGAATTTCTCTAACAAAGATCTGTGCTGCTACCTTTGTTTATATTTGGAATGTATCCATGTATGTTTCACGCCATGTAGGTTCTAGGACAGTTGACAAAAAAAACTTGGTAAACCTCCTATGACTGAACAATTGCACGTATTTGCTGTAGATAACAGCTTGAAGCTATTTTTGTGCTCTATGTTCGACTCTCAGAACTTCATTTGCCCACCAATACCAGCTTATAAGTCTTCCCTTGAAACATAAGCTATAAGAAAATGCCCCACCTAGATACCCATGTTGGCTGCACAAGGCTGAGAAAAACCTCCGTTATAATCACGATCCAAGCTATTAATAATAAAGAAAAAAGGAACTGATGAAAAAGACCTCAGCCCAGTAATGTAAAAGGAAGAAAGAAATTACAAGGAACTGATTCAGGATTTAGGAAGCCTGTCACAGTTTGCAGGAACCCATCCAATCTGTCGTCTCTCATAGTCGTAGATCACCATTTTATCTTGCAGAGAAATGTCTGTAAAAAGCAAGAAAAAAGATGGGGTCGGAATGCTTAAAAAGAACATTAATCCAACAAATTTGTTCTATCATATCTTACCGCCAATTAGGTTGAAATTACCAAGTCCTGCTTCAGTGCCATTCAAAATACCCAAGCATACATTGCCATTTACCTGAAAGGGAAGAACTTCTTATGTGTTCTTGTTCTGATCTTCTGTATTTTCTAACCTGAAATGCAGGAGAAAATGGTTATAAGGGGTACTTACTGTGATGATGAGATAGGCTTCAGGAGGCAATTGCAGGTGGATATTCTTGGCATTTGTAAAGCTCAGTACAAGCGGCTTGAAATAGTTCTTGACATCATGAATAGATTTGAATGGTTTTGTGCCTTTCCAGCATACTGGGAGGCTTCCATCTTCAACTGCATCTTCTAACTTTCTGTTCACATCTTTCTTTACCTGAAAACATGGTCATTGGTTAATTCCTGTATAATAGATAACTATAGAGGATCTTTTTGGCTTCCATCTCACCATAGAAAGTGTAGCTTTGTAAGCTTGGGAATTGAAGTAACTGTAGGTACTCCCACTGTCAAAAACTATTGGGAGACCCTTAACGCCTATAGCCTTTCCACCATAGAGGAGTTCAGCAGGTCCCAAAGAATGGTGCTTTCTGAAAAAGAATTTGTAATTACTAATAGGAGAACCCATTGGAAGAAGGGACATGACAGACTATATCCATGGAAGAGTCATAGTATAGGAGATGAGGGAAAGAATGGTTTGGCAGTGCTCACTCCAAATAATTGTGCACCATTGGTCTCCAGACAATTCCAGAAGATGGGACAAGATCATCTCCAACAAAAAGAAACCCACCTCCTTTCCCGCTTAAACAGTGACCCACCACATTTTGTGTTAGACCCAGGCCATGCAGTTGTGAGACAATACTCAATTTGCCCTCGCCAAGGCCAAGGACTCCATCTGTGTAAGGAGGATGGATTGAATCTGGAACTTCCTGATGGTATCCACATCTGGATATGAGGATTATAAAGCATGGTATTATTAATTTGGAAGATATATGTGCATATTTTTGGAAAAACTATCTTTTTTTTAAAAGTTCATCCTTTACCAATTTAGAACTCGAACTTATTCCTAAACAAAATTATCATATGTTAACTTGCAAACAAATTAAACTTTCAGGATTTTGACGTCAAGCTAGATTAAGATCACAAACTAATGTTGAAATTTAAATTTAAAATTATCCATACAAACCAAGGGTGAAGGACGTGTTACCCACCCGAAAACTAGATGGGGCTCAACAACACTACCATTGGTGAATCTTAGGGGAAAAGAGTCTTTAACCAGCACACCCAAAGATGAACCGTGATCGGCATAATTGACCTCATAGTCACATTGCTCATCTGGGGTCTTGCATGGAGGGTTTGCAGGCCAGTGAAGGGAAGCACATTGGGGATCCTTACATGTGACAAGGTTCTTGTTGGGCTTGTAAAGAGTGTGAGGAGCCTGCACACACATACACAGATTAGTACAATTATGGGTAAAACTTGAAGGATAATTTTTGTATGTAATCGAAAAATATTTACTGGAGTGCATTTGGTGCAAGGTGCATCACATTGGAGCCAAGTGAGGTCACTGCCAGTGTCTATATCAAGGAAGTAAGGTTTGGGTTGGCGGCCTATGTTAAGGGTCACGTGGTAGCACCTGCATATACAAAGAACACTGTTACATTACAGAAACTGCTTTATAAAAAAATAATAAAAAGAAAAAGAAAAAGGGATGTGTCACAAAAAAAAGAAGGAAGCAACTGCAAAAAATATTTTTTAGAAAAGGGATAATTATGTCAATCACTTTTATTTTTATCAACAAGAAGGAGATTATATTGATGAAAAGAAGATGTACAAGAGAAACAACTAACAATCATCAATAAAAGGGAAACATGCAAAAGGCATCATGACTACCAAGGATAGCACCCAGCACCAGCAGGTAACAAACAAAAGCCAGCATGAAACCCAAGAACACAATAGCAAGGAGAAGAAAAAAGTACAGAACCAAAAAAATTCCCAAATGGACAAAGTCTCAAGACCGCATCAAATACATAACAGCTAACCCAAATGCCACTAAACATAGCGATGCAAACTATTAACACCTCAAAGCAGGGGAAAGAACCATATCCACTGCACCCAAGCAAACATTCACAGAACAGCTGCAGAAATAGCTCAAACCCAAAACAGAATCATCCGAACACCTCAATCAAAACCCATAAAACCACCATTAGATGTACCCAAACAAAGGAGATTGACCCACAGATGGGAGAGGTAGGCCTAACATAAGAGAAGTGTCAGAGGTGCCATAGTCATGAGAGTGACCTTGTTCAAGAAACAGTGATTGGCCCACAGATATGTTCACCATTTGCACTAGCTGCTTCAAATGCAAATTCTCTTCCCTTGATTGGGCATCCATATCCCAACAAAGTTGGCAAAAAGGGAATAGAGACCACCCAATCCCAACCGATAGCAGGCACCAATCAAAAAAAACAAATCAAGCCAGCCGCTCCCATATCTCAGATTAATGCTGCATGCCTAGCTACTAATTTTTGCCTTACTCAAAGCACAATGAGATCTCCCTTGTGAAGCAAAACTACTGCAATCAGCCTTGAGCCCCTTCAAACCTCAACTGGTTTTTAAAACATAGAAATCTAAAAAACAATTCCCCACAAACAATCCAACAAAACAACAAATTAACACTCCCCTCAGCTGATTTCTGCCTTACTCTTTTTTCCTTTTCTTTTCCACACTGCCCCAGATGAGTCAGCACTCAACACCTTCCACTTAAACAATCCAACAAATCAACAAAAGGCACCATTCTCAAAATTTATCAACTCAAAACAAAACTTCCTCTCAATGAACAGAAAGAAAACAGAAAGAAAACTTCCACCAAATTTTCAGACATCTTTTAGCTCCCTTATAGGGATACTGTGAATTGTTCAAAGCCTCAAAAGGACAAATAATGGTACAGAGCAAACAGAAAGAAACAAAAGAGAAAAAAGGGGAAGAGAAAGAGAAAGAAAGAAGGGAAAGAAAAAGAGAGAAGAAACCAAAAAGGAGAGCCAAAAGGGAGCAAAACAAAAGAAGGGAGAAAAGGGAAAACAAAAACAAAGAGGGAGGAGAGCAGGAAAAAAGAAGAAGAAGAAGAATGCTCACAAAGAACTAAAGAAGATCAGCCACTGAATAACCTTTTTTTTCATTTTTCTCTCTTCTTTTTTGCCTTTTTTTATTTTTTTAATAAACTCTCTTTTCCTTTTCCTATTCTTCCCTCTTTTCCTAGGCTCTCTCTTTTTCCTTTTTCTTATCTCTCCACTCACTTTTTCCTTTTACTATCAAGCTTAACTGCACCCAAATTACTACCACAAAAAACTCCAAAGTTGTTTAAAGTCAATCAGAAGAAGAGCAAAGAAGAAAAGCAATCAGAGTCACCTACTTCAGCTTGGTCACCAAAATCAACTATGTAAACTCTAAAGATCCACTGGACAACCTTTGAAACCTTCACGCCTGCTCAAAATCTTCATCATTACTGCCTCCATCAGTCCACACATAAAGAACCACTTCTCCACTTATACCTCTTGTTTGGAGAAGCTCTCTAATCTTCCGCAAAAAATTTCACAACCTTCAGAAACCAACCTCATAAGATATCCAACAGAGGATATAACCTATACAGCAAGTCTTGTAGTGATACATTCTTGAATAAACCCTTCACTTATGCCCAAAAAATCAACCTCATTTTGATACACTCCACAATCTCTCCCCACTGCACATGCTTTCCCTAAAAAATGAATTTATTTCTTAGATTCCAAAGAAAGCCAAAAAATGACAAATGGGATCAAATTCCAAACAGTCTTCTTAACACCTTTGTATTGACCAAACTGGCAGCACTCTAAAAGGCCTCAAAGAGAACAAGGTAGCACCCATTGGACCCCCCAACAATTTAGCATCTCTACCCAGATAGGCCACACTTCATCACAAAAAAGCAAAAGGTGATCAATAGTCTCCAATTCTCAATCACAGAAAACACAGTGACAGTTTGAACCATCCATCGGGCCCAACTTGATAAGCCATTCTGATACCTTCAATCTGCCCTTCCAGACTAACCAGCCAACAAATTTGACTTTAGGAGGAGCAACACAACCCCAAATCAAATTTGTCACCCCTGAAGTTGGTCACAAGGTTTTTTCATACAACCTGTAAAGATCACTGATTGCAAAAAGCCCCGAGTCTCCCCCACACCACTTAAGTCTATCCATCATTAAAGAGTTCCTACTTTGTGCATTAGCAAGAGCAGAAATCAACTACTTTTCTGATATTATAATGTGGTCAACTACTTTTTCAAAATTAGCTTTATGCCGACTAAGAGACCAACTTTCACTATTAATGACCAACACTTTGAAAAAAAAAAGAAAAAAAAGATCAACTTCCTCTCCCCCTCTTCTTTGAGATCTAGGGTACAAACCATTCTTTCTCCTTTTTTTTTTCTTGATAAGTAATGATATTGTATAAAAGGTGGCCAAGAGGGCAAACCAATGTACAAAAGGAGACTCATAAAAATTAGTCTCATATTTTCCAATCAACATAATTATATACATACGAGGAGTATACCTCTATGACCCAAAAGTATAAAACTTTAAAAAAAATTAAATTAAATTGACATTGCTTATCCCTCAAAATAACGCATATCATGTACCTTCCAAATTCATTGAAATAAGCAAATAGGCACCAAACTCAGAACCTTCTTCACCCTTGTCTTTCTACACCCTCTATCCATCCCTTCAAAAAGTCCACAACTAAGAAAGGCATGACCCAACTACATCCAAAAAGAGTAAACAACAAACTCCATAATTCCCTCGCAAAAGAACAATGGAGAAAAAGGTGGTTAATGAATTTTCCTTCTATCAAACAAATGCCACACCTCCCTGCAACATTGAAGCCTCTCTTTTGAAGATTATCCATTGTAAGCACTACATCCCATGCTAGGGTCCAAACAAAAAAATGTAACTTTCAAAATCGCTTTCCTACACCAAATCGCTTTCCAAGGAAAGCTCGTGTCCCCCGTCTTTGCTAGATCATTATAATAAGATCTAATAGTAAACTTTTTGCTACAATCCTTCTTCTAAACTATCAAATCTCTAGCATCCCCTTGAGGTTTGGACTGGTGAAGAAGAACAAGAAAGTTCAAAGTTCACTACCTCTTCCATCACCCAATCATTAAAGTTCCTTCTAAAGCAAGAATTCCATACAACACCATCCTCCGAGAATGCAATATATTCCAATACCTTTGCCTCCGAATTCACACAATTTGAAATAACCATGGAAAGCTATCCATCAAAGCCAATCCACCACACCACCATGGATTTAAATAACGGTATACATATTAGTTTTTTTTTTACCATCTAATACCAATACAAACCAATATATCGGTGAGACCAAAATTCACAACTATATCGACCGATACGACTGTTATGGGCCGTTACTAGACCGTTACAACCGTTATAGGATTGACACGTTGTTTTGATTTTCTTCTTTTCTTTTCTTCTTCTTCTTTTTTTTTTTTTTTTGCGAAATCCTTCTGAGCCCTATTTTTATGAGATCTAAATACAAGAGAGATTAAAAAAAAAAAAAATTTAAAATTGAAACAAGTTATCAAAAAAATTGGGCTAATACATCTACGACAAAAAGCCTTTTGGCCTCAATTTTTTCAAAAAAATTTATTCCATAATTAGTTTTTTTTTTTATATATATTATTTGCATTAGTTGTTACAATGTTATTCAATTCAAATAATACTTTCTTATTAGTTTAACTAAAAAAATCTATACAAAATAATAAAACATCTTTCTAGATGCTACTTATAAAAAAATATATCTTTCTAAATGTTTGAAATTAAAAAATTAACAATAAAGGAAACTAAAATATGATAAATACTTGTCGAAGTATACGTATCAATGACTTTTAAGAGGTTTGCTAGTATTTGGAAAAAAAAAATCATAGTCACAATTTTCGACTTCCGTTACGGACGGCCCAATTTAGGTTTCCTATAACCGCATTTAAAATCCATGCAAACCACACATTCCTCCAAAAACGAACCTGAGCTATCCTTTTCCCTTTCTAATGGTCTTCCATAAGCTCACTCCAAAAGAACCCTCTACTTCCTTAGTGGCCCATCCATCTTCCTTGCACCCATGCTTCACATCAATCACCTTCCTTCACATGACCCTTTGTTCCACTGCAAATCCCTAAGGCCATTTACCCAACAAAGCTTTATTTAGTACTTTCAACTCCTTGATGCCCAATCTCCCTTCCTTCATTAGATTTTGAATTTTTTCCCAATTGACTAGATGCATTTTCTTTTCTCCCTCTTTAGCGTCCCATGAAAAGTCTCTTTAATTTTTATCCAACTTCTTCTCCACAAAAGTTGGAATCGAAAATCAAAACATGTAATAAGTGGGAAGGCTCGCCAAAGTGCTCTTTATCAATGTTAACTTCCTCTCTGTCGAAACTACTTCTTCCACCCTGCCAATCTTTGTTCAAATCTGTTCTATAATAGGATCCCATATTACCATACTCGAAGAAGCACCCAAAGGAAAACTGTTGGAGTGTCCCACATCGCCCGTCTCTAGCTCCTCTGGTCTGTATAGAAGGGCCCTCTCTACCTCTCCTTAACACCTGGGTTTTAAGGATGAGCTAATTGGGAGTTGGGCCTCTAAATTTCAATATGGTATCAGAGCCAGGCCAGAGCCTAACTTTGGGCTAGAGGAGTCGGGGCGCGCCCATCTGGGATTCGCTGAGACACGCGATGTAATCCAGGAGGCGTGTTGGAGTGTCCCACATCGCCCGTCTCTAGCTCCTCTGGTCTGTATATAAGGGCCCTCTCTACCTCTCCTTAACACCTGGGTTTTAAGGATGAGCTAATTGGGAGTTGGGCCTCTAAATTTCAATAAAAACCTAGATATACTTTAGGAAAAGAGCCAACTCTACATCCTAGATTCCAAGCCAACACCTCAACATCCATCCCCTCACGAACCAGAATGAACTCACTTTTATTCAAATTTACTTTTAAGTCCATAAACTGCCTCAAAGTAAAGTAAAACACACCTCCAAAATCTCAATTGTGATTCATCCACTTCATAAAAAACCATTGTCTTATCGGCAAATAAAAAAATGAAACACCTCAAGTTATATTTCCCATCCTCTCTCCCACCCCAAAACTAGTAATTAGGACACCTGCCACAACTCGAGCCATCATCTTGCTCAAGGCTTCCAAAACTATAACAAACAGACGGGAAATAATGGATCCTCTTGTCTAAGGCCTCAAGAACTGCTAAAGAAGCCAATTGCTTCTCCATTCATTAAAAAAAACTATAGAGATGCACTAATTCATCCACCCGCCATTTCTTCCCAAATCGTATCTTCTTCAACATGAACAACAAGAAGTTCCAGTTAACATGATCATATGCTTTTTCAATGCCCAGCTTACACACCAAGCCCCCCTCCCCCTTTTCCATATTGTCTCACATCAGTACATTCATTTGTAATAAGGACTGCATCCAGAATCTCTCCCCAACAGAAGGCTTTTTGGCTATTGGAGATGAGGTCATCCAACACATTCCTTAGCCTGCCTGCTAGCACTTTAGCCATCAACTTTTACACTCTCCCCACCAAATTTATCAGTCGAGGATCCCTAATATATTCAGTGCCTTCCTTTTTAGGGATTAAAGCAATAAAGGATGTATTAAAGCTTATGTCAAAACGACCATACTCAAAGAAATGATGAAAGACTGCCATGACATCATCTCCACTGGCCAACACCTTTGGAAGAAAGCCGTAGTGTACCCATCACAGCCTTTCTTCCAAGTTCCCACACTGATGACAGCAACCCATTCCCCACTCCCGTGTCCAATGATGACAGTTCCCACTCCCGTCACTGACAACAGCAAGCCCAACACATTCCCATGATGATGACAGCAAGGCCAACCCACTCCAATGACCGATGATGGCAAACCCACTCCCTTACTCTGTTGACCAACAGCATTGCAAGTCATTTTGTTACCTTAACCTTATACAAGTCATTTATCCACCCGGAAAAAAACAAAAACATGCATAAACAAAACACGCGTCAATTAAAGGACAATGATGTTTGGAATATGTGCACTTAAAGAATGGATTATTGGTTTTAATTGATCAAATGCAGTTATTTAACAGTAAAATAATACATGTGGTGAACACTGATCAAATGCAAAACACTACCGAAAATTGTTTGAAATAAGTGCAAGTCAATTCTCCAATCGATTCAAGTCAGTACCCAGTGCAAGTCAGTTCTGCATCTAGTGCAAATCTTTTTCCTTGTTGCACACATTGCATTTAACTCCATAAACATGCACTTAAATAATAAGTTGTTGGTGTTAATCGATAAAATGCAGTTGGTGAAAGAAAAATAATACATGTAGTGAACATTGATCATAAGCATGCACTTAAACATTCATGTGAACAAATTAATTCCACAAATGGTACAAGGACAACACAACCAAAAAAAGACGAGAAAGAAACCATAATAAGATTGGACTGAAATCTAAATTAATTAGTGCACTATTAAAAATAAAAACATAGTACATGTGACTAAGCAACTGATATACCACAAACGGACACACCAATCACCTTGAGACACGTGTGCTTACAGAGCCGATAAACTCGGTCATACAGGGCAGGCGGAGCCTCCAGGGCATTCTTATGTACATATCCTCCAGACCTTATGCTCTGGGCAATATTCACTCAGTATTTCGTATGGTTCCGACCTTATGATCTTAGCAACTGCCAAGCAGGGAATAAGGAAACAATTTTCAACAAGGAAACTACTATCTATGATTCTCTCTATCTTACGATACAACATTCCACAAGGTAACTGCAATCTCCGATGATCGAATTCCTATATTCATGGCTCTGAATTTTAATCAACTTAGGAAGGCCACGATCTATAAATTAAACCCTAAAGGTACGCTTTATTTTTATGCTCAGTCTTTGGCTTTCAATACAGTCTTTTCAATTCAGTTTACTTACTTAAGCATCCGAGCGGCTACCACCGGAGCCAATCCGGTGGTCCTCTGATCCCCTTTTTGAGTGTTCTACAGGTCGCGGAGCCCATACTTATTGCGAGTCGAAAAGTGCAGCATCAGTTTGGCGCCGTCTGTGGGAACGACTAATCTCCAAGTGCTCTATTCACAAACTCATCTTTTTCCTCACCGGAAAACCATGGCCCCAAATCTCCGACCGCGACAGAATACTCAGAATCCGCAAAGCTCTCAACGTCGGCCGCCTGCTCCACAAGCAAGGGGGCTAACGGTTGATCCCATGCGACAAGAGATTGAATCGATCAAACGACATAACGAACTGGTGCAGGAACAGTTGCTTGCCATAACTAGAACATTGGCAACACTCACACAGAATCAAGGAACGAATCCTCCTAACCCGCCAGTCAACATTGCTGCGGGAACACAACCCCCTATTACCACCGAGAATGAAGAGCCCCATGAGCAGGCTCCAAATATCCAGCCTGGGCACCCCCAGGGTGTTGCTCACGTTGGCAGAGATCCACAGCCGTCAGCAGCTCCAGGCTGGGGAACATCAGCTTTCGTCCCTGACGTCCACTACCGAAGCACTACTAGAGCCCCAACTCCAAGGGCTTCAGGAGCACATCCTGCACCACAGGAGCCTCATCCCCATGCAGCACCAATCCCTCCAGTTCGGAACCCTCTTCCTTCCGAGGGACGTACTCAACCCGACTACCCCGAAGCCGAGGCTGTAAGACTAGGTTCACAAGATGTCCGGTTCAGAGACCCACGGAGGGTAGAAGAAATTGCTGAATCAATGGACCGAACAATTGCTTTGAGAGGTGCCCAGAACCCTCCAGAGCAAGACGAGTTGGCCAGGCTGCTCGGAAGACTTGCCACCCCATTCACTCACGCCATCATGTCAGAAGAAAGGCCTAGAAAGTTCATGGTGCCAAAGTTCATCCTGTACGATGGGACTGGAGACCCAGGAGATCATCTCTCGCACTACCAGCATACGATGGCCCTCCACGGAGCCTCTGATGCTTTTATGTGCCAAACTTTCATTACCAGCTTGAAGGGAACTGCTCTGAAATGGTTCCATCACCTCCCTCCGAACTCAATTACCGGCTTCTATGAGCTCTGTAGGCAATTCCTGGACAGATTTATGACCAGCAGGAGGCTCAGAAGGGGACCAGAGTTCCTGTTAAATGTCAAGCAGACTAAGAAGGAGTCCCTCAGAGCCTACATTGCGCGCTTCAATGCCGAACTCACGGAGATCATCGACTGCAGCCCAAGATTCCTTGTGGCTGCCTTGACTGCTGGGCTTGCTCACGGTGGCTTCAGAGATTCCTTGACCAAAAGCCCTTCTGCCGACATGGCGGCATTAATGGACCAGGCCAGGAAGTACATCAACTAGGATGAAGACACAACCGCACATCCTAGAAGGGCAAAGACCAGAACCAGAGGGATAATCCGAACAGGGAGGATCACAAGAAAGAGGACCACAGAAGAGACTCCAGCAAGAAGAGGGCCAGGAGTCCAGAAAAGAGAACAGCACCCAAGGCTGTTTACAATTCCGGACCAAGGGAGTTCACTAACTTTACTCCTTTGAACACTACACCGAACCAGGTACTCCGGCAGATTCGAGATCGGGAAAACCTGAGGTGGCCGGAACCAATCAAAGGAGATCCCAGCCTTCGGGACCAAAGTAAGTATTGCAATTTCCATGAAGATCATAGACATACGACTAAGTCATGCAGGACCCTCCGATATGAGATAGAGCAGCTCATAAAGAAGGGGCGTCTTCGGGAGTTCGTCAGGCAGGACGGAAGGCAGAACCCTCAAGAAGACAAGCCTCAACAACGGCCAGACCAGAGGCCCGAGCAGAGGCAGGAGCAGAGGGAAGTTCGAAACGAGCCTCAAAGGCAAAACAACCATGTCATCTATGTCCTCCATGCAAACTGCCCTATTACAGGAATGTCAAACAGGGCGAGAAAGAGATATGCTCGGTAGGCCAGGGCTGCCCCAGACGTATTGCAGATCTTCAACGTTGAAAAGAGGCTCAAACCAGCACCGGAGATCCAATTCACTGAACAGGACCTAGCAGGGGTACACTGCCCTCACAGTGATGCCCTCGTCATCACTCTCAAAATCGCCAACTTCGAGATCAGGAGAGTCCTGGTCGATACTGGCAGCTCCGTCAATATACTGTTCCATGAGCCACTCAAACAGATGGGGATGGACCACGACAACATCAAGCCTACTACTGCCGTGATGGCAGCCTTTGATGGCAATCTTAGTACCCCACTAGGAAAAGTCGACCTTCCTACTACAGTAGGAGAGGGAGAAGGGCAGAAGACCACTATCTCGGAGTACATGGTGTTGAATATGAAATCTCCCTACAATGTCATAATTGGGAGACCATAGTTGCACCAGATAGGAGCGGTCACCTCGACCCTCCATCAATGTCTAAAGTATGTTCACAATCAAAATGTTTATTCTGTCAGAGGGTGCCAGCCAACCTCTCAAGAGTGCCATGCCATTGCACTCAAGGAGAAGGCTGCCAAATAGCAATTACAGTACACTCGGGACTGTACAGATCCAGTTCTCACCCACACTCTCAAGGAGGAAGGTTGCCCATCCAGCATCGAAGAACCCCTAAGCCCAAGGGGACGGGACAGTCGAGCCAAAACCATTGGCGAGCCCATCAAAGTGTTGGTCAGTTCAGAATCAGAGGGGCGTTATTTGTACATCGGCCCAGACCTGACGCACACCGAGCAGGAGAAGATAGTCAGGTTTCTGAAAGACAACTTCTCTATATTTGCTTGGGAGACCAAAGATATGGAGGGTATAGATCCTAACCTCATAACTCACAAGCTGATGGTAGATCCAGATCACCCACCAGTCAGACAGAAGAGAAGGCCGATTGCTCCAGAACTGCATCGGATCATAAATAAGGAAGTCCAGAGGCTGCTTGAAGCCAGGATGATACGAGAAGTGTTCTACCCCGAGTGGCTAGCCAACACCGTCCTGGTCAAGAAGAAAAATGGCAAGTGGAGGGTCTGCGTTGATTATACAGACCTCAATAAGGCGTGCCCCAAAGACAACTTTCCACTGCCAAGGATAGATCAACTGGTTGACGCCACCGCGGGGCACGAGCTCATGAGTTTTATGGATGCCTATTCTGGGTATAACCAAATTCAGATGTACCCTACAGACCAGGAGAAGACAGCCTTCATAACCGAATGAGGTCTCTACTGCTACAGAGTAATGCCTTTCGGTTTGAAGAACGCCGGAGCCACTTACCAGTGGTTGGTGAATAAGATGTTCAGCTCACTGCTCGGCAATACCATGGAGGTATACATTGATGATATGCTGGTCAAAAGTTTGCAGAAAGGTAGCCACCTCCAGTACTTAGCCCAGACCTTCGATATCCTAAGACAACACAAGATGAAGCTCAACCCCTCGAAATGTACCTTCGGGGTGACGAAGGGAAAATTCTTGGGATACATTGCCTCTGAGAGGGGTATCGAAGCAGACCCCACTCAGATCCAAGCTCTAATTGGACTGAAGTCACCGAAAACCAGAAAGGACATTCAGGCGCTGAATGGCAGAATCGCGGCACTAAGCAGATTTATCTCCAAATCCACTGATCGCTGCCTACCTTTCTTTAAAGCTCTGAAGGGCAACAAAGCTTTACAGTGGACGGAAGAATGTGAGAAAGCTTTTCAGGAGCTGAAGGAGTATCTAGCCTCTCCAGAACTTCTGTCAAAACCAGTAAAGGGAGAAAAACTACTCTTGTACCTTGCAGTCTCTGAAAACGCGGTCAGCTCCGCATTAGTCAGGCAGGACAGGAGAGTACAGAGGCCCATATTCTACGTCAGTAGGGCACTACTCGACACAGAAAAGAGATATTCAGAAGTGGAAAAGCTAACCTTCGCCTTGGTGATATCAGCTCGGAAGCTCCGACCTTATTTCCAAGCTCATCCAATTGAAATCCCAACTGCCCATCCTCTGAAGTCAATATTGAGGAAACCTGAGGTATCGGGAAGATTGGTGAAGTGGTCTATGGAGCTAGGGGAATTTGACATATCATATGTGCTACAAAACTCCATCAAAGGGCAGGCCTTGGCTGATTTCGTCGCCGAGTTCACCCCGGCACTTCAAGACAAGGCACAACTCATCGAAACCTCAAGAACCTGGCTGCTCCACATCGATGGATCATCAACTGATCAGGGCTCAGGAGTAGGCCTAGTACTACAGTCCCCTGATGGGCTCTCGTCAGAAAAAGCAGTCAGCCTGGGATTCAAAGCTTCCAACAATGAAGCAGAATATGAAGCCCTAATCCTAGGCATGAAGTTGGCTCTGGAATGCGAGGTTCAGAACCTTAAAGTCTTCTCAGACTCCCAACTGGTGGTAAGCCAAGTCCTGGGAGAATTCTCCGTTAAAGATGACAGGATGCTTCGGTACTCCGAACTGGTGAACCACGTGAAGCATTCCTTCCAGACGTTCACTATCCAGAAAATAGAGAGAAGCCAGAACTACAGAGCAGATGCTTTGGCAAATATGGCGTCCCGCTTTAAGTCTGAAGCAAACTCCACAGTAAAAATCTCCTACCAGCCCAGACCCAGCATAGAGGAAGCCCAAGTTGCCCAAGTTGCCCAAATTGCTGAACAGCCCCAGAACTGGATGACTCCAATCCTCCAGTACCTACAATCCGAGCTCCTCCTAGAAGACAAAAACAAAGCGAGGAGAATCCGAATCAGAGCGGCTTGATACCTGATCGTGAACAACAAACTTTACCGAAGGTCTTATTCTCAACCTCTGTTAAAATGCTTAGCTCCAGAAGAATCACAATATGTCTTGGCTGAAATACATGAAAGAATTTGTGGGAATCATAATGGGGGCAGAACAATAGCACACCGAGCCCTGACTCAGGGCTATTACTGGCCTAGCATGCTAAGGCAGGCTAAAGAGTATGTCCAGAAGTGCGACAAATGCCAAAGATTCGCCCCATATCAACAGCAGCCTCACCACGAGCTCATCCCGATTCCTAGTCCTTGGCCCTTTGCTCAGTGGGGGATGAACATCGTGGGTCCATTACCAAAGGCCCTACCAAACAGGAAGTATCTCTTGGTAGTCATCGACTACTTCTCTAAATGGGCCGAAGCTGAACCTCTAACACATATCACAGAGAAGGAAGTTGAGAGCTTCACCTGGAAGAACATTGTTTGCAAGTTTGGTATACCACGTGTGATTATCTCTGACAATGGGACGCAGTTCACTGGTAAAGGCTTCAAGAAATTCTGTGAAAATCTCAACATTAGGCAACACTTTGCCTCTCCAGGCCATCCATAAGCAAATGGGCAAGTAGAGGCCACCAATCGAACGATCCTCGATGGATTAAAGAAGAGGTTGGAGCAGGCCAAAGGAAAGTGGGCAGAGGAACTCCCTGGAGTTCTTTGAGCCTACAGAACAACCAGAAGAACTCCCACCTCTAAAACTCCCTTCTCACTGGCCTATGGTACAGAAGCAGTAATTCCTGTTGAGGTCGGTATGCCAACTCTAAGGACTGAAGCTTTTGAGCAAGAATCCAATGATCAGCAGCTGATGGAAAATTTAGATTTGCTTGAAGAAAGAAGGGATCAAGCCAGCATCAGGATGAAAGCCTATCAGTAGAGAATTGTCGACAAATCCAAGGTGGGGCTCAAGACGGTCAGCTTTCAAGTCGGAGACTTTGTCTTAAGAAGAGTCTTTCAAAACACTAAGGATCCTACTATGGGAAAGTTGTCCCCAAACTGGGAAGGCCCCTACAGAGTGACGAAGGTTATTAGGCCTACCACCTACTGGCTAGAAGACATGACTGGGAAGCCTATTCCTAGGCCGTGGAACGTGGAACATTTACGGAAGTATTATCAATAGAGATATTTCTTTCTTTTTAATACCTCCATAGAATGTTCATCTTTTAATGCACAGGCCTCCAGAGCCTGGTCCATCTATAATGCACAAGCCTTAGTGCTTAGTCCGTCTATAATGCACAGGCCTCCAGAGCCTGGTCCATCTATAATGCACAAGCTTTAGTGCTTGGTCCATCTATAATGCACAGGCCTCCAGAGCCTGGTCCATCTATAATGCACAAGTCTTAGGACTTGGTCCATCTTTTAATGCACAGGCCTCCAGAGCCTGGTCCATCTATAATGTACAAGTCTTCGTACTTGGTCCATCTTTTAATGCACAAGCCTCCAGAGCCTGGTCCATCTATAATGCACAAGTCTTCGTACTTGGTCCATCTTTTAATGCACAGGCCTCCAGAGCCTGGTCCATCTATAATGCACAAGTCTTCGTACTTGGTCCATCTTTTAATGCACAGGCTTCCAGAGCCTGGTCCATCTATAATGAACAAGTCTTCGGACTTGGTCCATCTTTTAATGCACAGGCCTCCAGAGCCTGGTCCATCTATAATGAACAAGTCTTCGTACTTGGTCCATCTTTTAATGCACAGGCCTCCAGAGCCTGGTCCATCTATAATGCACAAGTCTTAGGACTTGGTCCATCTTTTAATGCACAGGCCTCCAAAGCCTGGTCCATCTATAATGCACAGGCCTTCCGAGCTTGTTCCATCTTCAGTACACAGATTCTATGATCCAGTCAATCCAAAGACAGAAGTTCCAAACATCTTCAAACTGAAGTTTCCCAAGATCGGAATACCTCAGAGCTAATACTTAGATTATTTTGGCTTATGTACCAGCAAGCAACAAATACTACAGTACTAAGCAGGTTTAAGGTACTTTGATTCAAGACTTCAAGTTTTATATAAGTTTCTTTGATCTACTCTTAGAACATACAGAAAAGTTAGTCATCAGAAGTGCACGAAAAGGTGTTTTAACTCTAGAAGAGCACATTCAAATACAAAGAACATCAGATTTGAGAAGAAAGAACTCAATTTTATTGATAATTCAGAAAATTTACATCAGTACAAGAAAACTGGAAATAGAACAAGTACACAAAAGCTACAACAAAGGCATTACTACGCTTTCACAACATCATGGCTTTCTTCCTCGAATGAGAAAGGGGCTCAGGATCCAAATTTCCATTACCGCCGCCGCCGGCCCCATTTGAAAGGAAGGAACCCTGAACCCCAATCTGCAGCAAGAAGCACCCAGGCCATTTCATCACCACTGTCACTGATCTCAATACCAATGGATGATGAGGGCTCTGGGTCTCAGGGGACCTCCATTCATCTCCCTCAAAGCCGGCATGACACCCTAGTCGATTTGAGCAAGGGTCTCTACCAAGACACAAAGGGAAGGAGGCATCCCACCTTCATCTTCATCACCAATGCTCCAAGCCTCGGTTGAATCAAGGAGGGTCCACCTCCAATCGGAGAAATCTCGACCGGATGCTAAGATGGACAAGAAGATCTTTGCCTCCTCTAATCCTTCCTTGGAGACTGAATCAAAGGGAAGGTTAACTCTCGGCCACAGTTTAATCATTCCCAACTTGGACTGAAAATCGTCAATCATCTCCGGGCAAACGGTAAGCATCTAAAAGACATTCAAATTCTCTCCGACAGGGGAACAGTATGAGAGCAAAAGTAAAAAGATGGGGCGCAACCGTACGCTCTTCTTTCATATATATAGACCCTCAAAGCCCAAAAGTCACCCAGATGAACCGTCGCAACGGTTAAATAAAGGGTTGGCCTCGAAAACCCAAAAGACAGCTGTATAAATGGATGACGTACAAAATCGTCCTTTCGGATACTTAGACGACAAGATACAAGGCTTCCTCAAGCATATCGAACTGATCAAAGCAAACAGAGTCCGATCCAGCTTTATACAAAGGCCTTCGGTCCAACATACAGACCTCTCAGCCTTGACCATTCCGTTGATCCCTGACGGACCACGTATATGACAAAAGACCATCAGTTCGGATGTATCTCAGTCCTAGTCTGAATGACTTAAGAGGCAAAAGTCTCAATCATCAGAGTGACAGACACGAGACACCGTTTCTGTTACAAAACTTGGGTTCAGAACAAATTGCCTCAGAATTCTTCAAAACTTACTCTCAGCATATGTGACACAAGATCAATGTCAGATCCTTACATGTCTGATTGAAATTGCCTTCTGGGGAGAAGCAATCAGAACTAGTCTACAATTATTGTCTTATCACAACTACAGTTCGGAAGACAATCGCCAACCGTTGAAAGCCGATCTGGAGGGATCCAGAACAGCCTCACTTGCAGCAATTTCTCACATCAACCACAAATTCAAAGGAAATACTACATGGGTCAACCAAACACAAAAGAAATAGGATGAAGACATTTGAGAAAAAAAATATTGTTTCATTCAGCAAAATGGCTTGTTACACTGGAAGTTCAAAAAAAAAAAAAAAAGAAAACCTAAAAATATTTCCTAAGCCTGATCAGCAGAGGCAGGCTCAACGGCTGAAAAAGGATCGGTAGGAGCAGCATCACCCGTCTCACTTGGGACAACAACTTCAATGGGATCGGCAGGGAGAGCGTCAACCACCTCGCTCGGAACGGCAACCTCGGGAGGGGTAACCCCAGGCGGCACAATCGAGGAAATGTCGAAATCAGGAAATTTAGCAAGGAACCTAGTTCGGAAGTTGTTGAAGCCAAACATGATCAGGGTGTTGGCCGTTCCTTCCAGTTCCATCTTTATCTCCATCTCGTTATCCAGCTTGGCCTGCTCCACTGCATCCTCAAGCTTTTGATTGTATTGATACCGCATGCCGTCCATCTCCCTCTGCAGCCTCTTTGCCTGCTCAACGGCAAGGTTCTTCTCTGACTCCATGACGACCAGAGAATTTTGGGACTCCTTCAGCCTCTCTGCAAAGTCGTGAGCTTCGGACTGAGCAGTACCAAGCTGAAGCCTGAGATCGTCCAGCTCGGTCTGAAGTTTGTCAACCTCCTCTGAAGGGGGAGAGACCTCCGTCAGAGCAGAAAGGGTGTGCAGGGTCTGCAGTGTACAAAGAAAATAGTTCAGTACCCAGCCAAAACACTTGGACAAAAGGAAAAGAGATAAAGACCCGAAGAACTTACCTTGACCTGAAGAGAAGCCAGGTCAGCAAGAAGCTTCTCCGGCTTCTGGGGCCTAGCTTTGACTAAGCCTTTGGCCCAAAACTCCCTCAGAATCTTTTTGGCCCCTGATTGACAGCACCAGGGGCCACCGAGGATGACGCCCCCTTGCCCGCTTGTTTGGATGGGGCTGGGGGGACTGTAGAAATGGGGGCAGGTGCCTCTCTCTCCCCCTCAATGGGTTCAGGAGAGATCGAAAGTATCCTCCGCCTTTTTGTTTGGATGGGAGGGTCTATTGGGGAAGAAGCCTCCCCCACTGCCACAGATGAAGATGGCTCGGTCTCCCACCTTGCCATTATATCCTTTGCAAGCTCCTCAACACTTCCTCTGGCAGCCATTAACTTATCAAGGTTAACGATGGAGGAATGGTCTCGGTTGCTGGGTTGTAAAAGTTTCTTGTATTGCTCTTGAATCGCGGGAGAGAAGCTCGGTCTCTTCCACACGCTCCTAACTGCACAAAGGATACAGATATTAATCAGCTTGGCAATTGGTGTACAAAATGAAATCAAAGCAGCCACGGGAAATTTGGGCCTCACCCTTTCGCCTAGAGGTTCGAGGGAATGTTGAGAATTGGCCTTGGAAGTCCTTGTATTCTCATCCTCCTTTTATGAAGAAATACCACTTCTTCCAGGTCTTGTTTGAGGAGGGCACGGAAGTAAGGGGTCTGAACCCACTATCAAAGGACATATAATAAAGGCCTTCCACCCTCATGTATTTTAGATCCATATTACTACGGATCAGGTCAAGGGACACGTCGACATTATTCATATGCCCCAACACTATGAAGCTTAACAGATGTCTCCAACTATTAAGGTTGAGATCTGCAGGGCAAAGGTTGAACCAACAAAAAAATTGTTTTACAAGGTCAGGAAGGGGGAGTGTCAGTCCCATTTCAAACCAAGCCAAGTAGGCACAGATTTCCCCCTCTCTAACATCGCGTGGGCAATCCAGAAAGTCCGGGACCCTGAAAGTAACGTTTGAAGGGAGATTGAATTTCTCCCACAACTCCACCAACATTTTCTCAGTGATCGCACTCTCACCCTCCTCTCTATGACCAAATCGACCAGAGGTCTCACCAGCCCTATTCGGGGGCTCATCGAATGCGTCAACAATCCTAACCCCCGGACAAGAGGGGGGCTCTACCAGTCTATTCTCATCGTCATTAACAGAAGGAAGATTCACTAGTTGCAGTTGAGGAACGGTCCTAGAAGGACTGCCCGAACCAGAAGGTGACTCAGGGCCAGACATGGCGGACAAGAGAAAGTAACGAAGCAAATGAAAGGGAATGTAAAAGGGGCTAAAATCAAACCTGAAATCAAGAAAGACTATGAACACCGGATATCCTTCAACCTTCAAAATATGTCAAATGGCGGTGGCAGTCTCTGGTACTGTAGAAGCAAGTGCAGAAGAAAGGCATAAAAGTCATTTCCCCCTCTTTATATACACATTCAAAATATAAGCCTCCCAAGACGATTCGACACAACGGTTGAAAATAATGATGGCTTCTCAAGTATCGGCTGCGCAATAAATGACCCATTAAACCGACGTCTCGAAGAATGGAGAAACAAAACGCGTGACTCTTCATAAAGCCCATAACCCTAGTTAAGCCCTAGCTCTTAATTAGGGCTCGGGGGGGAGTAGCTGATATACCACAAACGGACACATCAATCACCTTGAGACACGTGTGCTTACAGAGCCGA
Organism: Nyssa sinensis; assembly: GCA_008638375.1. Taxonomy (NCBI): domain Eukaryota; kingdom Viridiplantae; phylum Streptophyta; class Magnoliopsida; order Cornales; family Nyssaceae; genus Nyssa; species Nyssa sinensis. The sequence goes on along the minus strand of CM018032.1, from coordinate 6,052,303 downwards.
TAAACTCGGTCATACAGAGCAGTCACAGCCTTCGGGGCATTCTCATATATATATATACTACAGAGCCGATAAACTCGGTCATACAGAACAGGCGGAGCCTCCAGGGCATTCTTATGTACATATCCTCCAGACCTTATGCTCTGGGCAATATTCACTCAGTATTTCGTATGATTCCGACCTTATGATCTTAGCAACTGCCAAGAAGGGAATAAGGAAACAGTCTTCAACAAGGAAACTACTATCTATGATTCTCTCTATCTTACGATACAACATTCCACAAGGTAACTGCAATCTCCGATGATCGAATTTCTATATTCATGGCTCCGAATCCTAATCAACTTAGGAAGGCCACGATTTATAAATTAAACCCTAAAGGTACGCTTTATTTTTATGCTCATTCTTTGGCTTTCAATACAGTCTTTTCAATTCAGTTTACTTACTTAAGCATCGGAGCGGCTACCACCGGAGCCAATCCGGTGGTCCTCTGATCCCCTTTTAAGTGTTCTACAGGTCGCGGAGCCCATACTTATTGTGAGTCGAAAAGTGCAGCATTAGCAACAACTTGGACTCAATTTCTTTATACAATAACTCAGTTTCTTTATCAATTTATACCTATTAAATTAACAAAATTTTAAAAATGTATAATATATTTAATGTATTTTATATATTTGTATAATTTCTTTGTTAAATATTAACTCTTTTTTGTAGCCAAATGTACCCTACAAAAGCATCTAATAAACAAAAGCATGCACGAGGCTTTCCCGTAAATGTCTCTTCTTTTGTAGATTTTTTGGATTCTCTAAAACAGATGTAAGATCTCGGGGTTTTAGCCCTTGATGCCCTTCTTGGGCACCCTTATATATACAAATTTTACTTATCAAAAAAAAGAAACAATACGAAAATTTATATTTCATAATCACTTTTGAACAATTTTTACAAAACAACCAATAGTCCTCAACGGTGACTGATACTTAATTATCCTTTGGAAAATGGGTAGTAAGAATCTCTTTCTCGACACGCAAGAATCCACCTTTTTCGTGAAAGAAAGAAAAAAAGAATAATTACAGGGAGACTTTTTCACGGGAAATGGGACTTTATATATACATTAACACATGTACCAAGAGAGAAGAGATGGAAACAAAGAAACCGGACGCAAAAGGTAATCAGGGAATTTGGGATGTATAATTTAGAAAAAAAAATGTAGAGAAAGTAAATATAAAACAAATGGGTCATGAAATTTCGTACAGAAAAGCTTCCCAAATAACCCACAAACACTACAAACGTAAACATGCCCTTTAGTATATGCACACATATATATCGCGACACACACAAAACCCATCAAGACTACATTCCCATAATCTAAACCAAGAATCAAACAGTACATACCCTTTGGGATAAACATTTCCAGTGACAGGGAAGACCACGGTGGACGGAAATCGATTGGTGGCCGTTGATTGATTCGCAGCTGAGAAACAAACTTGAAATGTTGCAGAGAAGACCATGGGAACAACAACATCATCATCATCGATACATGTTTTAGCCTCCGATTGATTAATATCTGAAAAAGAAGCCTGGAAGTGTAAGAAATTGTAAAGCCTGGGCTTGTCCGGGCTCTGAGCTAACTCCACGTGTCTTTAGAGGTTGCTTGTTCAGATAAAGAAGGTGGGTTTAGAATTAGAGACCTTTGATTGGTGGAGAACTACTGCTACACGATATATTGGATACGCAAAAGGTCAAAATTACCCTTTACTTTTTAAAGTGAGTTTTCTTCACTAAAGGGCATCCCTGTATTTTGAGGAGATGGGTGTTTATTAATTTTATTTTTTCTACTTCTGCTTTTATAAATACAAATTATGAATTAGTTACTTATTTTGAATTGAAATTAAAAATTAATCATTAAAAAAATTCTTATTTTGTTGGTTAAATTAAAAATATATTAAAATAATTAGAAAAATATCAAATTTTTAACTATCATATTTTATAATGCAAAAATATCTTTTAAAAAAATATAATTAACAATAGTACTCGTGATATTCAAGCAATCTCACAAATAAATTAGGAAAACAAAATTGAGAAGTCGCTACCATCGCCGAATGTTATTATTGAGTTGTCGGCGTCTTCTCCATATCTGACCAATTGATGTTGTCTTCGAACTAAATCTAGTCATTGTTCTCTTCTCATTTAACCAAGTTGTCTTCGTTATGGTTGTCATTTTTGAACCCGATAAGTCGTTATCGTCTCCAAACTCGATTCACTCGTCGTCGTTATCGTCGTAGCTTCCTATTCCGTATTTATATACAATTAAAGAAATTTAAATCCATATTTGATTGAGCTAAAACAAGACATAAACATTATGAAATAGTTGAAGTTTGGATTTGTGATGTGGTTGATGAATGAACGGTATTAATATTGATATTGGTTTTATATATATTGTTGGTTTATGAAAAAATCTAAATCCATATATGATTGAGCTAAAACTGAACACAAATATTAAATGTTTATGATATTTGTAAAGGTTGTACTACGTTTAGAAAAATAATATCAAATTAAATTCTTTCACAGTGTTATGTAAGTTGCACCTTAACGTTGTTAAGGTTGCATCAGATTTAAAAGAATAACATCAAATTGATTTAGTGCACATAGTTACGTGAGTTGTACCAAACATTACCTGAGTTTGTATCAAACGCGTGTAAGTTGCACCTTAACATTATGAGGGTCGCACCCAAATAGCTCAAGAAAGTGAGTAACGAATTTTGTGGGGGCCATGGTTGCTAATATTTTTTTGTCTATACAAAAAAAAATATAATAAATAGTCCAAGAAAAAAAAAGGAGGAGACGAGTGAGAATCGACCATTTCCTCTATTGCGTATATCTCAAGCATCATTTTAGATATGATATTGAAAAAATCAACCTCTTGTAACAATCATTTTTGATAATGTGGTAAAAATGTAAAATTGTGACTCATAACAATTTCTCCATCTTTAACTTATTTCCAATTCACATTTAGTTATATATTGATAATATCTAATTGTGTGTGTATCATATATGATGTGTGTCAGGGTATGAGCCAATGTTTGACTCCTAACAAGTGTAAACACAAAGGAATGGAAGTCGAGCAGAGATATTAAGCATGAAAGGTTGTCAGGCCTAATTGATTAAGCAACTTATTTAATTTAATCACAAGAAACTAAGAAAGTATGGTTTATCATCGGGTCTTTCGGACTCCGGACATGACAGTATAATTGGTTGAATAGAGTGTTAAAGTATGAATTTCGATAATCCATAATGAGTAGTTTTAGAAATAGAGGAATGTTGAGTTTGGTGTATTAGTGAGTTAAACCAAGTTTTATAAGAATATGGGTTGGGCTCAACAATCCTTTTTTTTAAGAATTTGTTTCAACAGTCATTTCTTGAGAAATGGGTTCAAAATTTAGAAGGTAAAAAAAAAAAAAAAAAGGCCGATGTTTTATTTATATAGTGTAAGTGTCCACTCTATATGTTATTAGCGTGGGTTTGATTTCTCTTTTTCAGATCATTGTATAGTTTAAAAAACTAAAATAAAGTTGTTTTAGGATTTGCAAGAGTCAATTTTATTTTCTTTTTTGGATAAATGTGTGGCAAAGCTAATTCAGTTTTTCTCTACTATTTCACACGAAGGAAATATGGGAGTTAAGAGACGAAAGAAAGAAAAGGTAATACAGTTTCTTTTCTGTTTTTTCTTCTTTATTTTTTATTTTTTCAAGTAGAAGAGGAAAAGAATGGGATGAGAGGCAAGCTCTCTTTAGGCCTACTAGATTATTTCCACCATAGAGTGTGTGAAAAGGAGAGAAATAACTCCCTTTTTCCTTCAAACAATAAATACCCTTTGAGTTTTTTTTACCCAAATCAAGTTTATTTTATTTAAGTTTAGTTTATCATAGTCATGCAGTTTCAGTTTTATTTTTCAAGACCATCTCTTAAAAAAATAGAGTTACCTTCGAGAGATACCACTTAACAAAATCTTAGGTGAGAGGTGGGATACCTTTTTATTGTAGAGTCCCGTGTAGGATAAAGTCTTTCTAAATTTAAAAGTCCTTTTACCTATTAAACAAGAGTTTTTTTAAAAAAAAAAAAAGTCAAAAAGAACATGAATTTAAAAAATAAGTTTAAAACTACATTCATATAAAAAATTGAATAAAAAAGATTTGGATTGGGTTAAAAACTGCACATCCTTCCTTTAACAAATTAATAATATGATGGTAAAGAGTAGATAACATTCTTTTTTTACCCTTCATTTCCTACCAAAATGAGGAAAAGACAACTTCCATTTTCCAAGGATAATTGTTTCATCCTTCCTTTCTTTCCTTTCAATTTTCATCTCTCCCACATTCTGTTGAAGGAAGCCAAAGCTCAAAGCCTCCACTTTTTAACTTTCGTACCAAAGAAAAAGAGGTTGGGAGACCAATTGAATACAACTGATCTACTAAGCAGGTGGTAAGCCAGAGCCTCCTAAAATGCTGGGGGACAAACTAGAATCACTCATTTTTTATGCATGAACTTGTAGTTTTAGGTTTGAACCTTTGATTTTTCAGAGATTTTCTTGTAATTGTTTGTTGAAACATGCTTGACTCAGTATTAAAGTGAACTAAGCATAGCTCATCTCAATATCAATGAACTCTAATCCAATGTTACGTAGAACGTGGATTGTTATGATACGGGAAACGAAAATAAGAACGTAAATCGTTATTTGTTATAAAACATGTTACGTTAGAGGTAAACTTCTTTAGATTACTTTGTTGGAACGAAATATATTTATTTAGAACATGATATACTTTTTGAGTATATTTATAATAATATTAGTACGTATATATATACACCAAAACGATTTCAATGAATCCAAATCATTATAAAATAAAATCACAATGATGTGGGTGTATTTCCTATAATTTTTTTAGACTTTTGATATTTTAAATCAGAATGCTAAATCTTGTGTTTTAAATCGCTAATGACCAAAGACAAGGTCTAAGTCAATCTGTCATGCCATGAGTTCTCTATTTAATTTACGTATTTATTTTCATACTTTCATGTGTGTTAGTCAACTTAAGCAATGATCCTCTTTATCTGCTAAACTCATTAGGCTAACTTAGAGCAACAAAAGCGTCAAGTAAATTATCAAAGATTAATATATCCAAATTAGAATGGTGATATAAGATTTATGTATCCAAATTTTAAATAATTGAGATAAGATTTTGTTGAGTTGAGTATTAATATATCCAAACGGCATACAGGCAATCTCTGAAGTATATGTTGCAGTCCAATGCTCTACTAATATATCCAAGTTGGCTACATTAGGTTAAGAAGAGCTTTCATTATGGTCATGATGAAAAAAAATCTGCTAAGATTGCCCAAAGCATAGTCATAGAAGGGAGAGACTGCAAGGAAAACAGCTCAAGATCACCTATAGAACTTGATCAATATGCAATGTGTGGTTTTGCTTGTTCCCTGGTAGCTAGGAGAAAAATGTGTGTTCATTGAGTTGAATCTCTATTAACTTGAATTGGCAAAATGACTTCCATGTGAGAGACATTGTTGCATCTTGATTGGGGCTGGTTCGAACACGTCATGACCTGAGTTGTTTATAGTTGATGCCAGTCGCCAGAAATGGTTTCAACATGCACGAGGCTATGAGCTTCCATGAAATGATTTCGCATCAAGGTGACGAGTTCAACAAAAGTTTGTCCATTTGCTTCAAACTAGGCAACAAGAACCTCCTTTTAAGAAAGAAAAAATCATCGTAGCTATAATAACACAATTTTTTTTCCTTGTCCTGTGTTTTACTAACAATGATATAGTGTAATTAGTTCGGAGTTCAGTTACCTCATGCCATTTTGGGTATAAAGGAAGGAATCTGCTTCATGCATTGTACCTACTTTCGTATGTATACCCAAAAGGGGCAAAAAAAAAATATTGAAGGCCTATACGAGTTATGGAACATGAAATATTTTCAAGAAATTGTTATAGAAGTGTAGTTTCAACTGTTGCAACTTCTTAAAGAGCAGTCTCCTTGAAAATATGGCACTGTTTGGTCAAGTTCCTTAAATAGGTGATTAAAATTGATTCCAGTAGTAGTAATATTTCTTCCCCGAGATATCTTCCAAACACTTGCGAGGTGTCTCTGAATTCTCATTGTTTTAAGACTACACACATTCAGTAATATTTTAGGAGATGATCTCCTCAAGATCACACCATATGTCCTGCTTTCTGATGAGAAATCATCTGGAATAATACACCATTTTGTGCCATCTGATTATAATTTTCACATGGGCATTTCTTGCAGGTATTATGCAGGTGGATGCATTTTTTCTACAAGTATGCATATAATAACAATAACCATTCATGTCTCAAGCAATGACAATGGAGATGCACTTTCCTGAAACTAAATGTGTGGCTGACTTGTAGCAGCAATGGAACAAATCAACAAATAGCTGTGGAACCTTTTCTTTGTATTTGAATTTATCCATGTACATTTCTTAATGTGTAAGTTCGACGACAGTTGACAAAAAACTCAGTAAACCTCCTATACTGAACAATTGCATGTATTTGCTATATACAACTGTTTGAAGCTAATTTGTATTCTAAGTTTTACTCTCAGAAATTTATTTGCTCACCAGCTTATAAGTCTTTGCTTGAAGCATAAGCTGTTGGAGATTGCTCCTCAAAGATGCCTATGTTGGCTGAAAAAGCCTTGAAAAAGCCTTCTTTATAATCATGATCCAAGCTGTTAATAAACAAGAAAAAAAAACAGGTGTGAATGCCCTCAGCTAAGTAATGTGAAAGGAAGAAAGAAATTACAAGGGAATGGTTCAGTACTTGGGAAGCCTGTCACAGTTTGCAGGAACCCATCCAATCTGTCGTTTCTTGTAGTCATAGATCACCATTTTATCTTGCAGAGAAATGTCTGTAAAAAGCAAGAAATTAGAATGCTTAACATGAACTTTAATCCATCAGTTTTGCTCTTTACTTGTTATGTCTTATCTTACCGCCAATTATGTTGAAATTTCCAAGTCCTGCTTCAGCGCCATTCAATATACCCAAGCACACATTGCCGTGTTCCTGAAAGGGAAGAGCTTGTTATGTGTTCTTGTTCTGATCTGCTGTATTTTCTTTCTTAAAATGCAGTAGAAAATGGTTATAAGAGGTGCTTACTGTGATGATGAGATAGGCTTCAGGAGGCAATTCCAGGTGGATATTCTTGGCATTTGTAAAGCTCAGTACAAGGGGCTTGAAGTAGTTCTTTACATCATGAATGGACTTGAATGGTTTTGTGCCTTTCCAGCAAACTGGGAGGCTTCGATCCTCAACCGCATCTTTTAATTTTCCATATAAGTCTTTCTTTACCTGAAAACATGGCTCGTCGGTTAAAATGCTGTATAATAGATAACTATAAAAGGAATGCTCATTTTGGCTTCCATCTCACCATTGAAATTGTAGCATTATAAACTTGGGAATTGAAGTAACTGTAGGTACTCCCACTGTCAAAAACTATTGGCAGACTCTTAACGCCTATAGACCGCCCACCATAGAGAAGTTTTGCTGGTCCTAATGAGTGGTCCTTACTGAAAAATTAAAAAAATGGAAATTAGAGAAACAATTGGAAGGAGGACATGATAGACTGTATCCATGGAAGAACAAGAGTAAACGGGATGAAGGAAGGAATGGTTTGTCAGTTCTCACTCCAAAGAATTTCGCAACATCGGTGCCCAGACAATTCCAGAAGAAGGGACAAGATCATCTCCAACAAAAAGAAACCCGCCGCCTTTCCCGCTTAAACAGTGACCCACCATGTTTTGTGTTAGACCCAGGTCATATAGTTGTGAGACAATGCTCATTTTGCCATCACCAAGGCCAAGGACTCCATCTGTGTAAGGAGCACGAATTGAATCTGGAACTTCCTGATGGTATCCACAACTGGATATGATGATTAGAAAGCATGGTATTATTAATTTGGAAGATATATGTGCATTTTTTGTGCACGAATATAATTGTCAAAAAACTTATCCTTTACCAATTTAGAACTTGAACTTATTACTAAACGAAAGTATTATATGTTAATTTGGAAAAATAATATCATAAAGTGAGAAACAGAACAAATTGAAATTTCAGGATTTTGATGTCAAGCTAGACTAAGACAAAAAACTAATGTTGAAATTCAAATTTAACTATGATGCATACAAACCAAGGGTGAAGGACATGTTACCCACCCAAATACTAGATGAGGCCTGACAACACTACCGTTGGTGAATCTTAGGGCAAAAGAGTCTTTAACCAGCACGCCCAGAGATGAACCATGATCAGCATACTCCACCTCATAGTCGCATTGCTCATCCGGGGTCTTGCACGGAGGTTTTGCAGGCCAGTGAAGGGAAGCACATAGGGGATCCTTACATGTGATGGGGTTCTTGTGGGGCTTGTAAAGAGTATGTGGAGCCTGCACACACACACACACACACACACAGATTAGAACAATGATAAGGAAAAATTGAAGGGTGATTTTTGCATGTAATCAAGAAATATTTACCGGAGTGCATTTGGTGCAAGGTGCATCACATTGGAGCCAAGTGAGGTCACTGCCGGTGTCAACATCAAGAATGTAAGGTTTGGGCGGATTGCCTATGTCAAGAGTCACATGATAGTACCTGCATATACAAAGAACATTGCTACATCAAAGAAAAAAAAAAGGGATATACATATATAAGAAAATCTGGATTCCATCAATTTCATGTAAAAGGAACTAATTGGATGTGTCCCCAAGAAATAAGGAAACTTCTGTGAAACATACTTTTTAGGACATGGGTAGCAAGAATCTCTTTTGAGACCTGGAATAATCCAAATTTGATGTGATAGTGAAAAAAAAAATTTACAAGGAAACTTTTTCATGGGAAATGGGACTTTATTTATGCACATATATACATATACAAAGCATAGCTGTAAAATTGCGAACCTAGGCGATGGACCTAGGTTATCCCCCAGGCACCCCAGGTGATTGCCCAGCAAAAAGTATGACACAGAAGTCCCTTAGTCGTTATTTTATTTATAGAATCTATTTAATATGCCATACTTAATTAAATTGATAAAAATAACATATAATAAAAAAAATCATCCAATCTAAAATGCATACAACTATTAATAAAAGTTCTAATTTAAAAGAACATACAACCAATAATTTATCACAATCTAATACAAGAAATAAATTGAATGCTCTGTAAGAAGAATTTGGCTATGAAACATACAGTCCAAAACAAAGAAAAACAAAAGAGGGCAGTAATAGTGTTTAACAAAAGATTGCGAATTAATTTAGCATATTCATGAGAAAAACTTTAGTGTTGATCTCATTTGTTGGTGGTCTTATTAAGTTCTTGGTATGCAAAGCATGTAAATCTCATTTGAGACTCAGAAAAACTGTAATTGAAATATTCTTTTCAAATTTATGGAGAAATAGTTCATTTATTTTTCTAGATATACCAAAATATCAAAAGAGTTAATTACAACTTCTGTGGAACAAAAAGCCATGACTACATAAAGTGAATAAACATTATTTATGAAAGGTGTCATCAGATGAAAAAAATCAAATATATTCCTCTTTGGTCTGTAGATGCTCTGCTCTAGAGCTAAGTCAGCTGATAGAAAGTAAATATAAAACAAATGGGTCATCAAATATTGTGCACGAAATTTGACGGAAATCATATGCAAAGAAAAACTTCCTAAATATTTAGCTAATTCAAACAAACCACATAGAACCCACAAACATTTCCAAGAACCCAAGCAATAAAAAACACACAAATTTACAAAAAATTAAGACAAAACCCATCAAAACTGCATGCTTTAAATCTGCCGGGAACGCCAAAATCAAACACTACATACCCTAAAATATAGCTATATGTGTGTATATATATCGACACACACAAAACCCATCAAGACTACATTCCCATAATCTCAAGAAAACCAAGAATCAAACAGTACAAACATACCCTTTGGGATAAACATTTCCAGTGACAGGGAAGACCACGGAGGACCCAAATCGATTGGTGACCATTGATTTTGACTGCCGCTTGTTTTTCTGTGGTTGATTGGCAGCTGAGAAACAACCTTCAAATGTCGAAGAAAATACCATTAGGAACAACATCATCATCATCGATGATGATGTTACCTTTCTTTTCTCATGCATGTTTTAGCCTCCGATTGATGATTGATTTCCGAACAGAAGCCAAAAGGGGTTAAAAAGTTTTGTGATTCGAAGGTACTCTAAAAGGTGTGGAAATTGTGAGCCTTGGAATGAAGTCTTCCTTTCTACTGACTTGTCCCCAGGCCAACTACTCGTTTCAGGTTTTGGGGCCTATATTTATTGCCACACTCCACCTGTATTCACTGAGAGGTTACTGCTTAGAGAGGGAAAGGAAAAAAGTTGAGAGAGATTAGTTTCTTGAGCTCCGATAATGGAAATTACTTTTGTCTTTCCTTTTTTTTTCCCTCAATTTTCACTAACCGATTTCTCTCTTGAATGCCAAAAAGAAACTTCATCAGAAGCGAAAATTGTAACGAGCAATCTTATATTTTAAAAATTTTTATTTTAAATTTTATTTCAAATAATGTAATATTAATTTATAATATTTAAAATTATATATAATTAATATAATTTTAATATATTAATATTAGAGATAAAAATTTAAAAATCATAATATTTTTAAATTGGATAAATGACTCTTTCCTTATCAGTCGAGATTAGAAATTCCAAGCCACCAGAAAGAAAAAAAACAGGACGGATTTGACGTAGGACTCCTTCTCCAAGTTTGTCTGTCGAAAAAAAAAATTATTTTCAAACTTTGTTTAAATTTGGTGATAAGCAATAATGGATTGAGTTTTCATTTATTTTTAAAATTTTATTTATTTATTTATTTTAGTTTAGTAATAATAATTAATATATTTTAAATAAAATACTTGTTTAGATGGACAGTGAAATTGAATGTTTAAAAAATGAGCATTTTGAAAATAATTATTTTAAAAAAAATTACTTATTACGCTCGTTTTCATCTTAAAAATGTCTAAATGGACGGTAGAACCATTCATCCAAACACAATCAAAACCACACGTGTAATATAAATAAATATATATATATATGTTTATTGGAAATTAAAATGATATTATTTTCTATTTTAAACATATAATTCTATAAAGTTTATATAATCTTTTAATGAGTGACTAAAAAATGTCATTATAAATATTAATTATGTAATACAAAATTTTTTTATTTTATTTTATATAATTAGGATGAAATGCCTTCTCCCCAAACCCTAACGGGTAGAAATACCTTCTCCCAAATTCATCCAAGTGAAAACGAGATTAGTGAGTTTCCACTAAAACGAATTAAATTGTCATTCTTACTTGGAATAAGTGATCTCATATGCTATATATGCATAATTATAAAATCCAATACAATATACTGAGTTTTTATTCAAATCTCACAATATTATTTTAATTTTATTTCTTAAAAGGAATATCTTTGAATAAAGATGTATTAAATAAGTGTCTCTTCAAAAAAATAAAAATACTCTTTTTTAGCTAATTACTAAGTTAAAAAAGTTTTATACCCAATAAAAATCTAATTTTTAGCCAAAAAAAATCTCTTGATAGGATGTTTATAAAGACTACTTTTCAAAGATATGCTGTTTGTCTAAATTTTTTCTCAAAAAATGTGGAATAATATGAATTTAAAAAATAAGTATAAAAAACATCTATACATTATATTGGATTAAAAAAGCATGTTCGTAGGATCAATAACTTATATACCTCTATTAAATATGCAGAAGTTTGAAATTACCCTTGACTGGTTAAAGTGAGTAGTGTTTATTGAATGGCATCCTTTTCTTTTGAGGAGGGTTTCTCTTTTTTTTTTTTTCTTTTGATTTTTTGATATCAGAATAAGAAAGCCTTCAAGAGGAACATGATGTGACAGGGGTTCTTGGAAATCTGAAATATTTATACATATATATGTATATACATGTATGTATTTAAGTCTTTACTTGGGAACGAAGAACTTTGGGAATTACTTTTTTACTCTGATCTACTATAGGTGGTAAGCCAGAGCCTCCTAAAATGCTAGGGAACAAGCTAGAATAACTCATTTTTTATTCATGAACTTGTAGTTTTAGGTATGGACCTCTGTTTTTTTCCAGAGATTTCTTGTAGTTGTATGCTGAATCATGCTTGACTCAATATTAATGTGAACCAAACATAGCCCATCTCTTTATCAATGAAATCTAGTCACATTTTGCAAATTGTGAAAGGCCCAAATTCAGCAACATCAAAACCCTATCATAACAAAGAGCCAAGGTCTAAGTCAATTTGTCATGCCATGAGCTCCATATTTAATTTACATATTTATTTTCCTACTGTCGTGCCCCAGATAGTTCTTACCCATAATTAATTAGGTAATACAAAATAACAATTCACATCTTTTTTTTATCTAAACAAATAGTAATAAAAAATAAAAAATAAAAATAAAATAAAATAGAATAAAATTTGAGCCTTCTCTATACATAGGACCTAAAGCAATAATAGCTTAATATTATAGCTGGCCTTGCAATCCAATCATAGTTACCACAATTTGCTAATCACCTAGCAAATTGCGAATCCGATCGCATGATCCAAAATGTAGATTATTAGCGATTTAAAATGCAAAACTTAACATTCCAATTTAAAGTATTAAAAGCTCTAAAAAATCTTACAACAAACAAGAAAATACACACATATATTATTGAAATTTTTATTTTATAATAACTTGAATTCGTTAAAAAAATTTCACAATATATATACATATACATGAATATTATTACAAATACAATAAAAAAGCATCACATTTCAAAAAAACGTATTTCGTTCCAACAAAGTGATTCGAAAAGATCAACCCCTAACATGCCACGTTTTACTAGTGACGATTTACATTCCCTTTTCCCATTCCATATTCCATAATGATCCACTTCCAGGTAACATTGAGTCCAATACTCCACTGATATATTCGTGTTGGCTACATTAGGATAAGAACTTTCATTATGATCATGATCAGAAGAAAAAGAAAAGTCTGCTAAGAATGTCTAAAGCATAGTTCACAAGAGGAAGAAACTACAAGAATAACAGTTCAAGATCACCTATAGATCTTGATCAATATGCCATGTGTGGTTTTGCTTATTCCCTGGTAGGGGAAGAATGAGTGTTGACTGAGTTGAATCTCTATTAACTTGTATTGGCAAAATGACTTCCATTTGAGACAGATTATTGAATCTTGGTTTTGGGGTCGGTTCGAATAAATCATGACCTGAGTTGTAGATATAGTTGATGCCAGTCGCCAGTAATGGACTTGACATCTATGAGCTTCCATGAAATGTTTTCACTTCGAGGTGATGAGTTCAACGGAAGGTTTTCTGTTTTCTTTAGAATAATTCTTGCTTTGAACCGGGCAATAGGAACCTAGGAAAAAAATCATCATAGCTACAATAACCCAATGATACAGTGTAATTAGTTTGGAGTTCAGTTGCCTCGTGCCATTTTGTGTATAAAGGAAGGATTCTGTTTCATGCATTATAGCCACTTTCTTATGTACCCGAAAGGGGCAAAAAAAATATTGAAGGCCTTTATGAGTTGTTATAGAACATGAAATATTTTCAAGAAACTGTTACAGAAGTGTAGTTTCAACTGTTGCAACTTCTTAAGGAGCAGAGTCCTTGAAACAATGGCACTGTTTGGTCAAGTGCCTTAAATAGGTGACTAAAATGGATTCCAGTAGTAGTTATATTTCTTCCTGATATATCTTCCAAACACTTGCTAGGTGTATTTTAAGACCACATATTCAGTAATATTATAGTAGATGATCTTCTCAAGATCACATCATAGGTCCTGCTATCTGATGAGAAATGATCTTGAATAGTACACTCTGTAGTGCCATCTGATTATGGTTTTTCACATGGGCATTTTTTGCAGGTATTATGCAGGTGGATGTATTTTCTGTACAAGTATGCAAATAATAACAATAATCATTCATGTCTCAAGCAACGACAGTGGAGATGCATTTTCCTGAAACTAAATTTGTGTGGCTAAATTGTAGCACAAATGGAACAACTCAACAAGGACAATTAAAAATCGAGTTTCTCTAGCAAATATCTGCGGTACCTTTCTTTGTATTTGAAATTTATCCATGTACATTTCCTAATTTGTTGGCTCTAGGACAGTTGACAAAAATCTGTAAACCATCTATGACTGGAAAGTTACATGTATTTGCTTTATACAACTGTCAGAATCTATTTTTGTCTTCTATGTTTAAATGACCAGCTTACAAGTCTTTCCTCAAAGCATAAGATGTGGAAGCCTCGGAAAAACCTTCTATATAATTATGATCCCATCTGTTAATAAACAAGAAAAAAGAAAAAAAAAAACAGGTGTGAATGCCCTCAGCTCAGTAATGTGAAAGGAAGAAAGAAATTACAAGGGAATGGTTCAGTGCATGGGAAGCCTGTTGCAGTTTGCAGGAACCCATCCAATCTGTCGTTCCTTGTAGTCATAGATCACCATTTTATCTTGCAGAGAAATGTCTGTACAAAGCAAGAAAAAAGATGGGACTAAAATGCTTAAAATGAACTTTAATCCATCAGTTTTTATTCTTTACTTCTTATGTCTTATCTTACCGCCAATTATGTCGAAATTTTCAAGTTCTGCTTCAGTTCCGTTCAATATACCCAAGCACGCATTGCCATATTTCTGAAAGGGAAGAGCTTGTTATGTGTTCTTGTTCTGATCTGCTGTATTTTCTTTCCTAAAATGCAGGAGAAAATGGTTATAAGAGGTGCTTACTGTGATGATGAGATAGGCTTCAGGAAGCAATGACAGGTGGATATTCTTGGCATTTTTAAAGCTCAGTACAAGGGGTTTGAAGTAGGTCTTGACATCATCTATGGACTTGAATGGATTTGTGCTTTTCCAGCATACTGGGAGGCTTTGATCCTCAACTGCATCTTTTAACCTTCTGTTTAAGTCTTTCTTCACCTGCAATCATGGGTCATCGGTTAAAATGCTGTATAATAGATAACTATAGAGGAATGCTCATTTGGCTTTCATCTCACCATAGAAAGTATAGCATTATAAACTTGGGAATTGAAGTAACTGTAGGTACTCCCACTGTCAAAAATTATTGGCAGACTCTTAATGCGTATAGCCCGCCCACCATAGAGGAGTTCTGCCTGTCCCAACGAGTGGTGCTTCCTGAAATTTTTTTTAAAAAATGGAAATTAGAGAAACCATTGGAAGAAGGGACACGATAGACTGTATCCATGGAAGAACAAGACTATAGGGGATGAGGGAAGGAATGGTTTGGCAGTTCTAACTTCAAAGAATTCTGCAACATCGGCACCCAGACAATTCCAGAAGAAGGGACAAGATCATCTCCAACAAAAAGAAACCCGCCTCCTTTCCCGCTTAAACAGTGACCCACCACATTTTGTGTTAGACGCCGGTCATGTAATTGTGAGACAATGCTTGTTTTGCCGTCTCCAAGGCCAAGGACTCCATCTGTGTAAGGAGGATGAATTGAATCTGGAACTTCCTGATTGTATCCACAACTGGATATGAGGATTAGAAAGCATGGTATTATTAATTTGGAAGATATAAGTGCATTTTTTGTTGCAAGAATATATTTGTCAAAAAATTCATCCTCTACCAACTTAGAACTTGAACTTGTTCCTAAACAGAAGTATTATATGTTAATTTGGAAAAATAATACAATAAAGTGAGAAACATAACAAATTAAAATTTAAGGAATTTGATGTCAAGCTAGACTAAGATAAAAAACTAATGTTAAAATTCAAATTTAACTATGATCCATATAAACCAAGGGCGAAGGACAGGTTACCACCCGAATGCTAGACGAGGCCCAACAACCTCACCATTGGTGAATCTTAGCAGAAAATAGTCTTTAACCAGCACGCCCAAAGATGAACCACAATCAGCATACTCCACCTTATAGTCGCATTGCTCATCCGGGGTCTCGCACGGAGGTTTTTTAGGCCAGTGAAGGGAAGCACATAGGGGATCCTTACATGTGATGAGGTTCCTGTGGGGCTTGTAAAGAGTATGCGGAGCCTGCACACATATACACAGATTAGAACAATGATGAGTAAAAATTGAAGGTTGTTTTTTGTTGAATATTTTAATTAAAACAAAACTTTGAATGAGGCCTTTCAATGTACAGTTACAATATCTAATGCAGAAATTATTTGGTTTTTCTGTTTTGGCCTCTATTTAATCACAACCATTAGTGTGTATAGGTTACAAATCCAGCCTTAAAGTTGGCTTTGCCTATATAAGAACAAGGTTACACAAGCCTTGAGAGATAGATAGATACACAGCAAGTTTCCGAGCTTTCCTTTTCCTCGGCAATACTTCCCCTGCATCTTCCATACCTTTAGACAGCAACTTTCACATATATATGTTCTGTGATTTTCTGAGCAACTTGATAAAGGGTTCAAACTACTAGTTTCCTTTTCAACATCCCCGAGAGTTAATGATAATGATAAGAATTTTAATCTTATCACAACTCTCATTCAAATCTTGTGGCTGCCCAAATTCTTATGAATTTGGGTCAAGCCACTCCCAATATCCAACACATACGAATCTTAAGACTTAATTTATAAAAGTGAAACTAAAGCACTATAGAGTAGAGTGTAAAGGTATATAAGAACATGAAATTCTTAATTTTGAAAGTAATCAAGAAATATATACCGGAGTGCATTTGGTGCAAGGTGCATCACATTGGAGCCAAGTGAGGTCACTGCCAGTGTCTATATCAAGAAAGTAAGGTTTGGGCGGATTGCCTATGTTAAGGGTCACATGATAATACCTGCATATACAAAAAACATTGCCACATTACACACACTATATACATATGTATATGTATATGTGTAGGTGTGTGTATGCAAATTTGGATTCCATGAATTCCATGTAAAGGGATCTAATCAGATCTGTCCCCCAGCAATAAAGAAACTACCGTGAAACACAATTTTTAGGAAATGGGCTTCGAGAAGAGAGAAACAAAGAAACTGCACGCAAAAGTTAATCAGGGAATTTGGGATTTGAATTTTTGAAAAAAAAATGCAGAGAAAGTAAATATAAAACAAATGGGTCATGAAATTTCTACAGAAAAATATATGCGTCATGAAATATTGTCCAAGAAATTTGAAAGGAAATCAAATTCAAAGAAAAGCTTCCCAAATATTTAGCTCATTCAAACAAACCGTACAAAAAGCCAAGAACATTTCCCAGAACCCAAGCAATAAGAAGAAAAAAAAACACAAAATTTAAAAACATTAAGACAAAACTCATCAAAGCTGTTTCTTTAAATTTGCAGGGAACGCCAAAATCAAACACTACATACCCTTAATATATCTATATGTGTGTGTGTGTGTATATATCGATATACACAAAACCTATCAAGAATCAAATAGTACATACCCTTTGGGATAAACATTTCCAGTGACAAGGAAGACAACAGAGGACCCAAATCGATTGGTGCCCACTGATTTTGACTGCTGCTTGTTTTTCTGTGGTTGATGGGCAGCTGCGAAACGACCTTGAGATGTTGAGGGCAAGACCATTAGGAACAAGAACAACAACAACATCATCGATGTTAGCTTTCTTTTCTCATGCATGTTTATGCCTCTGATTGATTAATTTCCGAACAGAATCCGAAAGGAATTGAAAGGTTTTCTGAATTGAAGGTGCTTTAAAATGTAAGATATTATGTAGCCTAGGAATGAAGTCTGCTTTGTCTACTGACTTGTCCTAAGGCTCGCTAACTGGCTTTGGTGGGTACATATTGCCACTCTCCAAGTGTTTATATAGAGAGAGGTAACTGCTTAGAGAGAGAAAGGGAGATAGTTAAAAGAGAGAGAGGAAGCTAGAAATCCCAGAGGCACGTAGAGGGAAAAAAAGTAGTTTTCACCTAACACAGTTTTTCTTTAACTAATTTCCCAACCCACCAAATTTTATGCTTATTTTTGCATTTAACTAGCTTTGTCGTTTTAGGCATTTTTTAAATCAACTTAAAAAAATAATAAAAAACTCTTAAAATCTTTTTTTTAAGATATGTTTTTAAAAATTATGTAAGCAAAAAAAAAAAAAATATAAAACGGTGCGAGTTAGAAAAAAATGATTGTAATATGGTCAATGTAACTATCGAAAATTTTTATGATAATCTCATATGTGAAATAAGTGATGTTATTTAATTTTTATAATAATGTCATATGTCAAATTTTAATATGTATGATTATAAAATTTATGAATACTATTTTACCAATGTATACTTCGAGTTTTAAGATGTATTTTACAATACGGGTATGCTTCGAGTTTTTTATTTATCCCACGATGTTATTTTGATTTATTTCTTAAAAAAATAAAAATCCTAAAAAGATATTTATAAAATAAGTGTCTATTTAAAATAAGCATTTCTAAAAATCTATTCAAAATAACTCTTTAAAATTGTACATAGTGACCACCTGTCATTTTGGAGAATTACTTTTTGTCTACCATCTTTAAGAGATTCTTCAAATTTTAATATTTTAATATTTTTATTTTCTAACATTATTTAATTTTGCTTCATTTTAATTGAATTCCCTCTAATTTTTATTTAAAATTTAAGAAACTAATTTTATTATGATACAAAATATATATATATATATATTAATTTATTGTAGTGAAAATTAATTGATCCATTTAGATTAAAGAGTTGAAGAATAAAAATAATTAAATAAAAAGGATAATTATTGAAAATCTTTGTTGAATGTTTTTCTTCTTTTTTTTTTTGTTGTTGTTGGTAGGTATCGTTGATGAATGTTAAAAATAAGAATGATTAAAATAAAAATAATTCACAAAATATAATGATTTATTTGTAACGTTTGTGTAGCTTGCAAACATTTTTTTTATTATGTTTTAATGGTTGCTGAGTGGGATGAAATCGGTAACATTGTCGATTCAAGATGGATCAGAAAAACTTGCTGAAAAGTCAAAATCGACGGATTTGGGTTAAATTTAAGTTGACTTGTAAATGTAAAATCAATTGAGTCTTTACTTCATGCCTAGTCGATATTGTGTTAACTCATCTAAAAGTTTAAGTTTTGAGAGATAATGTAATTTTATAAATAAGATAAATTATACTGACTTCTTTTAAAGTTTTTGAAATTACATTAGCTTTTTCTATTTTAGCAGATAATATACAAATAACTAATTTAGTTAATTTTTTTTAAATGACAAAATTACTATTTTTATGTTTTTTTTTTCAATTTTTTAAATCTTGATCAATTTTTTTTTAAATAAATATTTATAAAAATCTTAAATTTTTTTTAATATAAAATAAAATGAGTTATTTACCTTAAATTTATTTTTAAATAAAATAATAAAAAAATTCTTTAAAAAGTTAATAAAAATTGATCAAAATTGAAAAAACTCAAAGATAAATAAATAAAAAGAGCATTTTTATCATTTTAAGAAAAAAATTGACTGAACAGAAATATCTGTATATTGTCAAATAAAATAGGAGAAATCAGTGTAATTTCAGAAATCTCATAAGAGGTCAGTGAAATTGTCAAAAATCTCAAAGAAAGTCAGTATAATTTACCCTTATAAATATATTCTCTGACACGCCTACTCGCATGTAGCCTGTCTGAACTTACACATGTCAATTTATATTTTCAGAGTGACGATGAAATTTAAACCCAAAATATTTTGTCTCCTCTAATAACATGTTAAATTACAAACTCAATTTAAACTTTTTGAAAAAATATAATTTTATAAATATATTCTCTAACATATTAATTCAATAATTATTGTCTGAAAAAAAAAAAAAAAAACCTTTTTATTAAGGATCTTCTCTCGGCAAAATAATTGGATATTGAATTATTGTCACTTTGAAAATGAACTTTTGACTTGATTTCCACATTTCCACTGTGATCGATAAAGACTCTCAAGTGGATTTTTCTTCACAAATGTGTGTTGTAGATAATGTTAGAAAATGAAAACCATTCCTTCAAATTACAATGTACTATATATATATATATATATATAGACACATATATACCTTACCCATGACCCCTGAGCCCTACCACCTTATACCTAACCTAACCTCTTTCTACTTTGCTGCAAGCAGCTCATACTCCACTTACAGAAGCCACTGCCGGGATGTGGAGAAGCCCAAGCTTTGGGATTTCGGCTGTGTTTGCAGCGGTGCAACTGTTGATTTAGTCATTTTTATATTTTAAATAAATTTTTAAAATAAATAAGTATTTGTTTAAAATTTTCAAAATATTGTGTAAATATTTTCAAGATTAAAATAAATATTTTAAAAAAATGTCAGATAAGTAATTTTATTTAAAACCTCCATCTCAAAACACTATTTTTTTGAATGTCCATTTCTATTACTTATTCAAACGAACACTTCATTTCATGACATTACCTCTTACCTATTAAAATTTTAAATTATTATAACTTTTTGAATAATTTCTTTAAAACATTTGTTGTTGGACCCAACTTATTATTGCTTTTTATTTTTATTAATGTTTTGATCAAGATTTTAATTTATTTTCGTTTTTAATTATTCAAAATATATTTAATAACAGTTGATTTTATAAAACTTAATTTAGTTTTGATAATAAACTTTAAATTGTCTCCTTAGGAGAAAATTCTGGCTCCGCCCTATGTGTAAATATAAGAAAGCCTTCAAGAGGAACAAGATGTGAGGAGGGTTCTTTAAAATCTGAAATATTTTTACATATATGTGTATATACATATATGTATTTGAGTCATTACTTGGGGATGAAGTATGCACTTTTATTTAATACAATATTCTTAGCTAACTTTAATTGCTGTGTTGTGGTGATTTTTTAACTTTATGATGAAAGGAACTAGAAGAGGCCAACGTATGAAAGCCTGATCTATATATATATGAACGTATATATGTAATTATGGTATTATAATTTAGGTGAAGCCGACTATTTTGACTTTTCCATATATAGTTGTATAGTGGGTTCCTTTGTATTTATCAAACAAAGTCTCCAAGTTAGTGACTGTTATTCAGAATCGTGAACAGAAGACTTAGAATCATTATATTAAGAAGACTACATAAAGGCTTTCTTCATGCATTTAAATGATTAATTCCCAATCTCTTGTACCATCCAGTGAGCTAGTTTGGATTTTTGTTTATTAATTTATTACTGTGCCAAAAATATATATATATATATATATTAATTTATTTTAAATAAAATTAACAAATTGAACTCAAAATACAAAAAAGAAAAAATATTAATCTCATTAATCATTGGAATTTTAACTTAATATAATTATGAAACATTGAAGTGCTTATTACTTTAATCATAAGGATATTGAGTGGCTCCAATTGAGTGATAAGACTTGGTACTTGTTTAGATCAATAATGAAAAAGAGTGATTTGAAAAAAAATATGTTAAAAGTATGTTAAAATTAATTATATTATTGTAATATTAAAGTTAGCCCTTACAATATATATATATATATATATATATATATTTTTAGGACTCTCATATATTCTCTTATGTAAAGAAGTCTATATGTATATATATATATATATATATATATAAATTATTTATCATGTCGTATAATACAATATAATCACTTAAAAAATTTTTGTTCTCTTTCTTCTTTTTTATTATATATATTTTTTAATTTTATTATGGTATCTGAGCCTAAATTTGATCATCTTCTATGCCGCTGTTGTCTTCTCTTGCTGGAACCCCTTATTGTTCCTATAACACATGAAACCTACTTAAATCACTTTTCTTCTTTTCTTCAGAACCCTATTTTCCTGTGGAGGTCCACTGCCCCATTTGTCTTCCTGTCTTTTTCTTCACTGTAATTATTAATTGTTGCATCAACATTGAAGGGCTTTACCTGGCCAAATTCCTTGAGCACTAGGTTGCAAACTTTGGTTGGGACCATCACATCTTCATCATGGCCACACAAGGAGTTCATCAAGGCCGACTACTTTTGACCCACTCCTTCGATCATGCCAATTTAGTCACATGCTCGCAGTCGTCCAAGAACCGTTGCACGATCGTTGCCATTAATTTGGTGAATGGAACTAATCCAGGTCATGGCATCCTTGAGATTCTCTTTGTTTGCAAAGACAAGTATGACTAAGTTTTCCACTACCAGCAAGAGCAATATCCCACTGTCATGTCACGAAAGGCTGTGCAATGACTAGTACCAGTTTATAATTGCGAAGAATCTTGCAATAATAATGTATTGGTCTTTATTTCTTGAAGTTTTTTTTTATTGATTTTATTGAGCTTATTTCAACACGTCTCTTTCACACATGTCCTATCACTATAACTTTGTTCACGCATCTTTCTATTCATAAAACAGTTTCTAACACATAAGCCTATATTTATTGTATGTTCCATTCAATATATATAAAAGAAAAGCCTGATTTGAACTCAAAATATATATATATATATATATATATATATATATATAAAAACTTGATTTGAACTCTGAAACGCTCGTTTTGAAAACCTCACTAACCATCCAAACATGGGAACCATCTTATTGATTTGTCTTATTCTTCTAAAATACAAAACTAAACCTGCTTTCTTTCTTTCTTTTTTGGGTTAATTTTAGTAAAATCAATTTAGAAAAAAAAATGTGTAAAAATTTTCTATCATAATATTTATATATAGATTTTTTTTTTTTAAGTCAGTGACCCACTCAAAGTATATGTGACACGGCCCATGCAACCATCCCAACTTCAATCATGAGATCACCATCTTTTAGTTGGCTGATGTCACTAACTTCAGAAATTCAAAGGTAGGGTAGCTTTCAAAAAGTTCAACCAGATGACTCATTAGTCATTTCAGGCAAAGCTAATTCACATTTTTTCTTCTGTTTAATAGGAGGAAACCAAGGGAGGAAAGAAAAGGTACATAGATTCCTTCGTTTGGTAGGGGGGAACAAAAAAGAGATAAGAAAAAAGAGGAAAAAACTCTCTTTGAGCCTACAAGATTCTTTCCTAGTACCGAGTAAAAAGGAGGAAAGTAACTACCCCTCCCCTTCAAACAATATCCTTTCTTAACAAATTTAAAGATATTGTTGTAAGATTAAATAACATTTCTGTTTCTTTTCTTCTCTTCCTTTCCTTCCTGCTTAACCAAACAAGCTAAAATAACTTACGTAAAGTTTGGCCAAATGGTTAATGCATAAACTTGTAGTTCTAGGTTTGGACCTTCTGAGTTTTCAGAGACTTTCTGGTAACTGTTTGGCTGAAACAGGCTTGATTCAATATTAATATGAACCAAACACTGCCCACCCCATTATCAATGGAACTGTCACACCTGGCAAATTGTGAAGGCCCAAATTGGCCAAGCATCCAAGGTTTGAGTTAGCTTGTGATCATGTCATTCCCACTTTTAACATGTATGTGTGTGTGTATATATATAATTGTTTTCTTTCTTTCTAGTGTCTTGTGTCCCAGTTAGTCAGCTTCCTGACCCATAATTCTTATGTAGAAGCAATGATCATCTTTTATCAGTTAAACTTCAGTTTCCTGACGCATAGTTCTTATGAAGGAGCAATGATCATCTTTTATCGGTTAAACTCATTAGGCCAACCTTGGAGCAACAAAAACATCCAGTTAACTGTCATAGATCAATATATCCAAGTTCGCTATATTTGGTTAAGAAAAACTTTTATTATGACCATGATCAGGGGGGAAAATTTCTGCCAAGAATGCCCAAAGCATAGTCCACAAAAGGAAAACATTACAAGAAGAAAATTTCAAGACTTGGGAAGCTTATCGCAGCGTGAAGGTGCCCATCCGATCATCTGTCTCTCATTGTCATAAATTACCAGTTTGTGTTGCAAAGAAATGTCTGCAAATATCAAGAAAAAAAGGGGGGATTAGATGGTCTAAAGAACCTTCCATCTACCTGGTTTTGATCTTGTACATACAATTCTTACCTCCAATCATATTCAAATTTCCCAATCCTTCTTCGGTGGCACTGTTCAAAATGCCCAAGCAGACATTGCCAGAAGACTGCAAAGGAAGAACTTGTTTAAGTAAAATTAACTTCAGGAAGGTTTTCTCTTATATTCCCAATTACAGAGTAAAATTGATTATAGAGAGTGCTCACAGTGACGATGAGATAAGCTTCGGGCGGTAATTCAAAACGAGCATAGTTGGCATGTGGAAAAACCAATAATAAGGTATTGAAGTAGTATCTAACTTGGTTAATTGATTGGAAAGGTGTTTGCCCTCTCCAGCAGACTGGGAGGCTGTGATCAGTGACTCGAACAAGGTGCTTTCCCTGCAACTCTCCCATTACCTGAGAACAGTAGGCAATGATCAGCTTTTGTGAAGCTAAAGAGAAACACTCTTCTTTGTTTACATCTCACCTCAGCAAGTGTTGCTTCATAAACTTCAGATTGGAAGTAAGTGTAGGTACTGCCACTGTCGATAACTAGCTCAAGATCCGTAGCGGTAGGACCAAGATTCTGTCTGACAAAGAGGTCTGCTGGCCCCAGCTTGTAGTACCTGAAATAAAGAGTGATGTTATTCATAACGGATTTTTTCAATAGATTTTTTCACTCCTAGACACAAGATAGTGAGATTCATTATGACAAATGCATGTGAGGCTACTTGTTTGAATCTGAAAGTGAAAAAATTCATTAGAAAATTTGTTATACACAACATTTTCCGAAATAAA